>CM069084.1:29223780-29868077 GCA_035578085.1 Solanum pinnatisectum | reverse complement strand
AATTGTGAATAATGTTTACTTTTTCTATAGTTAAAACTCCGATCATTTTAAAATTAGATGAAATTTATTAAGTTCCAAATTAATAGTTTACTAGCCTTTAACAATGATGTTTGTATCATTAGTCAGAGAAAAATCAAGATGAAACATATCAATACTATTCCATTTTCTAGATCTATGAAATTCTTACTAACCTGAAGCTTGATGTTTTGTGTAGGAAGTTTGAAGTAATTTTTGTAATTTAATTATAGAACAGAAGAAGAGATACATTTCAATTTATTTTACTATAATTTTGGCTAATACATATTAATATTGTTAGAATGGTAGGCATTTTTCATGATCTACATCATATATCATCTTGATCTGGAAATATTTTGTTCGTCGTTCTTTAATACATTAGTGACAAATGTTATATGATTTTGTTACTGCCGATTTGACACATACCAACAATAGAATTGTTGGATTTGCTTTAATCACTCATTTTACTTTTTAAGCTTCATGGATCATTAAGAGTTTATGTCATTTATACTAATAATATTTTCTTTGTTATTATTATATAGATGGTTGATTTGTTTAAGGATTTCAAATATGAATCACTTAATATTAATTGAAGTTACAGTAAAGAAGTTTGACAAAACTCAAGGAAACACATGATTGTCCATAGTGATAAATTAAAGAAGAGCTTGAGTAGTTAGTTTTGATGTACTTTGACATATTATGTCATTGAATGATATTAAGATGGCAGATTCAAGTTTCATCGCACTGGCGAAAAGGAAAAGAAACATCGATTAAAGTCTCGATCGTCATGATGATAAGATTTTGGGTTGAAGTCCCATCATATTTTAGCTAACACGCTTTATATATGAATTAGACATTGGATTAAAATCCCAATGCAATATATTGATGATATAATGATAACTGAGCAAATTGATATGCTCTTGATAAAAAAAAAATGTGAAGCCCATCCCATTGAATATGCTCCATTCTTTGAGGTGAATGTGATAGTGATACATTAAAAGTCTTAAAGATGACCAAGATACTTTTATGATTAAACATATGAATATGGACATGAAGGGACAAAATTATAATAGTCATCATTGTGATAATTATTAAAGAAAGAACATTATGAGTCTCCAAATGACCTTTTAAAGAGTGGAGGGTAGTTTTTTTGTCATCAAAATGATATGAAAGGTCATTAGAAACATGTTTGTTATGAGACCTAATAATTTGATAAGTTTATAAATCCTCCTTCAAAGAAAAGGATAAAAAGGTGGTGATACACTTGACTTTCAAAAGTGATGTTGAGGTATTTCATATGAATATGACAAATTTTAAAGCATGACAATGAACTTCTAATGAAAGGAATACTTATGAAGCATGTGCATATGATTATAGTCAGTTTCTTGAAGAGAATGTGACTTGTGATAAGTATCATAAAAAGTCGATCATTCTTGAAAGTGAATGTGTCAAGAGATGATGCAAATTATAAATAAGGACATACTCATGTATGATTTAATAAATACCACAACTCACCCCTAAGGGAGGTTAGAGAGAAATAAAGAAAATTTATTTTGGTATAAAAGATCATTGGTCAAGTACTTTTAGTACATCACAAATATTATGGTATGTTTTATTATGAATTACCAAAAGGGCAAAAGAAGGAAATATTTTTTTGCCACAAAAAAATTGTCGTTGATTATGTATCTATGTATGCCAAAAATATTTTGTCCAATATTAAATAAGAAGGGAGGAGATACTAATGACAAAAGTAAATCAAGAAATCAAATTTTGCTTGTAATGATTTTGACCATGACAATAATGATATAAATTTCTCCTTAAATGATATGTTTACCACTCAAACAATGTTATGAAGTATGTGGTAGTATTCAATGTTAATTGTGAACTTTGGTGAACTACTATGCTACTACTGAAAGAAATAAAATTGCTCATGATATTGAAATTGTAGCAAGTCTCGAAAGAAACTTTTTAAGTTTCAGAGAAATAGACAAAGAAAAATAATAATATTGAGACTATAAAATATGGAAAGATTTAAGATCTTCATATTACTACAATCAAAGTGGATTATAAATATTTATGTGAAAGATTGCCTATTTTTTCATATTGTTTGTGGTAACTAAATATGGGCATGATGATGGAATCACATGCAAAATAAACTAGAAGTTCATTGAAATAAATATCAGTTGGCATAACCGATTGACGACCATCCCCATTTAAATATCATGCGAATATATATATATATATATTGGAAGAACTAATAAATTCTTTAAGAATTTTCTATGTTGTTTGTTCTCATGATAAAATTATTGTTGTACTAGCTAAGGTTGAGATTGTATCTCCTGAAACTTTTAAATATGGGCTCGTTCACCTGCCATGTGGACCATTTACTATTATATAGATGCATCTATGTCATGGTCACATGTGCTTTATTATCAACTTGCAATTTGATTTTTGCAAAAGTTGTTTGCTCAAATTGATAAAACAAGAGCACATTTCAAATTATAAAACTATATTTATAATGTTGGTATATATCCAAGTAGTTTAGCAAAAATTATATGCCTCCAATTATAGCTTAATTATTGGTTATGAGAACAAAACTCCCAAAAGAAATTTGGTATGAGATGTGTTATTTAAAGTATAGCAACACTTGTACGTATCAAGCCAACAAGGTTCCCCTATCAGAATTGGTTCAGGGTCAGGAACCAAACAATTCTCATCTAGAAATTTAAATGTGCGGTATATTATCGCTCCACCATTACACAATGCTCAAAGATGAGTCCCCAAATAAGGTTGGGTGAATGTTAGATTCTCTAACATTAGGGGGGATAAGCAACTGAAAAATAAGTTATATATATAATGAATTATCATTGGTATGATCCTCATTAAAGAGATAATTTAAGTCAATTGCCAGTCGCATTCGCTGACCCTATGTTACAATCTAGTTATAAATGCTCCATTGAAAAGTCCTTGAATGACATATTTTATGGCACACATGAAGCGTGATAGATAAATCGATTCGAAAGATTAAAACTTCTTGCAGAAGAGGAGCAAATGACTAAGATGGTCATAATACTGAGGCAAGTGTTTTAGAAGGAGAACCATGGCATAATACTTCATAAAACCTTGGCAAAGGTTCACGTACCTGAAAATGATGAAAAATAAAGAGAGTTTAATAAGTTATGTCACATTAGAATCGATATCAAATAAACCATTGACGATATCTTTAATATAATAAAACGCTCAAAATTATAAATGGTGACAAGGATCTTGATATTAAATATGTCGAGAATTGACAAATAAATGATTGACCAAAGAACATACAATTCAAGTATACTTTTAAAAAAATGATGTTTTGGACTTATTTTGTCCATATACCAAGATATAATGTCAGTGGGGGTACAAATGAATTATTGTATGATAATAAAGTTATAAAATATAAATCATGACTTGTTTATTTGAAAATAAAGTTTTTCAAAAGTCCTGACATTATTTTATGGAGATGTATTCTCCTAAGGTGGATGCAATGAGGTTTCTTTCAGTCTGACAATATATGAAAAACTTGAATATGCATAATGAATAATTATCATGTCTAGCTAGATAGTAAATATTATATGAAAATCCATGAAGGATTTAAAAGGTTATAAAGCGATTTCACTGAATAGTACCCCAATGATTGTAAGATTGCATAACATAAAGATCAATTTTGATCTTTTTTAAATTGTTAGAATGTACCATGACATAGTACAATTGGTGCACTTATGTATCATGTTATTATTATTCATGGTAATTTTTTTTATTAATATGCATACAAAGTATAACATCACTCTTATCAGTAGAGATATTAGAGTGAATCAAATATCAATATAAATTATTTATTATGATCAATTGTGTCAAGGTTTATTGACCATGAAATTCTAGGAAATTATGAAGTTTGATCTCAAGAAAGTTATCTATTTTCATTTGAAAATACTGTCATATCAAATCATTCCACAAGATAGTCAATTTTATTGAAAGTGTCTGTCAATGTTGTGTTATTGTTGTTGACAAATCAAACGAGCAATTCGTCTACACTGACAAGATCACAAATTGAGTGATTGTCAAAAATATATTCGATTGAGATCAATAAACATATCCAGAAAATATGTGACATTTCTTTGAAAAAAGATATTCCAACAACATTATATGAAGACAATGCTGCATGTATAACTCAACTAAGAGGAAGACACATCAAAGAAGACTGAAAAATATATATTTCATCAAAGTTCTTCTTCTTATTCATGATCTTCAAAAGAAGGATATAGCCAATGTTCAACACTTCGTATTTCCCAAGGCATTATCAACTTCAACCTTTGAGAAGCTGATATATAAGATTGGAATGCGTCATTTTTTAGTTGTTAAGTGATGTTTTAATTAGGGGGAGTATAGTACGCGTTGCACTCTTTTTCCCTTGCTGAGGTTTTGTCCCACTGGTTTTTCTGGTAAGGTTTTTAATGAGGCAGCTCTCACTGCGTATTTACTAGATATGTGTACTCTTTTTCCTTTACTAGGACTTTTTCCCACATGGTTTTTTCCTAACAAGGTTTTAATGAGGCACATTATCTATTGATGAACTCCAATGAGTAGTAAATACATCATATTGTGATACCATTACACAGTTTCCCTGGAAAAGCATAAAATCAAGAAGGCGACTTACAAATAGATCCGCAAGCAAATACCTCTATACAACTTAGAAGAAACTTCGCAAATAGATTCCTTTAAGCAGCTCACACAAGCAGGTTTTTATCTGTAGCTTACAAATAGCTCAACAATTTTTTTTTTGACATGGACATCCAAGGGGGAGTGTTGTAAAAATGGATAGCCATGTAAGCTTCACATTATGGCAAAATGATGACCAAGTAAAAATACTGTAAAAAATTTCCTTTTCCAAGTAATGTATTACCTTTTGTGTCTATAAAAGACACTGCACATGGTTAATGAAGACACACCTAAAATAGTTACTACTCTTATTTCTACTCTCTATTTTCTTCTTTCTTGCTCCTTTTATTTGATTTTTAGTATTCTATCTTTATTTTATAACACTATGTTGATTATTGGACTTGAAAGATAAGTTTATAAGTGCATGTTTTCAAGAATGTAAACACGTCCAATGTTTTTAAAAGTATTTCAATAAAGTAAGAAGTCCATTCTTTGTAATGGGTGAATTGAGCATAAAGTTAAACAAATTATTTTGGGAGTAGTATGGAGCACTGAGTTGGGTTAGAGTCTCTTATGATTCAGAAGTCCCATAGAACTACGTAGCCAACGTAGGATATGATAGTATTGATTCTTCATGCGACTCCTCACTACCTCTGAAAAGGCCAATTATATGGATCCATAGTCACGATATTATCCTATGCCACGGCAAAGTATAGGATGGCCCTTGAAACGTGAGGCGAAACGTTGTATCATTGCTAGGCATATGGTAATGGTTGTCAGTTGGAGAAACTCCCCACAAGTAAAGTATATTATTTTCATGTTGTTTTCATTGTACATTATGTTTTAAAGCGTAAATGGTTTTCATTTCATATTCATGTATTGATGCAGTTATGTTGCTTTCAGTCATTCTGTAACACCTCGAATTTGAGAAAATAGAAAAAATTACAGCTTTCTAGACTTGGTGCAAGAACCATGGAAGCCACCGATGGTCCGTGGTCTAACACACGGTCCATAGGTGGGGTCCATCATTGAGGACCAAATATTTATGGTCTCTGATCCCACCCACGGTTGACCAGTACGATCCGTGGTTGGACTTACGGACCGTAGGTGAGGGTCAGCAGCCAGTTAGAGGGAAATTGTTGTTGGGTCAACTTCAAATGGTCATAACCCTTAGCATAAAAGGAATTAGGTGGCCTATGACCTACCAAGTGATAGATAAATGAATCCTCTTTCCAACGCCATCGAGTTTTCTAAAATCTCATCTTCGAGTAAAAAGTTATGCTCGTTTTAGTGAAGCCCTGTCGGGCAGACTTGACCGACGAGCCCACCTACAGTTTGTAGGTTGACCTACGGCCAGTAGGTCCCTCCATGGGTGCCCTTTGGTAGCTTTTAAGTTAGGGTCATATAGGTCTTTTTCTCGTGCGTTTGGCACTTAAATATCATCATTTTATTCCTAAACTACGTCATTTTACTTAGTCTAAGCCTAATAACTTAGTTAGACTTACCAAGAACCCTCATTTACCTAACATAATCCAAACTTGGAGCAAAAAAAAGAGGAAAAGTCGACCAAAACTCCCAAGAACAAGCAACAATGTTCTTCAAAGTTTCAGCCCCGAAATCGAAGGATTTCACCGTAGATTTCATCACCAGGTATGTGGGATTTCACTAGTGGATTACTTTCGTCCACTAGGTCCCTAGATGATTCCTATATCTTGCTTAGACCTAGGGTTTCTAAAACCTTAGATATTAGTTGTGATTTAGCTAAATATCATGTTTTCGTAGAATTGTTGCTTAGTTTTTTGTATGAAACTCAGAACCCTAATTGTGTAGATTCTCTTAGTTCATGAATTACATGTGCTAGGTAAGTTAAACAGATATACATGCTTTAGTTTTCAAATGTCACATTATCAGTATATAATTGTTACATTTTCAGATTTGCATGTCAGTATTTTGAGCTATTCAATATTTTAGTATTTTCAGTCATAATATATCATATACATATTCAGTTGGGAGTAGGTCTAGCACCGAGTTGGACTAGGGTTCAACGTACCTTCATAGACCCAAAACTACGTGCCTCCGTAGGTTTATAATTCCCCTCTATTGGGCATCAGATTTAGTGATCATGCCATTCATGCCTTTATACCCCTGGCAAGGTATATTGGGTTCTCTTGATGTGGCGTATACATCAAACAATCATGCCTTTATACCCATGGCAAGGTATATTTGGTCCTCTTGATGGGCTGTATATATTGAACAATCATGCCTTTATACCCCTGGCAAGGTATATTGGGTCCTCCCGATGGGGCGTATACATTGGACTCCATGTTTAGCTCACATGGTTTTATGCCGGTTAATAGTAGCTCCCATGGTCAGACTTCAGTGCATTTGACCAGGCCTTCAATTATATTCATCATTCAGTCTCAGTATGTCATGTTCAGGATTAGTACTTGGTCATTGCATTTAACTCAGCCTTCAGTATATTTCAACATTTACATTCATTTCAGATTATGTTATTGCTTAGTATGCTTTGTTCAGTTATATATTTCATTCAACTATACTCTATGTCCTGCATGCTCAGTACATTCCAAGTACTGACGCATACTCTGTGGTACATCATTTCATGATGTAGGTTTAGGTACTCAGCATCCAGATCATGTATAGATCGGTTCCCGATCTCCAGTTCAGCAGCTTCAGTGGTGAAACCTCATACTTCGAGGACAATAGACATATGTTACACTTTAGTCTTTTTATTTAGCTTTTAATTTTGCTAGAGTTAGCTGGGGGCATGTCCCAACAACTTTAGGAGGCTTTTTCATACATATTACTAGATTCAGTTTTAGTTTTGAGTTTGATCCTCTAGTTGTTATTAAACTTATAGTCTTTTATATATTTAGATTAGTATTGGGTATTCCCCACTTTTAGTTATCACTGTTTAAGCTTTCGCAGAGTATATTTATTCAGTAATCTTTTAGTATGCGTATGATATGCCAGCTCATGGTTAACCTGGGGTCACTCGTGATCCTAGGTCCTGTGTTTACGTCCAGGGGGTAGCCTCGGGGAGTGACACATTCAAGCCAGTAAATTATTTACTCTAACCTTATCACTTACTAGTACATTCAATGTACTGACGTCATTCGACCTGGATCGTTTCATGATGCAAATATAGGTACTCAAGATCATCAACAAGCGCTTCGTTGAGATCACTATTCACTCACAAATAGATTTTTTGTGAGGCCTCCTTGCTTATAGGAGGCTCCATTTCATTCCAGTTAGTAGCTTTTGGTGGTGTTGCGGTTCTTGTCTCGACATCAATCTTACGTTGTTAGAGGCTTCATAGATAGACTGAAGTAGATGTTTCCAGTATTTTTCTTAGGATGTTTTGTTTAACTCATGATTCATGTTAAGTATTTTGCAAGACAATATTATTTAGACTTTCTTACATATCTATTGTTCACCTATTTAAGCTTCTGCGTATTGCTTAAAGTCATGTAGCCAGGCAAAGGTTCGGTTGGGGTTAAGAAATGGTTCTCAAGTGCCAGTTACGCCCAGGGTATAGGCTTGGGGCGTGACGGTATGTCTAAATCATATACGTAGCTTTCCAAATATTGATATTGGTTGTGTCTTTGCGACCAAATCACATTCATGAAGATGTTGCATCTCTTGAGCTTAACCCGATATATCATTTTTTTGTCTCTTGAATATGTTGAGTTAAGCCAAATACATCCTTGACAATCATTTAGTTTGTGACCTCGTCGGTGTAGACAAATTGCTCATTCAAATTGTTTGTAGCAATAGCCAAGTAACATAAACTTTCATGATAGTAAAATTGTTTGTCTTGTAGAATGATATGACAATATTTTCACATAAAAACATATAGCACTCTTGAGATCAAACATCATATAAAATTACTATACTGTGAATAATAATCACAGGGTATATAAGTGCACATATTGCACTGTGACACGGTACTTTCTAACTATTTTAATGAAATCAAAATTGATCCTTATGTTAAGCAATCTCATAACCAATGGGGTACTATCAGTGGAGTCGCTTCAAGACATGTTAAATCCTTTTGAGATTTTCATATAATATTTACTGTCTAGTTAGACATGATAATCACTCATTATACATATTTAAGTTCTTCATATATTGTCAGACTAAAAGAAATTTCACTACATCCACTATAGGAATAAACATCTCCATACAAGAATGTTAGGACTTTTGCAAAAAACCTTTATATCTCAAGGCACAAGTCGTACTTTATATTATACAATTTTACTTATCGCAGAATAATCCATTTGTACCCCCACTGACATTATATCTTGATATGTGGATGATAAGTCTAGAACATCACTTTTCCCAGTGAAATAAAATATACTTTGATGCATATTTTCTTTGGCCAATCATTGATCTGTCGATGCTATTTGACAGATTTGAATTTAAGATCCTCGTCATTTATAATTTTGAGTGCTACATTATATGAAATAAATCATCGACATTTATTTGATATCGATTATAATATGACATAACTTACCGAGCATTCTTTATTTTTCATCATTTTCAGGTACCTGAACCTTTGCTAAGGTTTTATAAAGTGTTATGTCATTGTGCTCTTTCTAAAGCACTTGCCTCATTATTATGGCCATCTTTATCATTTGCTCCTCTTCTTCTTCAAGAAGTTTTGTCTATCACACTTCAGGTGTGCCATAAATTATGTCCTTCAATGATTTTTTATTGGAGCATTATAACTGAATTATAACATAGGGCTAGCAAATGCGTCTGACAATTGACTTAAATTATCTTTTCAATGAGGATCATACCAATGATAATTCATTATGTATAACTTATTTTCCAACTGCTTATCAACTCTCCCCCTTGTATCAGAGAATCTAACATTTACCCAATCTAATTTGATGACTCATATTGCATAATGATGGACCAATTGAATAATATACCACACGTTAAAATTTTTAGATGAGAATTATTTGACTTCTGACCCTGAACTAATTGTGATAGGGGATTCTTGTTGGCTTGATACGTACAAGTGTTGTTATATTTTAAATAGCACATCTCATACCAAATTTCTTTTGGAAATGTTGTTCTCATTACCAATGGTTAAGCAATAATTAGAGGCACATAATTTCTGTTTAAGTCACTTGGGTATAAACCAACATCATCAATATAATTTTATAATTTGAAATGTTCTCTTGATTTAACAATTTGAGCAAACAACCTTTGCAAATATCAAATTGCAAGTTAATAACAAAGATGAATCTATTAAAATCATATAATAGTAAATGGTCCATCTGGCGGGTAAATGGACCTATATTGTAACACCCCGTATCCTAGACGGACCAGAATGGAGATTCCAAAAGTTGCAAGTGCCACCGACGGGCACCACCCTCGGACTGAAGAGTGACCCATGGACCGTAGGTAGGGTCCGTAGATGGCCACCTGCAGCCCTCCATAGAAAGCCCATAAATTTGGCTAAGGGTAGACCCACACCAGGACCTATGGACCGTAGGTGGGACCACAGTCCATGGTCCAGGTCTGTGGTTCAGACCCCCAGATTTCCATTCTCTAAAGCCAACGATAGTTGACAGGACGGACCGTGGGTCAATCCACGGACCGTCGGTTGGCCCCTGTCACGACCCAGGGGTACCCCCTAGATGTGACATGGCATACAAGACTCCAAAACGTCTCATACAAGCCTCTTAGCATATCATAACATAAGATAACAGAAAATGGTGCGAAATTTTAAAACATTTTTCAATACAATCGAAGTCTCATAAAATGAAGCGAAAGTCTATTACACTTGTCTCAAACCATCTAATACTTGAAAAGAGTTAGGGACACAGCCCATACAAAAGTCTAAACATAAAAAGAAAGACATAAAAGGAAAGGGTGATCAAGTCCTCGATGCTATGAGGACTCACCAAAACTTCTCTTCTTGATCTACTATGAAACTAGCCACGAGAATGGAAGTCAATATCGCCGAACCCTACATTTGATAAGAATGTAGGCAAAAGTATATGTTAGTACAATAATGTATAAAATAAGACGGCTAGCATAAATCATCAGCATAAGCATATAAGAGGCATTAGTCAACATAAGACATATACCATAATCATAAGAGACAATAACATAAGTCATGAGCATAAGAGATATCATCATAAGACATAGGCTATAAGCATAAGAAATAACAACATAGTCATAGGCATAATCAATGCATCTAGTTTAACATAATACAAGAGAAACACTTCATAAGCCACCTCAAGGCAAGCTTGTGCAATGCATGGATAAGACTCCATAATCCCACCCATGCTAAGCAAGTCACTTTAGGTTCCTTATTCATATTCATCACCTTTTGAACTCATCCTTAACTTCTTGTCATAAACAAGGGAACCTTCACCTTTAGTCAAACATATAAAGGAAAGTAACTTATAACAACAATCCAAGTCAAGCATACATTATTACATTGACCATCATAACATAAGAGGAACGTACCATAAATACCCTCAAAGCATACTTGTGCAATGCAAGAAACCCCGTAAATATCAGCCATGCTAAGTAAAGCTTCTTGAGTAACTATAGTTCATACTAGACTTAACTTTGTGGGAATTTGCCTTAACCGACATAGACCATGTGAGCTTACATGGAATCTGGTGTTACCCACACTGAAAAGGGTTGTCCTACTTGCCTAAGGTAAGACTATCATTTGTTAGCTTTAGTGGATCCACTAGCTAACTGTCCTATGGAGACACGTAGTTTATGGGATAAGGAGATTGCTACTAGAAACTTGGCCTTTCTCACAGAAGAACTTCCATCTCAAGAGATTGCTTCAAGGAACCGGACCTTTCTCACGGAAGAGTTCCCATCTCACATCAATATCCACTCGGTGCTAAGCATAATTCCCATAGATTACTTATTAAGTCATAACTTGATTCATGTCTTATGGAATGATGTCCTTGACAATCAATCTAAAAGAGTTCATTAGGATAACGCTTAGATCATGCGTGAGAATAACCTTTCACCGTCCATGTCTACATTTAACATTAGATTCAATTAGGTGAGAAAGCCTTTCAACCTATAATCTTTATCATGTGAGAAAACCTTTCACATCATGTTCATTATGTGTTCATGAGAATAGCCTTTCAATTAACACAACAACATTATCAAAATCATGGACACTTCATTCATAGTCATGCATAAGTGTGTATGTGAGAATATCCTTTTAACAACACCACAATTACATCATAGTCATAATCACTTTACTCTCAAAGTGTTCTTAAAGCATATACATAACCTTCATAAAACATGCATAATATCATATATTGCCCTTTCAAGGGTCAAAACTCATATCAAACCAACACATTTAGAATGACTACATTAGACATGGATATAATCACAATTCAAGTAATCAAATCACTACCTGCATAATCTTATATACTCATAATATAGGTCATGTGGGTAAAGTCCTTCCACCATAATATCATATACAAATCAACATACATAATAGCTTCACTCTTAAAGCCTTAACATTCCTAGTTCATTGATATTAGCTTTTACCCTCGAAGCCCTAGAAATCACATTCATACTACAAGCCTTACTCTCAAGCAATACTTCACATGATCATCATATATGCCAAATTCTCAAGACAATCTAACCACATGCTTCATTCTTAAGCAATTCTAATCATATATCATCATATAAACTCTTTCTCAATCACCACACATCATGATTCATCATACAAGCCCTAATCACATTCAATTCATGTCTATATACTTTACTTTTAAGAAATTCATATCTAGGTGCTCTAATATCAATCAATTCATAAAGTAATTCATCAATCTTAGAAGGTCACACCTAAGCCCTCAATTTCCCATTTCATGGCAAAAACCCAAACTATATCAATTTCACCCTAGAATCTTAGGTTAATCAAGAATACATGTATAATCATACTAAAAACATGTAATTTCATCATAAAAAATCATAAATAACCATTTTCCACTCAATTGGATCAACATACAATAATACACACAATATAGAAAGGAACCCTAACTAGAATTCGGGATTTACCTTCACAATTGGGGGAAACATGGGGGCTTCATGGATGAAGGGAGTCCATGAATGAATAAGCCATCATACCTTGATTATAAAGCTTAGCAAGCTTGAAACAATGAAGTATTGACTTGACCTAGCTTGATCTTCTTCTTCTTCTTCTTCTTCTTCTTCCTAGAGAGAGGATTTTTTAGAGAGAATTAGGTTTCTTTTGGGGATTTAGAAATAATGATTTAGGATGACTTAATTAAGGGTATAAAGTCTTTATATAGGTGGTCTAAACTAGGGTAAAACAATGCCACTTAATACTTAATTAATTCTAGAAAGTTCCATTAATCCCTCACTTTATTGTTTAAAACTACCCACTGCCTCACCCATGAGACCACGCCCACGGCCCGTAGGTGGACCCACAGAGCGTGCTGGTCAATCGTGGGTTGATTGGCTGGGGCTATTTTTTGGACCCTAACCCACGACCCCTCACCTACGGGGCGTAGGTCCTTTTATAGGTCTACTATTTTTGGGGCAGATTCTAGGGTCCTCCGCAAGGGCCCTTGGTTGGTCCTTGAAGGGGTTGCACCTTGACATTCTAACCCGAAACCCTTCACTTTAAGTATGGGGAGTTATTCACAACTCTAACCCTCACGTTAAGATCTAGTTTAGCCTACTAGTTTTTAGGGTGTTACAACCCCGACAACTTTTAAGTCAGGGTCGTTTTGATCTTTCCCTTTGCGTTGGACACCTAAACTACGTCATTTAACCCTTAAGCTACATTGTTTTAGTCAGTTTTAGCCTAGTAACTTAATTAGACTTTACCCTAGTAAACTCATTCTCCAAAAAAATTATCAAGTTGAATGAGAAAAGGGAGAAAGAGTCGACCAACCCTCTCCAAGAACACAACAAGGTTTCCTCCTGTTTCAGCCCTGAACTTGAAATATTTCTCCATGAAATTCATAACCAGGTATGTGAGATTTCACTAGTGGGCTCCTTTCACCCATTAGGTCCCTAGAATTCAGTCAGATTCTAGATTATCTATCTCATGTTTAGACCTAAGGTTTCTAGAACTCCAGATTTATCTTGTGATTTAGCTCTTAGACTAATCTAAATCAAATTATCATGTTTTCCTGGAATTTTTGCTTAGTTCTTGCATGAAACTCAGAACCCTAGTTGTATAAATTCGTTTAGTTCATGTATTACACTTGCTAGGTAAGTTTATTTAGTTATACATGCTCAGTTAAGAATGTTTCATCATTAGTTCATTAATGTTGCATTTTCAGTTAGCATGTAAGTATTTTGAGCTATTCAATATTTATAGAAATTCAGTTATAATGTGTTACTTACATAATTAGTTGGGAGTAGGCTTAATACCGAGTAGACTAAGGGCCAGTCGCCCTTATACTCCTAGAACTACATGCCCTCGTAGGGTAAGTCCCCTCTGTGGGCAACATATTTAGTGATCACGCAAGTCATGCCTCTATACCCTGGCAAGGTATATTGGGTCCTCTCAATGGGGTGATACATCGGACTCCACGGATAGCTCTCGTGGTTTTATGTCAGTTAATAGTAGCTCCCACAGTCATACTCTAGTGTATTGACCAGGTTATCAGTTATAGTTCAATATTCAGTCTCAACATGTTTATACTTGGTCACTACATTCAGTTAGCTCAGTATTCAATATTTTTCAGCATTTACATTCATTTCATATATTATCATTGCTCTTATTGCTTTGTTCAGTTATGTATATATTGTTCAGCTTGATTCTATCATGCATGCTCAGTACCTTTCAAGTACTGATGCATACTCTGTGCTACATCTTCTCGTGATATAGGTTCAGGTCCTCAACATTCAGATCACACATAGATCGGTTCCCGATCTCCAGTTCAGCGGTATCAGTGGTGAGTCCTCATTCTTCGAGAACTATATACATGTTTCCCTTTTTACTTCAGTTTTGCTAGAGTTAGCTGGGGGCATGTCCCAGCATCTCTAGTCAGTTAGAGGCTTTTATTCAGACATAGTTAGATTCAATTTTAGTTGAGTTTGATCTTTCAGTTGTCATTAAACTCATTTTTATATATTCAGATTTAGAATGGGTATTCCCCATCATTTTCCCCTTTATGTTATGTTTTAAGATACCACACAGAATTATCTTATTTCAGTTATCTTAGTATGCTTATGATATGCCAGTAGGGTTAGCTTAGGGTCACTCGTGATCCTCAATCCCGTGTTTATGTCTTTAGGGTAGCCTCAGGGTGTGACCAACTTGGTATCAGAGCATTAGGTGTAAGAGTCCTAGGATGTCTGAATAGCTACACTAAGTAGATTCCCTTTCATGAGTGTGAATCGCGCCACATTTCTGAGGGGCAGGCTATGAAGTGTTTTAGGAAAAACTTCACTTTCTTGATATTCTTATCATGTATGGTATGATCATCTTTTCTAACTCGACGTTATGCATTTCAGATTATGCCTCCTCATAGAGCTTACCCTAGGAATGCTAATGCACACAATGCTAACACAGTTCCTCCAGTCCTAGATCAGGAAGTTTCGAATGCAGAGTTTCGAAACGCCATTCAACTCTTGGCATAGAGTGTAGCTAACCAGAACAATCAGCAGGTTGCAGTTCCTGCAAATGCTAGTGGTGGAGTGACAACATCTAGGGTCCATGATTTTGTTAGGATGAATCCACCTGTGTTTCTAGGGTCGCAGGTTGGTGAGGATCCCCAAAACTTCATTGATGAGGTCAAGAAAATCTTTGGAGAAATGCAAGTGACAGGAAATGATAGGGTAGAGTTGGAGTCCTACCAACTCAAGGATGTGGCTCACATTTGGTTTTCACAGTGGAAAGATGACATAAGTGAGAATTTAGCTCCTGTGACTTGGGAGTGATTTACTGGAGCTTTTCTGGATAGGTTCTTTTCAAGAGAGTTGAGAAAGGCTAAGGCTCATAATTTAATGAATTTGAGACAAGATTCCATGACAGTCCAAGAGTATGGACTAAGTTCACCCTACTATCCAAGTATGCTCCATGCGTGGTTGCTGATTCTAGGGCTCAAATGAGTAAATTTCTATTTGGGGTATCTGACTTGGTAAGAACAGAGTGTAGAAATTCTATGTTGTTGGAAGATATGAACATCTCTAGGCTCATGACTCATGCTCAGCAGGTTGAGAGAGATAAGCTTAGGGAACATGCTAAGGATAACAAAAAGGCTAGGATATACAACTATGAGTATTCTCAGTAGAAATCGGGTGGTGGAAATCGCTTGCAGTTTCAGCAGAAATCTTTAGCTCCAGCACCTTCATCAACTAGTGTTCCATCCACTAAGTTTTAACAGGATCAGAAAAGTAGGACATCAGGCTCTAAGTCTCAGGGGAGTGTTTTAGGTGCTAGAACTTACCCAACTTGTCCAAAGTGTGGTAAGAACCATTCGGGAGAGTGTTTTGCAGGGAAGGATGGATGTTTTGGTTGTGGTCAGACTAGTCACAGGTTGAGGGATTTCCCTTCTTCTAAACATGGAAAAAGAGATAACAATGGTAAGGTTTAGTCTACAACTTTAGCAGCACCAGCACGTCGCCCGACTCAGCAGGTAACTCATCTGGTACAGATGGCGGTCTACGCCAGAACATGTTGTATGCTCTCCAGGCTCACCAGGACTAGGAAGATTCTCCTGATGTGGTTATTAGTATGTTGCAAGTCTTTCATTTAGATGTTTATGCTTTGTTATATCCAGGGTCTACTATTTCCTTTGTAACTCCGTATATAACAGTAAACATCAGTGTCAATATAGAAACTCTCTCAAAACCCTTCTAAGTCTCTACTCCAGTTAGTGACCCAGTTATAGCCAAATGGGTATACAGAAATTGCCATGTCACAGTATCTTAGAAAGTCACCTTAGCAAATCTTATAGAGTTAGAAATGGTAGACTTTGATGTCATTCTAGGAATGGATTGGTTACATTCCTACTATGCATCAGTCGATTGTAGAGCTAGTATTATTCATTTCTAACTTCTAGACGAGCCAATCTGAGAATGGATGGGTAGTAGCTCAGTGCCTATGAGTCGATTCATTTCTTACCTTAAGGCCAAAAAGATGATATCTAAGAGGTATCTCTATCATCTAGTTTAGGTTAAGGATTCAAGCTCCGAAACCCTAACTTTTGAGTCAGTTCTAGTAGTTAATGAGTTCCCCAGAAGTATTTCCAGAAGATCTTCCCGGAGTTCCTCCCGAAAGGGAAATTGACTTTGGAATTGATCTCCTTCCAGATTCCTAGCCTATTTCTATTCCTCCTTATAGAATGGCTCCAGCTGAGCTTAAGGAATTGAAAGAGCAATTAAAAGACCTTTTAGATAAGGGCTTCATCAGATCAAGAATAAGTACCCTATTCCCCGAATTGATGACTTGTTCGACCAACTTCAGGGTGCTAGTAATTTTTTGAAGATAGACCTCGGATCTGATTATCATCAACTCAGAGTCAAAGATAGTGACATCTCAAAAACAGCCTTCAGAACTTGGTATGGTCATTATAAATTTGTAGTTATGTTATTTGGACTAACCAATGCTCATGTAGCTTTCATGGATTTGATGAGCAGGGTGTTCAAGCAGTATTTGGACTTGTTCGTTATCACCTTTATTGATGATATCCTTATTTACTCTAGGAATGAGGAAGAACATGCGACTCATTTGAGGGTTGTCCTGCAAACTCTCAAAGATTGCTAGTTATTCACTAAGTTTAGCAAATGTGAGTTTTGGTTGCAATCTGTGGCTTTCCTTGGGCATATAGTATCTAGCGAAGGGATCTAGGTGGATTCTGAGAAGATAGAGGCAATGAAACAATGGCCCAGACCTATCTCTCCTATAGATATCAGAAGTTTCTTGGGTTTGGCTGGTTATTACAGAAGGTTCGTGGAAGGATTTTCATTCATAGCTTCTCCATTAACTTTGTTGACTCAGAAAACGGTTAAGTTCCAGTGGTCAGATGATTGTGAGAAGAGCTTCTCAGAACTGAAAACTAGGCTGACTACATCTCATGTTTTGACTCCATTAGAGGGTTCAAACGGTTATGTGATCAATTGTGATGCATCCAGAGTTGGCCTAGGTTGTGTGTTAATGCAGCGATGTAAGGTTATAGCATATGCTTCTAGATAGCTTAAGGTGCATGAGAAGAACTATCCGACTCATGGTCTCAAGCTTGCAGCCGTAGTATTTGCCCTTAAGATTTAGAGACATTACTTGTATGGTGTTCACGTAGATGTGTTCACAGACCATAAAAGCCTTGATGTGTTCACCCAAAAAGAGTTTAATCTTCACTAGAGGAGATGGCTTGAGTTCCTTAAGGACTATGATATAAATGTGCTTTACCATCCTGGTAAGGAAAATGTAGTAACAAATGCTCTTAGTAGACTATCTATGGGTAGTGTCGCACATGTTGAGGAAGAAAGGAAAGAACTAGCCAAAGATGTTTACCGGCTTGCTCTCCCTAGAGTTCACCTTATGAGCATATCAGATGGTGGTGTAACAGTTCAGAATGGGTCAGAATCTTCATTAGTAATGGAGGTTAAGGAAAGAAAAGGTAGCACCAAGGTCAAGTAAAGCATAAACATCAAGTTGGAAGACTTTCAACATACCGGTAACCATATCGGGAGAACTCTTTTGCTCACAACGAGTCTGAAGTGCATAGAATCTGTCTCTCACTAGATCCGACAAAGGAGTAGATTGATACCTTCGACGATTATCTCCATCATTCTTAGTAACTGAGTGAAAACCTATTATCTTGTGATCTATCTTACAACAACCAAAGCAAGCATTAGAACCAGCTAGACATCTACGCTCATGCTTCTTTCCACACTTAGCACAAGTAGGCAATGAAGATCCACTACCATTTTGTCCTTGAGGCTTAGGGTTAGGCACCCTATTTTTGTTGAACTTAAGAGGAGCATTGGAGGAACCTTGACTGGAAAACATTTGTCGGAACTTAGGATGACCATGTCCATCGGACCTTGAATGTGAAAAGTCACCATCATCGGTCCTTGCCTTCTTCACCTCCCAAGATCTTTCCTTAAGTTTATCATCTTCTATTTGTTGAGCATGAACCATAAGATGAGAAATCATATAATTAATAATCATAGCGGTACGACTTTCCTTAACCACCATTTTGGATACTTGATGAGTCCACAATTTGGACTTATTTAGGGATATATTTTGATAGAATTAGTGTCCCCAAATGCATATTTTGTTTCAATATTTGATGAAAATCCTTAAGTTTTAGATATTTAGAGTTTGAGGCAAAGCATGGACACTACTTGGAAAGAAGGAACAAGGCGGCTGAAAAGAACAAAGCAATGAAGTCCTGAAGATCGCCGAGCCCAGTTGGTGAGTCGTCGATGGGCCTAGAGATTGCCTTTTGTTCTAGTGTACTGAGCCCTGAAGGAAAATGTCAAGTTGGCGATGAAATGAAGCAGTCGACGCGTCGCCGATCAATTTTGCGAAGCAATACCATATCGCCCAACAACTCAAAACGCGAAGAGGCTGAAGGATAAAGCAGGTAGGCGATGAAATTGACCAAAATTTCTAGTAAACATATCATAGCACTTCTATTATTCAAATTTTTTACTATTTTTGGAGAATTTTAAGTTTTAGAGGGTTTTGGAGACTTTGTTCTAAGACCTTGAAGATTCAAAGGGTTTTAACTCCAAGAAATTGGACGTGGGTCTTGAAGATTCTTCACTATTAACGTGTTTTAAGACTTAATTTTTCATACCCAGTTGATGGAAACTGATATTGGTATAAATTTTTATCTCTTTTACATGTCTAGCTAAAACCCCAATTCTTGGGGTGTGATTTTGTGAATATGGGTTAAATTATCTGTTGGGTCCTGCTTGTTGATGGTTTATTTATTGTTTAAATGTGATTTCATTTAGTAGTTGTGTATGAACTTAATGGGTTTGTAGTTGCAAATACAATTTCATCTTAGTGTTTTTAGCTTGCTCGAGAGAGAGGTCGTAAAACTAAGACTACTAAATTGATAGTCGGTGGTATTGGGTCGACAAGGGTTCAGCTCGAGAGAGTGAATCGTAATCCTTCTCCCACACATTCAGCTCGAGAGAGTGAATAGGCTAAGGTGGAGGTTGTGCTTAATGCGGCAACTCGGTGTTCGAGAGAAATTGAGTTGATTCGGGGTAAGTTGCTCGAGAGAGAATTTACCCCACTATAGTCTTACCTAGTCACAAATGTTCAACAATTTACTATCAAAAGCATGTACCCGATAGTCTAGTTTAACCTATATTGCTTTCACATCCCAAGAATCCCTTCTCCATATCTCGTTTCCTTATATTTTTACTTTTTTTTAGTTGTTAATTAATACAAACCCCCATCGATAATTAACGCTTGCGTCACTCCTTAGATATAGTATGTTTTTATTCGTTAATATTTATTGCTATGACTAATTAGAACTTGATTTTATTTTTCTACTAATTCTCAAAACCACTCTCTGTGGGAACGATCCCAACCCTTGGTTGGGTTATATCACTACATGTGATCGTTTGGTACTTGAACCGAAATAGTGTCTGTTAATTACGTCGAACATCAAAATGGCATCGCTGCCGGGGAGTAGTGTTATTTGAGAATTTGTAGTTAAGTAGGATTTTTGTTCTTCTTAGCTGTATTTTACTAATTTTATTTTTAGTTTTGTTTTTCTTTGAGTTGTTGTTGTAAGCATATACCCTGAGCATGGCTGAGGGAAATGGTGGGAAATTGGTTGAGACAAATGAAGAAGTCGAGAGGGACTCTAAGTTAACCGTACTGGTAACTCAGCTGAACGATTTGGCCACCAAAATATCAGAGGTGGAAGACCAGTGCTAGGAGGTGCATACCTCCTTATGAGCGGAAAAGTCTAGAGAGAAGGAGAACAATCGTGTCGAGGACACACTACAAATCATTCTCCAAAAGATCACCCAACAAGATCAAGTGTTGGAAGAGATGAAGGAGACTATTGAAGTGCTGAATCAGATGATTGGCTCTCATTCTAGATCTATCCAGCTGATCAGGACACTCATAAGTTATGCAGTGCCTCAACTCTACTCAAATGAACTATTGAGGTTACCTAGTAACCCCAATAATGGAGAGTGAGTAAGGACTTGCGTCGGGCCACGACGTTAACTAAGGCGCTTCTTGGGAGGCAACCTAAGGTCTTAATTGCTTTCTTTTAAGTTTAGAATAATGGTGTACTAATTGTGTAGGATAACATGAGGAAAATGTTGAAAAGTGCAACTTGGCAACTTAGAGATCTAGTGGGTGAATCGCCAACATAGTTGGCCATGTTAAACCGACACCGTTGTAAGACTTGAGATAAATTCAAAATGAGAATCTGTAAAACTCGGCGAACACTTGAAATTATCGGCGAGTCGCCAAATAGGTCGGCGAACATGACATAGTCCGACGATTAGACCTCCATACTAATAGAGGTCTTGTAAAACTTGGCGAGGTAAATGACCAATCCGCGAGTCGATGATAGGATCGGCGATTATGACTAATGTCGCCGAATGGATACGAACTAGACAATTATATATGGCCAAAGGGTTTAGAATTTCAAACTCTTCACTTTTCCTCGCTTTTAAGCTTCACAAACTCACACCAAGTTAGTATTTTCAAAATTCTTTCATTCCATAATTATTTTGGTTGTTGATTTGTGCTCGGAATTGAAAAACTTTGCTGCCTAGCATCACAAATTTATATTGATGGTTATAAAAGGTTGGTTTTCGGAATCCAGTGTTTCTTTTTATAGCATTTCGTGCTCATTTGCAAATGATCATATTGTATTGTCATGTGTTGGGCCTCTCTGATAGGATTAGAATGCTTAAATGCCAGTTGTAATTCGATAATCTTGCTCGTATGGTTTTGATCGTCGAATGCCCATTTTTTTGTGCCTTAAATTGAGTTAAATTTTGTGGGGTATGCTTGCATGTTGGTTAGATTTGTTGGGTGAAGTCTCAGTAGCCCGTATTTGTGCTAAATATAGTAAATTGCACAATGATGGAGTGGTTTACACCATTCCTTAGGGCAAAAGTCGTCACATGGAAAAATTTGGTAAAACGGGGAAAAATCTTAATATCCCAAGGTGATGGGTGTTATGGGTCTGAGCTTAATTGTACTAGTGTATGCTTTGATTTTGTTTTCAAGGGTTGCGGGGTTGAATTCGAGAAGATGGGTTGAAAATAGGCACGTTGGGCTGTTTGGCGAACTGGGTCGAGCCGCTAAACCACTCAGCGATTAGCCTAATATCCCCAGATCGCCTTTAAAATCCATGCTATATATGTTATTGGTTTCTTTAATATTCGGCGAGAAGTCTGAGGTCGCCAAAAGCACTTGACGACTCGTTGGAAGTATTTTTAATCGCCCTTTGTCTGCACCCCTGAACCCTTGGTGCACTGTAACTTTTGGTGGACAAACCCTTGCTTACCGATAGCTTTCGGCGATTCACCGATAGGACTTTCCCATCACCGACTCATTTTAATTTCTTAGCCAATCCCTTCGGCGAGCCCGATCTAGCCCGCCAAAGAGATTCGATGATTCGCCGACCTGATCGGCGAGTTTGTCTGCAGTACATTTTCTATGCTTTGATATGAATATTTACTAACTTCTCTCTGATATTTTGCAGACATGGTGAGAACAAATCTAGATAGGCCACCACAGAAAAATGCACGGGGCATTACCATAAATGAAGGGGGAGCAAATCCTCCAAAGAGGAGAAGGCAAGAACTCCAACCGAGAGACAAAGGCAAACGAAAAAAGCACACATCTGAAAAAGTAGTTGTTGCCACCCGAACTGAGTTGTCTGAACTTGAAGACGAGCAACCCTTGATTTTTCGAAGGGATGAGATCCTGGACTACTACAAAAAGGAGTTTTAGAGGCAATAAAAAATGATTTTAGCGGCAATAACAATGACCACTGTAACCTTTACCGGCCAATGGTCTTTAGATGGCAATGTTTGGGTCGACAAAGGGTTTCCCGACCATTTAGGAAAATGCTGGTAAAGGGCATTGCTAATTGCCGCTAAAAATCATTAGTATTAACGCCAATTGTTTAAGGCAATTATTTTGGCCATTAAATCTAATTCATACGCGCTAATTATGGTCTTTTACTATCCATTTTTATAGAAGATAAATTCAAACAAATTGCCGCTAAAAGTTAGTAGTTTTAACGGCAATATTTTGTGGCAATCAATGGCTACAATATCCCTTACAAGAAAATTTTAGTTTCCCTTTAGTTCCATTTTAATGATAGATAAATTCAATTCAAATTTCCACTAATAATCAACATCTTTAATGACAATAGTTTGATGTGCAGTTCTGTAAGCTACAATATCCCTTCTAAAAACTTTTTAATGCCCCCCTTTAGCATCCATTTTTATGACAATAAAAAATTCAATTAAATTGATGCTAGTACTCATAAGATTTAAAAATAATTGTTCAACCGCCATTAATAATAACAGTATATCACTACTTTGCACTTCTAGAGTGCCACTTAATAACAAAAAATTGTGACAAGTGCTAAAAACATATATTATTAATTCATGAAACAAAGTCTCTCATTAAACCTAGACAAACAAAATGATGTATTAATCCATAATATTAATGTCACAACTTAAAAATAAGCTACTTGTAATAATATAACCAATCCTATTGAATAATGTCTTCAAATAATTTGCGATTTTTTCTTCAGATTGAAATCTCCTACATGTGAAATTTTTGAACTCCAAATTATATGACCTGAAATAACGTAAAAAGGTGTCAAAAGATGAAATTTAATATATTAAAACATCACAAGTAGTATGACTAATCTAACAATTACCAGCAAGCATCATCAGGTAATAAGAAATATTATTCTTTCATATAGTCTCACAATAAAGTTACCTTCATCTTCGGAAAAAGACTGCGAATATTAAAGGATATAGAGGCAAAAAATACTACAGTTGAAGTTCAAAATAATTTAGTTAATATTATAGATGCGTTGAATGTCAAATTGGGGCAGCAAATACCTCAAAGCAAAGATCTTACAAATATGCAATCTTGGAAGGCAATGATAGTTGTAGCGTGCATTAAAACCTATTGATTATTAGGTTCATCATGTGGTTGTTACAAGTCACTTCTAGTCATTTTAACTCGCAAATCAATCTAACAATCTGTATGAAGGAGTTGAACTCACAAATCTGTCCTACAATCTAGTAATCAGTCAAAAGAAGTGTGAGTTCAATTATTGGACAAATTTACCAAAAGCAGGGGCATGGAACAGTGTAAACAAGCCATTGTTGCAACTTGATCAAGCATTAGTCGACGTTACTGGCAGCAACAAATTACTGAAAATGCATGCTTAGGCTAGAGACAAGAACTTATTAATAGAGGATATCAAAGCTGAAGGTTTAGACCAGTCTCCCATGAATTCTCGTTTAATCTGTAATCACTATTATTGAAAAATATTGAGCTAAGACTATAGATTAAGAAGATAAATCTTCATAATTATTAAAACAACGAGTTATGTAATCTGAAAAGTACACATTAAGCTTCTACACTATTGGCATGAATCTATTCATAACCAAAGTAAGAGCATTCAATAGATTAAGGAAGTAAGATTCTATAGGACACTTTATCCACAAAATAACTTTAGTACTGGTGAATCACAAAATAACTCAATTCAAACAATATTTTCTAAACAAATGCATGAATTTGTTGATTATCTAAAAGAAATGTAGGAGAACTGATCGCAAACTCACCACACATGTCAATGCAAGTAGGCATGAATTCACCTAACTTTTCAATTCACATATCCAAAGCTCAATAAATTTACTCTTGACATGGACAAAGTCTAATCGGTTATTCACTATATACCTATTATTATGATAGAAGAAGGTTGCAAGTAATACTGAGATAACAAATTTTATAACACACAACTCGTTGAAAGAAAAAAGAAGAGAACCCATCCATACAGATATATAATCCATGTGTTCGACACAATAACAAAACTCATGTCCATTGATTTAAATTGAACTATTTTCTTATGGTGTCTACTATTTCTTTGAGTAATGTAGTGGTTAATTTGCAGATTGAGTAGCCAGCCTAATCATAGGAGAAGTCTAGGACTATATAGGCCAAAAAGTCTTCATAATTATTTTCTTTCTCTTTTAAACATCAATACACAATCACAAAGGAAAATGCAGCCAAGAATATTGATCAAACTCAATAAAAAACTAATACTAGACTATAACACTACATAAGTCATTAGATTAACTAAGATTTTCACACAACTAATTCATGAAAATAACACAAACAAAAGTGGTGTTACCTAATTCATCATTATGTTGAACTTCAGTGATACCAACGGAACTACTCAACTCATTGGATTGGCCATCTTTTTCTTGGACGCATTTAGGGCTATATTTTGATAGAATTAGTGTCCTCAAATGCATATTTTGTCTCAATATCTTATGAAAATCCTTAAGTTTTAGGTATTTAGAGTTTGAGGCAAAGCATGGACACTACTTGGCAAGAAGGAACAAGGCAGATGAAAAGAACGAAGAAATGAAGGCCTGAAGATCGCCGATCTCAGTTGGCGAGTCGTCAATGGGCCTAGAGATCGCCTTTTATTCCAGTGTGCTGAGCCTTGAAGGAAAAGGTCAAGTTGGCGATGAAATGGAGCAGTCGGCGTGTTGTCAATCAGTTCCGTGAAGCAGTACCATATCGCCCAACGACTCAAAATGCAAAGAGGCTGAAGGCGATGAAATCGACCAAAAGGTGGATCGCCGAGCGTATCGGCGATCCCGACTAACTGCATCGAATGGTCCTCCGCAGCACAAATTTTCAAACACTATAAATACTTGTTTAAATTTCTAGTAAACATATCATATCACTTCTATTATTCGAACTTTTTATAGTTTTTGGAGAGTTTTAAGTTTTAGAGGGTTTTGGAGACTTGTTCTAAGACCTTGAAGATTCAAAGGGTTTCAACTCCAATAAATTGAACGTGGGTCTCGAATATTCTTCACTCTTGACGTGTTTTAAGACTTAATTCTTCATACCCAGTTGATGGAAACTAATATTGGTATAAATATTTATCTCTTTTACATGTCTAGCTAAAACCCCAATTTTTGGGGTGTGATTTTGTGAATATGGGTTAAATAATTTGTTGGGTCTTGTTTATTGATGGTTTATTTATTGTTTAAATGTGATTTCATTTAGTAGTTGTGCATGAACTTAATGGAATTATAGTTGCAAATACGATTTCATCTTAGTGTTTTTGGCTTGCTCGATAGAGAGATCGTAAAACTAAGACTGCTAAATTGATAGCCGGTGGTATTGGATCAACATGGGTTCAGCTCGAGAGAGTGAATCCTAGTCCTTCTCCCACACATTCAGCTCGAGAGAGTGAATGGGCTAAGGCGGAGGCTGTGCTTAATACGGCAACTCAGTGTTCAAGAAAACTGTCCTCCATTCTTTCCATTGGTTGAACCAAACTTGAGCAAAGCCCTTAAGTTGGTAAGCGGCCAATTCCGCCTTCTCTACCGGTGTCACTCCCATAATCGCCAACACCTTATATACCTCATCAATGAACTTTTGAGGATCTTTATCATTCCTAGAACCATGAAACTCTGGAGGATTTATTCTAGTGAAGTCCCTCACTCTAGATGTCGGCATACCCACATTTGGGTTTACAGGGATCACAACTTCCCTATTGGCTTGAGCCGTCATATCTTGATCCAACACTTTAAAAGCAGTCCTAAACTCCGCATTAGTCACTTGCTCGGCCAAAGGATAGACCAGAACTTGAGGAGGAGCTTTTTGTTCCACATTCTCTCCCGCATTCCTTCTAGCATATGCCCTTCGTGTTGCCATATCTTGTAGAGCATCCGATAAGGATTAGGAGAGAGACATTATAGAGTTACACTCTATCAATCGACTTAGAGTAATGAAAGAAGTGGAGTTTTCTAATCATCTTATTTCTTCCTATTCATAAATGTAGCGCGCTTCACACTCATGAACAAGACTCTACTTGATGTGGCTATGAGACTTCCTAGGATCTTTCTAAACCTTATGCTCTGATTACCAAGTTTGTCATGATCCAAGGCAGACCCTAGGCGTAACATGGCGTATAGAACCCAAGAGGCCCTACACAAGCCACTAAGCATTCATAAACAAGATTATTGAAAAGCAATAGATTTTAAAAACACAAGTCATATCAAAGAGTTTATAAAATGAAGCGAAAGTCTACATAGTCTCAATAGCCATCTATTACATCAAGAGTGACCGGGACGTAACCTTGACATCATGTACAATATCTGGAAAGTAAAGACTGAAAGCGATAAAAGGTTCGGTCCTCGGAATATGAGGACACGCCATAACTAAGTATAGCCAAAGTGACTTCTAGCTACGAAGATGAGAACCTAGAGTGTCGGACCCTACATTTGGGGAAAATGTAGACAAGAGTATGCGTCTGTACAAATATGTACCAAGTATGATAACAATGCATAAAGTATGAAAATCATGCTAAAAGGGACCTTTTCATAACATGCAATGACCAAGATAAAACATGAGATAGAAGAGTTAGAAATCATAAGTGATAAAACATGATCAATGCAAGCTAATGTCTTGAAAACATTCGTGACATACTTCTTGAAGCAACCTTGATTCATTAGTGTGGGAGATTTACCTTTAAACGACATTTTAGACCATGGGAGATATTAACATGGAATTCGGTGTCTACCCCACATCGAAAAGAGGTGTTCTCACTTGCCAAGGTAAGAACCATGAACTTCTAGCTTACGTGGATCCACTAGTATATGTCTATCTAGACAACCTATAGTGGCACATAGTTTATGGGGTAATCGTCATTTTTCCACTAGGTGCTAAGCATAACTCCCACAGAATCTTCATCAGTCATATCCATCTTATCTTTAAGGGATATAGGTAATCGCCTCTTGTCTTTTCATTAGAGGACATGAGTAATCTCCACTTGCCTCATCATTATAATAGCTCCTTGACTTTGATTCATTTTAGGTGAGAAGACCTTTCAACCTTAAAATCCTTTATGTGAGAAAATCTTTCACAACAATCAACCAGCAAAAACATCATTTATGCTTAATTCTCAAAGCAACTTATATCATATTTCATGAATTTCATAAGAACATGCATATTTCCATAATTCACATTTCATTGCTCAAAATCCACTTTCAATCATAAACTAGAAAACATGGGTTAGCATGGGTTCATGGGGATTCATCTTAAAATAATGGAATTATATCAATTCATGCATAATAGTTCATAAAACAATCAAATAAATCCATATTGAAAGGAACCCATGGCATAGAAGAAAACCCTAACTTCAATTGGAGATTTCTAACTTCGAAATTGGAGAATTTAGGAATTCTATGGAGGAAAGAGATCCATAGATGAACACTATCATACCTTAATGCCAAAAGTATGGATTCAATGATGGAATTGGAGACTTGACTTGAAAACCCTAGTCTTCTTCTTCAAGCTTCTAGAGAGAGAAATATTGGAGAGGATGAACTTGTTCTTCTTTTAGGAATTTGAGAGAACAAATTGAATTAGGAGATTTTGGGGGTTAAGACATTTATATAGGGTTCCTAGTAGGGGATAAAATGACATAGTATTGGATTAAAATAATTCAAAAAAGATTCAAAATCCCCTCATAAAGTAACGGTCGATCTCATCGATGACTTGACCTACAGTCCGTTGGTCAAATAACGGATCGTATTGGTTGATCGTCGATGAGTTTAGATACCTTCACTATTGGGCTCCCAACAAAGGACCCATGTACGGTCCGTGGGGTCCACCTACGGGCTGTACATGTCTAGTCGTGGGTCTCCACTTTTGGCTCTAAAATTTCTCCAAGTCTGAGACTCACCTACGACACTTACCTACGCTTGTGCATAGGACAACGGGTCATTCTGGTGAACCGTAAAAAAATACTGAAACTTGACATTTTTGGGAAAATTAGTCTGGCTATCCACAATGCTTCCTACGAACCATGTGTCAGTCCATGGGTCATTGGTGGCTCCGTTGGTACTGGCACCAAACCCTAGAAAAGCTGCAATTTCCTTTTTCTCAAATCCGAGGTGTTACAGGTCTAAGGAGTGGTAATTTTGTGTGGATTTCATGATAGAAGGTTGAGTAATAGTTACTAGCCAGGATGACTTAGAGAATACTTTATCCAGAGATGAGTTTATGACAATGTATCATTGTGTTAGTGAAGACCAAGTATAGGTGTTGAATAGAAGAGTAGAGTATTCATGAGGTGATAGATATAAGATAGGCTTATGATTTTGAAGGGAGAACCCATGATATTCATAGGGTTATAAAACTAATTAGGTAATGATGTATAGTGAAAGGTGAATAGTACCTAAGTTGTGAAAGGGGAATGTGATGGTAATATGTAAATAGATAGACTAAGAGATAAAGATTGACTACTTGTCATAAGTTCTTAGAGGGTAAGGGCTTCTTAATTTTATCTCGTGGTGATAAGTTAGTATAGTATGTGAGAAATTATATTGATATTCGCGTTTAGTACTAGACACTAAGCTTGGATTTGAGATGAGTGTCGTGATAAAAAAATGGAAAAGGGTCAAAAATACCCTCGAACTATTCGAAAAGGTTTAAATATATCCTCCATCCATCTATTGGGCTAAAAATACCCCTCAATCCACCTTTTTGGCCTATTTTTACCCTTAAAACTTAACATATTTTTTAAAATTATTATTAGTAGTAGTACTTATTATGTGGCATCTTCCTATTGGATAAAATAAAATCCCCAACTCACCAATTTTTTCCAACCTGCCCGACCCATACTACATTCCCATGACCAAAATGCAATTAAACACAAGTGACCCAAATTTAATACCCACCTTCTTCGTCTTTCTTTTTGGAGCAATTCTTTAAAGGAATCTGTGAAGTAGAGGCAGACACATAACCCCCAACTTTCCTCGTGGCCGTCGCCATTAATTTTTATTTTTTTATATTTTAAATGAAGCAGGTATTTTTCGAAGAACAATTATAATTTAATGTGATTATAAGGAAACCAGAGAATTAAAAGTTTAAATAGATTATGAATTAATTGAAGTTTTCAACTAGATCGAATCAAATACGACAAACCAAATATGAATGAGACTGTATTGGGAGTAATGTATTATTAAGAGGGACAATAATTATTCATATAAAGGTCAACAAGATGAAAAAAAAAAACAAGGGAGAAATAATTTTTCAAAATTCTTCAATGAATTCGTTATGGGAATGACGAGGTTGCCTCTAGCCTCTGCTTTGTGGATTGTTTGAAAAATTGCCGCTCCAAAAAGAAGATGATGCTCCAAGAAGATGACGAAGAGGGTGAAAGATGTTGCTCCAAGAAGAAGACGAAGAGGGTGAGAATATTAAATTTGGGATTACATGTGTAATTGTGTTTAATGGAATTTGGGTCATCGAGTTGTGGGTATGGATCGGGGCAGGTTGGAAAAAATTGATGAATTGGGATTTTATTTTATTCAATAGGAAGACGCCACGTATTAAGTAATACTAATAATAATAATTTAAAAAAATCTGTTAAGTTTTAAGGGTAAAAATAGGTCAAAAAGGTGAATTGAGGGGTATTTTTAGCCCAATAGATGGATCAAGGGTTTATTTAAACCTTTTCGAATAGTCCGAGGGTATTTTTGACCATTTTCCGATAAATAAAATAAAATACACAATAAAGGAAGTACTATATAATGCTGAATTTTATTCCCCTTATAATATGCATGTTTAATAACATCTCACTAACGCAACTAAGCAAGCACGTATTACTCATCCAACCTTTAATCTTGTATAAAACAATATAGGGACTATGGTATAACTAATGGTCTTATCTCCATACTAATTAAATTTATACTTATATTAATTTTACACCGTTTGATTACCAATATTAAACCTCTACATATGTTGTACAAAGTTTAATACTTGAAACAAAACATTGTACTAATTATATGGAGATTAAGTCAGGTCTTCATAATAGGTCGAAAGAAATGCCCTAGTTTAAAATGACAAAAATGTGCGTGCACACACACGTGCCTTTTCTTTTATGTTAGGCAGAAGAAAACAGTCTCTGTCTTTTTGAAATAGTCATAAGATGTGTATACTTTCTATCATCTCAAATTTCACTTATAAAATTTTACTGAATATGTTATTGTTATGCAGAAAAAAAAAACGACAAAATGGGATCGGATCCCCACTAATAAATAAGGTGTTAGATATCTTTACCAAAATTATATTTTTTTATTGAAATGAATTGGTGTTCAAGTTCTTGAAACAATCTAGAAGGGTCCATTTTTGTTGAAGTGTGCTTCATAACCACTCTTTCGTTCTAATCAAATAGTAGAATCTATCTACAACAATTATTTTATGTAGTATAAAGTTATATGAAGTTTTATACCATGATAGTGTTTGCTTATACCAGTAATGCAGTAACCATATAACAATAACATACCCAGTGCAATTCCATAAGTGAGGTCTAGGAAGGAAAGAATGTACACAAATTTTATTACTACCTCGTGAAGGTAGAGAGGTTGTTTCCGTAAGACAATATAAGTACAACAGATTAAAGTACAAAGAAGGAGACTGTGAAAAGAATATAGCAAGTAACAAGGAAAAAGTGCAAAGTCTATCAGAAAGGAGCCAAAACCAATAATAAAATATTGCAATGTGATGATCAAAACACAATAAACAATATACTAGGATAGATTATTGAAAACAATAACAAACAATGATAAAAATAAAAAACAAGAACTACAATAGTCCAACTAGTACCATGGCAAATACTAGCCACCCTAAGTAAGACAACACTACACTACCTACTAATGTTCTACCCTAATATGTGTCCTCCACACCCTCCTACCTAAGGTCATCCTTGATAACATGAAGTTGCGTAATATCTTATCTTATCACCTCTCCTCAATACTTCTTCGATCTATCTTTGTCTCTCCTCATACCCTTTATAACCAATCCATCGCACCTCTTCACTGGTGCGTCTACGCATCTCCTCTTCACATATCCAAATTATCTCAATCTCGCTTCCCTCATACTTTCCACCACATAGGTCACTCCCACCTTATCACAGATATCCTCATTTCTAATCTTATCGCTCCTAGTATGACCACACATCCACCTCAGCATCATCATCTCCACAACATGCATCTTCTGGGCATGAGAGTTTTGACTGGCCAACACTCTGCCCCATACAACAATGTCGGTAGACCACTATAGAACTTACCTTTGAATTTTGGCAGTACCTTTTTATCACGCAAGACTACAGAGACAAGTCTCCACATCATCCACACCGCACCAAATGTAATGCAGTAACCAAATGTGAAGTGTAATAGAACTTCTTTCAAACAACCCTAACTGTTGAGATGGTGTCAAGGAGAAACAACTAATGTAACTAGGAGACAGAACATCAAACATGGAGTCCTACCATGGATTAGGAGTGTCAATTATGGACTTAAGAAAATCAACATTGAGAGTGTTTGAATAAAGCTTATAAGTTGGTCAAGCGAACTTATCGTTCACATAAAGCAAGCACAGACACAGATGGATGTCTTTTTGAAATGTTTCATTCAGGCATTGCATCCTCTATTCCATTTACTTTGAACTGGGACATTGCCTCCAGCCCGCCCCAATACATGCTTGGGCAGTGAGCAAAAATTGATATGAAATGACCATAGTTTCAAGGTTCTCTAAACACCCCTAACTCACTATTCTCGAAGGGAACCCTTGGAATAACACTTAATAGGGTTTCATAATACTGAAACTAGCAATAAAAGAAACCCAACAGTTCTTTATATTCAAGCACCAGTATGTACAAACCATGTCGAAAATTTACTTTGATAAACTGGAATAGCAGAAAGGGGAACATTTTTAATCTGATTACGGTTACGTTGATAATAGACCTAGAAAGTATAGAGGAAACATTATTCATCCACTTGTAGATTTGCACATGAGAAAGGATTAAACAATCTGAAGCTGAAACTTGTATTGTGACAGGCTTCACCGTAAAGCAATAAAGCCAAGGTCAGTCGGCACCTTTGTCAAATTATCTGATGAAACCAGAGACCATTCTAAGAAGCTGCTGTTGTATTGCTTCTAAACCCTGTAAACCAAAAGTCAAAACAAAAATTTATCACATTGAGAACACCAATATGTACCCTATTCTGCTAGGTACATATCTCTCTAGCAACTTTGACCGAGCAAATGAACAGAAGGAACAAAGAAAATGAGTGAGATGCCCTATGACAATGGATAGTGGATCAATAAAAGACCATTGGAAATAACAGTGTTACATATTTAAACATTTGGCGGCGTATGATGCCAAAATTCATACAGGAGTGGTACACGACTTTCCACACACCCTGTTGGTCTCGGTCATTCGGTCTCATGGTGGAAACAGTTAGAACTACACTTCTGCTAATTTGACCAACATGAAATATTTTTTTAGTTGAAATCAAGCTTGCAAGTTCAGCCTCTCTTGTGGAGAAAACAGAGACAAAAATTACTAGCAAGAAACCAAAGCTTTAAGCTGCTTCAGGCAAAACGCTATTATATCCCTATGATGCAGGAGAAAACCTTCTTAAAGAACCCATAATTCACATGAAAATGAACTATGCCATCAAGAGCCAAAGGGGACAAAGGAGATGGAAACAAGAAAAATAATGTGTTATGTTCATTTACTCTTTAATGACAGTGTCTCCTATTACTCTCAGATATCACAAGTAAAGAATGTTTCCTCTAAGGAATCTGCAAATACCCACCAAATTCATATATCATGTGCGCCTTTTAGCTTTGTGGTGAGCCGATCATCAAAAGGCGACGCCACGGCGACAAAGGCAGAGGTGAGAAAGGCATCGCCTTTAGTATTTTCTTAAAAAAAGGCGATCAATTTAGGATTTTATTTCTTTCCAATTTAGCTTCAAGGTTTCGGGTAGACATGCTACTCTCCATTATGCCCACTTAAACCAAGAGGCACGTGTATGGTTAAAAATTGTGTCTAGTACTTTGATGTCGTGCAAGCACACCTCCGAAGTAACTAGAGAAAGAGTAGTGCTCATCTATAGACTAATGGAAGGGCTGCAAGTTAATGTGGGCGCTATTTTGCGTCAAAATATGTTGAAGTTTAGGAGTAGTAAGAGATGATGTTTTTGTTATGGGAGCTTGCTCACTAGGTACTTACGTGCTTTAATGATTGAGGAGGAGGTCCATGATGTGTGTCCACCCCGTGCCCCTCATTTGGTATGCCATTTGGTTGATGTTACTAAAACTAAGGCACAAGAAGCGTCACATGGGCCAGTGTTATCTACTGCGGATAGGCAAGCATGTGATGATAGTTGGATGGGCAAAATGTATGGTATGGCCGAGCTTCAATTGCAGATAGGTGGCCGTTCGGTGACTAAGGAAGAGATGGCAACATTGACAAAGTGTTACCCTTTGACGGATAGCGCAATTTTTATGTGTCGTATGGGCCCGGCATTCCAAGAGCCTATAGATGATGATGATGCCATTGAGGATTAAGATGATAAGTCTGAGGAGGATGAGACGGATGATGGTAGGTGTGAGAAATATATTATTGAATTGTGTATTGAAATTGTTACATTAAGACCCTATTTATAGACATTACATTGGAATCCTTTTCCAACTAGGATTCCTATTCTTATTCCTATTCTTATTCCTATTCCTATTCCTATTCTAAGTAGGAAATACTTGTACTTATTTCTATTCTAACACTCCCCCTAAAGCTGGTGCATACAAATCATATGTACCTAGCTTGTTACAGATGTAATTAATACGAGGACATGTGAGGAACTTGGTGAAGATATCTGCAAGCTGATCATTTGACTTCACAAATTTCGTAATAATATCTCCCGTGAGTACCTTTTCTCTGACAAAGTGACAGTCAATTTCAATGTGCTTAGTCCTTCCATGAAACACTGGATTTGATGCTATATGAAAAGCCGCTTGATTATCACACACAAGTTCCATCTGATCAATTTTGCCAAATTTTAGTTCTCCCAGCAACTGTTTGATCCAAACTAGTTCACAAGTTGCTGTCGCCATTGCTCGATATTCTGATTCTGCACTAGATCGAGCACCACATTCTGTTTCTTACTCTTCCACAACACCAAATTACCTCCTACTAAAACACAATATCCAGATATCGAACGTCTGTCAGAGGGTGATCCTGCCCAATCAGCGTCTGTATATCCAATGATATGCTCATGGCCTTGATCCTCAAAGAGTAGTCCTCACGGAGTCGACTTTATATATCGCAGAATACGAACAACTGCTTCCCAATGACTATCACAAGGGGAAGTCATAAACTGACTTACAACACTCATAGGAAAAGATATGCCAGGTTTAGTCACTGTGAGATAATTCAATTTTCCAACAAGCCGTCTATACCTTTCAAGATTACTAAGCGGCTTTCCCTGTCCTGGAAGGAGTTTAACATTCGAATCCATAGGAGTGTCGATTGGTCTACATCCCATCATTCCTATCTCCTCAAGAATGTCTAAGGCATACTTGCGTTGAGAAATAACAATGCCTAATCTAGATTGAGCAACCTCAATACCTAAAAAATACTTCAATCTGCCAAGGTCTTTAGTCTGGAAGTGCTTAAAGAGATGTTGCTTCAAATCGGTGATACCATCTTGATCATTACCAGTGAAAACGATATCATCAATGTAAACTACCAAATAGATATATCGACTTGGTGCAGAATGCCGATAAAACACAGAGTGATCAGCTCCACTACGAGTAATGCCAAACTCTTGAATAACTGTGCTGAACTTCCCAAACCAAGCTCGAGATGTTTGCACCAGAGTGACCTATGCAATTGACATACAAGGCTACTAGACTCCCCCGGAGCAACAAAACCAGGTGGTTGCTCCAAATAGACTTCTTCCGCAAGATCACCATGCAGAAAAGCATTCTTAATGTCCAACTGATGAAGAGGCCAATGACGAACGGCAGTCATAGATAGAAAAAGACGAACAGATGCTATTTTAGCCACAGGAGCGAAAGTGTCATTATAATCTAGCCCAAATATCTGAGTATACCCTTCGGCAACAAGGCGAGCCTTAAGTCGATCAACCTGACCGTCTGGACCAATTTTAACTGCATAAACCCAACAACAACCAACAGTAGATTTACCTGCAGGAAGGGACACAAGCTCCCAAGTACCACTCTTATGTAAAGCAGACATCTCATCAACCATAGTCTGCCTCCATCCAGAATGAGAAAGTGCTTCACCTGTAGTCTTAGGAATGGAAATAGAGGGCAAAGACGACACAAAGGCATAATGGGGTGATGATAGACGACAATAACTTATGAAGGTATAATGTGGGTTAGTATTTCGAGTGGATCGTATACCTTTTTGAAGTGCAAGCGGTTGGCTAGGAGGAGGCAACTCTGCAGTAGAAGCAGGGTCCCGCGCATGACATGAATCATCTGGAACTAGGGTTGGACGTGGATGGCGATGATAAGTTAGTAGTGGTGGCACTATAACTAGATATTGAGAAGTAACCGTAGATTCCTAAAAGGTTGGCACAGGTAAAACCTGAGGTATAGGTAAGACCATAGATACATCAAGATGATCAGAAGATGTATAGTAAGGCTGAGACTCAAAAAATGTAACATCAGCAGACATAAGATATCGATGAAGATCATGTGAATAACAACGATACCCTTTTTGGACTCGAGAGTAACCAAGAAAGACACATTTGAGGGCACGAGGAGCTAATTTATCTTTTCCTGGGGCTAAGTTATGAACAAAGCATGTGCTTCCAAAGACACGAAAGGGGATAGGATAAAGATGTGACTGAGGAAACAGTATAGAATGTGGAACCTGATTCTGAATAGAAGAAGAGGGCATTCTATTTATCAAATAACAAGACGTCAGAACTGCATCTCCACAAAAACGCAGCGGAGCATTGGATTCAAGGAGAAGAGTACGAGCAGTCTCAATAAGATGCCCATTTTTTCTTTCAGCTACACCATTTTGTTGAGGGGTGTATGGACAAGTAGTCTGGTGAATAATGCCTTGGTGAGTCATAAACTCCTGAAATTGGGAGGATAAGTATTCTAAGGCATTATCACTATGAAAAGTACGAATAGAAACACCAAACTGATTTTGTATTTCAGCAAAGAAACTTTTGAAAATAGAAAATAACTCAGAACGATCTTTCATTAAGAAAACCCAAGTACATCTTGAATAATCATCAATGAAACTAACAAAATAACGAAATCCTAAGGTGGAACTGACTCTACTAGGACCCCAAATATCAGAATGAACTAATGAAAAAATAGACTCTAGCGACCCTACGAGAAACGAGTACGAGTGTGTTTCCCAAGTTGACACGACTCATAATCTAATGTGAATAAACTAGACAAACTAGGCACCATCTTTTGCAGTTTGGATAGACTCGGATGTCCCAAACGTTTGTGAATTAGATCTGGGGAATCTGTAACAGAGCATGTTGTTAAGGAATTTGAAGAGGTAAGATAGTAAAGGCCTTGTGATTCATGTCCTGTTCCAATCATCTGTCCCGTACTACGGTCCTGCATGAGAAAAAAATCATCGAAAAAAGTTATGCTACAATGTAGGGCTTTCGTCAAACGACTAACAGATGATAGATTAAAAGGAGAACCAGGGATATAAAGAATAAAGTCTAAGGTGACAGAAGATAGGAGTTTGGCTTTTCCAACCCCTTTTGGTTTTGTTTGGATCCCATTGGCTAAAGTAATAGTTGGAAGAGATTGTGAATAAACAATATCGAATAAAAGTGATTTATTACCAGAGATATGATCAAAAGCCCCAGAGTCCATGACCCATGTTCCAAGAGTACTAGATTGCGACACACAAGCAAAAGAATTACCGCAACAAACACATCAGGTTGTGCAACCGAAACTACTTGTGGAGACGTTTGCTTATTTGCACGATACTGAAGGAACTCATCATATTTTGTCTGAGCAATATGAGCATTATTGGATGGTTGATTAGGTTGAGCACCATATGCTACTGGTGGAGATGTCTATTTACTTGCGCGATTTCGAAGGAACTCATTATATTCCTTTAGAACAATAGGATCATAACTGGGTGGTGGACCATGCAAAATATAACATATGTCACGAGTGTGTCCAGGCTTATGACAATGACTACACTTGGATCGAGGTTTCCCAAAACGCCCTCCCCTCGCCGATTCTCCATAGATTGATATGTACGTTTTTCAAAGGTTTGAGATGCTAGAATAGAGGAGTCAACAGTGGGTGATGAAACTATTTTGTGACTGGGAGGTGCCACAAGACGAAGGAGACGAGAGAATAATTCATCGATTGTAGGAACTGTAGGGCTAGCTAAAATCTGATCACGCACAGAATCATGATCAGGAGGAAGTCCAGCAAGAGTAAGAACTAGAAACAATGTTTATCTGTGTTCTTGTTGTTTTTCCACATTCGTAGTAACTGGCATCAACGTGTCGAATTCCTCCATGACTGCTTGTACCTGTCCCAAGTAAGTAGACATATCGAATTCTTGTTTCTTTAAGTTGGTCAATCGAGATATCACATCATAGAATCGAGATATGTCATTAGTGTATAAAGCACGAGCCTTTTCCCAAACTGTATAACACATCTGGAATGGGCGAAACAAGGGCTTCAATTTGGAATCAATAGAACACCATAGGAGACTACATAATTGAGTATCTACTTTCTCTCATTGTGCTTTGTCGTTATTATCTGTCTCACTTGCCTTTGCCTTTTCATCTACCACACAAGTATTGTTGGTTAAGTGATCTTGAATGCCTTGCCCCTTGCACCAGAACTCAACCGAGGAAGCCCAAGCTAAATAGTTTGAGCTTCCCATTAATGGCTCTGAAATAATCATAGCACTTAAACTATCTATATTCTTGGAGCCAAAAATATCAATCCCTAAAGACATATTATGAATTTAGAGAGAGGGAAAAATAAATAGATAAATAAAAATATAAAATTTGGTCGAATCTAGAAAAAAAGGGTGCGATCATGAAAATTAGGTGAATCGCCTGAACCGGTCGAATAAGAAAATAAATATACAGTGCCTCGGAATGGAGAGGCAACCTCAATGAAAAAAATTGGTCGAAAAAAATTGGCCAGAAAGTGTCGCACGCGCCGGCGCGTGATGCGCGTGGTGACGCGACCCTGGAACGCCTAGCAGCTCGTGAGGGCGCGTGACTCGGTGAAACTCAGAGGAGCTCACTGGGGTTTGCTCTCCTGAGTGTTCCGCACCTCGTGGTGGTGTAGGTTGTCGCACTACACTTGTAAAACAAGACAACAATGCAAACCAGCCGTTGACAGTCACTGGATTTTTTTTTTTTTTTTTGGGTAAGTTTCTCACCAATGCTCTGATACCATGTGAGAAATATATTATTGAATTGTGTATTGAAATTGTTACATTAAGACCCTATTTATAGACACTACATTGGAATCCTTTTCCAACTAGGATTCCTATTCCTATTCCTATTCCTATTCTAAGTAAGAAATACTTATACTTATTTCTATTCTAACAATAGGAATGATGATGATACCGACGCGGGTGATGGTGAAGCGGCCTAAATGGTTATGGATTTTGCACAAATGTGGCAACTGTTGATTGAGTGCCAAGAGGCCTAGAGGCCAATAAAAGGGAGTTTTTCTTTCACTCTTTACTTATGTTTTGTTTTGTGCACCGAGGACAGTGCTCTGTTTAAGTGTGGGGGAAGATGAACTACCATATATATATATTTTACTGCTTTATCAAGTATTTTATTTTATTTAGGTGGGATCCTTGATTTTTGTTTTCGATTCTTTTCCCAAGGATAGTCCCATTGAACCGACTAGGACTAGTATTTTATTTGATTGTGTTGAATCATAGAGTTGTCATAGTAATGACAGTTCCCAATGACGGTTGGATGACGATTGTATTAAGGAAAAATTACTCACTAGGAGTAGTAGATGGTGAAATCGAATTGTCGGAACTTTGAAACCTTGCTTAGCCTAACGTCATGGATAGTTCACACTTGTGTATGCAACTTGAATGGGATTAGTAACCTTAAGACACACATAGGTTCTTTGCTTTGACTCTAACTGATAAAGATGGGCTTAATTGACTGTAAAACACCGCAATGTGATTTGTATAAGCATGCTAAGTTGATTATATCCTTATGTGTATGTCATGATGCCATGTGGGGTGAGTAATTGCTAGTTCTTGCATTGAATGACATCTAGAACTTGCCCTGTGTGTGCTTAATAAGTAACTTGTATGGATTGTGGAATAGGATTGAGGCATTTCTCTAAATAGCCAATTTGAACTTTCTTATGTGTTTCCAAATGACTTATCCTTAGTAAAGTCCCATTGAGCCTTTTAGCCTTTAATTTTTTACCAACCACATATTGAGTCGAATGCTTTTTTATTGATACCATGACTTTGTTTGATCCAAAAGTTGATCCTTAAAGCACTATGTTAAGAGGCAAAATGAAAACAATGGTAGAAGTGAAGAAGGGTGGAAATGCTTGTTTTGTGGCGAAATTAAAGAATGAAGGTGAAAAACATGGCGATTATAAATTGCAAAAGCACTTGTATTAAAAAGAATGTAAAAAAGAAAAATATTGCTTGAATAGGAAACAAGTGCTTAAATATACAAAAGAGTAAAGCTTGAAACATAAATTGAAGGATATTTATGAGGTTTGTACCAAAGAAAGTGAAGTGGTTGAAGAAGTATGTCTGAAATATAAAATACCTGCATTAGGGAGGAATAGTCACTAATTATATCCTAAATGTACCCTCCCTTGCCTTAAGCCGACATTACAACCAAACTTAAGTCCTCTTGATTCCATGATTAGTGCTTTGTGAAAGTTAAAAGTACACTAAGGGCAAGCTTATGGTATGTTAGAATATGTAAGAACATCATTTGTTGAGGGTGAGTGCTAAACTTTGAAAAATAGGCCTTGGTTTGAAATATGATGAGTGTAAGGCTATACTAAAAATGGTGAGGGCATTCATGACGCACATTTAGGTGAATTGTATTTTGGCGTGTTCTTATATGATTACGTTGGCCCAAAATATTCGTGAAGAGTCATTCATTGAGGTTATGTGGTGTTGATTGGTAAACTAACAAAATGAACTAAATTGTTGATTGTTGCATGAAGTGTGGATTACAAAAGCATGATTGAATATGTTTGGTTGATTTTACTGTGGGTGGATAAGTCCAAAGGTGATAATGATGAGTTGATAATCTAGAGATTGTTTGAGGACAAACAAAGGTTTAAATGTGGGGTGGTGATCTTGAGCGTATTTATATGACCAATTACTACGAATTGCCCGTGTTTACCTTATGTTTTGAGAGCATTCTTAATTCTAATTGATATATTTAGATAATTATTACGATGATTGCACACTAATCTATTTGATTAGCTATATGCAAGGGTTCCTAAAGAAGTATGCATATAACGGAAGCAAAGGAAACGACAACGACAAAAATGCACCAAATAGAAGTTGGACGCACTGCCCCAGCACATTAGGCGAGATGGTGGCGCAGGGCGCCAGCCTCAAAACTTCAGAGAACACTTTCAGTCGTACTACTGGCGCAAGGCGCCAGGCCTGGACATGCCCAGACCTCTCTTGGCGCGATTCAGGCGCATTGCCCTTGACTTTTCCGGTGAATTTTAGTTGTTTTAGGATTCCAAAGTTAATTAAAAGTGAGAACTAATTTCCTAAACTCTATATATATGACCCTAGGGTTATTTTGTGAAGTACTTTTTTTTCGTGTGCAAGAGCAAAGGATTAATTATTTGTCTTAGGTTTCAATTCTCTACTCTTCATTTAAATTCAATTTGTATGAAATTAATAGTTTTTGAGTCTTTGAATATTATGATTGGTTAAAAGCCTTTGTTCTGGGGCTATAGGTACGAGTAATTGTTGAGCATCAATTGTTCTGAATTAATGTTGGTTATCGCTTAAATTACTTTTGTATTCTTATTTTTAGTATTTCATGCTTGTCTAGAATAACTCAAGAGACAAAGAGGTAGATAGACCAAAGAATACAAAGAGTTCAATCTCTCTTGCATATCACTTGTTCAGATTTGTGTTCAGGATTGACACCCAAACGAACACCGAACTTGGTTACGAAACATGATATAAATACGAATGCTTCCAATTGAGTTTTGTCTATCTCGGCTCAACAATGTAGTTAGACATTCAATTGGAGTAGGCGATTAGAGGTCGAGAGATCATGATCATAAAATCAACCTTGTAAATCGGTCATTTGATAACCATAGTTAATTCATTGCTAAGATGTGATACATGAAACCCTACGCATGTTGCAACCCTGGAATTGTCCCTTCATTGTTTCAATCACCGAAATTGAAGTTCTCGTTACTAGTTACTTTTATAATTTAATAATCCACAATAATAGTATTGAACAAAAACACAAGTTCTTGAAAACACTTTCTTTAAATTGTGGAATTAATAGAATTAATATAAATTGATCGTAAGTCCTTTGGGTTCGACAACTTGATTCTAAAAGAGCCATTTATTACTTCTGCGACCACATACATTTGCATGTGCATTTGGGAGCAACAAGTTTTAATAGTGGTTATTTATTGTAGTTATTAGCAGTATCTCATTCTAGTAACGTTAGGAAACCATGTCACAGTTTCTAGGGGCAGTTATCTCATCAATATTGTATTTAAACTCTATATTTATCCAATGAAATCTAAGCAGAAAATTATTCCAATTTTTGAGCACTTCAACTAAAGAGATTGCAGGTTCTCTCTTGACGAACCAAAACCATAGTTGTAGAAACATCTAATTTCATCATGTAGCTTCTCATAACTAGATTCATTTAAGGACCATAACAACTTGTTATCGGAGCGGGCATTATGGAAGACCAAATCCAACAATGGGGACAATTGGTGAACTTGTTTCAAAAAGAATGTGCAGCCAATTTAGCCAGACATGAAGCCATAAATGGTCATTTGGATGCACTCGCAAAGTATTTAGCAAATTCAAAGGCCAATTCTGAATCAAGTGAAAATGCCGGTCATAATTAAGGTTGGAGGGTCAAAATCATAACAGGAGGAAGTTCCATCATTCCTAGATATACAATGTTGGATTTTCCACTATTTAATGGCCAATAGGACCCTTTGGGATGGCTGAACACGTGCGAGCATTTCTTTCAACACCAATAAACACCAGAAGAAGAAAAAATTAGACTTGCTTCTTTTCATTTGGAAGGAACTGCACAACTTTGAACTAGAGAAAGATTATGCCTCAATGCTTTTGGGATGAGTTCAAACGTTAATGCAACCTTCGTTTTGGACCAACAATTAGAAGTCAAAATTTAGGAGAATTGGCTAACTTAAGTCAAATTGGGACAGCGTTAGATACCAAGAAAAGTTTGAGCAATTGGTTTGGCAGGTTGGTACCCGTACACAAGCGTAAAAAAATTGAATTTTACATGTAGTGGTCTTGTTGATTACATAGAAATTGAGGTATAATTGCATAATCTTCAATTGAGGTAGAGTTGCATAATCCTCCCGATTTGGCTATGACGAATATTTCCCAGCTTTATGAAAGGAAGGAACAACCTCTTTGTTTGCAATTGTTAGATGTATGTATATCAAAGACAACATACTTCTCACCCCAACAACACGCCAGATTTGTGAAGAAATTGACTAGATTTAAAATGCAAAAAGACGAATTTTTGTTTCATTAGTGGTGAACTGTTCACCTGAGATTATCAATGTAAGAAATTATTCTAGGTTGACTCAATAAAAGATGAGGAACAATTTGTTGAAAAAGAGGGAAATACTAGTAGTTTCCACCTCAGCGCTTGAGACAAGCAGGATTTAAATAAGGGAGGAAACCATGTCCTAGTTTCTAAGAGTAGTTAGCTTATCAATATTGTATTCAAACTCAATGGTTATCCCATGAAATCTAAGGCAAAAATTATTCCAGTTTTTGTGCACTTAAACTCAAGAGATTGCAAGTTATCTCTTAACGAACCTACACCATCAGTCATAGGAAGAAAACATGTGATTACATCTTGCAGCATCCCATAACTAGATCCACTATTTCAGATGGAAAATAGGTTAGTGAAGATGACATCCATTATGGAAACATTCTGTCTACCCACAAAGCTAGGGGTAAGGTCTAAATACACCCTACCCTTCCCAGAGCCCACTTTTGAGATTGCATTGGGTTAGTTGTTGTTGTTTGATGATGGCATCCATCACATCAATACCTAGGAGTACTCTCTTTTTAAGAAAGGCAAGTAGAACATCAATGCGTAGGTGTGCTCATTTACTCCATTCTTTGCTGCAATTTACTTAGTATATAGGGAAATCAGAGAGGAGGAAGCTACTCCGTTCTCTGTTGCACTTAACTCAGTATGTACATCATCTACCATGTCATAGTCATATTTATCTTACGCATGGAACTTGGAACAATCATAAGAATGGCTCCCGAAACTTCAAGTTTGTTGTGTAAGAGAATATTTTTTATTACATGCAGATCAATTAAGCTAAACAAATAAAGTAGGCAGCCAAAGAAAGAAAAAACAAAGAGAACTTACCCCATGATCCATTGCCTGGCAAGCTGACGTACCGAGGACATGACCTTCTTAAGCTTGTATCATGTGCACAGTCACGAGGCTGTAAAAAGAATGGTATTGAAGCACATGTTTATAATTTACTTCTAATTGTAATGGGGAAGATTAGGGGAATGACGGTCTGCTAATAATAGAGATTCAAGATAAACATCATGAAATTAACTTTTCCCAGTAACTTGTATGATGAATAAAATCAGAATACAAAAACAAAGCGCATATTCTTCCTAATCCCCCTGCTCTTAACATCTAGGACATTGATTAATGGGACGACCAACGGGGTAATGGATGATAAAAAAGAAGGAAGGTCATTGTTTTTTGTTCATTTGTCTTATCAGTTGGCCTTTCGGCAATGCACAAAACCTTAGTAACCCTAGACATATAAACAAGAAATACATCCTTAACGATCAAGTCATGAACCTCTCTGCATTATGGTCATGTGATATCTACTGCTGAGGCTGTCCGGGATAGAAAAGAAGTAACAGAATGAAAGGTACTTCTTTGATGCTGACGAAGATTTCTGTTTTAGATCAGGCACTGACAAAGATTTCCGCAGATGCAACACAGTGTGTCTGATATTTTTTATTTGATGCTATAAGAATCATGGTTACATAACAATAAATGTGAGAGCACAAAGCATCTATTGCAGTATTTCTGTCAGAGCATCAGAGAGACAACCAACCTCAAAATTCTTATAGAAACATATACGGAGTTCTTCCAGGGCATCGCCTGAGCATACCAACTCTGGGGTTGTATGAAAAGCATTTTGAATGGCTGAAATGATGCCTCCTAATGGATACTTTTCGGAATTTGATGGTACATATCCAGCTTCAAATAGAACTTCCTGGCATTGTGTTTGAGTGCATAATGTTAGTCAAGTACCACACATAATCTATTTGGTTAGTTGACTAACAGGGAAGAAAAACTTATGTGTGTTCAACAGGTTATAAAAGGAAACAGTAGAGACTAATTAATGAGCAACAGCATGTTCATATGCAATTATCACTAGATGGTTGGTTTATTGACATTGAAGAGATCTTGTTAATATTCATCTGATAACAAAATGAAACTGTATCAACAATAATACCATTATAAACAGTTTTTAACGCATAAACAATGATATGAAGAGTATTTTGATACAGTTGATTAATCCATAAGTTGCACAATGCATGTGCAGGTTACGTCCCCCCCCCCCCCCTAATTCTGCTGTTAATTACCAAGTCACAAAGATTTCCCTCTTGATAAATTTTGTATCGACAAGAAATAGGTACTAATAAACATCCATAAGTAAGCTTTAACATATAATTATTCAAGTGAAAACAAAATGAAACTGTATCAACAACAATACCATTATAAACCATTTTTAATGCATAAGCAATGATATCAAGAATGTTCTGATACAGTTGATTAATTGATAAGTTACAGCATATATGTTACTCAATGAATGTCCAGGTTAGGTCCCCCCCCCCCCCCTCTCCCCTTAATTTTGCTGTTAATTATCGAGTCACAAAGATTTCGTTCTTGATATATTTTGTATCGACAAGAACTAGGTATTAATACACATCCATAAGTAAGTTTTAACATATAATTATTCAAGATGCAACTTCTTCTGTATTTGATATCATCGACAAGTTCATAGAATGAAAATATCCCAACAAGCATAAAAAAAATTAGAATGTATAACCAAAAAGAAGGAAAAGGACATGAAATTGCTACAATAAAAAATATATTGGTCTTCCAAGGATATTATTTCAAAACTAAAATACATAGCATGAAAAATCACTTACTGTAACGTTATATTTGAAGTAAACATTCAACGTTGTCAAAAAGAATTCATATTCGTCATGGACAACTGGATAAGCACATGTCCCATGTTTTTCTGCAATCAATAAGGATGAAAATATAGTCACAAGGGATAAATTAAAGAGGATCCTATCTGACTTATGTCCATATGATATATTTAAAGCGCATATAACTGTATCAGACCTTCTATAGTCTGTACTATAATCAGATTGGATTTAGTAGAGAGATAAGGCCCTGTGTTAATCTCCATATACCTCCCTATTGAAAACCAGGCGTTTTGTTGGCAACCATAATTTATTATACCACAGCATAATACATACTATGAAGTGTTGGTTGAGGAAAAGAACATGATTTCTTTTACATATTGCATTGCAAAGAAATATGACAACCACTTTTAGGAGGTGGATCCTCAGTGTAATGTAGAGGGATTAATGCTCCTGATAACCCCATACTCCCCCTCGATACTCCTTAACCGCTACCAAATGCATAATATGAGTTATTCAAGCCCATCCACAAATTATGTGTAAATATTTGATAACCAAAATTATATGTAAACCTTGCTAGCTAATAAACACATTTTTTTGTCTTTTAGTCCTATGTTGGCACATTATTGTCATACCAAAGGGAGATTACGGCATCCTCTTTGTGTGCACATTAAGTGCATACCCAAAGACATCTCATTGATGAAATGACAAAAGCAGAAGGAAAAAACTACCTCATACCTCAGTTTTAGAAGGAGAAGAAAGAAATATATTAATAGTAGTAGTAGTAGTAGTAATAATAATAATACATGAGGAATTAAATGTCTAATCACTTATCAGTATCCAAGGAGAAGAAGGGAGCTACTCTTAATTTGTTCAGAGATGCAAAGAATCAAGTAATTTCTAGGTTTTTACATCCTTGGCTCCTTGCTGTGGAAATCTAGAACCTTGCTTCTCAATTAAATTTTAAAAAATAGCAAGCTCTTAACATTCTTTCATCTTGTACAATTAATTTTACTTTTTGGTAAATGACAATTTTATTACAGAAGTCAACATTACAATCCAGAAACAGAGAGGCCCAGCTGGACATGAAGCCCCAAGCCAGCTGCAACTAACAGCAAAGTACTCATAGCCCCCAAGTCCTCAAGTATCAGCTAGTAAACTATAGCATTACAGATAGTAGTTAAGTTCATCCATTCTCCTAGTCAATCTCTTGTACGATTAATTTAATATAAATAAAGAATAAGGCAAGGTAATTACCCCACTGTAATTGAGTATCTCCAGAGTCAGCATAGAGGAATGCAAGAAGAATGTGTCAGTTCCTTAATTGTATCAAATTCAAACAATCAATGAGTAAAGATAACAGTGAAACCACCTCATGACCCCAGAATGGTCCTTTTTTGTGATGGCAAGATCTGGGGGAACCACAACTTAAAGAAGGCCAATACTTCCTCATTGGCTCAAGCAATGTTGAAATCTGACAAAAAGTACTTGGCTCATAAACAACTAAATTTGAACTCAATGATGAGGACTAAGCATGAAATAGATATAAGGGAAGCATCCCTATGATTAAAGAAATCTAAACTTCTCAATGACCTCATTGTGGAATTTGCAAATATCCTAGCTAACCAATAAAGTTCACAGATGCTAGTTGCTGCTAAATAAAATAAAATCATTTCAAGACACTTCACAACAAAAGATTGCTGATGTCTTAACGCTCTAATTATATTTGCAAAAACTCATTGGTGCACATCACATAATCTCACAGCATGGTCTATGTTGCCAATCAATATGTGCAAATCATTTCCCAGAATTAAGATCTGAAAAATCAAATTCATAAGTAGACAAGACATAAGGTCTTATATCGCATACTTCATGATTAATAGGTAAGATCATAGCAAGTAGACCAAAGCATAAATGTTCACACAAGAAGAAATGTTCAATATGAAGGTGAAAATTTGGGAAATCCTTAATAAGTTGTTTAATGCTTAAACATTATCAGAGAACTCCACCCAAGGGTGTTTCCAGTGATAAAGCTGGAACGAGGACCACAGGAGACAAATGTTTGAACCCCAACTTTGTGAACTCCTGTGATTTTTAGGCGGCATCAGAAGACACTGTTGCTCCAGTTACAAATTGTTGAGTAGCAATGCAGATAGTTCCACCCATCCATTCTCACATTCAAAGCATCTCTGTCATAAAAAAAGGGCAAACATACCTCCTTCTCATCAAAAGGGCGACCAGAACAGCAGGAAGGCCAAGTTCCATCGTTATACTCTGTCCAAAGTCCATCTAGAAGAGAACAAACCTTATTGAGTTGTATCTTTCACTTGTGAGCACATGAAAAATGAATTACACACCTCTGGCAGAAGGGAGTAGGACTTACGAATTGTGAATACAGATGGCGAGTTTGAGCTGGAAAAATACACAAAAATCACACAGGTAAGCTCCTACTTTCAAACGCATGCGAAATTGTAGGAAAACAAAGATACGAATCTTGTCGGTGACCACCATTTACCGGAGTAGATTTAGTTATGAAAGACCCAATTTTCCAAGAGTGAGAAGAACAAATGAATGGATTTGCCCAAATTTGAATGTAATAGTATTAAAAAGAGGGATATATATATAGATACCGGGTGCAACAGGCGTTGGAAGAGCAGCAATGGCGAGTTTTCCGGCAATAGGTGCCGGGCCATTGAAGAGCTAGCTTGAAGTAATCGAACTCTCTCTGTTCTCCTCCTCTTCTAAGTAATCCAACTTCCTCATCCCATCCACCCTTCACTGCAATGAGAATACAACATACAAATAACATCCGCAGATTCACAATTGCAGGAGGAGAAGACATGGTGGCTCTTCTCTTCCAATTTTCACTTTTTTGGATTTCTTTCTTATGGATGCAGCACATTGATTTGTCAAACTGTATTTATTAAATACTAAATAAAGAAGAAGAAGAAGGCTGGTAAGACCCGGCAGTTTTGGATTATTTGTAAAAATATAAATAAAAACAAAAAGAGTTAACGCATAAAATACAACTTGCCTTGCTGATGCACTTTTAAGTTCCTTTTTTGTCACCAATTTAAGCGCTTTTTCTCTTTTGTGTTTTTTTCTTTTGTCACCAATTTAATTCTTTTTCTGTTTCATTCTTTTTATTTCAAAAATTATAATATATTATTTTTATAATTTTTACAAATATAAATTCTAAATAATTCATTGTTTAAAAGAACATTTTTTTTCTGAAAAAATATACCCTGCACTGTTGTTGTAACGTATGGCAAGTAGCCAGCATATTAAAGCACGTTACCCCATGTGGAAGCAATAACTAATTCTTCAAAATCGGAACAGGCCTATTAGGCATTAAGTAATTAGCATCGTTTACTACTTAATTAAAATAATCTAACAGCAAAAATTTCATCCAATGTCAATTGGGGGTGTAGTGATCTTCGATCTACTAAAATTTCAATCCATCTACTCTGTCTTTTTTAGTTCTCTCGTGATTTTACTGTCTTGTTTTGTTTGATCCTCTCCATCCTGTTTTGTTTAAGTGTTTTTTTTTTTGTTTTCTATTTTACTTTTAGTTATTTTTTCCTTAATCAATCTTAACATATTACTATCTTCGTCCACTTTTAATTGTCATAGTTTCTTCTTTTAGAGTTAAACTATAAAAAAAATTACTAACATTTTACGATGTATTTTTTTCATCATATTGATATACAAAAAATTGCAATTTATACTACTTTTAGTATAGTTTTTGAATATCTAAATTTTTTGTTTTAAATATCAAATTGATGTAATCTAATTTAACTTTGAAAATTAATCAAATTAACTTTCGAAAAGCGTAACATGACAAATAAAAATGGACAGAGAGTATTACTTACTAGACATTGTTGTGCCCATACTATTAGGGGTGTTTATGATTCGATTTGAGTCAGATTTTTTTCTAAAAGAAAATCAAATCAATTAAGTAAGTTTTTTAAATATTAAAGTCAAATCAATTAAGTGAATTGGTCTGGATGGTTTTACAGGTTTTTTTTTTTTAATCAAATATGTTGGGACATAGTTGGTGATGATTTATGGAAGTTAGTTACTGCTTTCTTTGAGGGAAATTCACTTCCTAAATATATTACCCACACTAACCTTGTGTTATTGCCTAAAATGAACGAAACTCATACCTTTTCAGATCTAAGGCCTACCAATTTGAGTAACTTTGTCAATAAAGTTATTTCTAGAGTGGTGCATGATAGATTTGAGATGGTGCTTCTGAGATTAATATCTTCCAACCAATCAGGTTTTGTAAAAGGAAGAAACATTATTGAAAATATTTTACTCACTCAGGAGATTGCTTCAGATATTACCAAAAGGGGAAAACCAGTCAATGTCATTATCAAACTTGATATGACAAAGGCTTATGGCAGAGTCTCTTGGTTCTACTTTATTAAAGTCCTAAGGAAGATGGGATTCTCAGGGTTTTTGTTGATATCATTTGGAGGATTATTGCTAACAATAGGTATTCAGTGTTGGTAAATGGACATGCACAAGGCTTTTTTCATTCTTTTAGAGGAGTAAAATAGGGGGACATGTTGTCTTCTGCTTTGTTTATTCTCGGTGTTGAAGTTCTTTCTAGGGCTCTCAATTTTTTGTTTAATGATGGCCAATATGTGGGATGTGACATGCCTAAATGGAGTGCAAATCTTAATCATCTTGCTTATGCAGATGACACAATTATTTTTGCAGGTGCACATGAAAAGTCTCTCAACAGAATTATGAAAATTTTGTGCAGATATAAATCTCAATTTGGACAATTAATCAACAAAGAAAAGAGTATATGGTACATGCATCAGAACACGAGTGCTCAACTAAGAATGTTAGTTGATAGATGTACAAGTATCTCAAGAGGCTAGTTCTCTATTACTTATTTAAGGTGTCCTATCACCCATGCTAAGAAGAGAAAGAGTGAGTATAGTGAACTTATCAAGAAGGTGAATGACAAGTTGCACACATGGAAAGGGAAGATGCTTTCTTTTGGTGGTAAGGCCACTTTGATGAATAGTGTACTACAAAGTATCCATATTCATACTCTTTCGGCAATTGTCCCCCTTAAATGTGTTATTAATGAATTACACAAGATTTTTCCTAAATTTTTCTGGAACAACAAGGAGATAGGGAGAAGTAAACATTGGGCTAATTGGCAGAGAATTTGCTTACCTAAAGCAGAAGGGGATCTTGGTTTCAAATCTTTATTTGATGTTTCCAAAGCTATGTTTGCAAAATTATGGTGGAAATTTAGAACTGATAATTCTTTATGGACCAATTTTATGTGGAATAAGTATTGCAAAAAAAAAAAATATTCCCACTTTGGTGAAATGGAAAGGTGGCTCTCAAGTGTGGAAGATGATGTTTGAGAATAAAGAAAACTGACGTACCGTGAGTTTACGATATTTCTAACGCATTATACTTGAAGTTTGCATGCGTCTTAAGAATTTTGTATTATATGTGATGGTAGTTTGATCTCTAATTTTGCAGGAAATAGTTTTGGAGCAGTTAGAGTTGAAAGTAGGCAAATGGCAACAGACGAGCCCACCTATGAGCCATCGTTCAGTTGACGAGCCGTAGGTGGAGTTGTGGATAGAGTGCTTAACGAAGTCTGACTAAGTATGGAACCATGACAGCTACTAACGAGTCGTAAGTCGGATGACGGACTTTCGTTGAGGGGTCGTTGATGACTTTAGAGAAGATGAGTTACAATACTTGAACCACGAGTGTATAGGACAGACCATGCTTAGACCTATGGGCTGTAGGACATGACCATCAATTGACATCCACATAATTTTGGCCAACTGCCAAGCAACGGTGAAAGATCACGGGTCTACGTTTACTTGACGGACCGTAGGTGGCCAACCGTCGACGAATCTGCCTAAACTAGAATTTCCCAAATTTTCTTTTCATGCTTGGTTTAGGATTTAGTTTCTATAAATACTAGTTGTATTTTTCGTTTTTTAGTTTGTTAGACTTTTTGTTATACTTTGTTTTGAATTTGGGAATTCTTTTGCGAACACTTTCGACAATTAATTCTTGAAGCTTGGTTTATGATATTCGCTTTTGATTTTTAATTCAAGATTCCGAATTTCATCTATTCGAATGGTAAGTTAATGATTTATCTTCGTAACCCTAATATGAATAGTGAATTCTCAAGCATGAGTAGCTAAATCCACAACTAGGGTTGTGGGAACCATGAGTAATTAACAACGTAAAACTAATAATTAAGTAATTCTTGAATAGTGTTTATGCGTGTATTGTTAATCCCTTTGTTTTGAATGCTTTTTAATGGTGTACAACAAACTCGCCTCATTCCTACTTGACGGACCAAGGAAGTAATGCATGAGAAAGAGATTGAACAACCAAGATTTAGCATGATAATATGCTATCTAATAGCCTGACCCACCTACCATAAGGGCTAATCTGGGGTTAAGGGTAAGGGTTAGTAAATCATACACCCGTAAACGGACCAAGTAGCATGGTGAAATTCCCTACTTGGAGGACCAATAACTTAGGAGATACATAAGTTACCAACCTTGCATGTTAACACTAGGATAAAGTTACTATTATTGGAATTACTGCTTTAAGAACTTGTGGGGAACACATGTACCCTAGTTTCATCTCATATTGATCTTGCAAATTGCGAATCTTGTTTACTTGTTACTTATTACTACAAATCAACCAACTGTTATTTTAGTTACAAATTTCCCCTTTTATGAAAATAAACTTGATGAAAAATACAATTAACTATGAATTAACCTAAGTCTAGACCATATTTCTTGTGGGATAGATCCTAACCTTAGTTAGGTTCTTTATTTGGCAACATCCGCTACCTCCTAGACATACTTTTGTGGTGACTAGCAGTTTGATGCAAATGCTCACATCTAGAGTTTTGTTTGACGGGATACCTTCGGAGGATCCATATGCCCATATGAGCAAAGTGAAGAGTGCTTGTATGAGTAGTGTGGGATGACCCAATTAAGACATGGATGCTATCGGCTTAAGAGTGTTTCCAATTTTGTTGACAGGAGATGTTATTGTATGGCTATTTGTCTGAATTGCCATATAACTCAATCACCATGTCGGAAGGGTTGCACAAGGTATTCATAGAGAAGTATTTTTCCATTGTCAAAAAAGTTAAACCTCAAGGATAACTCAATAACTTTGTAGCATTGCATAGTGAGTCAATTAGCAGTTCTTGGGATAGATTCACTGGGTTTATGAGGAGTGTGCCTAACCACCGCATAGATGATGAGTCACTGAAGGAGTATTTTTATAGAGGGTAATATGATAATGGAAAGATTGTACTAGACATTATCGCTGGAGGGTCTTGCGAAGCAATCACTTTTCAAGAGATCGCCAAGAAGCTTGAAACGATCTCTAAGAATAACAAGGAATGGAGAACTAGAAAGTCAAAACTGGAAGGACTATGTTTGTTGTACAAGCTGCACCAACTTAGTCCGATGGTGATATTCGTGAGGAGATGATCCAATTAAGAATAGAGGTTGACTTGGTGTTGAAACATGTGAGCGAAAATACAGAGAAACTAAATGTAGTGACCTATTATAATAGAGCACCACCTGTTGATGAGCACATTTATGATGAGGATGTAAATCTTGTGAATGATTAGATAAAGGGTTTCCAGACTAACGCCCAAGGATTCAATTTGGATAATTGGCACCAAGGTCAAGGAAACCAAGGTCGAAACTATGGTAACTATAATCGTGAAGGGAACTATGTCCATGATGGGAACTACAATCGTGACAACAACTACAATCAGAATAGGTATGGTAACAAGAATGATAAGAGTGGTCCCTATGTTCCACCTAGGAACCGACATGATGGATTAATTGTGAATCGAATTGAATATATGATGATTAAGATGATGAAATGATTTGATTCAACTGATGACAATGTAAAGGAGATGTGTAATGATTTATCGAGAATTGGTTAAAAAGTGGAGTCTGATGCAATATCTATCAAGCAAATTGAGCAGCAACTGAGTCAGTTATCCGCAAGTGTAAATTCGCATCAGCAAGGGACACTTCCTAGCAATACTATCCAAAATCCAAAGAATGGCGTGCATTGGTGGAAAGCAGACTATAGACCCTCCTATGTCGACTAGAGTGGAAAGTGAGAAAGAGCAAGATAATGATGAAGTTGAGGAGCCAAAAGATGAGAATGAGAAGGAGGTTCAGGTGACGCAAAAGATCATCCCTATGCTGAGACCTCCACCTCCATTCCTACAAAGGTTGGTAATGAAAGCGGAAGAAGGAAAATATTGCAGGTTCATAGCTATGTTGAAGCAATTGTCCATAAATGTTCTGTTGATAGAGGCACTTAAGTAAATTCCAGGTTATGCGAATTTCATGAAGGATTTGGTGACTAAGAAGAGGGTTGTTAGTTTCAAAGGTGATGACAAGTTGCAACATTGTTGTTTTATTGCTACTAGGTCATTAGTGCAAAAGAAAGAGGATCCTGGAGATTATACTATCCCATGTACTATTGGTATGTTGCACTTTGCTAAGGCCCTATGTGACTTGGGTTCTAGCATTAACTTGATGTTGTTGCCTATCTACAAGAAACTGGGCATAGGAACCCCCAAGTTGTAACACCCCGACTTTTCAAAACGTCTAAATTAACTCGTATCTTCTTGGAAAGACAATGAGGGTGGGTAATAAATTAAGAATGATGTGGTATGTCATATTTTAATTGTTCAAGGGTTGTATCTCAAGCTTTGAAGTTTGGTAAGTGGTAAAATAAAAGTTGGCGAAAGTTATCGTAAGTTCCTTTTTAAAGATTTCTTTGAAATTTGGGTCAAATGTCTTGGATGTTTTCTCCAAATATATGAAGAGTTAGAAGACCTATCACCCATTAAATCGAAGGCCTATGAGTCTAGTTTGCAACGCACAAAACCCCATATCCAACCGATATCGGAGTAAAAAGTTATGAGGGTTTTACTACGGACTGCCGGGGTAGAATCCGTGTCGGGTAAAAAATGTGGTGTGTTGGCTTACTCAACGTTTTAAGCCATGAAAACATTTCATTTCACTTCCAAACCAGAGAGAAAGCTTCAGAGAGGGTTCCTATGGAATTTTTGCATGATGAAGGTTAGTCTTTGATGATTTCTACCATTAAACGTTGCTCCCGTGCCTAGAAACGTGATATCTACACATGACAATCATTTTTCCCTTCTATTAGCTGCGTTTGGAGCTGGTTTTTGAAAATATAAATTTGTAGTTATTGGTATTTCTTCAAGTATTAAACTTGGTTAACTATGGTAATCATCTCGAAACTCTTTTATGATTGTTTTTATGAATTTCTATGGACGTTTCGACAAGTTGGGGCAATATGGCAAATCTGCTGATTTGAGATTATTTATGAACTATTTATAGGTGCGTACCAGCTTTGTATATATAGTGTTTGTGAAGCTTAGGACATAAGGAACAACTTTCGTGAAAGAACTATGGTCTTTCGAGCGTTTATTGGAAAGGTATGTTAAGGTTATTCCCTTCGTTCAACATGTTTCCTTAGAGGTAGTTAACGTTGGTTATCTTGTAGATATAATTATGAGTGGTTGGCTGATTGAGTGGTTATAAACCCTCATTTTAGGGACTCATAATCTGTTAAGAACAACCCTAAGTTAGGAACGACTTGGAGATTATTCATATATATTGTTTATAGCTAAATTGCTCGCCTTTAGCCTATTCAATTGTTTGTTGTCACCCTTGGGGCTATTGTGGTTAGTTGTTGAGCTATGAACTGCCTATGGGGGCTATGATATTATCTAATAGGACTATGTTATTTCCAAAGAGGGCTATGTGTTGCCCACGGGGCTATATTGATGACAAAGAGTGTTATGTGTTGCCTACGAGGCTATTTTGATGCCAAAGAGGGCTATGTGTTGCCTACAGGGCTATGTTGATGCAAAAGAGGGTTATGTGCAGCCCATAGATCTATGATGTTGCCTAAGAGGGGTATGTGCTGCCTATAGGGCTATATCGTTGCCAAAAAGGGCTATATGACTTCTTACAAAGACAAGGGGCTACCGATAGGGGTATGTAGATTGATTTGGCACCTTCTGGGCTTATGGGGACCTAGCTAAATGGTATGGTGTTTGTACCTGCCGAGCTTATGGGGGCTTGGTTATATTGATGTTTGATCATTTTTGTATTTTTAGAATCAATAGCGGGTTAGCATGCTTATATAAAATTTTGATTTCCTTACGTGATTGCTTCTGGTATATTATGATACTTACACACTAAGTTTATAGCCTTTCATACTCTGTACATTATTTTGTATTGACACACATTGCCTTGGGGGCGCTGCATTCATGCATGCAGGTCCCGACAGATGACCCAGTAGACCTCCTCAGCAGCAGGATTGACTTCTATCCGATTGGCTAGCCCCTTTCCTCCGGAGCTGCCAAAGTTGGGAGGTTTGTTACCTTTTGTTGTATATATCTTTATGGGTAGGCTGGGGCCCTATCCCACCAATCTTTACTACTCTTAGAGGCTTGTAAACTAGTGTGTGGGATGTATAGCTACGTTACGGCAATACTGGCCTAGGTTGTTGGTTTGCTGAAGATTGTGAGTTGTTTGATGTATTGTATTGATCTATACCTGTTTTTAGTTTTGGTATAGATATCATGGTAGCCTCGACGGCCCAATCAGAACTTCTGTGCTAGTTTGCTATTTATTTATATGATCTCCTAGGAGTAGCTGTTTCTTTTATAGATCAGTTGACAGGGGCCTTGCCAGTCGAGGTCTTAGTTTTAAGCCGAGATATACTTGTTTGTTTTCTTGATTGCATGTGGCTACCATGTGCTAGTAGCAAATGGTTCAGCAGGGTTGGCTCGGGCTTGAGCTTTGGCATTAGGAGCCAGTTGCGCCCCTCGAGTTTGGGGCGTGACACAAGCCGACTGCAATGCGACTCTTATAGCTGATAGAATTGTGAAGAAACCGATTTAAGTGTGATAAGTTAGGAATTTCGACTCATTTGGGGATTATTATTCAATGATTTGGTGTCTTCAATGCCTATTTTATGCTCAAAATTGATGTTAATATGTTGATATGCAGCAATGAAGGTTTAAGAGTGAGGCAAGGACAATACAATGCAAAAATGAGTGAAAGAGTTGGAAAAACTAAAGAAAAGAGAAGCTAGAGCTCGTAATAGCCACTCGGTGATTCGCCACGTGAGCCTCCAGCTCGCCTAAAGTTCGAGTGAAGTAGCCCATAGACCAAACCAACTTGGCAAGCAAAAAGGTAATTCAACAACGCGCCGAATGGATCGGCGACAATGATCAGGCTCACCAAAAGTTCCAGAACAATTTGATGGAGGAAGCAAGCCAAAAGGCAAAAAGAAGAGCAACTCAGCGGATCGCTGAACAGGTCGGTGATCACGACTAACTTCGCTGAGTTGACTCTGTGCTGAGTTTTTGGAAACATACAAATTCAATTTTTAAAAGAAGAAAAGAAGTTCCCACATTGTGCATTCCTGATTATAGAGAGTTTTTACATTTTTCACATTGTTTTAACATTTTGAGAGAAGTTTGGGATTTAGAATTGGAGATTTTGAGGATTCTAGCTTAATTTTAGCATTTGGGTATTTGCAACTTGTTAGCAATTCGGATGGATAATCTATTTTGTAACAATTTCTTATTTTCCACTATGTTTGGCTAAAACCCCTTACCTTAGGAGTGTGATCATGTAGTTGAATGCATTAATTAGCTTATGGGTGTTATTGATTGCTGATTTTATTGTTGTTTTGAAGTGGATTCAATTATTTGTTCATGTCTTAGTTAAGAAATTGAAGTTGCAAATCAAGTTCTAGCTAGGTTCTCTATACTTTTTTGAGAAAAAGGTCTTAGAGTAGAACAATTGATTTATAATTGTATCGATTGCGTCTTTAAAATTTAGTTTGAGAAAGTGGGTTTGATTGCGTCCATACAAACAGATTTTGAGAAAGTGGGTTAATTAAGGAAATGGGTTGTTTGGTAATGGTAAGCTTGTTGAGATTCAAGAGAACTCACTTGAAACACAATAGTTGATCGAGACATGGCTATTGTATCCAAAACCTAGCCTGCCCGTTGAGACTCAACACTTTTAAGCAATCAATGATTACCCATTATATGAAATTACCATTCAACTGATCACATTCCTAAGGTCCAATCTCTAATTGCTTAATTCCCGTGTTAGTGATTCCTTGTTTACAATTGGTTACTAAATCCCCCAATTTGATATTGATCACTAAAATTTATTGATTTAGTTTATGTTGTGTGATTCCTTATACCTACAAAAGATTAGAACACGTCATAATCAAATTCTTTACTGTATCACTCCTTGTGGGATTGACCCCAACTTATTGTTAGATTTATACTTGTTAGCAACTGCCTACACTTCAAATCGGAAAAGTGTAGTTGAGTGTTATAAAAAATGACGTCGCTACCGGGGAGTGGTGTTTATAATTCTTTTATTGAAATGTTCTTGTGGACTAATTTTGTTGTAGTAGAATTTTATTACTTGTGTTCTTGTTGGCTACTCTAAAACATGTGAAGAAATGAGCGTGAATACAAGTCAACTTGGGAAGAATGATGACATTGGGGACTTACATGATGTCAATGTAGATTTAGTGGTAAATGCTTGTGCTATTCGCTTGCCTCCAACTATGGGCAATGCGGTGTTTCATGTGACCAGTAATATGTTGCAGTTGTTGCAAATGAAGGGTCTCTTTGGGGGACTTCTCATGAGGACCCTCACGACTACATTCGCTATTTTATGGATGCGTGTAGATTGTTTTCATCTAAGAATATCACTCAAGAGTCAACTCGACTCCGTTTGTTTCCTTTCTCTCTAATGGGGGAGGCAACAAAGTGGTTAAACGCGTTACCAAGGAAATCAATAACTTATTGGGAAGAGCTTATAGAAGTGTTCTACGAGAAACATTTCCCTCCCTTAAAGATGGTTAAGTTGAGGGATATCATTCATAATTTCAAGCGGGTTGAGGGTGAACCTATTCATGAAACATGGCTGAGGTTTCAAAAATTGCTTCTCAAATTCCCTAATCATGGTTTACCGGATAATGTGTTATTGCAATATTTCTACCAGAGTCTTGACACTCTTTCAGGGATCCAGAACAGAGGGATGCATTACTACGATGGATGGCTCACCACATTGCTGATGAGGAAGAAAGCACCATATGGGTGCATGATATGACACTACCAATACAAAATGCGACCTTGAGCTTTGCGGCCAAGTTTTGGTGGTCCATCATACAGACCAAATTGTCCCCCACACATGTAGATAATGATGTGACTTGGGATCGTACAATTTTGCTTACAAGCTAGAAGTTGATTTCTCCAAATTATTATAGTAGATATACATGTGAGGGCTTTTCGAAAGATTACTACTATGCCCTTTCTATGCCTTATTTTTCACATTTGTAGGGAGGCTATAGTTCTGGTGTGGCACTGTGACCAACTCATCCAGGTGACCAAGACGGTTGACGTGGGCTTGATCAAAGATGATGCAAACCCAGCAGCTTCTCGGAAAGGTATACAAATTGAACTACCACCTTGGGTTGATGATATTGCTGTTGATGTTGAGAAGGTTGGGGCCAAGCAGGCAAATGATAAGACTATTCCTGCCACTACTGCGGAGCCCAATATGCAGGCTCCCCCTTCCACTTCATCCGGTCATGTTGTGTGCACACCTCATGCTCCTACACCTTTTGGGTTGATTTGCTGCCACTTGGTCAAGTCCAGAAGCTGGAGACTCAGATGGCCACTCTTCTAAAATATATGCGACCTTGGATGAAGAAGTCTGTTGAGAAGTCAGGATGGAGGCAGCGATTGATAGGAAGATTCAGGTGGTGCATTGGAGGATTGATTCATTTGAGCTTAGAGTGATGGATAGGCATCAGCCTAGGTCCACTGTTGATCTGACTACTTTCTAGGCCGAGTTAGCCAAACTCCGAGCTGATGTAGATGCTTTAATTTTTGTTGAGGAGGCTATCCCAGAGCCTACACCCAAGGTAGATGTTGATGACGTGGTGTTGAATGCACTATTTAAAGATGGTATTCCTTCTCTTGACCCCCCCTCGTGCGGCTAGAAAGCCCACACACTCTTCTATGACCACTACTGATCCAGAGGATGAGAGACAGGCTAGAAAAGGGAGAAATAGAGTTTGAGGTAGCCTAACAATAGTCTATTCTTGATGAAGAGTTGAGGCAGCAAAGAGTTATAGAGTTGGCTGCAAGTGCATCTGGATCGAGAAGCACTATTGATTGTGTTCCCACTACTGTTGAGAGTGTTACTGATGGCGTCACTCTTTCTGATCCAGCGGATTCTAGGCAATCGGACCCACCCGCTTCTTGAATTAGCTTCGGGTGCCTATGCGTCACAAGTTTGTCTCACCCGATAGATTATAATTTGTTTTTGTGCATTGAGGACATTGCACTATATTCTTTGAGGGGGTGAGGTGAATTGGATTGGGAGTGTAAGGGTGAAGTCTGAGTAACCCAACTCAGATGCTAGGGTGAAGTGTTAGTTGCCCAACTCACAATCCTTTCTTGGGGTTTTCTTGCATGTGTTCTTTTTTCCCAAGGAATTGCTTTCATTTCTATTGAACCGACATGTTTAGGATAGTATGAATGTAGAAGTAGACTAAAAATGAAAGAATGATAGCAAAAGAGCATGAAAAGTGATACCCCTCAAAATATTAATTATGTGCTATGTCTGCAGGCTTGATGAGTTGAATGTGTTGGATCTTTATATAGCATGATAAGAACCAATATGACAACATGACTTAACCTATAACTTGAACCAGATGCATTAATGATTTGATAGTGAAACTATGTGCCATGTGTATGAGAGAGGCTGTTTATATATTCATATAGTGCGTGCCAATCTAAAACTTGCCCCATTAGTCTTGCTAAGATGATTTAGACTGGAAATTAGGAAATGATCATAGGTCGTTATTGATATGCTTCCACTTAAGCCTAAGAGCAACTCAAAAGAAATAAATGGTCCCTTTGATTCAAATGTTTGAACCTAACAAATAATTTCTTTCAATATACCCAACTCACCTTCCCTAAAAATCTATTTGGCCCTGGTATCTTCTTGGACATTGTGCACCTCAACTCAGGCCAAAAGCCTAAGTTGAGGGTGGCTACTTCAGAATTTACCTTAATCTCTGCCCTGGTCCTCCCTAGGATATCATGCATCTCAACTCATGCAAAATGCATAAGTTGAGGGTGGCTATGGTAAAGGAAAACTAAACAAAGGGTATGAAAAGAGTTGTTTGTAGAAAAAAAAAGGAAAAAAATTAGCTAAAATGTACTAAATGGTGTGACCGAATCCAAAAGAAACAAAAGAGTGATAATGCTTGAATAAAAATATGATGAAAAGATTAAAAAAGCAAGAATGGAAGTTAAAGTCACACCAGCACTTAAATGAGTTATAAGGAGATTAGCAGAAAACAAGACAATCTAAGAATTGGTTGTGCAAGAGGTAAAATAGCCAATGTAATGTCAATGAGGGCAGAAAAGTCACTAAATATCCAAATGTACCTCACCTGACCCTGAGCCTATGTTACAAGCTAATCAAGTCCCATAGTGATATGATGAGTCGGGAATTTCAACTCATTTAGGGCTTATTATTCATTGATTTAGTGTCCTCAATGCCTATTTTACGCTCATAACTGATGTTAATATGTTAAAATGCAGAAATAAAGGCTTAAGGTTGAGGCAAGGGCATTATGATGCAAAACAGAGAGAAAAAATTGAAAAAGTTGAAGAAAAGCAAAGCCGGAGCTCGCTGAGTGAGCTTCCTGCTCGCCTAAACTTCCAGCACAATAGCCAATGGACAAAACCAACTTGGCAAGCAAATGGGAAACTCGACAACATGCTAAATAGATCGTTGACCACAATCCATCTCGCCAAAAGTTCCAGAATAAATTGATGAAGAAACCAAGCTGAAAGGCATAAGAGGAGAAAATCAACGAACCACCGACTGGGTCGGTGATCTCGTCTTACTTCGCGACTTGACTCTGTACTGAATTTTTGGGAACATATAAATACAATTTTAAAGGAATTTCCCAGAGTTCCCACATAGTGTATTCCATTTTTGGGAGATTTTTTTTCACACATACATTGTTTCAATATGTTGGAGAGAAATTGGGAATTGAGAATTGGAGATTTGAGAATTTTAGCTTAATTTTAGCATTTGGGAATTTGCAAATTGTTAGCAACTTCAGATGGAAAATCTATTTGGTAAAAATTTCTCATTTTCCATTATGTTTGGCTCAAACCCTATACCTTAGGGATGTGATCATGTATTTGAATGTCTTAATTAGTTAATGGGTGTTGTTAATTGCTGATTTAATTGTTGTTTTGAAGTGGGTTCAGTCATTTGTTCATGTTTAATTAATGAATTGAAGTTACAAATTCAATTCTATTTTAGTTCTCTATGCTTTCTTGAGAAAAATGTGTTAGAGTAGAACAATTGATTGATAAATATATTGATTACGTCTTTAAAATCTAGCCTAAAAAAGTAGATTTGGTTGTGTAGACAAACCCAGCTCGAGAGAGTGGGTAAATTAAGGTATTGGGTTGCTTAGTAATGCTAAGCTCATTGAGGTTCGAGAGAACTCACTTGAAACATAATTGTTAATCGAGATATGACTATTGTATCCAAAACCTAGCCTACCCACTGAGATTCAACTCTTTTTAGCAATTAATGATTACCCATTACATGAAATTAGCATTCGACTGATCATATTCCTAAGGTCCAATCTCTAATTGGTTAATTCTCGTGTTAGTGATTACTTATTCACAATTGGTTACCAATCCCCCCCCCCCCATTTGATATTAGTCACTAAAATTTATTGATTTAGTTTATGTCGTGTGATTCCTTATACCTACAAAAGGTTAGAACACGTTTGCACTTCATAATCAATTTCTTTATCGTATCACTCCCTGTGGGATCTATCCCAACTCGTCATTGAGTTTATACTTGTTAACGACCACCTACACTTCAAATCGAAAGATGTGTAGTTTAGCGTTATAAAAAATGGTGCCGCTGCCAAGGAGTGATGTTTATAATTCTTTTGTTTAAGTATTCTTATAGACTAATTTTGTTATAGTTGAATTATCTTATTTTTGTTCTTTGTGATTGCTCTATAACAGGTGAAGATATGAGTGTCAATGAAAGCAATCCGAGTCAACTTTGGCTAAATGATGACATTGGAGATTTGCATGATGTCAATGCAGATCTAGTAGGAAATGCTGGTGCTATTCGCTTGCCACTAATTATAGGCAATTCGGTCTTTCATGTAACCAGTACTATGTTGCAGCTATTGCGAATGAAGGGTCTATTCGGGGGACTTGCTCATGAGGACCCTCATGAGCACATTCACAATTTCGTGGATGTGTGTGGACCGTTTTCATTCAAAAACATCACTCAAGAGTCGGTCCGACTCTGTTTGTTTCCTTTATCTCTAATAGGGGAGGTATCAAAGTGGTTAAACGAGTTACCAAGGGAATCAATCACTTATTGGGAAGAGCTCACGGAAGTGTTTTATGAAAGATTTTTCCCTCCCTTGAAGATGGTCAAGTTGAAGGATTGCATTCAAATCTTCAAGACGATTGATGGAGAACCTATTCATCAGACATGGTTGAGGTTTCAAAAACTACTTCTCAAGTTCCCCACTCATGGATTGCCGGATGATGTGCTTTTACAATATTTCTACTAGAGTCTTGATACGGTCAACAAAGGTGTCGCCGATCAACTTATTAGAGGTGGGATAATGAGACAACCTTTTGGTAGACTATGGAGGATCAAGTGTCTCCACTAAATCTCGAGGTGACCAAAGAACAATTGGCAAAGAACCAAGAACATGAAGAGAACATGACCAAAATGATGAGTCAAATGACATTGTTGACAAAGCATGTCATAGCAGGTGGCTATAAGGTTGTGAGCCCGGATGATGTGGAATTTGAAACTATGTATGATGAAGAGGTTCATTTCTTTTCAAGGCAAGGGAGGTTCTCGTTTGAGCTATTTAAAGTCGGGCAGGAATCAAGGTTGGAACAAAAATCGTGAGGATGGATGGATAGGTCGAGATCGAATTTGGCGTGATCAAGACACATATTGGAAAGATGAAGATGATACTAATTATCACTATGTACACAGTTATAATAACCCAAAGTCAAAGGAACCGTATAATGACACTGAAAGCTTTTGGAACAAGGATATGCTTTCCCATATCCTAAGCAAAGTGGAAGGATCAGATGAAGTGCTCAAGGAAATAAAGGTAGATGTTTCATCTTTAAATAAAATGGTGATGTATCACTCCACATCCATAAAGTAACTTAGGCTCAAATGAGCCAACTTTCGGCTCAACTGAATGCAAAACCACAAGAGGGTCTCACTACTGATATTTTGGCTAGTTCGAAGGATAATCATGACCAATGCATGGTCATGTTGACTCGGAGTGGTAAGGTTGTGGGCAACGATGTAGCAAAAGATGACAAGGCAAGATCAAGTGAAGAGAAAAATATTACTATTGATAGTGAAGGGCTTATCGAAGGGTTAGACAATGGAGGATCCAAAGTAGTTGATTAGGTAGAAACAAATGTGGGGTTGCTCCCCTTTCAGTGCCTCCAAAATACTTGCCTAAAGATAATCCACCATTCCCCCAAAGATTGAAAAAAAGGGATGAAGATGCAAAGTTCCAAAAATTTCTCTCCGTTTTCAAAACGTTATCTATCAACCTTCCTTTGGTAGAGGCGTTGTTGGAAATGTCGGTTTATGTGAAGTTTATGAAAGAATTGGTTACCAAAGAGAGGAGCATGGATTTTGAAATGGTTAAGGTGTCTTATAGTTGTAGGGCCATTATGACAAGCAATGTGGTTGTTAAGAAAGTTAATCCGAGGGCATTTACTATTCCATGTACTATTGGGATATTTCAATTTGCCAAAGCATTGTGTAACTTGGGGGCAAGTATCAGCTTGATGACATATGCCATTTTCAAACAGCTTGGGCTAGGTAAGCCTAAGTCAACAATGATGCGTCTACTGATGGCTGACCAATCTATCAAGCATCCTATTGGCATTCTTTATGATATTTTGGTAAAAATAAATAGGTTCATATTTCCTACCGACTTTGTTATTCTTGATTACAAGATTGACGTTGTAACACCTCGAATTCGAGAGAGAGGGCATATCATGTTAAGAACCTCTATGTGCCATCCCACAAAGGCCAACCACAGCCCGTGCATGGGACCACGATCGTAGGTGGGTCCGTGGATGGGCACCATGAGCAAAGGCCTAGGTAGTAACCACGTCAGGACCCACGATCCGTCGATAGGTCTATGTCTTGTGGCTAGGGGTACCATAGGTTTCCCAAAATCCTCTGAATTTAGTGAAGATTGACCAGGATGGACCGTACGGTCCGTCAGTGAGAGCGTAGGTGGGGTTTGACAGGTTTAAGTTTGGGGGCATAAGGGTCTTTTCCAATTTTAATTAGATCAAAATGAGGTTGTTTTACCTAAGTCTAGAACACCTATATATTTAAGCTTCGAGGATGGAATTTCATTGTTTTAGTTCCTTTTCATGTATTTCTCTTTTAGACATGATGTATGGGCTAGGCCTAATTTCATTATATTGTATTAGATAGCTATGATGAGACAAGATGTCTAGACATCCGCTTTTCGTTTATAAAAATGTTTGGACTTGAAATGTTGCTTTTACTTCCTTTATTCTATTTCTTATGTTATAAGAGCTAAGTGGCTTGTATGGAGGCCTTCGGGCTTCTATACACCATGATACACATAAGAGGTACCCCTAGGTCGTGACAAACTTGGTAATCAAAGCAGAAAGTTTAGAATGGTCCTAGGATGTCTCATAAGCCACGTCTAGTAGATTCTTGTTCATGAGTGTGAAGCGCACCACATTTATGAATGAGAAGCTACAAGATCATTAGGAAACTCCACTTCTTTCATCACTCTAAAAGTCGTGTGATAGAGTTCAACTATATAAAGTCTCTCTCCTAATCCTTATCCGATGTTCTTTAGGATATGGATACCCAAAGAGCTTATACTAGAAGGAATGTGAGGGAGAATGAGGAACAAAAAGCTCCTCCCCAAGCCCCTCAAGTTCCGTTCGATCCTTTGGCTGACCAGGTTACAAATACGGAGTTTAGGGTTGCTTTTCAAATGTTGGCTCAAGCCATGATGGCCTAAGCCAATAGGGAGGTTGTGGTTCTCGTGAACCCAAATGTGCGTACGGTAGATTGAAGAGTGAGGGACTTCACAAGGATGAATCCTTCGGAGTTTCATGGTTCTAAGGTTGAGGAAGATTCTCAAGAGTTTATTGATGAGGTCTATAATGTTTTGATGATCCTGGGAGTGACGCTAGTGGAAAAGGAAGAGTTGGTTGCTTATCAATTTAAAGGTGTTGCTCAAGTGTGATATAACCAATGAAAAGAAGGTAGACCGAAAGATGTGGGTCCTCTTGATTGGGAGAAGTCTAAGGCCGCTTTTCTTGATAGGTTCTTTCCCCTTGAGATGAGGAAAGCCAAGGTGCTTGAGTTCATTAACCTTTTCAAGGAAGTATGAATGTGAGGGAGTATGCTTTAAAGTTCACACAATTGTCTAAGTATGCTCCAACAATGGTTACGGACTCAAGGGCTAGGATAAGTAAGTTCGTCTCGAGTGCATCCGAAATGATAGTCAAAGAGTGTCGTACCGCCATGCTCATTGGTGACATGGACATCTCTCGTCTTATGGTCCATGCTCAACAATTTGAGGAGGAGAAACTTAAGGGAAAACCTAGGGAGGCAAAAAGGGTTAAGACCGATTATGGCAATTTCTCTCATTCAAGGTCCGGTGGACAAAGTCGCTCTAAATTTCAACAAAGGTTTTATGATCAAGGTTCCTCTAATACTCCTCCTAAGTTCAACAAAGATATGGTGTCTAACCCTAAGCCTGAATGAGGTAATGGTAGTGGATCTTCATTGCCTAGGTCTACTTATACTAAGTATGGAAGGAAGCACAAGGGTAAGTGTCTTGCCAGCACGAATGGTTGCTTAGGTTGTGGTAAGAGTGGTCACAAGATGAGGGATTGCCCGATGCTTATGGCTGAAGGAAGAGAGGGCAAGCAAGCTCCTCCTAGTGGTTCGGTTTCCAATGCTCCCAAGCAAAACCGCTTATATGCACTTCAGACTCGTGGTGAACAAAAGGGTTCTCCCGATGTGGTTACCGGTATGTTAAAAGTTTTCCAACTTGATGTATATGCTTTACTTGATCCTGTTAAGACCTTGTCTTTTGTGACGCCATATGTGGCTATGAGGTTTGATGTTCTTCTGGATATGTTGAGAACCTTTTTTGTCTCTACTCCTGTTGGTGATTCTATTGTGGCTAAGAGGGTCTATAGAAAGTGTCCTATTTCCTTATCCCATGAGTTACTCTTGTTGACTTGGTAGAGCTTGACATGTTAGATTTCAATGTTATCCTCGGTATGGATTGGCTGCACTCTTGTTATGCTTCTATAGATTGTAGAACTCTTGTAGTCAAATTTCAGCTCTCGAATGAGCCTATCCTAGAGTGGGAGGGGGAAAATTCTATGCCTAGAGCTTAGTTTGTCTCTTATCTAAAGCTAAAAAGATGATTTCTAAGGGTTTCTTTTACCATCTTGTTAGGGTGAGGGATGTAGATTCTAAAACCCCTACTCTTGAGTCAGTCCCCATTGTTAATGAGTTACCAAAAGTGTTCCCCAATTATTTACCTGGTATTCCTCCCGAGCGAGAAATAGACTTTGATATTGACCTTCTCCCAGATACGCAACCTATTTCTATTCCTCATTACCGTATGACTCCAGCAAAACTTAAGGAGTTGAAAGAGCAACTAAAAGATTTATTGGATAAGGGTTTCATCTGATCGAGTATCTCTCCATAAGGTGCTCCAGTTTTGTTTGTTAGAAAGAAGGATTGTTCTCTTTGTATGTCTATTGACTATCGTCAGTTGAACAAGGTGACTATTAAGAATAAGTATCCTATTCCAAGGATAGATGATTTGTTTAACCAACTTCAAGGGGCAAGTTAGTTCTCTAAGATTGATCTTAGGTCGGGTTATCACCAATTGAGGGTGAGAGAAGATGATATTTCAAAGACGTCTTTTCAAACCCGGTATGGTCATTATGAGTTTTTGGTAATGTCATTTGGGTTGACTAATGCTCCGACGGCATTTATGGATTTATGAATAGGGTGTTTAAATAATACCTTGATATATTCGTAATTGTGCTCATTGATGATATTTTGATCTATTCAAGATGTGAGAATGAGCATATTGATCATTTGAAGAGCTGTAGCTTTTCTTGGTCTTATTGTTTCAAGTAAGGTTGTTTCAAGTAAGGGTATTGAGGTAGATCCTAAGAACACGAACGCGGTCAAGAGTTGGCCTAGCCTTCTAACCCCTTCGAACATTAGAAGCTTTTTGGGTTTAGCTGGTTACTATAGAAGGTTTGTTGAGGGGTTTTCTTCCATTGCTTCTCCGTTGACGGCTTTGACTCAAAATAAGGCTGAGTTTGTATGGTCCGAAGCTTGTGAGAAGAGTTTTCAAGAGTTGAAAAATAGACTTACTTCGCTTCGGTGTTGACCTTACCAAAAGGGATGAATGGTTTCGTGGTTTATTATGATGCCTCTAAAATTGGGTTGGGATGTGTGCTTATGCAAATTGGGAAAGCCATTACCTATGCCTCAAGGAAGCTTAAGATCCATGAGAAGAATTATCCTACCTATGACCTTGAATTAGCGGCAATTGTGTTTTCCTTAAAGATTTGGAGACATTATTTGTATGGGGTTCATGTTGATGTTTTCATAGATTATAAGAGTTTGCAATATATGTTTAACCAAAAGGATTTGAATCTCCGCCAAAGAAGGTGGCTTGAGTTATTGAAGGATTATGACATGAATGTTCTCTATCACCCCGATAAGGCAAATGTGGTGGCGGATGCTCTTAGTCGGTTATCTATGGGTAGTGTTGGTCATATTGAGGAAGAAAAGAAAGAGTTGGTTAGAGATGTGCATAGATTGGCCCGAGTGGGTGTTCACTAGTGGATTCCACCAAGGGTAGTGTTATGGTTCATAATGGTTCTTAATCATCTTTTATGGTAGATGTGAAAGGTAAGCAAGGTCTTGATCCAATATTGGTTGAATTGAAAGAGGCGGTGCTTAAGAAGTCCGTTGAGGCTTTCTCCCAAGGGGGAGATGGTGTTGTTAGATATCAAGGTCGTTTATGTGTTTCGAATGTTGATAACTTAAGGGAAAAGATCTTGTCAGAAGCCCACAGTTCTCAGATTCTATTCACTCGGGAGCCACCAAGATGTACCGTAATTTGCAGGAGATCTATTGGTGGAATGGGATGAAGAAGGATATTGCGAAATTTGTTGCTAAGTGTCCTAATTTTCAACAAGTGAAAGTTGAGCTTTAGAAACCGGGAGGTTTATCCCAAGACATTAGCATTCCTACTTGGAAGTGGGAGGACTTGAATATGGACTTTATAGTTGGTTTGCCTCGCACCCAGCGGCAACATGATTCGATTTGGGTAATAGTAGATCGGATGATGAAATTGGCTCATTTCCTTCCTGTAAAGGTTTCTTATTTGGCGGAGGACTATGCTAAAATGTACTTGAGAGAAATGGTAAAGTTGCATGGAGTGCCTTTGTCCATTATTTTAGATCGTGGTACCCAATTCACTTCTTAGTTTTGGAAGACATTCCAAAAGGGCCTTGGTACTAAAGTTAAGCTTAGCACGACTTTACATTCCAAATTGATGGGCAAGCATAACGTAGTATCCAAACATTGGAAGATATGTTGAGAGCTTGTGTGATTAATTTTAAGGGTAATTGGGATGACCATTTGCCATTGATTGAATTTGCTTATAACAATAGTTATCACTCAAGTATTGGTATGGCTCCATTTGAGGCTATTTATGGTAGGAGGTGTAGATATCCTATAGGATGGTTTTAGGTGGGTAAAGTTGCCCTAATAGGTCCCAAATTGTTTTATGAGGCTATAAAGAAGGTTCGACTCATAAGAGGTTCAGAATGGCTCAAAGTTGAAAAAAAGTCTTATGTCGATGTGAGAAAAAAGAATCTTGAGTTTGATGTTCACGATTGGGCTTACTTGAAAATCTCACCCATGAAGGGTGTAATAAGGTTTGGTAAGAAAGGGAAGCTTAGTCCCCGTTTTGTAGGCCCATATGAGATTTTGAGATGTGTTGGTAAGGTTTCTTATGAGCTTGATTTACTAAATGAGTTGGCATCAGTGCATCCGATTTTCCATGTCTGTATATTGAAAAAGTGTGTTGGAGATCCAACATCTATAGTTCCCTTAGAAGGCTTGGGAGTTGATGAAAGTCTTTCATATAAGGAAGTTTCGGTTGATATTTTAGACCAGCAAGTTAAGAAGTTGACAAACAAGGAGGTTGCTTCCGTGAAAGTGTTATGGAGGAATCACTTAGTTGAGGGTACTACTTGGGAAGTCGAGGCCTATATGAAAACCCGATATCCTTATCGTTTCCTTCTACTCCTACTTTAGCTTGAGGTAATGATTTCCTCTTGGTTTGTCCTATTTTTTGGAGTCATGTGTTCTTATGTATTGCCATGATTTCCTTATATTATGCATGTTCATGAAAAACTTGTGTTTTGAAAGAAAAAATGAGTTTATACGATTAATTTTCATCATGTTGTTGTGCATTGAGTATGAGTTGCCTATAGACTTCATGAGATGAATTGATGAACATGCTTTAGCTATGCTTTTGAGAAAGAATTGTATATAGGTGATTTCATGTATTAGGACCCTTCATCCAATTCTAAGTGTCAACGATCGCTAGTCAGTATAATAATCCAACTAAATGAGTTGAGGTCGAATCCCATAGGGAGTGTACGTGCTTAAGATTCAATAGCGAAGTGAGATTATGTTCAAGTCAATCATAAGAGTAGACATTATTGAATAAAAACATAATTCAAATATAGGGTGACACGAGTGTCAAATAAGGGAGTTTTGGTTTTAACTCTCAGCTACAACAACATCAAATAACACAAATTAACAAGTAATAAGATGGGTTCTTGGGATGTGATTCGATTATAGGCTAATATAGACAAATGGGTGATTGCAACTGATAGTAAATAGTTGTAAATCAGTAAATAAGCTAGACTTTAATGGGGATAAACTTTTTCTCGAACAATTTACCTAGAATCAAGTTGGTTTCTCTCGAACACCAACAAGCAATCAATTAAGAACAGCATACACTTTAGTCCATTCACTCTCTCGAGCTGAATGTGTGGAAAAAGATTTAGGATTCACTCTCTCGAACTGAACCCATGACAACCCAATACCCATAGACCATCAATTTAGTAATCTTGGTTTTAAAACCACTCTCTTGAGTAAGCCAAAAACACTAAGATAGAATTGTATTTGAAACTACAACCCTTTAAATTAAACCACAAATACTAAATAAAGTCACTTCTAAATAGCATTTAAACTATCAATTAGCAAAACCCATAAGCTAAATCAGCCTATAATCACATAATCACACCCCAAGAATTGGGGTTTTAGCTAGACATCATAAAATATAGCAAAACCCATAAGATGAACACAATGCATGATTCCACTTATAGGTTTGCCCGTATTTTCCAATCAACACTTGTTTCAGCTCACTTAAAATCAAAAAGGTCTTTTTAAGGCTTGTAACGGAGCTGAGTCTAAATGTATGGTCATTTAGGCTCAGTGGCTGCTATCCTCATGAAATGTGGTATGAATAACACTTTCTTTCCTTTCCTTCATCATTCTCATTCGAGCTAAAAAGTCACCCCATTATTCACTTTCCATGGAATACCGGACATCCCATTTTATTTGCACTTTCACAACTTTATTTCAAACTTTTTCATTCTTTTTTATTTTCTCTTCTTTTTTTTTTTGTATGGAGGGGTTCCATCTTCTTCTTAACCATGGGTAAAGGGGGGACTTCTTGGCACTTCTTGATTTACCTTCTCTTTTCATCACACCCCCAACTTAGGCTTTTGGCCTACGTTGGCTATTCACACAAACCACAAATCATGAGGATTATGGGTAATGGATAAAAGAAGGTCACAATTTCATCAAGTCTCTCCCAAGAAAAGGCTAAGGCTCAAAGGGGGTTAAGCGAAGTTCGCACACTCACAAGGTAGGCCACAAAAGAAGTATAATGTCAAATTGTTTCACTCTTCAATAGTTGCCTAAGATCATCTCAAGAGCTTGCATCACTTAGTCAACCGGACCAACGGGGCAAATTCTAGGTGTCATTACACATGGTTCATGGTATACTCATCACACAAGGCATTGACACCAATGTCAAACAAGACTCCATACTTTTGCTAGTGTGTAATGTTAATCACAAGAGACTCAATTTGATAATTGGCTAGTCACAACGAGATGCAAGAAGTTCACATATTGCCTATGCAACTTCATTTGGTCTCATCGTAGCCACACATTCATTTTTGTTAGATTATGAGCACTATTCAAGTCATCGATAATGATCAAGACCAATACTCAAATTTGCAAGAGAACAACCACATTCAAACACAAACAAGAGGTGGCATAAAAAATTTTTTGGAAGGGTCCAAAAATCATTTACAATTAAAATAAGGAGCCACAATCTCAATCATCCACAAAAATAGTGCTAAACACAATTTATAGCTCTAAAACCCAATATCTAACAGAAACAATAATCACAAAAGGTGGGCCTCACCCCCACCACAAAACAAAAGTTATTTGTCCTCAAATGCAAGCAAATATCCAAAAGTCAATAAAAATAAGACAGAGACGAAGGTAAAGTGGGATCCTGTGTACATATTCGCTCCATCTGTCAGGACATCAGTGCCTGGTGCAACACTCTGATCTTGGGCATCAGTGCCCGGAGTCACCTTAACACTAGTAGGTCCACTAGGGTCAACCAAGGGTGTATTTGCCAAAGAAGCCTGCACAACTGCATCTACCATGTTCTTCTCAGTCTTCGTAAGGCCCTCGTAAGAAGCCTTCTCAACAACCTCAAGCATCTCCTCATCTATCGCTGTCTCAGACTCGGGGTCAGCTATATCCTTAGTGCGAACATCATCTCTGGGGTTAGCCGGAGACATATCAAGCTCAACTAGCACATTTGGGATAGCCACCATCCCAAAAATCATAGACATGTCAGCGGACTTCACCTGGTCCACATCTCTCCTCAGCGTAGCAATAACGACCTTTAGAGTCGTCACATCCTCGGTAACCTTTTGCCACGCTCACACATCGCCATCCTAGCTGCTAGGGCATCAATGGTAGCACTCAAAGGTGTCACAGCATTAGTGAGGGCTGTCTAAATCATGCTCGGAATGGAGGCCTCAAGTATGGCGACACGGCGATCAGCAGAATGGGCTAGCTGCCTTATCCGTAGTAATGATGCCTGAGTGATTGGGCCCAGGAGGCAGCAGCAACATCAATACCAGATCTGGAGGGCAATGGAGCAACAAAAGAACTGGGAGTATCAGAAGGAACAACAATAGATGTACTTGAAGGCCCAGGGGCTGGAGTAGGCAAGATTGCCTCTGCAGGTAGTGTTTGAGGATCTACAACTGGGGATGTATCCACTGGGGCTGCCTTATTTTTCTCCGCCTCATCTTTCAAGTACTCCACCTCAATTCTCCGAATGTTGGTAGAGGATGTGGGAATCACTTCCACATCCTTTTTCTCATCCCTAGACACCCAAGCTCATCTGCATAACTCGGTAATCAATATCAGGAATGGAAGGGAAGTCTGTCTCTGTTTGGCCCTCATCAACATCTCCTGGGCAATGAGCATTCCCAAATTCAGCCTCGTCTCATCAATGATGCAGCCTAGACAGGCTGCCTTGGCGTGGCAAAGAATTGACTCGTTCTAGGATGGCATAATCGTGCTGCTGATGAAGCCAAACCAGTACCTTATTGTTATGTTCAGATACTTCTTTTCGATGGGTGCTCCAAGTTCAAGCCATTTAGGAGTACCGTCGGATATCAGCGGAGCCAACCACTTCCTAATGTTTTCTAGTGTCTTAGTCCTAATCATGTGCTGACAGTCATCGTCAATATCATTTGAGCACTCCAGGACTGCTTGGTAGCATCACTATCACACTTCACCCTTTTACCTCTAACGACCACATACTCAACCGGCTTGAATTTGGCTACCGGCCTCTTCCCTTGTGGTATCAAGGTGTTGTAAGCACTGTAGAATTCTCTAACCCAACTCGGAATGTACAGGCCATGGGTCTTGTACTTTATCCTTCATAGCTGCAAATAACCATAAAATCATTAGAATAGGACATAATTAGGCATTGAGTACATTAATTGTTGAGATAAATAGGCCTCAAATGAGTGTAAATCTACCACTCATCAAAACCCCTAACTTAAAATTTTGCCTCTCCTCAAGTAAATCAAGAACAAAATCAACTCAGCAAGGGTGTCGAAACTAATACTCAATGAGATTTAACATGCAAGTGTCATTATAAGACTACTCTAATCAACATGCTACACTCAATCACGATCTAGAACCTTCAAATGATGACTAGCCATTCTCAACACAAGCTCAAGCTCACTAGAGCTGCTTTTCTAATGTAAGACCATGTTTCAACAAATGTATTCAAGTTCTCTCGCATGAAATACGATTCCATGCTCTCACAAAGCAAATAAATGCAACTCTCACTCTCTCAAAAGAGAAATACACACAAGCTTCATCCCATAGAATTGCCCATATTTTTCAATCATCACACAACCTAATTCATGCAAGATCTCAAGGGTATTTTAGGCTTGTAATGGGCCTGAGGGTTATAGTATGGTCAATTTGGCTTAGTGGCTTCACATTTTCAAAGCATTGTTGCAATCATCTTCACCTCTTCTCAAGTTCTTTTCATTCCTTTTTTTTATTTGAGAACTCAAACTTTGACTTTTCAATCATTTTATTGGGAACCCTCTTTGTTCTTAAAGCATCTATGCATAGAATCTTATTTTGGTCTCATCTAAATGCCAACCTAAACAACCCAATACTTTACTCTATTCTCTCTTTCAAGAATAGGGAAAATAGATCTGACCCATAACCTCTATTTTCAAGCAAGTTACAGACAACAAACATAAATTATAAGTATTGGACTAATTATCAACTCCAATCAATCTCTTTCGAGCATCATCGAAGATTGGAAGTAGGAATTAAGTTTAAAACCTTAACACATAAGTTAACCCCATGCTAATTAGCCCAAATCCATGTATGAACAACAGTAAAATAAGGCATAATACAATACCCACTACATTAAATCAATACCTAACCCCATAATTGCACCCCAAGATCTTGGGGTTTTTGCCACTCATCACAAAGAGTAAAGAAATATACCTTTTATGAAAGCAGCCACGGGTAACATGAAATTAAGCAATTACAAGCAAACCCACTTTGAATTCAACTTCAATTTATCAATTTCAACAATAAATTTGAAAAACACCAAAAACTAGAAAGTATTCTTCACAAGCTAAAATGTTTATCTCTCTACCTATTGTTCAAGACTTCAAAATTTTTGAACCCTCTTACTTACTCTCTCCTTTGGACTATTTATAATTTCTCCAAAATTTGGCTCAAAACTCAATGCGTGACCCATTGGGCGACATTAGTGGGGCTCGTCAATCACGTTAGGCAAATCGCCCACTACTCGTCAGCTCACGTCTCTCTTGCTCTAGGCTTCAGATATTTGAACCTGGGTCGGCAAACTTGTTCAAGTCTGGCTTTCACATTCGGCATATCTTCGACTATCATTGTCACTACAATGATCACTCATGTTTTACACCAGAAATTCAATAAAACACAACACTAAGCAACAATCTACAGCAACTGAACAAATTTCCAAACTAAATTCTCAAATGAAATTCTTGGCCTTCACTCCCCGGTAGCGGCACCATTTTTTATAACGCTTAAATTATGGTTAAAAAATTATTAAAAGAATAAGTGGTCACTGTCAATAAAAATACCTAACTAAGAGTTAGGGTTGAATCCCACAGAGAGTGATATAGTGTAGAGAATTCTATCAAGAAATTTAGATTGTAAATCAATTCATTTGTATCAATTAAGACCAAAGAGTGAATGATTCCACCAAATTTACTAAAAAGGGTTTTAGTATCAAGAGTTACAAGTAAACTAGAATATCATAAATTCAAGAAATAAGTAAACAGTCTAAGGGTGCGGGGATTGTAATTGATATCACATGGAGGCAATTGTGTTTCTCAATAGTGCTAAACAATCATGGATAGGCTAGGTCATCATCAATGACACTAATCTTCTTTTGATCTCACATTATTAATTCATAGAATCTCCTTTCGGTCTCATCTATGTGAATTACAAACCAACCATTACCTTATGGAATCTCTCTTTCAAGCAGACAAATAGATCTGGCCCATAATTTCTCTTTCAAGCAAATCATCTACATCAAACCTAAATTCCATGCATTAGACTAATTACTCACTCTAATTGATCTCTTTCAAGCATCAACTAAAGATCTAAACAAGGACTATGTTTGCAACTTTAACCCATGAATTAACTTCATGCTAATTAGTCCAAATATATGAATCAACAACAATAAAATAGAGTAAAACACAATACCCACTACATTAAATCAACACCTAACCTCATAATTGCACCCTAGAGTTGAGGTTTTAGCTACGCATCACAAAAAGTAAAGAAATTATACCTATCTTGATAGCAACCATGGATGTGATAATATTAAGCAGTTATAATCGAAAACCACTTTGATTTCAACTTCCAATTGTCAAATCCAAGCGTGGAAGTTAAAACCCCAAAACTAAAAATATTTCTTTAAGAGTTCAAAAGTTCTTCTCTCTAAATACTCATAAAAAGTTAGAAATTGAAATTCTATTATATGAATTTGATACATTTTCTCTCTCATTTGGGCAATTTATAGTTTCCCAAAATTTGGCCCAACAAACACTTAGTGACCAATTCGGCGACGTCAGTCGGGCATACCAAGCAGATTCGAAAAACCACCATCTATCCTTAGCTCGCCAAGCAGATTCAGCAAATTAGAGTCTTTTTCTTACTCGCCAAGAAGATTCGGCGGATCACTGTTTGTTCCTAACCTCGCCTTTATCTTGATTCAGGCTTCAAGTGTTTGAACCTTAGTCGGCGAACTCATTTGAGTATGTCTTTCAGATTCGACTGATCGCCGAGTAAAACCTTTGTTCACCTTTTAAGCCTTCATATTTCATCTTAGTCATGTCATCTTCAAAGATCGTCACTCAGTTCACCCTTCAACTTTGGCTAGTCACAGTTTTTCTCATCAGTTCACCGAACTGCATTAAACATCTTCAATTGTGAGCATTGTCACTTTGGGCGAGGTCGGGCCATTTTGTCGATCCACCCTTCTGACTAGGCGGCTTCTTGTAGGGCTGTTCAAAATTGAACTGATATCAATAACCCAAACAGAAAATAGTTATTGGTTATTGGTTTAGCGGTTTTGATAATGACTTTTTTTTTTGTTATTGGGTTATCGATTCTTAACAGTTTGAGGTTTTTTCTTAACGCGCTAACCGATAATAGGATAGTAAATTAGATAATTATATTTATACCATTTTGTATATAAAGTCCTTGACTTAGAGTTTGGTTTCCTACTTTTATTTTTGGTTGTCTCAAACACTTGGTTATTCTACAATGTAAAAGTGTTTGCTTTTGAGCAAGATGTAACTTGTGAACTCATGTGCATGATTTATTTGGTTTGTTACCTTGTTTCTCAGTGATTTTCAATGTTTTTTGTGTGTCAAATCTTAACGATTAAACCAATAATCGAACCGATAATGATAAAAAATCGATAAACTAAGAACCGACAAGCCAATATCTTATGGTTCTATAACGGTTTAGCTTCTCCACAAACCGATAACCAATAAGTCAAATCGATAAACTTCAAAACCAAACCGAACCGGCTGATACGTAGCCCTAACTACCAGTGTGGAGTTTACACTTCTTTCCCTGTTTTTGGCCATTCTTTAAAGTATTCATCATTGCCTTGTCCCTTAGCCTTCATAGATGCAAATCATCAAAATAGCATCAGAATAGGACATAATTAGACATTGATGACACTAATTATTGAACTAAAAATGCCTCAAATGAGTGTAAATCTACCACTCATTAGCAACGTGGTTTATGGGGAATGTATATGAGTTGTCTGAACTCTTTCCCATATCGGTGCTCAATACTATATATATATATATATATATATATATATATATATATATATAACTCAATGCTCAATGTAAAAATACTCTCTAGTTGAGGTAAGTTCTCCAAAGGACCTCTTTAAGAGGTAATTGCTCTGTACTCAATCTTTCTGAAAACTCTTTACTTTTCTCAAACTAAGACTTTTTCTCTGTGTAAAAATGATATATTTGGGAATCATATAGTTCCCTTAAACACTTCTCAAAATCAAGCTTAAACTTTATTCTTGAACTCACGTTTAACTTCTCAAAATTTATTTATGACAAAAGATGTCTATTCAAAAGACTCTAAATCAAAACTTAGAAATTAGGGTTCATGTGAAATAAAAACATGAACAACACATCAAGAATCATAATGTATACTATATAACAACTCATGATCAAGGATTTAGAATTTGGAATCAATAATATAACTCATCTCAAGAATTCTCGAAACTAAGGGTATAACCCTAGATCAAACTTTTACTAACCGAAGTTAGATATAGAGCATGAGGATGAACTAGTCCAACACTATGATTAACCTTACCTACCTCAAAGAACAAAGTTCTTGGGGAAATTGGAAAAATGCATGAAAACACTAGCTTTCTCTTTTTTGGTCCTTGCCCTAAGACTTGGAAGTGTTAATTAGAGTAATAGGGTCAATTGATATAATTTAGAACCTTGAAAGCATCGGGGTTTAGGCTTAGGGGGTCGGAAAAAACTGGACTACCCCTCTTGAAAAGCTGTCAAAAACCTTCTACTGGGTAATCTACGATTCATGGTTTGATCTACGGACGTAGACCCATCCATGAAATTCATATTAAATTTTAAGGCTCAGAACTTCATCCTACGACTACAAACTACTTTCATGAGAAGTTTCTTGATACGCCAAAATTACATATCCCAAAAGAAGTATAAATGGTCGTTGTCAAATAAAGAACCTAACTTTAAGGTTAGGGTCGATCCCACAAGGAATATGGTTCAGACTTAGGCTAACTTACGATTATCTGCGTTTAGTCAAATGATTTCCAAGAAAAGTAACAAAGGGGGGATTTGTAAAATAAAATAGTAGTTTTTTTATTTGTATCAACAAGTAAGCATGATTTGCAGTTTGAGATATCAACATGAGATGAAAACTAGGGCATAAGTGTTCCCCACAAGCTCTTAACGCAATATTCCTAATAATATTAACTTTATCCTAGTGTTAGCATGCAAGGTTGATAAGTTAGGTATCCCTAAGTGATTGGTCCTCTAAGTAGGGAATTTCACCACACAACTTGGTCCGTCTATGGTGTGTGCTTTACTAACCTGTACCTTTAACCTTGAATTATCCACCGCATGATTAGGGTTAAGCTATTAGATAGCGGCTAAACTCGTCTAAATCTCTGTTGTTCAATCCTTTCCTCATTCATTACCTCCTTAGTCCGGCAAGTAGGAATGAGGCGAGTTCTAAGGTTACACACCGCTAGAAAGCATTCTAAATGAAAGGATTAACAATACATGCATTCACTCTTCTAGAATTACTTATTTATTATTCATACATTGTTAATTGTTCTTGGTTCCTACAACTCTAGTTGTGGATTTAGCTACTCATGCTTGAGAATTCATAATTCATATTAGGGTTAATAAGATAAATTATAAAATTACAATTAGAATAGATGAATACCAAAATCTTGAATTGAAAATCAAAGGCAAATAGCATAAAACGAACTTCCAGAATTAAATTGCTAAATTTTTTGCAAAATAATCCCAAAAGCCAAGAACAAAAGTCTCCAAGAAGGTGTAACCCTTAAAAACGTAAATTAAATCTTATATTTATAGTAGCTAAGTCCTTATAAAAGTAGGAAAAGAATATAAGGAAAATCCAGTTTTGGCAATTTTCGATCGACGACAGCAAACGACAGACCATGGATCAGCCAACGATTTGTAGGTCTCCTTCGTGGTTCAGCAGCTAGCAAAAATTCTTGGTCTTCTCATCGATGGGCATCACCTACGGTCCATAGGTCCATTCACGACCTGTCCTGTTCCTCCGTGGTTCAAGTACTAGAACTCAACTTTCTGAATCAAATGACGACTCTAATGAATGGTCTGTCACTCAAGCTACAAGGCGTTGTTTTCCTCCGTGGTTCCACACATGGTCAGATTTACTTGAACTCACGATCCACACCTCCTACCTATGGTTCGTCGACTGGATGACGGCTCGTGAGTGAGCTCGTAGGTTGCCAAATTTCTACTGGTTTAGCTACATTCAACTTTAACTGTTTCAAGCCAATTTCCTGCAAAATTAAATGAAACACCATAATATCTAGTAAAAAAAATGCCTAAGATGCACACAAACTTCAAGTATAATGCATCAAAAATACTGTAAACTCACTGTACGTCAACACCCTCAACTTAAAATTGTTGCTTGTCCTCAAGTGACACACTAAACTCTAAACGACACTCATGCAGGAGCAAACACAATAACTCAACCAATCACATCGCTTTCTCTATCAATTCAATTCTTTCACGTAGTGCAAATCCTTTCATTTAGACTTAACAAGCTAATTCATGTGGATCAAAACATGAAATCGACAGACCAATAGATATCACTACATACATTTTGAACAATCACCAAGATATCAACTTTCCAACAATGTAGCTAGTGACCTTACCACAAAGAAATCATTTTTCTCACACAAAATCCGATATTTTAGCTTAAGGACTCAGTAAACACTCAAGCTTAGAAGTGAATTCAAATATAGTTAATGTTCAATACCATACGCTTGCCCTTATTTTCATTGCATAAACTTTCTAGACTAGTCAACTAGGATCACTGTAGGGCTTTCTAAGCTTGTAACGTAGGATCAAGGTCAGGTATGGTATATTTGGGTATTTGAGTGACTTTTCTTCCCTCCTTGACATTACATTGGCTATTTACCTCTTTTCACAACCAACTGTGACATCATTTTGTTTTCCTCTCTTTTCCTTGACTTATTTCAGCGCAAATGTGACTTTAACTTTTTCATTCTTCCTTTTTTTTTTTTGTTATTCAGCATTGTTATCACTCTTTTGTTTCTTTGGGATTTAGTCACACCTTTTACTATCTTTTCATCTTTTCCTTATTCTACAAACAACTCCTTTCATACCCTTTTATTTCAGTTTCCTTCTTCATAACCACCCTCAACTTATGTATTTTGCATGAGTTGAGGTGCACGATGTCCTAGGTAGGACCAATGTCGAGATTAAGGTAACTTCTGAATTAGTCACCCTCAACTTAGGCTATTAGCCTAAGTTAAGGTGCACAATGTCCAAGGAGGGACAAGGGCCAAAACAAATTTTAGGAAAGGTGAGTTAGGTGTATTGAAAGAAGTGGTATTCATTAGGCTCAAATATTTGGATCAAAGAGAGCATTTATTTCTTCTGGTTGGATTCTTTTAGGCTTAAGTGGACTTATTATCAACAAGGGTCTATGACCATTTCCTAGTTCCCAACCTAGATTATCTTAGTAGGACCAATGAGGCAAGTTCTATATTGGCACACACTGTATGAATATACAAAATCATCTCACACACACTTGGCACATTGTTTCATTATTGAATTATTGAGGCATATAGTTCAAGTTCTAGCTTAAGCCATGCTATCATACCGGTTCCTATCATGTCACATGAAGATCCAACACATTCAACTCATTAAGCCTACATATATAGGACAATTCAAATTTTGGACATGTATCAATTTTCATGCCCTTATGCCAACATGCTCTCATTCTTTTAGTCTACTTCTACACTTATACAATTCTAAACATGCCGGTTCAACAAAAATGTAAAACAGTCCCTTGGGAGAAAAGAACACAAGCAAGAAAACTCCAAAAAAGGGTTATGAGTTGGGTTACTCAGACTTCACCCTACTAGTCATAGCCCATTTACCCCACCCTCATGAAAAAATGGTGTAATTACCCTCAATGCACAAAAAATGTAAAGCAAAGGGTGAAGCAAACTTGTGGCGTGTAAGCGATGAAAACCCATCAAGAAGCGGGTGGGTCGGGTTTCCCGTAACCTACTGGATCAAAAATAGTGACACCCTCAGTAGCGCCCTCATCAACAGTGGGAACACCATCAATAGTGTTCCTAAAGAAAGATGCACCCGCAGCCATCTCACGGGATCTCCGCTACTGAAGCTCCTCCTTAAAAAGAGATTGTCTTAATGTTGCCTCCAACTGATGCCTCTATCTATTTTCATAGCCCATCGGACCTCATCATCATCTGGAGTGTGCTCAAAAGAGCGAGTGCGCTTCTCAGCCGTATGGGAAGGGTCAGGTGGTGGCATCGTATCACCAAAAAGTGCATTCAACATCAGATCATTCGCCTCAACATCAGGTGTGGGCTTGGGGACCTCCTTAGCAGGAGCGAGAAAAGCATCAACATCGGATCAGAGCCTAGCCAACTCCATTTGGAAAGTGGTAAGATCAACAATAGGCCCATGCCTCTCCAATACCCTGAGCTCGAATATATTAAACCTCTTGTGGACCGCTTTAATATTCTCTTCCATCATCCTCTCCATGCGTGCCTCTGACTCCTCCATGGACCTCTGCATCCATGGTCTTATATGTTGCAACAGTGTGTCCATTTGAGTCTCTAATTTTTGGATGGACTACAGGTATCAAAATAGACCCCGAAGGGGTAGTAGCACGTGAAGAGCTCGCATCATGACTAGTGGAAGTGGAAAGGGGAGCTCGTGCCTCTAATGTAGCGGTAGGCATAGTAGCATCATCAGTATGCTCAACTTAAATCTGCTCAACATCTCTAGCCAAATCAGCACCCAAAGGAGGTAGGTCAATCTGTGGTCCCTTCCTCGGTGCTGCAAGGTTAGCCTCATCTCTAATGAGGTCGACATCAATAGTCTTTGTCACATCAGTCAATCTGTCACAATGCCAAATAGGCACTGTAGCCTCCCTATATAGCTAAAAAATGAGACAGGGGAAAGGCATGGTGATCATTGTCTTGAAGATCCTCTCATGTATCTCAGCAATCAAAATGCGTGAGAAGTCAATCTCAAGCCCCGCCATAATAGCTGCTTGCATCACAGCTCTATCCCAAGTCACCACATTGTCAACCTATGTAGGAGACAACCTAGTCCATACAATGGACCAGAAGAACTTCATTTCAAAACTTAAGGTTGCCTTTCTAATAGTCAAAGTCATGTCATGCACCCACTTGGTGCCTTTTCCATCCTCAGCAATGTGACGAGCCATCCATCTCAATAAGGCCTCTCGTTGCTCAGCATTCTTTAGGAAAGCCCTTATTTGAACCACCCCCATCTTGTAGTCATAATCTGCTGTTTTAATCGACAGAGTGTGGGCTGGGCCGTAAATAAAATGGCGGATAGTCATCTCAGAGATATCGATAGAGAAACCCCGCACCAATATGGCCTGTAGAGGAGGTTGAGCTAATGACTTAGCTCGTGGTGGCATAATATTCCGCACTGTGGCGGCGTAAGAGGAATAGAATTTCTGGACCATCTCCTCACTGTACTTGCTCGAAATCTTTGCCATCCAGTCACACTTGTACTTTTTGAACAACTCATCAATAGTCGGCATAGTGTGAGGGCTACCCGTAACAACTCGACGCTCCTCCGTAATAGTTCAGGCAATCTTCTACTGCTCATTTCGGTACTTCCTATCATAATGAATATGAAACTAACCCTCGACACACCACATGTCTGGCTTCGTAGATAGATGAAGCAGATGCATCAATATGCCTAGCGGGTTATAGGCCTCTCCAGAGCTAGTGGCATTAGATGCCGGGGCTAGTATGCCTCTAGAACTTGAGTCAGATTGTGATTTTGAGCCAAAATGTGACTCTCTCGAATACTGGGGGCCCTCCTCAGACTGGGGGGCAACTACAAGACTAGGTGAGTGTTCCTCATTCGATACTACCACCTGTCTACTCCAGTGCCTCATGGTCAAGGGGGCAGTGGAGGAGCCTCTACTATGCTCCGGTGCGTACTCCTCTCCACTCGACTCGTCAATAAGTCAGAGTGAGGGTGCTACCGACTTAGACTGCCCTCTCCACTGGTAGACGAGTGCTTCTTTTGGCGCCATCTGATATGTGGGAGGCTAGTTAGTAACCAAAGAACTCAAAAAGAACCAAGAAAACAAATTAGAACAAAATTTGAACTAATAAAAAAAAAGCATAAGACAGCAGCTATTTTTGGGGACCTATGATGGGTACCTATAGACAATCGATTGAACGACGGGCCGTCAGTCCCCTCCGTAGGTGAGTGATCCAATTATTAAGTTGTAGAAGTTGGAACCACGATCGTGCAGAACAGTTTGTCGATTGAACGACGGACCATAGTCCATGCCCTGGTTCACAACTTAGGCTATTTTGTGTGAACTAGATTGGTGGACCATGACCTGTGGTCCGTAGGTTTCCCTACAATCTGTGGATTATGGTTGTCGACCAGTGTTGTATGCAACAATGGGTTTTTTTCCACTTTGAATCTAAAATGTTCAAAACAACCATTAACATTTACACTATGTCTAAAACATGCATTTCAACTTATTAACATGGTATTCTATCATTCCTAAGGTTTCAATCATGCAAATTTTACTTTCCAATCAAACTTAACGTGAAACCCTAAGTCAAGAAATTCAATTAGACACATAACCCACATTATTTAATTCAATACATCAACACATTCACAACACCATGAACCCAAGGGTAGTTTAGAACTAGTTTTCACGAATTTAAACATGCAATTTTATACCCAAGCTCAAGTACAACTTTGTGATTTCAATTTAAACAATGAAAAATTCAAAGTTTGTTGAAATCGTTTACCTTACAAGTAAAGAAATGTTGATGAGTGTGTTAGTTGTGATTCCTTATTAAGACCTAAATGAAATAGACACCGAACCCAGACCTTGTTGCTTTTCACAGAAGAGAAATATAGAGAAAAAGGAATTGGGGAAGAATGGCGAAAGAAAAATGGAAGTAGGGAATATATGGGAGTGGTGGGGAAAGATTAATGTGTAAGGATGGAAATGAATGGGTTGTTTTTATAGGGGAAGTGATTGTTTGTAACGGTTGGGGAAAAGAGGGAAATGGGGGATGTGTTTAAAGAATGAAAGGTTTTATTTAAGTTAGGGTCCGAGTCAAGTCGATTGCAGGCCCTAACTTGGACCCACAAAACCTCATCGATGGTCAGTGAGTCAATTGATGGTTTGTCGATGGTTTTCGTGGTTCACCCTAACACTTAGTGAATTTTAGAAAACATACTCGGGATCTACGCATTCCATCTATGGTCCGTTAATTGAACGATGGATCGTCTATGGGAATCGTAGACCATTGCATCAGCATATATTGTGGAGATTATTCATTTCCTTTCCTGCACATGTAGCAAACATTAGGACTTCCTTTTTACATTTTCTGGACTCTTTTTTTAGACACAAACCCTATTTACCCTTATATAGACAACACTAAGACTCAAAACTACAAATTCTATATAAAATACTAAAAATTTATAAAAACCTTCACTACATAGAAAAGAAAACTCCTATAGTTGGCTAGATTTTATATCTTGCATTGCATCCCAAGTAGCTTGATTTAACGTCACAGCACGACGTAGACACCTTGATTACTCAGACTTCATCAAGACCCTACTTTTCTATCACCTTATTGACATTCTCAGATTTCCCCAAGTAGATATTTATCCGCTGACCGTTCACCTTGAACCTCGTTCCTTCCCTATTCTCAAGTTCAAATGCTCCGTGTGGAAATACTTGAGTCACCTTGAATGGCCGGGTCCACTTGGACATGAGCTTGCCTAGAAACAAGTGCAACCTTGAGTTAAGAGTACCAAATCACTGGGAACAAATTCGTGTTTGTCGATCTTTTGATCATGGTACTTCTTCATATTCTCCTTGTACAAGGCTAAACTCTCATATGCTTTTAATCGAAACTCATCAAGCTCATTCATCTCATTCATTCTTTGATTTGATGCGGCGCCCCAATCCAAATTTAGCTTCTTAAGCGCCTTTGTGCTCTAACTCTACAGGGAAATGACAAACTTCCCTTATACAGGTTGGTAGGGGGGAACACACCTATGAGAGTTTTGAATGTAGTGAGATAGGCCCATAGAGCATCATCAAGCCTTCTTGACCAATCAATTATGTTGGCATTCACAGTCTTTGCAAGGATTTGCTTTATCTCTCTATTTGACACTTCAACTTGCCCACTAGACTGCAAATGATAAGGAGTTGCTATGCTGTGATGAACACCATACTTCTTAAGCAACGCCTTGAAAAAATTATTACAAAAGTGAGAACCTCCATCACTGATAATTGTCGTTGGTGTACCAAATCTGGAGAAGATATTCTTTTTCAAGAACGCGGTGACACTCTTTCCTTCATTATTTGAAAGTGCAACTGCTTCCACCCATATAGATACATAGTCAACCGCTACAAGAATATACGTCATCCCATTAAAACTCACAAACGGGCCCATGAAGTCAAGACCCCAAACCTTAAACAGCTTAATCACCAATATCAGGTTCATTAGTAGTTCTTGCTTCCTTGAAATCTCTCCTTCTTGTTGACAACGATCGCAAGACTTGGCGAAATCATGAGCATCTTGGTGGATGGTAGGCCAGTAATACCCACACTACAAGATTTTATGAGAAGTCTGGATACCACTATGGTGCCCACCAACAGGTGATGAATGACATGTCTCTAGTATACTTATCATCTCAACTTTGGTCACACAATGACGAATAATCCCATCAACGCAAACACGAAATAAGTAAGGCTCTTCTCAAAAGAATTTCTTCACATCAGACGTGAATTTTTTTCTTTGGTGAAATGACTGATTTGAAGGCACCAAATCACATGCCAAATAATTAGCAAAGTTTGCAAACCAAGAAATAAGGTCATAAGAAGCAGCCAATACCTGTTCATCAGGAAATGCATCATTAATCTCAACTCTATCTTCTAGCTTCATTATATGTTCCTCCTTTAATCTGTACATGTGATCGGCGACTTGATTTTTTGTTCCCTTTCTATCTATCACCTCAAAGTCAAACTCTTGCAACAAAAGCACCTATCTAATCAATCTCGGTTTCACATCCTTCTTAGGCATCAGATACCTCAACGCGGAATGATCAGTATGTAAAATGACTTTAGTGCCCAGTAAATATGATCTAAACTTCTTAAATGCGAAAACCACAACAAGCAATTCTCGTTCAGTAATAGTATAGTTCTTTTAAGCAACATTTAAAGTTTTGCTCGTATAGTATATAGGATGAAGAATCTTCTCTCGCCTCTGCCCCAATACTATGCCAAGTACTACCCCACTTGCATCACACATTACTTCAAATGGTTGTCCTCAATCTAGTGAAATAATATAGGTGCATATGCCAACTTCTCTTTCAACTCCCCAAATGATCTCAGACAAGCATCATTAAACTGAAACTTAGACTTCGTCTCAATTAACTTGCACAATGGGTGTGCAATTTTAGATAATCCTTTATGAACCTCCTGTAGAAACCTGCATGCCCTAGAAAACTTCTAACACCTTTTACAAAGATGGGAAGTGGGAATTTTTTTATAATCTCAACTTTAGCTCTATCAAATTCAATTCCTTTCTGTGAAATCCGATAACCTAGAATTATACCCTCTTTCACCATGAAGTGACATTTTTCCCAGCTGAGCACAAGATTGCACTCTTCACACCATTTTAGCACCTCAGCCAAATGAGCCAAACAATCATAAAAAGAATCACCAACTACAGAGAAATCATCCATAAATACATTTATCGTGTCCTCCACCATATCAGAAAATATAGACATCATACAACACGTAAAGGTCGTCGGAGCATCACATAAGTCAAACAACATTCTCTTGAATGCAAAAGTCCATAAGGGCAAGTGAAAGTGGTCTTCTCATGGTCCTCTGGAGCTATGGAGATCTGATTGTAGCCTGAATACCCATCTAGAAAACAATACCAACCCTTTCCAGTGAGATGATCTAACATTTGATCCATGAACAACATTGGGAAGTGATCTTTCTCAATCCATGCATTCAAATTGCGATAATCCATACACACTCTCCAACCAGTCACCGACCTCATTGGAACGAGCTCATTCTTAGCATTGGGAACCACAATGATTCCTCATTTCTTTGGCACACATTGAACTGGGCAAACCTAACTACTGTCAGCAATAGGATATATAACTCTTGCATCTAACCACTTAATGATCTCCTTCTTCACAACTTCTTGCATCGAGGGATTCAATCTTTGTTGATGCTCGATACTTGGCTTGTTGTCCGGAATGAGTTGAATTTTGTGAGAACAAATACCCGTTGGAATCCCAATAATGTCTGCAATAGTCCATCTAATAGCCCTTTTAAATCGTTTCAGAACTGATATCAACGCCTCTATGTGCCCTTCACTCAAGTCAGCAACAATTATAACTGACAAAGTACTATTCTGCCCCAAAAATACATACCGCAGGTGGGATGGAAGAACCTTAAGTTCCAACTTCGGAGGCTCATCAACGAATGGTCTTGCTGGAGAAGTGTCTCGATTCTTCATATCTAATTCCATCTTCTTTGGTTTGTGACGAAACTGAACCCCCTCAAGTGCAGCAAGTAGTTCAACATAGTCATCAATACCATCACCGTCAAAATTCATTATCACAGGTGCTAGTGCCTCAACACCTAACCTCTTCAATAGACACTTCCGGTTCTTGCTCAATAGTATGATTTATTACTGATACCAACTTCAGACCACTTTCATGCTTCATAGACCGACAAATATTAAAAGTAACCTCTTCATTGTTTAATTGACACTTTATATGTCCTCTATCCATATTAACCAACGCATGCCCAGTAGAAATAAATGGTCTTCCTAAGATGATGGGACCTCAAAATCAACCTCCCAATCCAGTATCACAAAGTTCGCCGCAAAGATGAATGTCTCAACTTTCACAAGGACATCTTGGAGCACTCCAATAGGTCTCTTCACAGTTCTATCAGCTATAAGTAACCGCATCGCTGTCGGCTTGGGAGCTCTTAAACCTAACTTTTTATAGATCGAGAATAGCATTAAGTTAATGCTACCACCCAAGTCGCACATGGCCTTTGCAAAGTGCAATATACCAATAGTACAAGGAATAGTGAAAGCTCCAAGATCCTCTTTCTTCTGCACAAGTGACCTAGTAGCAATGACATTACAATGCTGCAACTTGTCTTCACTCTCAAAACTAACAACCCGCTTTTTAGTCACCAAATCTTTCATGAACTTTGTGTACCTTGGAATTTATTCAAGTGCCTCTATCAATAGAACATTTATGGAAAGCTTCTTCAACATTGCTATAAACATGTGATACTTCCCCTCTTCAGTCTTTTTCACCAACCTCTGTAGGAAGGGAGGTGGAGGTCTAGGCATGGGAATAACTAGCACAACTTCAATCTCGCCTTTCTCTATCACACTTTCCACTTCGGTCGACTTGGGAGGATCTACAGTCTGCTTTCCACCTTGCATAGTGACTATCATGCAATGACTATTATTTTTCGAATTCTAGACTATATTGCTAGGAAGTGTTCCTGGCTGATGCAGATTCAACATTGCGGACAACTGACCAAACTGCTGCTCAAGTTGCTTAATCGATACTGCATAAGCATTAACTTTTTGACCAATGACAGATAAATCACTACGCATCTCCTTCACATTATCGTCAGTCCCCTCAAACCTTTTCATTATCTTGTGCATCATATGTTCAATACGAGTCATACTTGATCCAGCATCTCTATTCCAAGGTGGAACATAAGGCCTACACTTATCATTTTTGTTGCCATAGCCATTTTGGTTGTAGTTGTTGTCACGATTGAAGTTCCCATCACGGACATAGTTCCCTTCACGATTGAAGTTACCATAGTTCTGATCTTGGTTTCCTTGACCTTGGCACCAATTATCCGAATTGGAACCTTAGGCGTTAGTTTGGAAACCTCCCATCTGATCATTTACCAAGTTCACATCCTCTTCATAAATGTACTAATCAACTGGCGATTGTTGAGGTTGGTAGTTCATAACATTCACTTTCTCTGCACTTCCACTTACATGTTTTAAAACCAAACCTATTTTTGTTCTCAATCGGGCCATCTCATCATGAATATCATAATTTGACTAACTTGGTGTGGTTTGGACAGCAAACGTGTTTCTCCCATTATTAGCCTTTCGAGTGCTTCATGCCTTGTTATTCTTGGAGATCTTCTCAAGTTTTCACCAATTTCTTCAAACGTGCATGCTTCATAATATCCTCCAGCAATAGTATCTAGCACAATTTTTGTCATCCTGCCCTTTGTATAAATACTCTTTTAGTGACTCATCATTTATGCGGTGGTTTGGCAAACTCCTCATGAACCCAGTGAATCTATCCCTCGAACTACTTACCGACTCTCCAAGCAATGCTACGAAGTTATTTAGCCTATCCTTGAGATTCAACTTCTTGGACACTGGGAAATACTTGTCTATGAACACCTTATGCAGTTGGTCCCAAGTATGTATTGAATTATATGCCAACTTAGAAAGCCACATAGTAGCATCACCTATCAACGAGAGTGGGAATACTCTAAAACCTATTACATCCATATATAAGTCTGGTCGTCCCACACTACTCATACAGATACTCATAACTTTAGTCATGTGGGAATATGGATCCTCTGAAGGTAATCCAACAAATAACCCTCTCGATGTAAGCATTTGCATCAGATTTCTAGTCACCACAAAAGAATGTCCCAGAGGTAGTGGAGGGAGAAGAATAATACCAGTAAATTCCACAGTATTAAAGTCAACCCTGTAGTTATCGCTAACTCTCGGTGTTGGCTGGTTTTACACCCTTTCTGCATTTTCAACTAGCTAACCACCCTGAACCTGAACAAGCACATTCACAACTCCAGGAGGTTGCAAACCAGCTCCAGCCCCTTGATCCACTCTGATGGATCATTTTGTACCTCGAGATTTAAGCCTCTTCTAGCCATTCTTCTCAAAGTTCTTCTCAATTCCGGATCATAGGGAGTCAAGGGATTGCCTTGACTCCATTTACTTGGCATACACTAGAGGTAAGACCTGTAGAAAATGAAAAGAAAACAAAAACATAAAATCAGGAAATACTTGACTAAATTTTAACAATGAAGTAAGTCTAATCTAAAAGTCGTATTCCCCGGTGGCGGCGCCAAAATTTGATACGCCCAAATTACACTTCCCTAAAGAAGTATAAGCTATTATTGTCAAATAAAGAACCTAACTTTCAAGTTAGGATCGATCCCATAAGGAATATGGTTCAGACTTAGGCTAACTTATGATTATCTATGTTTAGTCAAATGATTTCCGAGAAAAGTAACAAAGGGGGGATTTGTAAAATAAAACAGCAGTTTGTTGATTTGTATCATTAAGTAACAAGTAAGCAGGATTTGTAGTTTGAGATATCAATATGAGATGAAAACTAAGGTATAAGTGTTCCCCACAAGCTCTTAACGTAGTATTCCTAATAATAGTAACTCTATCCTAGTGTGAGCATGCAAGGTTGATAAGTTAGGTATCCCTAAGTGATTGGTCCTCCAAGTATGGAATTTCACCACGCAACTTGGTTCGTCTACGGGTGTGTGCTTTACTAACCCTTACCTTTAACCTCGGATTAGCCATCGCATGATTAGGGTCTGGCTATTAGATAGCGGCTAAACTCATCTAAATCTCCGTTATTCAATCCTTTTTCTCAGTCATTGCCTCTTTGGTACGACAAGTAGGAATGAGGCGAGTTATAACGTTGCGCACCGCTAGAAAGCATTCTAAACGAAAGGATTAACAATACATGCATACACTATTCTAGAATTACTTATTTATTATTCGTACATTGTTAATTGTTCATGGTTCCTACAACCCTAGTTGTGGATTTAGCTACTCATGCTTAGGAATTCATAATTCATATTAGGGTTAATAAGATACATTATGAACTTACAATTAGAATAGATAAATACCAAAATCTTGAATTGAAAATCAAAGGCAAGTTCCATAACGAACTTCTAGAATTAAATTGTTTGCAAAATAATCCCAAAAGCCAAGAACAAAAGTCTCCAAGAAGGTCTAACCCTTAAAAATGTAAATTACAACTTATATTTATACTAGCTAAGTCCTAAATAAAGTAGGAAAAGAAAATAAGGAAAATCCAGTTTTGGCAGTTTTCAATTTACGATAGCAAACAACGGACCGTGGATCAGCCAACGGTCCATGGGTCTCCTCTGTGGTTTAGCAGTTGGAAAAAATTCTTGGTCTTCTCAATGACGAGCATCACATACGGTCCGTAGGTCCATTCACGGCCCGTTCTGTTTCTCCGTGGTTCAAGTACTGAAACTCAACTTTCTGAATCAAATGATGGTTCTGATCAACGGCCCGTCACTCAAGCAACGATGCATCGTTTGCCTCCGTGGTTCCACACTTTGTCAGATTTCCTTGTACTCACGATCCACGCCTCCTACCTATGGTTTGTCAATTGGACGACGACTCATGAGTGATCTCGTAGGTTACCAAATTTCTACTAGTTCAGCTATATTCAACTTCAACTGCTTCAAACCAATTTCCTATAAATTTAAATGAAACGCAATCATATCTAGTAACAAAAATGCCTAAGACACACACAAACTTCAAGTATAATGCATCAAAAATACCATAAACTCACGATACATCATTTATACACACTGTTGATCTAATCCATAGAATTCATATTGAATTTTAAGGCTCAAAAGTTCACTATACGAGTCAAAACTATTACTCGTAGTAGTTTCTATGACATGTAGATGGATTCATAGGAATTGGATTCTAAAATTTAACTATCTGAAGTTTTTCCACGAGTTGATAGTATGGGTCGTAAGAACTTTTACGGCCCGTAGAAGGGATTCGTAGGAATTGACTCAGGAAACTCTATTGTGGTAGTCTTTGGTAAGACGGTCATAACATTCTACTCTGAACTCTAAATGAGGCAAACTTAGTGGCATTGAAAAGGGGACTTATAGGCCTTCAATTTTATAGGTCATGGGCCACCTAATTTATTATGTGCTTATATATATGATCATTTGAAGTTGACCTAAGTAGAATCTTATGTCAAAACTTCATCGGTAAGGAAGCTTTCAACTCAACTTTGTGCTAGGGAAGTCTTGTGACCTTAATTTAAATCCAAATCCATTCCCACACTAATAAATTAGCATTTACACATAAGAACAACTTAGGAATCACCCGGTATGACCTTAAACACAATTGAAGATGGTTCGGGCCTTAGCTTAGAAATATGCGGGGTGTTACAGTTTGCCCTAAAGATTTGGAGGCATTACCTATGTGGTGTTCATGTAGATGTGTTTAACAACCATAATAGCTTGAAATATGTGTTCACCAAAAAGGATTTGAATCTTCACCAAAGGAAATGACTTAAGTTTTTAAAGGATTACGACATGAGTGTCCTATATCATTCGGGTAAAGTGAATGTGGTGGCAGATACTCTTAGTCGAATATCGATGGGTAGTGTTACTCATGTTAAGTATGGTAAGAAGGAGTTAGTTCGTGATGTTCATAGATTATCCTGATTGGGAGTTCACTTGATCAATTCTAATGAAGGTGGTGTGATTGTTAAAATAGTTCAGAATCATCTCTTGTATCGGATGTGAAGGCTAAGCAAGATCATGATTTGGTTTTAGTAGATTTGAAGAAGTTGGTTTCTAAAAAATTCATTGATGCTTTCTCCCAAGGGAGAGATGGTGTTCTTCGATACCAAGGTCAATTGTGCATTTCGAATGTTGATGAGTTGAGGAATCATATTTTGATAGAAACTCACAGTTCTTGATATTCTATTCATCCGGGAGCCACCAATATGTATTGTGATTTGTAGGAAGTCTATTGGTGGAATGAGATAAAAAGGATATTGTTGAATTTGTGGCTAAATATTTGAATTGTCAACAAATGGAAGTTGAACATCAGAAGCCAGTGGTTTGGCTCAAGATATTAGTAATCCTAGGAGGAAGTGGGAAGATTTGAAGATGGACTTCATTATCAGTTTGATACGATTTGGGTCATTGTAGACCGAATAACAAAATCAGCTCACTTTCTTCCCATAAAGACTTCATTTCAACCAAAGAGTATGCCAAGCTTTATATTCAGGAAATGGTAAGGTTTCATATATAGAGTGTCTTTTTCTATTATCTTCGATTGTGGTACTCAGTTTTAGAGGTCATTCCAAAAAGGTTTTGGTACTTAAGTGAAGCTTAACATGACTTTTCATCCTCAGACCGATGGGCAATCCGGGATACTATTGAGACTTTGGAAGATATGTTGAGAGCTTATGTAACGGACTTCAAGGGTAATTGAGATGATCATTTGCCTTTGATTTAGTATGCTTATAATAATAGTTATAGTATCCAAATGGCTCTGTTTGAGGCTCTATATAGTAGGAGGTGTATGTCTCTTATTAGTTGGTTTAAAGTTGATGAGGTGACCTTTATAAGGCTCGAGTTAGTGCATGAAGCAATGAAAAAGATTTAACTTATTCTTGAGAGGTTAAAAACAGCTCAAGGTCGACAAAAGTCATATGTCCACGTTAGAATAAGAGAGCTTGAACTTGATGTTGATAATTGAGTTTACTTGAAAAAATCATCCATGAAGGGTGTGATGAGACTCAGAAAGAAAGGGAATCTTAGTCTCCGTTATGTGGGGTCCTATCAAATTTTGAAGCATATTGGCAAGGTTGCTTATGTGTGATGAGTTACCTAATGATTTAGCATCGGTACATCTGGTATTCCGTGTCTCTTTATTGAAAAAGTGTGTTGGAGATCCGACGTCTATTGTACCTTTGAAAGATTTGGGAGATAAAAAAGTCTTTTGTATGAAGAGGTTCCGATTGAGATTTAGACCATCAAGTTCAAAATTTGAGAAATAAAAATGTTGCTTTCATAAAAGTTTTTTGGAGGAACCAATTAGTGAAGGGTGCTACTTGAGAGGCTGAAGTCGATATCGATTTCCCTCCGCTCCTACTCTAGCTTGACGTATTAAGTTCCTCATGGTTAATTCTTTTAGATTCATGCATTTTAGTCATTCTCATATTTCTATGATTTATGAAAAAATGTTTTCAAGGTATGTTTTTCGCTCTAAGTTAATTTTCTCCTTGATTATGTGCATTCGATGTGATTTGCATTCATGTTGGGTTGCTAGATCTCTTTTCCTACTCAATTAACGCTAGCTTGAGTCCCATTTGAGGATGAATATCCCCAAGGGGAGATATTGTAATACCTCAAAAATTTTTAAATCAAATTTTAAAAGGAAAAATTGCATTTTGGCTACTGTCTCAGTCCTATGAGATCCACCTACAGTTCGTAGAAGGCTCTACGGGTCGTAGATGACACTTATAGAAGTTAAGTTTTGAAAAAAATTCAAGATTTTGAAGTTTGGTCTACTATTGACCGAGATGACTTGTAGGATGGTCTACGGGCCATAGAAATATCTTGTAGAGTTGATTCGGACTTGGTGAAATTTTAGACTCAAAGTTGAGGACTACCAATGGGGTCTACAGACTGTAGAAACGTCGACGGTCCATAGAAAGGGTTTAGTGGAAAGTGGTTTAAATATTGTGTTATAGTACGTGGTTCTACGGTTGACCACTACAGTCCGTAGGTCCCACGCCGTAGACCTATTCCGACAATTTTAATTAAGAGTGTTTTGGTCTTTTCCTACCTACATAACCCCTAAACTATGTCGTTTTTGACCTTATAACTACCCCTATAACCGAATTAACCCTTCAAATTAAACCCATTCCCTCACATTCTCTCAAATCTCCAAATTCTCTCCAAGTTCATTCCTTTCAATTTTCTCTCAAGCTCCAAGGTGAAAGCTAAGGTTTAAAGCTCTAAGGTCACAATATCAATCTATTTGATTAGGATTTGATTATCAAGGTATGTGAGAATTCACCAATGGATCCATCTCATCCATTGTGTCCTAGAATAACTCTAATCTCTAACTCAATTTCACTCAATTCAGTTAGAGTTTTATGTCAATCTTCATGAGTCCTTTTGATTATGATTCAATTGATGTTATTCTATATTATTTTTCATGATTTAACCTAATTATATGATTTATAATTGATCTCATATGGACCAATTCTTTATGCTTTGATTTTCACCTATGAACTATGATCATGAATTGATAAGGGGCTTATTGCGTGTTTTATTAAAGGATGAAGTTATGGTTTAAGGATTATTTTAATTTAAGTATCAATGGTTTGTGAAATGTTTTCTTACAATTTGAAAGGAAATCATGATTTTAGATGCTTATGAAGGTAAGTGTCTATATGAATGAAGTTATGAAATCATGGTTTTGAAAGGAGCTACTCTTATATGACTTTATGATTTGGATTTGTATTATGATTATTTCCTTTCCTAATGTTATGCTTTATAATTGACTTTATCTATTTCGTTGGGATTTAACTTAGCACCAAGAGAACATTGAGGTGGAGGTCAAATAGGGTAGTCTCTAGTAACAATCTCTAATCCCAAACTACATGTCCCCGTAGAATTGTCTTAAATTATCTAGCTAGTGGATCCAAATAGCATTAATGATATCATACAGAGTTCTACCTTGGCAAGTAGGGGTCTCCATTTTCAGACCGAATTCCATGTTATAGCTCGAATGGTCTATTGTCGATTAAGGCTAATATCCCACAAAAGAACTATGATTTTTTCTGACAAGTTTTTATTATGTCTTTTATTAATGTTTGACCTTGTTTCATGGTTTTAATAACTTTGCTTTCTAAGCTTTTGAATGTTCTACTTGGTCATGTATTACGTGCTTTAAGTTTACTATGATATCATGTCTACGTGTATGCATATGTCACCATACTTAATACATTTCATGTACTAATGCATACTTGTGCCTATATTGTTTCAGAATATAGAGTTTGACGCCTCCCTCCCGTTTGTGGCTAGATTTGGATTGCTATTAGCTGCTGGATTGGTGAGTCCTCATATTTACTCTTGAAACTTTGTACGTGGTATATGGGTTGCGTCTCCACCATTCTTATGATATTTTAGAATGACTTGTCAAGACATAGTTATGATTCCACATTAATGTTCAAACTCTCTTTCATGATATGAGACGTCTTACAACTCTTTTATTGTATATTCAATTTTGTTGGATGTATGTCAAGTGACTTGTGTGATCTCGAGATTTATATGCTATGTTACGTCTAGGGTATACTTTAGCTCGTGATAGGTCATGACTTTGTGAATTGGGTCGTGACAATGTTCGACCACCATAATTTGATCTTTACCATCAATAAGTGTTATTTCTTTACCTAAATGCGCATTGATACCTTCACATACTTTGTTGATATATTCTTTATTAGGTCTACCTACTTCATTGCATATGGTCCGGAAAGACTCATTAGTCACAAGTGTTTTTTCGATAAAAACTTCCCCTTTATGGAAGATATAGATGTCCATAATACCCCCATCAACAAACAATTTGGCTAAGACATATAAATCTCCATCCCAAAATTCCTATCGTAGTCATTCACTTTTGGAAAAGACACATGGTTTATATCAACATTGAAGGCATATCTTTGTTTCGCCCCAATAAGTAGGTCCTACCTCATTCATAAGTATACCACCGATATGAAATATTAAATTTATGTACTCAGTGTCCATTACTCTGGAACAATTGAAATATGCAAAGTTTAATAAGCCAACTATTGTTCATGAAATCAGTTATTAAAAATCGCCACCAATATGGAAATTAAATTCACGAGTAAAGAAAGAGTACCTTGTGTAGTCAATTTCTTCTCCTTTGAACTCTTTTCAGATGGTATGAATCAAACCCTAGAAATATATACAAAATCGATAATATTTTGAGATAAAAATGAAAACCCTAATACTTTTTGATGAATCAGTAACTAACCTTCAAACCATGATGACTTTGTAAATTAATAGTTAAAATCTTAATTTTACTCAACAATATTTACACATAAAGGAGACTCAACAGAGAAAAATGCTTTACACTTTGACCATTAAATTTTAAACCTTTTGTCACAGTAGAATTTGTTTTCATGTGACAATTTATGTGGCATTGCTATAAAAAAAAAAGTGAGAATGTAATATACACACCATCACATATTAGTTGATGTATGTTTTTTAAACTAATGAATGATAGTTTAGGTGTGTTTCTCACTCTCTTAATAATTTATGTATGAAACTTTAAAAAATGTATAGTGTAGGTGTGTTTTTTTACCCTTATCTCTTTACTTTTTTGAGTTTGTAGTACAAACACAGAGTCTACACAAGAGCTATTGCGTTTCTCCAAATTCCCATATTACATTGTAGCTCTGCCCCTACTCTTTTTAGCTTCATTTTTTTCTTTTCACTTTAATCATATACATTAAGAACATAACATTAAGCTCACCACGAGATAAAATCAATAATAAAAGATGATTAAAATACTATACGTGAAACACAAAATAACTAGAATATAAATGTTCTTTTTAAAACATCAATTAAATTTCTTTAGATTACCCAGAAGGTTCAATAAAAAGTTAAAAGAGTTTGAAAGTAAAATCTTATTCATATATATAATCACTTTCACCGATCAACTTATATTGCAAGTGGTACACACACTTTGTAGAATAAATCTATCAATAATATGATTGCGTCATAAGGATCTTCAAACAAAAGATCATGCATTAATAGTGTCACACGAGCTAATCTTTACGATTATATCATATATAGGTCCGAATGTTCTGTTTTATAAACATTTTCATCTTTGCTTTAGATTTTAATTGATGTGAGTAATTCAATAGTTTTGGTAAAAATAATAATTTAATTCTTAATATTAAATTTCAATACTTAGAAATTTAAAATTATGGCATCAATTTATATTATTAGAAGAAAAAAAACAGAAAAGACATGGTTTGTTTTTCCTCCTTTCCTAGATAAGTGTCATTTGAAATGACGGAAAGCTCCCTCGAGGATAGAACCAGCTGAGGGACAATTAACGTCAGAATAACGATAAATAAAATAATACTAATAAGGTTGACAGTATATCATAACAAGGAAAATCAGAACATCAATTCCGTTTCCCAATCGCCAATCGGAATTAGGGTTTATTTCAGTTCAACCAAATACTAATTCGAAGACGAAGCCTTCGATCAATTGCTAAACCCTAATTCCTAAGTTTGAATTCCTGACGACTTTGGTGCTTTCACGGATTCCAAAATTAACTCGATCTCTCTGTTTCAGCTAGTAAGCTCCTTTTCCCTATTTCCTAATTTTGATCAAATACTCAGATCAACATGTTTCATTCATGAGGGAAATGACTAGAGGTTTGATTCTGCTTTTGAAGTATTGATTTTGAGGGTAGCGCCTACTCTCGGTGATACTCGGAATTCGACTCTTCTGGTAACTTGGGCACTACTGTGATTGCTATGTTCAAAACTTGGTCTTGTTGCATTTCTCAACTAACTTTCTAAAAATGTTGAGCTTGGCCTCATAGTCTGCTATTTCAAGACAGACACAATGAATCTCTAAAAATGTAATAATGGGACTGTAGCTAATTGAAGTTTCTGAGTATGAGATTTTGCTGAATGAGTAATCATACAATTGCTGTTAGCTGTAAAAAAGGAAAGCAGAAAGAAGAGAGTATAAAGGAAAATCAATTTCTTGCATTGCATGGTGAAAGAAGCCTACTGTTGTTAGTTGTTTAGTGGGGTCTCCATTTTTGCATGTTTAGATAAGATGCATATTTCAAGCTTAGGATAAAATATCTTATCAGGTACTTCTGCTGCTTAGGGGATGTGGTATCTACTTGTTAAAAATGAAAAAAAAAAAGACTTACTAGACTTTTCCTATCGGAAACTATGTTATCGTAATAAAAGTTTGATGTCTTGGTGTTTGCAATTCCTGTTGTCATTGTCTACTAAAGACAAGTAGCTTTTTCTCTTATTTTCTCCTCTTTTTGGGATCCCCATTAACAATCTGATTAAACATTATGTATCGCTTCCTTTTTTCATCTATTTCTTCTGCCTTGTCATCACAGATGTGGACATCATTGCTTAAGTATGACTTGCCTCCTTACTTACCTAAAAGTGAAAGAACCTACTGCATCTTGTGAAAGCATAGTGCTGAACATTGAGTAACTTTTTGCCTACTTCATTTCTTAATAGATTTTGTTTTCTTAGTTTTATTTCGTTCCACGTCCTTTTGGAAGTATCTGTGCATGTCCATTCTAAGACTTGCCAACCCCCCTGGAAGGTGGAGCTTTAGAAATTGAAAATATGAGTGTATCTCTGTGTGAACCCACATTCTGAATTTTCTATTAAGTTCACCCAAAAATGTTGTAATTTTGTTCTGGATATAGCTTTGTTTTGGCACATTCTTTTTTCCGATGCTTCATATTTTGGTTTTGTTAGACCAGGAGAGCTTATGCAAAATGAGGGCATCAGGTAGCTTATTTTTGGACAAGGTAAAAAAAAAAGGTTGATGAGCTCTGTTTTTTTGAGAAGGTAACATGTATATATTAGACAAAAAACAATACATGAGTTGTACTGGAACAATATATACAAGTGAGCAAAAGAGAGCAAAACCATTCTACTGTTTTGACAGGAACGTAATGTGTGTATCATCAGGGTGTTTCTAGTTTCACCAAAAACATAAGAGCTTAATACAGTTACGTTTGATTTTCTGCACTCTGTGGCTGCTGTTCTTAAAGCATCTAGAGTTCCTTCCTTTCCAAATTGTCCACCAAATGTGCAAGCAGTGACCATCCTCCATCTTTTAATACTTCCTTGTTCTCTGTGGTGGTCTCAATATTACTCTTACATCTTTTAGTTTCTGCTTATACTATCCATTCTGTTTTAGTTCCAGTGCTGTACTCTGACCGTTGCCTAGAAAGATATGGACCTATTCTAACCTATTGATATTTTCCAGGAGATAATGCTGTACTGACATACTTGTTACTAATTAATGGATCCTGATAACAAGAGCTTTGGAAGAGGTAAGACCCTTATAATATTTTGCTTTTTCCCTTTGAAACAGAACTAGTAAACTACAGTCCTTTTGCATGGTTCCCTATATTGACTACTGCAGATATTTGATAATGCGAGGATCTTTATATGCATAACTAGCTTCTGTTTTACAGTAAAATGAATTTCATTTCATCAAGTTTTTGCTCAAATGTGCAGCTGGCTGATTTATTTTCCCTTGCAATCCTTGTTTTGTGGCAGTTATCTCTTTCAGGATGTAAAAGTCATCTTTTACTGCCTTCTCATTTTTGTGTGGTTTCTGCATCCAAAGGATTCATGGTTCATTTTGGAGAACAGAAAAGGACTATTGATGCTATGTTATATCTCTGGGGCCTTACATGTGGCATAATTGTTTATTATAGAATGGGTTTTTGTAAAAGTTTGTCATCACAAAACAATGTAATCTCAAGCATTTTCCTTCATCACCTGGATGGTGTTAGCTGTCAGATTATTATTCTTTGACTTTTGATCGTTGTGACTATTATAAGCCAAAATTGATTAAATCTTGACAAAGGGAATTGATATTTTGTTCACGTGTGAGGTGTTGTAAAGATTACTGGACTACTAAAGAATATGGGATTTCTTTTACTTGTCTAAAAACAAAAGCTTATGGGTTTTCTCAAAGTGCTTGGATTTATCTCTTGATGTTTCAGATGATGGATTGAAATTCATACTCTGATATGGTGATCTTTTTGATAACCAAGATAACCATATCAGAGTCTGAGTTTTAATCCATCATCAGACTCTGATATGGTTATCTTTAGAATGCCTGCTATTTTTAATCAAGAGATCTTTAGTCTATAACTGTTTTGGTTTGGTCAAAATGCACAACCAGGGCCCAGAGAACTTACAGGTGCTGTGGATCTTATTAGTCACTTCAAATTGTTGCCTCATCAGGAGTTCTTCTGCAAGAGGTCACTTCCGTTGTCTATTTCAGATACACATTATCTTCACAATGTGGTCGGGGACACAGAAATTAGGAAAGGGGAAGGGATGCAGTTGGATCAGCTTATACAGGATACTTCCTTGTCAAGAGAGACAAGTTCCCGCATCCAGCCATTTGACCTAGATGTTCTTGGTGAAGCTTTTCGACTACGTGAAGCGGCTCCAGTGGATCTGCCTCCTGTAAGAAATCTACTGATTGAAACTTAAGTGACAACAATCCATTTTAGTTAAGTGTTTTTTAGGTAATGCTATAACTTTTTCTGTTTTATAGTCTGAGAAAGGCATCCCTACTGTAGCTGGAAAATCCAAAAGTGAGTCGAAAGACAAGGAGAAGAAGCATAAAAAGCACAAAGATAAGGACAAGGAGAAGGACAAAGAGCATAAGAAGCACAAACATCGTCATAAAGATCGAAGTAAAGACAAGGATAAAGACAAAAAGAGAGATAAAAGTGTTCATCATGATTCTGGCGCTGATCTTTCAAAGAAACATCACGAGAAGGTCTGCTACTAGCAAAACCTTGAGACAATTGGTGCACTATGTTGATTCTTACTTAATATATCATCTGCTTTTTTGGTATGAAGAAGTTCAGATGACTGGTTTAAAGAACAGCTCTTTCAAATTAATTTGCTAATATTGTCTTTTCTTAATAGAACTGTCCAAAGCTGCTGAAATATTTGTCATGTGATAGTAGAACTTTGCTGAACGTTACCCTTCCTTAAATTTCACTGTATCATACAATTCTATCGAGTTTGTTATTCTTTCCTGTTGTCAGTTGCCTTTATTGGATTGCAGGGAGAAAGAGTCAAGGAAATAAAAGTTTACCTTTCTTGAAAAATGCAACCTGGACCCTTTGAAATGCTCTGTTGCTTGACTTTTTAGTTAATAAGGCCAAAGGTTGAGTTTGCTCTATGTTTAGCTTATTAAGGTACTTCGACATCAGCATAAATCTCTTTCTTGCTGCTGTAGCTTTGATACAGCTCAAGCTATCTCTCTCTTCTGACCCATTTGCAGTAACCTGAACTTTGAATTTGTTAATCTCATTTTTTGAGAAGGTAAGGTAAAATTTTACAAATGATACAGCACAACAACTGTGTTAGCTGTTTAATATCAGCAGGGGAATTTCAAAAACAAAAGACAGCCTTAGCTAGCCCCAAAGTGATTCTAAAACCTATAGCACTATTTCCACCTCATTTACATATCCCAGTCTACACCTAAAACAAAACAAAAATCTTGTGAATAGAGTTGGCACCATTGTCAAAGCATCTGCCAGCATGAATTAGTACTGAATTAGATGAGACTAGGTTGACGTTGTAAACTTCTATTTGCAAACCTTGGTTTTTTTCTCTTTCCAATGTAAGTTCTTGTTCTATTGATGCTTATCTACCGTCTACTTGAGATGTTTTTTGAAAATCACCAATTTTTGCTGGAGTTTAGGACTTCAGCCAGAAGCAACAATGGTACTTCGCAGTATTGAAAGTGTTGACTGATTATGATATTTTCATTGTTCCCAGAAAAGGAAGCATGATGGAGAGGAGGAACTTAATGATGTTCACAAACACAAGAGAAGCAAGGTAGAACTGAATAATTTTGAATTCATATGTTCCTTTATCTTTGGTATGTTTGCAAACTTTAAAGTGCTGTTTGAACAACTTCCTTTTAGTGTTTTCCTTGGAGAAATATTTTTGAGGAAACATTTTTGCGAGAAAGATGTCTGGATAAATGTAGTGCCTTTTTTTTTTTCAAGTTGAAGTTGCGTGTCTTTTGATTTGAATATTTCTATTTTTTTCAAAAAGTAACCCAGAACTTTCTTGTCGGAAACTTTTATGAAGAACTTAACCAAGCAAGTATCCAGAAAGTTTCAAGTTTATTGTTCTGAACAAGTTACATAGGTGATCTAACATTGGTACTTTTATCTTCATCTTTTTCTAACTCTGCCGTATTCACATGCTGAAATATTGCAGCACAAGAGCTCAAAGATTGATGAGATTGGTGCAATAAAGGTAGCAGGCTGAAATATGTGTGTGGTTCTATCATTTGTTTTATCCTCAGACTTTGCAATTGAGAATTTGGAGGGATCCTTTACTTAGTATTGTGAAAAATCAGAGGTACAGAAGTTGATGTCATGCTCTATCCCTTTAATTGAAGAACTTAGTGGCTTGCCCTGTTGCTTTAATCTTATATTTTCCACACTGGTAAGATTGTTCCATTGAGTTCACAGTTTAGTCAGATTGCACCACGTTTTGTGCATACGTGATTTTGCTTTTTATAGAGGTAATTTGTTTTCGTTTTCTGAAATTACCAAGTCAACTAACAAACACATTAACTATCTTTACTGTGTTAAGGGAGCAGCATATGAACAATCAGGTATACTTTCTGTGCTTCCGTTAGGCATCTAAATTAGTATTTCTCCTCCTTAAAAGCCAGATAAATTTATCTTTAGTATTTATATCTAGATACATGTTCCTTCTTTAAAATGCTAAGTAGTATATCATCTCAATAGATTAAATCTTAAAAACATCAATAGGTCAAAATATGGTTGTGGTAACAGAAATATTTGACAAGTTGTGGCAGAACTCAACATGCATATTATCCCAATGCCTGACTCTATACTAAGCTGAGGTGTAAAATAATCATATTTGTCTACCTTGCCGTACATGTAAACTAGAGGATAAAAGGTTAAAGTTGCCAAAGGTTAGTTGGAAAGGATTGAAACTTCTTAGCCATATTGGCAATACAGGCAATCAATTCTGTGTGATCCCTTAGCTCTTGGTTTCCAATTATTATAGAATATTCTCTCATATAAGGGTTAAATATACATAAGATTCTTAGTTTGTGTCACTAAAAACTTCGATCCACAGAGGATGTTCTTGACCGTGTAAAATGGAGTATATCAACTGACCAAGCATCTGGGTATTTGTATTTTATCCAAACTTAAATAATGCTTAGGCAGAATGGCTCTGTGAATTTGCAGTATGATAGTTGCTCCTTTTGGACATATTTGTAGGTGAGTGAGAGAGTGGAAACTGGATGCTCTGTGAAGGAATTGCATGAGCAGATTGTCTAACTTTTTGCTCAAGCACCCTTTTCTTAATTTGTTTTTAATTATATTGAGGGAAAGGGGATTACAAGGTGGGAAATCGAACCCCCACCAACAAGGTGGAAGTTTAAGTAGCCAACCAACAGGGGCGATGATGGGCTCAAGTACCTGGGTGCATAAAAACATCAATTTTAATATGTCCAAATTTATTGGTAAATCTGTTAACTTTTTGGTTGGTAGAGTTACCATTTAAAATAAATACTGATGTAAGCCTTGATTAAAAAAAAAAAACTGATGTAAACAGATTCAGCTTTATTACGAAGTTTCTAGTGTCAATTGAAATCTATGACGGTCTGACCTATTTTTCCTTATTTTCGTATTATTCCTCCCTACTTTTGTTCTCTAGACAAGAAAAGATAAGAACAGTATCAGAAGGAAAAAGAGAAGAAGGGACAAAAGGGAAAAAGGAAAATAAGGATATCTGAAAATCCATGTTCCCTTATCGAGTATTAGAAGCAGGAACTTGACTTCACAGTATAAACTTACATTGCATCTCAATGTTAAGAAAACCCTGTATATATTTTACTAATTGTTAAGACTGGTTCTGTGTAACCAGTTGGCAAGTATTTTGCTCCTCCCGAAAAATTGTGTGAGGAAGGATCCCAAAAGGAAAAGAATTTGCCTGGCAGTCTGCAGAGGTTTATAATCGCATGGACCGTTTCTTATTTATATGGTCCATGTACTTGCATATGTTTTAGAATTCTTTTTTTGGGATAAAAGAGGAGTTCACTACTTATACTTTATTTCTCCACAAGAATGTTAATGTTGCATCACAAGTGTTTGTAGCAGCCTAGTATGCACTCCCTTGAGTGCAAATGTAGGTAGTCCTTTGACTGCTAATCTGAAAATCAAATGCCAGAAACTACCATCACATATTTGTCTCTCTTTCTCTCCTCTCCCTGATTGTGTATTTTTTTTTAGAACTGGAGCTGTGATAAGAAAAAAACGAAGATGGTAATGTATAATTTGTTTTCAGTTATTGTAGAAAGGCTAAACAAGACACAATTAGAAGAGTACTTCAGCATATGATATTGAACAATGTGCTTCCAACAAAAGATGCACTTATGTTTTCAGATGTCCCTGAAGGGACTCCAAAACTGCACATTTTGGCTTAAGAAAAGCAGCTACCTGTTCAGTTTCTGGAATTTTGTATTTAAGGTGTTGTAGAAAGGTTAAACAAGACACAGTTTGGACAGTGCTTCGACATGTGAATATTAAATGGTTGGATTTGATAAAGCAGCTTTCTGTTCAGTCTCTGCACCATTCTGAATTTTCACTTTTAACAGGTATCCATAGTGAACATCTGTGTATCTAATCCTAGTGATATTAAAACTTATTTCTCTATATCTGCAACATATGTCATTTGTTGTTAAATGCTTGTTTCGCTTCCTTTTGAAGCCAGTCTCTGCACCAATCTGAATTTTCACCTTTGAATGGGTATTATTACCATTTAGAATATATGCCATTTGATGCTGAATGCATGTTTCTATTTGGAAGCATCTATAAATAAATTATCTTTTTGCATGCTACCTAATGACTTTACAGTTGTTATAAAGGTCTAATTTGGGAACCAAGTCTTTGATCTTTTTGTGCCTGGAGTGTGTAATATTTCAATGATAGGTTTTAGCTTCTTTTTTGGGGGTGGTGGGTGGGTGGGGGTTTCGGATAGGTTTATAAGTTTCTAGTTCACATTTATCATTATATATGTCGTGTAATTAAAGGATTTATGTGGTGCTTCTGTGTGTGCAATCCCAAGATTGAAGTGAAATGGAATGAGACATTGGTACTCTGCGGAAATGTAGTGTTCATTACAAGCAAGACAATTGAAGCATTAAGAGGAAGTGTATAAATCTTCTATTTTCAATGGAGTATACATTTGTGAGCAGTACTTTAGATAAGTTTGTTTGACATGAAATTTTTCCTTTTTGTATCCTTGTTGATGTTATCAACTAAGAGTAGAGCAGCATGGTTGGTGCATGTTGCGCCACATATTGCATAATGCACCTGTTTATTTTTCCATGCAGAATTGCCTTTGGACTTACTAAAGATTGCCAAGGTGTACTCAGTCTTGTTGAAGTAGATTTTAGTGCATGGTACAACTGCTGAAAAAGCACCTCTTTGGGTCATATAGAAAGGACTTCCGTATAGTTGGGCATTGAAACTGAAAACCTTGATCCCTTCATTCTGCTTTAGTGAGAGTGTTGTGTTAAACAACAGGTTTGGGTAATAAGAATGTAAGTGTTGGCGTGGTCTTTTATGATTTGTCCTTCCTATTGAGCTTGAAGGTGATGCCTTCATCAGCAAAGATCCAACATAGGAGGGGAATATGTTTAAAAGGATATGTCTATATGTACAATGCTAGGAGTTTTGCTTGTTGTGGCTAGATATTCTTGTTGTATATACTAGGGTAGAATGAGATCAAATAACTAATAGTTGAGGATATTGAAGTAAAGACAGTTTCATCCCTGGGCAAATTACGTTCCTTGTAGAAGGGAAAAGGACGTTGAACATTTAGTTTTATTTGATAACTTCCCTCATCAACATAGTTGACAAATCTTGTAATTGTTACAGTGTTGTGAAGTAGACCCCAAAAGATTTATGGCATTTCATATTATCTACTTTGTGTTGCTATTTGTTTCTTTTGAAGGGGAAGAGGGGAACAAATGATCTCTGGGAAGGTCGTAATCTAGAATGGCATTAATAGCATCTGATCTGATGTTAACTTTGGGTTGATGTCTGAGTGGTGGCAGTTTGTTAGGAAAGAGCAAATGCCTTTTTGCCAAAGATGAGCAAATATGTTGAGAGTTTTATTTATTACTATATATATTCCAAAAGAATATTATTGTTTACAGTACCAAGATTCAAAACATTTTATTTGGCAACTGAATTCCAACATAACTTGTACTGGGAATATTATACTTTAAGGAAAAGGTATGGTAGTTGATTCTCAAAATAACTAATAAGAATCTCCTTTAAGTAAATACCAGTTTTTTTCATTCTTTAAATGACATATTATTTGTTCTTGAACACAATTTTTTTTGTGACTATGCAACCAGAGTCAAATTGGAAAAACGGGGAGCTGCACCTTTTCTTTTTCCTGCATTGCCTTTTGGTATTGGGGCAATCGTCCTTTACAATTTCAAAACCTCATAATAAAGGTCCAATATTAAAGGAGCAAGTGAGATAATTTTCTTACATTTATTATGGGCACAATGTCTTAACTTTTTTTTAAGAGGTTATAGTGAAAATTAGCGGTCTTTTTTAAATAATTAAATATGTATGGAGTCTTGTATGTGTATTTCTTTTGGTTTACACACCATTTCAGAGTTCTCGGGATGTGTGTACCAGCATGACCTTGACTTTTGGATCTTGACAAATAGAAGTTAAAATTGTTGTAATGCATGTGAAAGAAGTACACTCGAACCACATTAATGACTAAAAGGTATAACATGTTTATAATTATTTATGAAAAACTAAAATCATATGTTCAAGAAATTATATAATTTAGTTGTTTGATTATTTTTAGGATTTTTCTTAGTGAAATTCAAAACCAAATCAATATTGTCACCAAACCAAATGTCGTTTGATTTTTCACCCAACCGTGAACACCCCTATGGCAACCTATACTACTCTCCATATAGGATCCAATTTACTCAGATCACTCGTAAACTATATTTGCTCCTTCAATTCCGTCTAGGTACTTGTAGCTAATCTTGATAATTCTCCACTTTCTTCTTTCCAGTGTCACATATATTAAGCCAACAACCTTCAAATAAACTATCATCCATGAAGAGTGGTGACAAGCTTGAAAGTAGAATATGATGCTTTGATGAAAAATGGTACCAGGAAACTCAACGAAGAATGTTGTGGACTGCAAATAGTTGTATCACGATTAAAAGAAAAACAGATGGCAAAGGGGTTCACTCTGCGCCGCGCCGCGCCCTCCCTGGCTTGGATTTTCATCAAACCTTCAGTCTTGACATCAAGCCAACAACAATGCGACTTGTATTATCCATACAAATGGCAATTCACATCAACAATGCTTTTCTACAAGGACAGATTGTTTACTCCTCTATTTGAGGGGTGCCATTTTGACCTTGTCATTGAACTTCCAATTAGTGATTCTTCTAATTTTCACAATGACAGTTTTTCTTTGGAACTAATAATAGCAGTTCTCTAAAATCTAAATAATTGCGCCCTTCAGGATATGTAACACCAACTTGTTTTAAAAATAAGGGAAAAGGAGAAGATAAATTTCTGAATAGTAAAATAACCATCATTTCAAAAGATTCAGAAAAGATTAGATGAGTTGTTGCTCATAAAGTTATTGCAAGTTACATCATAAATCAAGTCTGCAATTTATTCAAACACTTGAAGAAACATAAATTTCTAAACAGTAAGTTTGGTAGCCAGTAACAATCATTTCAAATTTCTAGAAAAACTAATGAGCTTTTTGCTTATAGAGTCATTACAAGTCAATGTTGAAATTTATTCAAATGTATGTGTCATTTACTTCTTGCTGAAAATCCTCCTAGCTGAGGCCATGCTCCATCTTTCTGTTTACAAAGCCTAAAATGAATAATTTTTTTCTTTTTGGTAACCATGACAAGTATAATACTAACAAATATGGTGAAACAGGAAAATGGCACCGGATAAGAGTCAATGAGATGATCTTGTGTCCCAATCTGGAGGTTGTAGAGTAACTCTGAACGCATAATTTGCCATATCTTCATGTTGTGTTATTTGAAATTCCTCAATTTGCAACAGACCAGCTGCACCAGTTTACTTCAATGTTTTCTAGAGATGCAACATCCTCAAAATGACGAGGGATTTTCTCAAGACACCAAACGTTCAAGCTTAGGAAAAGCATCATCACTCTGCAATGTTGAGGTTGTCATATTTTAAGCATTTGAGTTTAGGAAAGTCCGAATCTTTCACTTCCCATTCAGCCCCTTCAAAGGCTCTGAAAAAGTAACTTTAGAACCGTCAACATTTGGGTCCAAGGTAGACGAAAATTTGACAAAGTCAATTCCCTCAGTTTTGAGGGGAAATTGAATTCGTGAGGATGTTTAGCTGGATAACTCTAGGAAAACAGCTTCAGAGATTCAAGCTGATGTAGAAAGTCTAATCTAGGAAAACAAATAATGCTTCCTTTAGTTGAATAACCCAATAATCCCTCAACTATGCATTTCAGCTTTCTCAAATTTGGCATGCTTCTCAATATCTTCACTAGAGGAGAGACATGGAGTGGAAAAGTTCTCCAAATTAACTAATTGTGACTCACACATGTTATCGTGCAAACTGAATGAAGCACGACTATTCACATGTACAGGCCTCAATTTAAACATCTTGAAAAAGTGAACAAGGTAACTTCAACACTCTATTCAATTCGTTAATCACGAAAGTTTCAAGATTCCAAAGATTAGCCATGGATGAAGGAATAGAATCAGTAGTTATTCGAACAGCCAAGTACCTCATATGAATTAGAAATTTTAAATTCATTGGGAAAGGTATCACCTATGTTGATGGATTCCAAATTCAACACCTTAACAAGTTTGAATATGTTAAAGATGAAGGAGATATGTCATGCCATTGCAGGGTAATAATCATCACTGCTGGCATTGTATAGCAAAGAACAAACACTTGATCCAGCCCGCTGCCACTGAGCAATGTCATCTATATGGACAAGTGGTATACCTTGTGCTTTTCAGGAAAAGAAATGGAATCCACACCATGGTCTCTGTTCAAACAAAAAACATGAAAAATGAGAATTGTGATGAAGGTTATCATAGTAAAATCGATATACTTTATTGTACCTATATATCCAGAACAGGAAATTATCTTGTTTGGCCTTTTCCACACAGAATTGATGCAACAAATCATGAACACGTCAGGTTTTCAATTTTTCATTGGATCTCTTCTCCATATCCATTACCAAATTTCTTCTAATAAGATCTTTCAGGTAATCTCGAAAGCGTCTTCGATACTTTTCCTTCATGTTCAACAATTCCTTCTGCTAATCACACTCGTGACAATTTTGAGACTGGAATATCCTTGCCCCTAAAAAATCCTCCAAAATAGATAAAACACGGTTTTAGATGGTTTGGTAAATTCTTGCAACTGAATCCAATTATAGACATGCTCTCTTCTGAGCTCCCAATGTTGTGTGAACTAATACTTTCTTCTACTTCTTTCCAGCAATTTGCTATCTTCTTTTTCTCTTTGAGAACACCAGCTACTAAGACAATAGAGAGAGGCAACACCTCTACACCTTTTCGCTATTCGTAATCCCACATCTCCAAGTTTGGATGGGAAGCTTTAACCATGAAACAACTCCCCCTGTAGTAACTTCCAACTCTCTTAATCTGTAAATAAACACAGACGATGGGGCTCGCTGTTATATTTAGCATAATGGGCAACCTCATACAACCTTGTAAGAATAATTCTACTCCTATTCTGAGAACCTTGAAAACACATGTTCAAATAGTCCCATGTTGTTGTATCCCACTCATCATCAATGAGAATTAAGAATCTCTTGGTCAATAAAACATGATGCAGCTCAGTAGCTAACTGATCATCTCCTTTTTTGGTGCGATCAGCAGGCTCAAGAACATCATTCAAAATACTAAGCAACAAATCTCTCCATGAATATACTTGAGTCACATGACGCATAGCACGAACATCAAAGTGAGAGACAACTGTGGGATCATTGTACGTAAATCTTCTTTGCAAGGGTGGTTTTGCCATTTCCAGGCATACCAAACATCGAAATAACATCTAGCTAATGCGATCCTCCAAGAAGCTGCTTCTTTAATTTGTCCATCACATCTTGAAACCCCACCATTTCTTCATTTGCTCCTGAAGTATTAGCTGATAATGATGGCACAATATAAGCGGAGCCTTTTGCAACTCGGTTGACATCAATCTTCTCTCTTTTTAGGTTCTCACAACATCTTTATTGACAAGCTAAATATTCTCAACAACTTTAGATATCCAATAAGCTTTGTACATCTGTGAGTAAGAACATGCCAAGCAAGTGTCAATGACATGGCTTCGTATGCCATTTCAGTAGCACTGATTATAAGACCACAAATTTCATCATTCTCATCATAGGTTTCTTCCGTATGATCGAAAAAAGATCTTACAATCAATAATCCCTCCTTGACTAATACAATCTGAGGCTTCAGTTTGGTAATTAGGTCAAGCTTAGAATGTAGCAGCTCCTCCAACTTTCCCAAGAAACAGTTGTGAAATCCTAATCCATTGGTCTTGGGGAAGTTAGGCCCTGTCACCACTGACAGAGAAGAAAATGACATAGTTTTCCCTATAGGCAACATTTTGAACACGTTCCATAAGGTCTTTGAGTTCTGTATGCATATTGCACGGCTTTAAAATATCAGCAAGAAACTCCAGTTTCTCTTGAGCTACTGGGATTTGATTCCTCACGACTGGGATCACGTCATCCCAAGAATGAAGATGGTTCAGCATGTCCAATAACATGTTGATAAAACATTTCAGATATGTCAAAGTAATATAGGAGGCGGATTCATCCAGCAACTGAAAGCATAGTTCTCTAATCTCTGCATTAACAGACTGTTGGGTTTAGGATCTTTTTTCCCTTCCTATGTGGATAAATAAAAGTCTTATTAACCCAAATATTATGTGGCATATATAAGGCTTATTTGGTCTTATTTTCAGAAACACAAAAGAGAAAAATCCCCTTTTTGCTTCTGGAAATTTTCTGCTCAGGCAGTCCGCTTCAGACAAAGTTTTCCGCTTTGGTAACCGTTGGATCGTGCTCAAATTTGAACTGGGAGTTCTCAGCATCTGGTTCTTGCAATTCAACGGTAGAGATCGGATTTGGAGGTCTGTATCTTCTGATTTGAGGGCGTGAGCAGTAACACATTTTTGGGTGAAATCTTTTCTTTAATTCTCTAATTTTGGTGCAATCTTGATTTGTTGTTGCTCGTTGTTTGGCGCTTGTTTTATGACCAATTTTGGAGAACAATTTTGTTACTCTTGGTGTTTATAGTGGAGCTTTTGGTCCTGTGATTTTTTACTTTTCACATCGAAGGGTTTTCCACGTTAAATCGTTGTGTCTTGTGTGATTGGCTTGTTCTTATCTTGTTGCTTTAGTTTGGTTGAATACTTGCTGTCCATTCTTCATATTGCTTGATTTGTTTTGTCTTCTCTTGTTTCAAATTGAAAGGGAAAGTTTAGATTTGGGTATTATTCCGCTGCTATCATGTCTGGCATTCTTGTTAGTGCCTTGTCTTTCCCAACAAAGTGGTATCAGAGCATTGGTTGTTGTTCATTATTGATTTGAATGATGGAGGCAAATATGAGCAAGGTGGTTTGTTTGAATGGTAGTAACTATCATATTTGGAGAGGCAAGATGAAAGATATTCTATTTGTCAAGAAAATGTATTTACCTGTGTTTACCTCTAATAAACCCCAGTCCATGACAGATGAGGAATGAGAATTTGAGCACTTGCAGGTTTGTGGCTATATTAGACAATGGGTTGAAGGTAATGTTCGAAATCACATTGTGAATGAGACACATGCCAGAAGTTTGTGGGACAAGCTTGAGACGCTATATGCTTCGAAGATTGGCAACAATAAGTTGTTTCTATTGAAACAATTGATGAATATCAGGTATAAAGAGGGCACTCCTATTTCTGATCATATTAATGATTTTCAGGGTGTTCTTGACCAGCTATCTAGAATGAATGTAAAATTCGATGAAGAAATACAGGGACTATGGCTTCTTAATACTCTGCCAGACTTTTTTGAAACTCTTCGAGTTTCTTTGACTAATTCTGCTCCCAGTGGTGTTGTGACCATGGAATATGCTAAGAGTGGTGTCTTGAATGAAGAGATGAGAAGAAGATCTCAAGGCTCAACTTCTTCTACTTCACACTCCGATGTTTTTTGGTTACTGAAGATAGAGGGAGAAGCAAGTTCAGAGGTCAGAGTGACAGAGATAAAAGTAGAGGTAAGTCAAAGTCTAAATACAAGAATGTTACATGTGACTATTGCCACAAGAATGTGCATATCAAGAAATTTTGTTTTAAGTACAAGAGAGATATGAGACAACAAAAGAAAGAAGGTGACAATGAAAATCGTGTTGCTGTTGTTGCTAATGATGATCTTCTTGTTTCTTGTGATGAAAATGCGGTCAATCTTGTTCGTGATGAGTCTAGCTGGTTTGTGGATTTTGGTGCTACTTCTCATGTCACACCCATGAAGGAATTATTTTCTTCTTATACTCCAGGTAATTTTGGGATGTTAAAAATAGGTAATAATCATGAGGTTGCAGTTCTTGGTATTGGGATAGTTTGTTTGGAAAGTAGCAATGGTTCCAAACTAGTTCTCAATAATGTCAAACATGCTCCAGATGTTCGCTTGAATTTGATTTCTGCGGGATACCTTGATGATGAGGGTTATGTTAATACCCTTGGTGCTGGCCAGTGGAAGCTTACTAGAGGTTCGATGGTTGTAGCCCGTGGTGATAAATTATCTAACTTGTATGTTTTTCAGGGCTCCATTTTTAGAGGCTCAGTAAATTTGGTGGAGAGTGATACTTCATCATTGTTATGGCATAGAAGACTGAGTCATATGAGCAAGAAGGGGATGCACAATTTGGCTAAGAAGAATTTGCTTTCTGGAGTGAAACAATCAAAGTTGAACAAGTGTGTTCATTGCTTAGCAGGTAAACAGAAGAGAGTTTCTTCTCAGAGTCATCCGCCTTCAAGAAAGCTTGATTTGTTGGAGTTGGTACATTCTGATTTGTGTGGTCCTTTTAAGGTAAGGTCTCGTGGTGGTGCACTTTATTTTGTGACTTTTATTGATGATTATTCACGGAAACTCTGGGTATTCTCTTTGAAGTCCAAGGATCAGGTACTTGATGTGTTCAAGAGTTTTCAGGCCTTGGTTGAGAGACAAATAGGGAAGAAATTGAAATACATTAGTTCTGATAATGGTGGTGAGTATATTGACCCCTTTGATAGATATTGCAGAGAGTAGGGTATTCGGCATCAGAAAACTCCTCCAAAGACTCCTCAGCTAAATGGTTTGGTAGAGAGGATGAATAGAACTTTTGTTGAGAGAGTTAGATATATGCTTTCAGATGCTAAGCTGCCAAATTTCTTTTGGGCAGAAGCACTTAATACTGCTGCATATGTTATCAATTTATCTCCTACTGTTGCTTTGAATGGTGATGTCCCTGATAGAGTTTGGTCTGGTAAGAATGTTTCTTATGATCATCTTAAAGTTTTTGGGTGTAAAGCCTTTGTGCATGTTCCTAAGGATGAAAGGTCAAAGTTAGATGTTAAAACTACGCAATGTATCTTTTTTGGTTATGATCAAGATAAATTTGGCTACGTTTCTTTGATCCAATTGAGAAGAAACTTGTTAGAAGCCGTGATGTTGTGTTCTTTGAAGACCAAACAATTGAAGATCTTGACAAAGTTGATTCTCAGAGTAGTGGCAACCCAGTTGATATTAATCCAATGCCTTTGACTACTTCACCAGGTGAAAATCTTCATGAAAATCAAGTTGATATTGAAGATGGTGATCATATTCAGAATGACCAGTATGCCGCTGATGCTCCAGTGTAAGATGATATGGTTGGTCTGCAACCAACTATTATTGATGCTCCAGAGAGCTCTCTCAGAAGATCTACTAGAGAGAAAATACCTTCATCTCGTTATTCTTCTAATGAGTATGTACTCTTGACTGATGGGGGAGAACTAGAGAGTCTTGATGAGGCCATGGAAAGTGAAGAAAAAGAAAAATGGTTTGATGCTATGGAGGATGAAATGAAGTCTCTACATGATAATCATACCTTCGATTTGGTTATGTTACCTAAAGATTGAAAAGCTTTGAAAAACAGGTGGGTTTTTCGGGTGAAACATGAAGATGGTAACTCAGTTCCACGGTACAAGGCTAGATTAGTTGTGAAGGGTTTTAGCCAGAAAAAAGGGATTGATTTTGATGAGATATTCTCTCCAGTTGTGAAGATGTCATCCATTCGTGTGGTTCTAGGCTTGGTTGCAAGTCTGGATTTAGAGGTTGAACAGATGGATGTTAAAACTGCTTTTCTCCATAGTGACTTGGATGAAGAAATTTATATGGAGCTGCTGGAAGGCTTTGAAGTCAAGGGAAAAGAGAATTATGTTTGCAAATTGAAGAAGAGCTTGTATGGTTTAAAACAAGCTCCCAGACAATGGTACAGAAAGTTTGGTTCTTTTATGAGTCAGCAGGGCTTCAAGAAACTTCTTCAGACCATTGTGTTTTTGTGCAAAAATTCTCTGATGGTGACTTTATTATCGTTTTGCTTTATGTAGATGACATGCTTGTTGTTGGTCATAATGCTTGCAGGATTAAAGAGTTGAAGCAAGAGTTGAATAAGTCTTTTGCTATGAAAGACTTAGGACCAGCAGGGTAGATTCTTGGCATGCAGATTGTCCGTGATAGAGATGCCAAGAAGTTGTGGTTGTCATAAGAGAAGTATATTCAGAAAGTACTTCGTAGATACAACATGGACAATGCTAAGGTTGTCAATACACCTTTAGCTATGCACTTCAAATTGAGTACTAGACATTGTCCTTCCAGTGATGGTGAGAAGGAAGATATGAAGAAAGTTCCTTATGCTTCAGCTGTTGGTAGTTTGATGTATGCAATGGTGTGTACAAGACCAGATATTGCTCATGCTGTTAGTATTGTTAGTTGTTTTCTTTCTATTCCAGGAAGAGAGCATTGGCATGCTGTTAAGTGGATTATGAGATATCTTTGTGGCACTTCTAGTTTGAGTTTGTAATTTGGTACAAGGAAGCCTATTCTTTGTGGTTACACTGATTCAGACATGGCTGGTGATGTTGATACTCGTAAGTCTACTTCAGGCTACTTGATTACTTTTGCAGGGGGAGCTGTGTCTTGGCAATCTAGGTTACAAAAATGTGTTGCTTTATCTACCAAAGAGGCGGAGCTTATTGCTGCTGTTGAAGCTTGCAAAGAGTTGATCTGGATGAAGAGATTTTTGGGGGAACTTGGTTGTGCTCAAGAGGGGTATGTGCTTTATTGCGACAGTCAAAGTGCTATTCATCTTGGCAAGAATTCTACATTTCATGGTCGGTCTAAACACATTGATGTGAGGTATCACTGGATTCGAGATGTGTTGGATTCTAAGTTGCTTGAACTTGAAAAGATCCATACCAAATATAATAGTTCCGACATGATGACTAAAGCTTTGCCAAGAGGGAAGTTTGAGGATTGTTGCATGATCGCCGAGATGGCGGTCTCCTCCACATAGTTGTGAGGGGGAGAATTATTGGGTTTAGGATCTTTTTTCCCTTCCTATGTGGATAAATAAAAGTCTTATTAGGACCAGCCCACTTTAGCCTATAACCCAAATATTATGTGGCATATATAAGGCTTATTTGGTCTTATTTTCAGAAACACGAGAGAGAAAAATCAAGAGAGATTCATTTTAGAGATTGAGAGGAAAAGAGAAAAATCTCGTTTTTGCTTCTAGAAATTTTCTGCTCAGGCAGTCCGCTTCGGACAGAGTTTTTCGCTTCGGTAACCGTTAGATCGTGCTCAAATTTGAATTGAGAGTTCTCAACATCTGGTTCATGCAATTCAACGGTGAAGATCGGATTTGGAGGTTTGTATCTTCTTATTTGAGGGCGTGAATAGTAGCACATTTTTGGGTGAAATCTCTTCTTTAATTCTCTAATTTTGGTGCAATCTTGATTTGTTGTTACTCGTTGTTTGGCGCTTGTTTTATGGCAAATTTTGGAGAACAATTTTGTAACTCTTGGTGTTTATAGTGGAGCTTTTGGTCCTGTGGTTTTTTACTCTTCACATCGAAGGGTTTTCCACGTTAAATCATTGTGTCTTATGTGATTGGCTTGTTCTTATCTTATTGCTTTAGTTTGGTTGAATACTTGCTGTCCATTCTTCAAATTGCTTGATTTGGTTTGTCTTCTCCTGGTTCAAATTGAAGAGGAAAGTTTAGATTTGTGTATTATTCCGCTGCTATCCTGTCTGTCATTCTTGTTAGTGTCTTGTCTTTCCCAACACAGACTTTGTCTCTTTTAGGAAATCGGATAATGAAAGACTCATATCCCTATAGCTGCTTCCATCCATGAAACTTTCATAACTACAAGTGCTAATTAATGTTGCCTTGTGGGCAGCCACTTCAGCATGCATTAAGAGACCATCTGATTTGTTAAGCTCTATCGTCTGTTGCCCAAGAAGATCAATGAGAAAGATTCTAAGGAAAATAAGCTCTTCATAAGCATTTTCCACCAGATTCATAAATTCAGTTTCAAGAATGACTTTGTGCTTTAGTTGATCCGTCAACTTCCCCTCACACTTGATTAGCATGAAATCCACAGTTAAAAGTTGAAGCAAAAGATTTACCTTCCTACTCTTGTTGCTTTGCAAAGAATCCTCATATGATAAATGGATAGCAGCTTCGTCCTGAATCGCTAAAGTTCCAATTTCCCACAAGAGATTATTTTGCTTCTTGCATTCAATGTACTGAATTGTGGGATTTATAAGGAGTGTTACCAAGAGCAGCAAACTGTGGTAAAACCCTTTTAGCTTATCTGAATCAGTAAGTTTTAGATCAGCTTCGTCCTTTAGTAGTAGATATTCGAAAATATATTCATGAAACCTTAGCAAAACCTCATCCATCTTCGGGCTATCAGAAGAGGATTTCAACTTTGTGAAATAAGAATCAATGGCCTACAGTAAGTAGGAAAAAAGTTCAGCAGATATATCACATGATGATCTGGTGTTGATGATGCAGAAAAGGATGGACAAATCTGCCGAATCGCTTCCTTAATAAACTTAAACTTAAGAAACAATTGAAAGTGCAAGAGATTAATTTTGTTCATCAATTCTCTTTCCTTTGAATCATGAGAAAGAGAAGTAATGAATGAGTGTGCTTCAGTGGCCACATATAGAACTAAGGACAATACAATGTGATGCATCTACCTCGATAAACTCGGTCTCCTGTAGGAAATCAGATATTTCCCCTATGCTGCTTCCATCCACAAAACTTTCATAACTACAAGTGCTAATTAATGTTGCCTTGTGGGCAGCCACTTTAGCATGCATTCAGAGATCATCTGATTTGTCTAGCTTTGTTGTGTGTTGCCTGAGAAGATCCATGAGAAAGCCTCTAAGGAAAATAATCTCTTCATGAGCATTTGCCACAAGATCCAAATATTCAGTTTCAAGAATAGCTTTGTGCTTTAGGTGATCCATCAACCTCCCCTAATACTTGATTAGCTTGAAAGACATAGTCAAAAGTTGAAGCATGACATTGACTTTCCTACATTTGCTTCGGTCCAAAGCATCCTCATATGATAAATGGATAGCAGCTTCGGCAAGAATCACTAAAGTTCCAATCTTATTCAAGAGATCATTTTGCTTCTTGCATTCAATGTACTGAATTAGGGGATAAAAAAGAAGTGTTACCAAGGGCAGCACCCTGTGGTAAAACCTTTTAACTTTATCTGTATTAGTAAGTTCCAGATCTGCTTCAACCTTTAGTAGCAGATTTTCAAAAATAAATTCATGAAACCCCATGAAAACCTCATCCATCGTTGGGCTACTAGAGGAGGCCGATGTCTTTGAGGATTTCAGCAAGGTGAAATAAGAACTGATGGCCTCAACATAAGTAGGAAGAAAGTTCAATGGATATATCACAGGAAGAACTGGTGTTGATGATACAGAAATGAAGGGACAAATTTGTCGAATCTCTTCCCTAATAAACTTAAATATAAGATGTAACTGAAAATGCAAGAGATTAATTTTCCTGTCTAATTCTCCATCCTCTGGATCACGAGAAAGAGAATTAGTGAATGACTCTGCTTCGGTGGTCACAAATAGAACTAAGGTCAAGACATCAGTTAGCTGAATCTGCACTTTGCACTGCTCCAATGAATCCATGAGGAACGTTTTCATTGAAGTCAATTCTTCCTAAAAACAGTCCATCTGGGACTTTGGTAACCTTTGTTTCTAAAATAGACTGATCTCTACCTTGAGATAATTAAACTTCACTTGCAAAGGAAGAAACATATGGTCTACTTCAGCAATACTGTTCTCCAAATCCATGTCACAAGGAGTAGATTGCAATTGCTACCTCTATGGCCAGAACTTCCATAAATGAGAGCAATGAACTCAAGTCTTGTTGTTGAATGTCTTTGTGGTGAGTTAATATCATGTGAAATTCAGAGAGGTGAAGAAGTCCATCTTGGAGCAATTCAAATCTATCGGAAAAAGCAACCTTCAAGCTAGCATCATGACTTTTCAACTTTTCCAAAACGTATATGATAGACTTAGTAAACTTCTGAGCAAGATCAAGATAATGTGATAGATTCTTAAGACCACCATGCATCAGTGGAGCTTTTGGAATTGACGAATGTGATGCTTTCAGGACACTGATATAAAGCTTTCTCCATTCAAGCCTAATAGGATTTATCCTTTCCAGTAGTTTTGAAATCTTAGACTCGAAGTCAGGACCAGGATTCACATCATGTCTATCCCAAATAGGACACTCGGGCACTGACACATGTGCTGAGTACTGGTCATACGTCTCACAATACAAGATAGATAGGTAAGCTGCAGTTTCAGATATATCCTCAGCAAGGGTGAAGAGATCCTTCATTTTCTCACGTTCAATATTGCACCGACTCCCAGATGTTTGAACTTTACTAAACGAATTGCATAGCTTGTCAGATAAATAACAGCATGGCAATTACGTGCGACGTGGTTCACCATATCCATAGTGATCATACGGGTAGATGATGATGCTGACTGCTTGGAAGGATTGATTCGCTCAGCAATAATCTCAGGTTTAATCATTTTCAGCACCTCTAAAATCATTTTGACTGTCTCACTTGTCAGGCCTTGATTCTTCAAAAGACCAAGTATCTCCCAAAAGCCATCACAGACTTCATCGATTAAGGGATTAAGCTGTGCACATACCCAATTCTAAGAGTTTACCTTCTCCAGGCCATAGAGATAACACTGTAAATTATTTAGTAGATTACGAGCATATTCCAACTGATCCCTAGTCGATCTATCTAAGTGCCCCGTCTCTACACAATCTTCGATGGTTTTTACTACTTCACGGCAAGAATACTTGGCCATCTAATAGCTTATTCGTGATAAGATCCTGCAAGTAACAAAGAATGAACTTCCTCAGAGCATGCGGTTTGACACAAATGTATTTTACACATTCTCCACATTCATTCTAAATGCCTTGTTTTGAATCAAGAATTTACATTATTTATCATTTTGGCTTAAAAACAAAGAATGAACTTTATCATTTTGGCTTATAAATCAATTTCCTCTTAAGGGAGAAAAAAAAGTATACGTGGTTTAAAATGAGTTTGTCAAAAGTTTAGGTAGCCAGCCAACTAAGAAAATGAGCTACAAAGATTCTGGCAACAGGTGGATTAGTTTAATCTGTAGATTCCGGCAACAGGTGGATTAGTTTAATCTGTCCACAATGCAAGAATTATTGCTCCAGGTTTGGCTTTCCCATCCTATTTCTTGTTTTTTTCCATTTTAGAATTAATCCAAAACAATGTTTTGCACATACTAATTCTTATTTGTATATCATTCCAAAACAATACTTGCATATAGGATTTTAACTAAAAAGTAAATCATTTTAAAAATTATATTGAATTTCACTACAATAAGGCATCTAAGTACTTTTTTATGGTGCATGATTTCTTACAACAAGAATAACAAGATACCTAGCGAAATTCCACCAAGTCTGGTCTGGGGAGGGTAGAGTATATCAGACCTTACCACTACCTCGTGGAAGTAGAGAGGCTATTTTGGAAAAAACCCTGGCTCAAGTGTGACAAACCCAAGTAATAGAAGAAGAAAATGACGAAGAAACCAATGAAGAAAGCACAGTAGTGAAATAAGTAAAGCAGTATACAGTAGACAATAGAAGCAATAAAAACAAAATAGTATGGTAATCGAAAACCAATAAACAACATAAGACGATAGACACCACAAGCAAGAACTACAAGTGTACAACTAGTACTACGATTGGTACTAACATGCCTAAAAACTAGCAGGTAAGACAACACTCTATCCCTACTAACCTTCTACCCTAATAGGGGACCTCCACTCCTTCCTATCAAGAGTCATGTCCTTAATAATATGAAGTTGCGCAATGTTCTGTCTAATCACTCTCCTTAATACTTTTTCAGCCTATCTCTAGTTCTTTACCTCTCCGTGTACCCCCTACAACCAGCCTCTCACACCTCCTCACTGGGGAATCTGCATACCTTCTCTTCACATGCCCAAACTATCTTAGTCTCACTTCCCTCATATTTTCCACCACCGAGGTCACTCCCACCTTCTCCCGATAAACCTTATTTCTAATCTTATAGCTCCTAGTGTTCCCATACATCAATCTCAAGATCCTCATCTCTGCAACATGCATCTTCTCAACATGTGAGTTTTTTTACTAGCTAGCACTCAGTCCATACAATAAGGACAGTCTAACCATCACTCTATAGAACTTACCTTTAAGTTTAGGTGGTACCATCTAATCACACAAGCCTCCAGAGGCTAGCCTCCATTTCATCCATGCCTCCCCAATATGATGTGTGATATCATCATCGATGTCCCCACTTCCCTGGATTACAGACCCAAGATATTTAAAAACTTTCTCTCTTAGGAATAGGTTGTATATCAAGCCTCACTTTCACGTCTGCTTCATCCAGTGCAACATTGAATTTTGTACTCTAAATAGTCCGTTTTGGTCCTTCTCAAATTGAACCCATTGGACTCCAGAGACCTAGTATTAACTTTGTTCCTTGTCTCATTAATTAGTACTATGTCGTACAAAAATAACATACACATGGGACCTCATCTTGAATAGACCGCGTCAGCTCATCCATCACCAAGACAAATAGGAAAGGGTTAAAGATTGATACCTGGTGTAGCCCCATCTCAACTGGGAAGTGCTCTGAGTCTCCTCCCACCATTCTAACCCGAGTCTTGGCTCCATTGTACATATCCTTTATCACCCTAATATAAACCTCTACAACCCTCCTAGCCTCCTAGCACCTCTACAACCCTCGGAACTTTGTCATATGCTTTGTCAAGGTCAATGAACACCATATATAGGTCCATCTTCTTTTTGTTATGTTTCTCCACCAGTCTCCGCACTAGATGGATGACTTTAGTAGTTGATCATACCAATATGAATCCACTAAAAAATGGGCACTCCTCTACTCACCTTCTTTCCACCACTCTCTCCCAAATCTTTATAGTGTTGCTTAGCAATTTGATACCACTTTAACTATTACAGTCTTGGATATAACTCTTGTTCTTGTACAATGGAATCATATTACTCCACCTCCACTCGTCGAACATTTTTGCCATCTTAAAAATAACATTAAACAACCCAGTTAACATTTCATACCTATCTAGCCTATGCTCTTCCAAAATTCCACCAGAATTTCATCATGTCTGGTCACTCTTCCCCTGCTCATCCTACTAATAGATATTTAACCTCCTCAACCCTAAAACACATACAATATCCAATGTCCCGATGCCTTTCATGTTAGCGCAAGTTTTAATAATAATCAATTGTCCATGATTGCAGGATAGCAAATTATCAAAAAGGAAGAATCAAGGAGGCCTCAAAGCTGGATACTCACTAAAGTCAAGATTTCTAAAAAGGGGAACCATATCTTCAAACATCTAATTAGAGCAATCAACTAAAATCAAGGTATCAATAAAAATGTAAAAATCAAACCTAATGAATCAAGGAAATCTTGATTAGAAAGAGAAGATTTGAATATCATCAGAAAGGGAAAAGAAGATCAGGCAAATTAAAGGGCAAAAGAAGATGTTCAAATCAATCAAAGGATGCTAAAGATTAGCCTTCACCTTATTCTTGAAAAGTAGGATTATCAATTACCTCTTTCCAAGAATCTATTCTCTTAGGTTTCCATCTCTTCACCAAAAAAATATTCAAGTCTCGAGCACTCTATAAAAGCTTAGACGCTACCAAGAAAAGAACTTGTACAATGAGTCTAAATCATCTCATATTCTCTACTCTACTTTTAGCAAGCATTGTATTACTTAGTTTCTACTGTGCAATGAAAAAAGAGAGGAGAGAAAAAACATTGTTGATAAGGCTTTGTATCGAAAAGAAAAAAAGTGAGAAAAAGCTAAGAGTAGACATAAGAGCTATACTCAATCTTGTAGTGACACCAAAGTTCACAAAGGCTAGAAGAGAACACCTTTGCAACCTGTAACACCTCAAAAACCAGACTTGGACTTTGCAGCAGAAAACAACAGAATTTGGTGAACCACGACAGGGTCCACGGATAGTGAAAGGAACCACGGTCCGTCGACTTGCCCGTGGTTCACACCCTCCCAAAAGTGGTGGACCAATGGACCCTTCACAGGCCCCACGAGCCATGAGAAGGCTCGTGTAAGCTAGGCAAAACCAACCAGGCCCAGGAATCAGACCACAGAGCCCTCCATGGGCTGTGGTCTTGATGACGGGCCATGGTGGCAGCCGTCGCCCTGAGCCAGCAGACCCTAGCCCAAGTGAAGAACCATGGTGACCTTTACGATCTGTGGTCCTTCACACGGGCAGTGGTAGGGCTCATTGTTGGCCCTTCCCAGAACCAGCAGACCATGACCCACTTGACGGGCCATGGTCCCTTTAGCGGTCTGTCATAGGGGCGTGGAAGGCCCCCGTCAGATTTTAAGTTGGGGTTATTTTGGTCTTTTCCCCTATGCGTAGGACACCTAAACTACGTTGTTTAACCTCTAAACTATGTCATTTTACTCTGTTTAAGCCTAATAACCTAGTCAGAACATAACTAAAACCATTATTCACCAAAAAATCATCAACCTTAGAGAAAAGAGGAGAAAGAGTCGACCAACCCCCTCAAGAACACGCAACAAATTTTCTTCAGTTCCAGCCCCAAAATCAAAGGATTTCTTCGTAGATTTCATCACCAGGTATGTGGAATTTCACCGGTGGATTCCTTTTGTCCACTAGGTCCTTAAAATTCAGTCAGATTCTTGACTCTCTATATCTTGATTAGACCTAGGGTTTCTAAAACCTTAAATATTAGTTGTAATTTAGCTGTTGTAGTGTTTTTAATCAGATTATCATGTTTTGTTAAATCATTGCTTCATCCTTTGCATGAAAATCAGAACCCTAGTTGTGTAGATTCTCTTAGTTCATGAATTACACTTGCTAGGTCAGTTAAACAGATAACCATGCTTCAGATTTCGAATGTTTCATTGTTAGTTCATAAATGTTGCATTCTCAAAATTGCATGTCAGAACATTGAGCTATCCAATTTTCAGTTATGTTGTGTTAGATCCATTTCTAGTTGGGAGTAGGCTTAGCACCGAGTTGGACTAGGGTTCAGCATACCCTCATAGTCCCAGAACTATGTGTCCCCATAGGTTTATAAGTCCCCTCTATGGGCATCAGATTTAGTGATCATGTCAGTCATGCCTTTATACCCCTGGCAAGGTATATTGGGTCCTCTCGATGGGGCGTATACATTGGACTTCGCATTTAGCTCGCGTGGTTTTATATCGGTTAATAGTAATTCCCACAGTCAGACTCTAGTGCATTGACCAAGTTTTCAATTATACTTCAGTATTCAGTCTCAACATCTTATGTTCATAATCAGTACTTGGTCCTTGCACTTAGTTTAACTTACAGTTAAAATTTCAATATCTATGTTTCTGTTCAGATTATGTCATTGCTTAGTTATACTTGCTCATCTTATATATTTGTTCAACTATATTCTATATCCTGCATGCTCTGTACATTCCAAGTATTGATGCATACTCTGCGCTACATCATTTCAAGATGTAGGTTCAGGTACTCAGCATCCAGATCATGCCTAGATCGATTCTCGATCCGTATTCAGCCGCTTTAGTGGTGAGTCCTTATACTTCGAGGTTAATAGACATGTGTTTTTATATTTAGTCTTTCATTTCAGTTTTTCTAGGGTTTGCTGGGGCATATCCCAACAACACTAGTTAGTAGAGGCTTTTTTAGACATAAGATTAGATTCGTCTTTATTTTTTGTGTGATTGTTCAGTATCATTAAACTCTTAGAAAATTATATATATATTCAGATCAGTATTGGGTATTTCCCATCTTTCAATTATCTCATATTTTAGCTTCCGCATAGAATCTCTTTATTTAGTTGATTTTAATATGCTTATGATATGCCAGCTTCAGGATTAGCTTTGGGTCACTCGTGATCCTAGGTCCTGTGTTTACGTCAAGGGGGTAGCCTCGGAGCGTGATAAACTTGGTATCAGATCATTAGGTTTAAGAGTCTTAGGATGTCTGAAAGCCTCACTAAGTAGAGTCTCTTTCATGGGTGTGAATTGCACCACATCTATGAGAGGGAGGCTACGAAGTGTTTTAAGAAAAACTTCACTTTATTTGCTACTCTTATCATGCGTGAGGTATGATCCAATTTCTCCATTCTAATCCATCGTTATGCGCTTCAGATCATGTCTCCTCGTAGGGATTACTTAAGGAATGCTAATGCTTGCAACACTAACGCAGTTCCTCCAATCCCGGACCATGAGGTCACGAATGCAGAATTCAGGAATGCGATTCAGCTTTTGGCTCAGAGTGTAGCCAACCAGAACAATCAGCAGGTCCCAGTTCCTACTAATACCGATGTTGGGTCAACTGCAGCTAGAGTTTGAGATTTTGTTAGGATGAATTCGCTTGAGATTTTTGGGCCACAAGTTGGTGAGGACCCCTAGAACTTCATTGATGAGGTTAAGAAAATTGTCGGAGAGATGCAAGTGATTGGTAATGATAGGGTAGAGTTGGAATCCTACCAACTTAAGGATGTAGCTCACATATGGTTTACATAGTGGAAAGACAACATGGGTGCAGATGCAACTCTTGTGACTTGGGAGTGTTTTACTAGAGCTTTTCTAGACAGGTTCTTCTCGAGATATTTGAGGGAGGCTAAGGCTCAGGAGTTCATGAATTTGAGGCAAGGTACCATGTCAGTCCAGGAGTACAGACTTAAGGTCCCCCAGCTCTCTAGGTATGCTCCACACATGGTTGCCGATCCAAGGGCACAAATAAGAAGTTTCTATTTGGGGTATCCGACTTGGTGTAGACAGAGTGCATGAATGCTATATTGTTAGAGGATATGAATATCTCTGAGCTTATGACTCATGCTCAGCAGGTTGAGGGAGATAAGCTTAGGGAACGGGCTAAGGACAACAAGAAAGCTAGAACAGGGAACTAGGAGTACTCTCAGCAGAAATCGGGTGTTGGAAATCGCTCACAGTTTCAACAGAGATCTTTAGCCCCAACACCTTCATCAGCTAGTGCTCCATCCCCCAGGTTTCGATAGGATCATAAAGGTAGGGCATTAGGCTCTAAGTCTCAAGGGAGTACTTCAGGTAACAGGACTTTCCCAAATTGTCCAAAGTGTGGTAAGGACCATCCAGGCAAGTGTCTTGCAGGCAAGGAGGGATGCTTTGGATGTGCTCAGTTTGGTCATAGGTTAAAGGATTTTCCTTCTTCCAAGCAGTGGTAAGTAGGTGACAATAATAGGGCTCAGTCTACAGTTCCAGCAGCACCAACAGGTCGCCCAACTCAGTAGGGTGCTTCATCTGGTATAGATGGAGGTCAGCGCCAGAACAGGTTGTATACTCTCCAGGCTAGCCAGGACTAGGTAGATTCTCCTGATGTGGTCACTAGTATGTTTCGAGTCTTTCATTTAGATGTTTATGCATTGTTAGATCTAGGGGCTACTCTTTCCTTTGTAACTTATTATATAGCAGTAACTTCAGTGTCAGTCCAAAAACTTTTTCAGAACCTTTCTTAGTCTCTACTCCAATAGGTGACCCAGTGATAGCTAGATGGGTATACAGAAATTGCTCTGTCACAGTGTCCTAGAAAGTCACCTCAGCAGATCTTGTAGAGTGGGAAATAGTAGATTTTGATATCATTCTAGGCATGGATTAGTTACATTCCTGTTATGCCTCAGTCGATTGTAGAACTAGGATCATTTGGTTTTAGTTTGTAAACGATCCAGTCTTAGAATGGAAGGGTAGTAGCTCAGTGCCTATGGGTCGATTTATCTCTTACCTTAAGGCCAATAAGATGATCTCTAAAGGGTACATCTATCATCTTGTTTGGGTTAAGGATTCAAGCTTCGAAACCCAACTCTTGAGTCAGTCCTAGTAGTAGATGAATTTCCAGAAGATCTTCCCAGAGTTCCTCTCAAAAGGGAAATCGACTTCGAAATTGATCTCCTTCCAGATACCCAGCCTATTTTGATTCCTCCTTACAGAATGGCTCCAGTTGAGCTTAAGGAATTGAAAGAACAGCTGAAAGACCTTCTAGATAAGGGCTTCATCAGACCAAGTATCTCTCCATGCGGTGCTCCAGTGTTGTTCGTGAAAAAGAAAGGTGGTTCCCTTAGAATGTGCATTGACTATTGACAGTTGGATAAGGTTACAATCAAGAATAAGTATCCTATCCCCAGGATTGATGATTTGTTCGACCAACTTCAAGGTGCTAGTTATTTTTTTAAGATAGACCTCAAATCCGACTATCATCAGCTCAGAGTCAGAGATAGTTACATTCCAAAAACAACCTTTAGGACTTGGTATGGTCACTATGAATTTGTAAATATGTCATTTGGACTAACAAATGCTCCTACAATGTTCATGGACTTAATAAATAGGGTGTTCAAACAGTATTTGGATTTGTTCGTTATTGTCTTTATTGATGATATCCTTATTTATTCTCGAAATAAGGAGGAGCACGTGACTCATCTGAGAGTGGTTCTGCAAACTCTTAAAGATTGCTAGTTATTTGCTAAGTTTAGTAAATGTGAGTTCTGGTTACAATCAGTTGCCTTTGTTGGTCATATGGTATCCAGTGAAGGAATCGAAGTGGATTCACAAAAAATAGAGGCAATGAAGCAATGGACCAGACCCATCTCTCCATAGGATATTAGAAGTTTCTTGGGTTTAGTTGTTTATTACAGGAGATTTTTTGAAGGATTTTCATCCATAACTTTCCCATTGACAAAGTTGACTCAGAAAAGGGTCAAGTTTCGGTGGTCAGATGAGTGTGAGAAAAGCTTCTCAGAATTGAAAACTAGGTTGACTACAACTCCCGTCTTGACTTTACCAGATGGTTCAGATGGTTATGTGATCTATAGTGATACATCCAGAGTCGGCCTAGGTTGTGTGTTGATGCAGCGAGGTAAGGTTATAGCTTATGCTTCTAGACAACTTAAGGTACATGAGAAGAACTATCCAACTCATGACCTCGAGCTTCCAGCTATAGTATTTGCTTTAAATATTTGGAGACATTACTTGTATGGTGTTCACGTAGATGCATTCATAGATCATAAGAGCCTCTAATATGTAAAAGAGTTGAACCTTTGTCAGAGGAGATGTCATAAATTCCTCAAGGACTATGACATAAATGTGCTTTATCATCCTGGTAAGGCCAATGTAGTGCTTTATTATCCTATTCCTCTTCGTCTTCGTCTTCCTCTTCGTTTTCGTCTTCCTCTTCGTCTTCCTCTTTCTCTTCCTCTACCTCTTCATCCTCTTCCTTTTCCCTCCTCTTCCACTTCCTCCTCCTCCTCCTCCTCCTCCTCCTCCTCCTCTTCCTCCTCCTCCGCTCCTCCTCCTCATCCTCCTCCTCCTCCTCCTCCTCCCCCTCCTCCTCCTCCTAGTGTCACAATCTAGACCATCGTGATTGGCACCCACACTAATCCTCCAGTGGGAGAACCATTACTACAACCCAAACTAACAAATTTTATGAAAACTAAGACATTTAAAGATACTGAAGCAAGTTTAAATGACAATAAAAATGGAGTCCCTATAAACTCCAAGGGTTTAACTAAAACAACGAACCATAACTAATGCGGAAATTCAACCCGTAGAACTTGAAAGTCATTGTACCAAAACTCTAACAATTTACAAGTATAAGGAATAGGGATATCATCCCGGAAGTTAAAACATAACAATATCTAAAGAACTAGTCTAAGTCCGAAAAGATGGGACTTAAACAAGAGAGATCCATGGAAGCTTGAAAGAATTGGCTCACCCATGAATCTAGTCACGCTCAATAGTCACCTTACCAAGGCCTGTCAGAAGCCGCCTGAAGATGCCCTGTACTCAACACAGAAAGAGCAAGTGCAATATCAGTACACAACCACAGTGTACTGGTAGGATCACACGGCTATCCCAGTAAGCACAACATATATGAGAATCACAACAAGGAAAACATGATATGTACAGAATATATATACACATTGGTTATCAATCATAATTAGATATGAACATAATCATCACAAGGAGATACACAACACAATTCAATGGTCCTCTCACGGAACCCATACCCAAACTATTAGTGTATCGGAACATGGTACCCGATCCCAATTAATGTGCCGAACGTGAAACCCAATCCCATATATGAGCCGAAACGTGGTACGCGATCTAATATGTATGTTGGTACGTGATATTCGATCCCACTTAGTGTGTTGGAACGTAACACCCGGTCCATTCAACAAGCCACAATCACAATCACAATCACAATGTACACTCTCAGAATCATAGAATCAAGTGTTGATTCATGGCATACAATTATTCATTCATACTCATTTGCATTAGGTGTGGTCAATAGTGCAACATTCGTATACATACATGTATTACAATGAAGCAATTGCTAACATACATCACACAAACAAGAAATCAAACCATCACCTACCTCGAATCCAAGCTAGAATCCCCTAAGGAACTTGAATCTTCCCTTTGCGGATTCTTCTCGCTTGTTCTAGGTCTACAAACAGTTAATATATGCAAGTATCAACAATAAAAGGTCTAATTAACCGGATTATAACAAACCCAATAACCCAAGACCCAACTCATGATCATAAGGTGCAACTAGGATTTTATCCCACCATCCAATTCAATCCAAAACCCTCTCCAAACAATATATGATAAAGATTCTAAGTTCTACAGATCGAAAAATGGATTAGGGGAGTAAAATCCTTACCTTTACCACCAAATTGCATGGGAAACTGTGAAAAACTGGCCTGGGGTCGTCTCAAAGCTCTCAAAAACAAAAATTACAAAATAATGACGTTTTTGGGGTTTATTCCCGACTGAAATCGGTCGCTGCTATAGCGGCCCGCTATCCCTTATCCCGCGCCAGCGCCTCACCGGGCAGAATAATCACCTAGCGGCTTGCATGGAAATAAAGAGCTAAATTAAGAGTTTCAAACCCCCATTTCACAACACACCTTCATTCCATGACACTCAGTAACTACCCTCTCACGCTAAGATCAGTTTCAAGAGTTCTACTTGCCCGAATTCGATTCCCTAAAGTCATATGGGTTCCTTAAATTCTCAGATATCCACTCATGTGATCAAATTCATTATTAGATCTCTTATTTATTACCAAATTTCCCTAGACCTCGTTGACTCCGATTTCATCCAAATCTAGACTAGGCTAGGAAATTTCAAGTTACTACTCAAAAGTTTTTCTGTTCCAATTCTTTTCCCATTGGCTTTTCCCTAAAACGGAATCAAGTCGTTACAATAGATACCAATTTACCCATCACTCGTCCCCGAATGATCAACTAGGAAAGACTGGCAAAAGTAAGGGTAGAGTACTATCTGAATTGTCGAATTACTGGGGATAATTGTCTCACATGTCCTTAGCTTTTGGACATTGCGATCAATAATTGCAACTGGTTCTTCCTCATACTGAAGGACTTGGTTTAACAAAACTGAGTCTCACTTTATGATGTCCATCCCCAAACCAACTAATTGAATACCTACACATCCTCCTATATAGTGCCTTAATGAAATCATCTCAATACTCGAGTGATAAATATTATTGTATGTAAACTTAACTAACAACAAAGCGATTCCCAACAACCACCAAAGTAGATCGCACCCACGTCTGCAACATGTTATCAAGGACCTTGACAAAATCATCAAGACTAATCTTTTCTCATATAAGCATGATAATATTCTAAATAAATACTCGCTACAATTAGAGGTGAACCTGAACCAACCAGCACACACTCATAATACCCAACAATCATAGTTCTTATCAACATCTCCATCTCACTACATAAATTTCCATGAGCTTAATCCATAAAAGAATGGTCTTTAGACATTAGATACTCATTGAGGGATATGTCCAAGCAAACAAACCCTCTAACAACACTATCAAAATGCTAGATTTAGTAATTGTGACTGTAGATTACCCTTACAAATAGTAGAATTGGACGAAATGATCCCCACATTCAACCACACATAACCGATACATGACCTCGACAACTAGATAAATATTAAGTTTGTCGGATAACCATAGTTATGGATGGTAGCTCTTCTATGAATTCTGATAGGCAAGGTGGTACATGTAGAACCACTGAAATACTTTAACAACTCCAAAACAACACCAATTATGTCATCTGAATTAACCAACTCTTCTCAATCATCCCACTCAACCAAGAGAACATTGCAGGATTGGTACCCCTGATCCACCCACAAAAGTGAAATCACACGAGCATAACTAGTGAATCATACTCATAACCATGTACAAAATGAAATAGATGGTCACATAAGAATTTATAGAATAAATATGGAATAACACTAAAGGTTTTCATATGAAGATTCGATACCAGTCATTTCCATCCAGTTGACTCCACATACTCTTCACATCATTTCACTGAAGCGCACACTCTCAATACTAATAACCATCATAAACATTCTGACCATTTACCTTACTCTAAACCAACACTTTTAAATGGAAACCTTTCTTAGGTACTTAACAATCAACAATAATAAATTTTTCGACTCAACCCAGGTGTAAGTCTTTTCAAATGCTCAATACCAGATACAATTGATTGTTTCTCACATTGCCAATTCATACCTTGACAAAATATATTACCATAAATGTAAACTTTCAATGAAAAATATGAATTGTAAATTCAACAATATAACACAATCCCCTTATCTATCAATATTAGCTTGTACCTTGAAGATTTTATGAATTCATGGATATTCGCTTATCATTGATCGCATCTCCATCGATCTTACAATATCCTTCACTAAAAATTCCATCGTACTCATTACTAAACTCAAAAACAAAAACAAAGCACTTATCATCACACTCAAGCTAATGTTTGTACACTCCTTTCTCAAGTCTTTTCCAATTGCCTTTAACCAATATGATGGACCCGTGACACTACTACCATAGCCACATTGAACGAATGAAATCACACATTTCTGAATCCAATAATCTACCCCCTGAAGATACCTCTTTATCCTTTGCAATCAAATAAAATATTCTTACTCTTGCCTCTCTCTAAGGTTGTACTATATCCCACTATTTTCTCTTCATTATGACTCTAGCTCTTTTTAAATTCTATTCGAGTGGTGTCCCACCATCTCTTAAAACTTTCTATACCAGCATGTTACTCACCAAATATTAGAAACCACACCCTTAGATACTCACAAGTTGTAATTACTATACAAAATTTGCTTAACCAACAATCTTATTATATAGTTGCATTCCATCACAATCTATCACGCACTCTTACTACCATTACACTTTGTTAGCCCTGGCTATCACTACGAAGTCAACCTTTTCATCTACATGAGACCTTAAACTCAGGTATATCCATCAATTTCAAATGACTAACCAAGTTTTTTATGCACTTTCTTACTAAAATCTCCAATTTCCTTCACCCAAGTATACTCAATGGGACTTTCCTTATCCATAAGCTTGTCATTCAGATATCAATCCACTGATTTATGGCTTAAAATAAAATCACTAGTCCTCATACTACCATCCTTCTTCTTAACAACCAAGATAGGAGCTTAAAATAAAATCACCAGTCCTCATACTACCATCCTTCTTCTTAACAACCAAGATAGGAGCACTCCACAGGGAAGCACGAGGACGGATGAAACATTTATCAATAAGATCCTGGGTTTGAGCTTTAAGCTCTCTCAATTCTACCGGAGCCATGTGATAAGGAGGCATGGAGATAAGGCGGGTACCAAGTTCCAAATCAATGCAGAATTCTATATCTTTATCCGGAGGCATACCAGGGAAATTGGTAAGAACCACTTCCTTAAATTCATACATTACAAGAATAGACTCAATAGAGGGAGACTCAACCTCAACATCTCGAATATGAGCCAAATATGCCAAACAACCCTGCCCCACCAGTTTCCTAGCTCGAATGAAGGATATGACCTTAGCTAGAGATTAGGCTTGTACACCCATTCCCACTCTAATTTTTCCCTACCGGGGATCTCTAGAGTCACAGACTTAATGTTACAATTAAGCACAACATAATAGGGGGACAACCAAGTCATGCCCAAGATTATATCAAAGTTAGTCATATCCAAAATAACCAGATCAACTCAAGTCTTATTACCCATAAACAAAATAGGACAAGCACGATACACATGGGTGACTATGACTGACTCTCCAACAAGGGTAGAAACATGGATGGGGGCATCAAGTATATCACAAATCATATCGAATCCCAAGGCAAACTGAACGGACACATAACAATAAGTAGAACCCGGATCAAACAAAACAGTAGCCATCTAGGCACAGACAAGAGTAGTACCTGTGACCTCTACATCAGACACCTCAGCCTCGGTCTTGCCTGAAAAAGCCTAAAACTGAGCCCTGTCATTATGACGGACAACGTCCTTGCCTGGTTGCACTACTCCCCTACCTGCATCACTATTTCCCCAGCCTCCAAGGCCTTTTTGATTTTCTCCTCATATGCCCAGGTTCTCCACAATTGTAACACACTTAATAACTTAACCAAGTAAGCATCGCTGCTATCATAGTAGTCATATTATGACCCTCTTTGATATACACTCAATCTAGGAAATTGCAGTATAAATTCTAACCTCAATTGTTGCAACATAATTTCATCATTTTCTAAGCAACCCATACATGATATGACAATAATACTAAATGCATTTTCCAAGTAATGGTGTTCATTATCTAGCCTTCCATTACAAAACTTCTTGAATAATGTCACCTTGGCAATGTCTTCTGACTTTACCCCCTTCTACCCCAGTCACCAAATAAACCACTTCCTGAAAAGATTTTTGCTAAAGCAGCCACCCATAAGCTTAAATCTGCAAATCTGACCTCAGTCCCTTCAAAACACGACACATTTGCTCTTCTAGACTGAAGCAAAGTGGAGTACCATATTTGGAAAAAACACAAACTTTTGCCTTAAAGACTGCAACAATTATATTATGATGCCCTATATTCTGGAACTCATCTCTCCTCCTATCCCTCAAAGTTCAAGATATATACTTCTCCCTATAGAAAGCTATCAAATGTTTCCCAAGTCATGAGTACTGCATTTACTATTCGACACTCAACGTGAGACCACCACCACATTTGGTGTCTCTATTAAAGTGGTATATCATAAACTCAACGCCAAATCACTCTACATTATCCATCTTATGAAGCAGCTCGTGACAATCAACAAGAAAATCGTAAGAATCTTCAAATTCAGTACCCATGAAGAATGAAGGTTTCAACCTTGAGAACCTTATAAAAACATCATGTTTGTATCTAGTCATTACATGCCCACAGTGAGTCAGGGATACATACCTATTTCCAAGGACAAATTTTCTATTGCTGGTGTTGTTGTTTCCACCTTTACAACTCAATTACTAACTAGATACAACATAAAGTGATGGAATTCAGATACCAATTTGTATAACCTATATACACATTGGATTTAAGTCATAGCACGAAAGGAGTAGTTTTTCCTAAAGTCCTATAGCCTCTCGAAGAAAAGTACAGACGTCTCTGTACCGTTCGCAAGACTCTACTACACTCGTTTTGGTACAACGAGATCAACAAACCTAGGGCTCTGATATCAACTTTGTCACGACCTAGATCTTCGTGATTGGCACCCACACTAACCCTCCAATGGGAGAACCATTACTACAACCCAAACTAACAAGTTTTATGAAAACTAAGACATTTAAAGATACGAAAGCAGGTTTAAATGACAATAAAAATGGAGTCCCCATAAACTCCAAGGGTTCAACTAAAACAATGAACTATAACTAATGCGGAAATTCAACCCCTAGAACCTGTAAGTCATTGTACCTAAACTCTAACAATTCATAAGTCTAAGGAATAGGGATAAAATCTCAAAAGCTAAAACATAACAATATATAAAGAACTAGTCCTAGTCCGAAAAGATGGGACTTAAATAAGAGAGATCCATGGCACCCTAAAAGAATTGGCTTACACTTGAGTCCGGTCATGCTCAATAGTCACCTAACTAAGGCCTATCAATTGCCACCTGAAGATGCCTTGTTCTCAATAAAAAAAGAGCAAGTGCAGTATCAGTACATAACCACAGTGTACTAGTAGGATCACATGACTATCCAGTAAGCACAAGATATATCAGAATCACAACAAGGTAAACATGACATGTACAAAATATATATATACACAGTGGTTATCATTTTAGAGCAACATATAGTTTTCCAATATCAATCATCATTAGATATGAACGTAATCATCGCAAGTAAATACACAACACAATTCAATGGTTCTCTCACAGAACCTTATTCAATGGTCCTCTAATGGAACCCATACCCAAACTGTTAGTGTACCGGAACGTGGTACCCGATCCTAATTAGTGTGCTGGACGTGACACCCAATCCCATATATGTGCCAGAACGTGGCACCCAATGCAATATGTATGTCGGTACGTGACATCCGATCCCAGTTAGTGTGTTAGAACGTAACATCCGATCCACTCAACAAGCCACAATCACAATCACAATGTACATTCTCATAATCATACAATCAAGTGTTGATTCATGGCATACAATCATTCATTCATACTCATTTGCATTAGGTGTGCTCAATAGTGCAACATTCACATACATACATGCATTACAATGAAGCAATTGCTAACATACATCACACAAACAAGAAATCAAACCATCACCTACTTGGAATCTAAGCTTGAATCCCCTAAGGCACTTGAATCTTCCCTTTCAGAATTCTTCCCACTTGTTCTAGGTCTACAAACAGTTAATATATGCAAGGATCAACAATCAAAGGTATAATTAACAGGATTATAACAAACCCAATAACCCAAGACCCAACTCATGATCCTAAGGTGCAGCTAAGGATTTTTCCCACCATTCAATTCAGTCCAAAATGCTCCTCCAACAATATATGATCAAGATTCTAAGTTCTATGGATCAAAAAATGGATTAGAGGAATAAAATCCTTACCTTTAGCACGAAATTTCATGGGAAACTCTCAAGAACTCGCCTAGGGTCGTCTCCTAGCTCTCAAAAACAAAAATTACAGAATAATGGCATTTTTGGGGTTTATTTCCGACTTAAGTTGTGATTGGCCCACTCTGGCGGTCCTACCCTGGCGGGAATAATCCCGCCTTAGAGGATTGCCCAAAAACATAGAGCTAAATTAACAGTTTCAAACACCCATTTCACAACACACCTTCATCCCATGACACTCAGAAACTACCCCTCTCACGCTAAGATCAGTTATGGGAGTTCTACTCTTCCGAATTCGATTCTGTAAAGTTGTATGGGTTCCTTAACGTCCTAGATATCCACTCATGTGATCAAATTCATTATTAGATCTCTCATTTTTTACCAGATTTCCCTAGGCCTGACTAACTCCAATTTCGTCCAAATCTGGACTAGGCTAGGAAATTTCAAGTTACTACTCAAAAGTTTTTATGGTCCAATTCTTTCCCCATTGGCTTTTCCCCAACGACTGAATCAGGTCATTACATTTAGGCGTTGAATAGGTACAAGTCATAGTTGAGGTGTTTAAGTGAATTATGTGGACAACTTTAGGGGACCACAAATGACTCAAGCCATAAGAAAATATTTACCATCTATGGGCTATGCAATGCATTGATTTCGTATGAATGTTATATAACCATGTATATATGACATATAACTATGTATTAGAAATATGTGTGTGTGTGTATATATATATATATATATATATATATATATATATATATATATATAATATATATATATATATTCTATTTATACTCTATTTATACAATATTTATACATTGCAGAGTGTTTTTTTTGTCCCTTTCTTTATTTTCGTATTTTAGTTCCATTATGTTCTTTGAGATCAAAATGTCAACTATCCAAAGACGGATTCTGACTACCAAAAGGATGTTGCTACAATGGAGGTTGTTTTTCATCTTTAACTAGATGTCTCAAATTTGAGCTTTCCTGAACCAGAAGTCTCGAATTCGAGTTCTAGATATGAATTTTTTTCTGGTAGGAAACACTTCTTCCTAATAGCCCTACATAGGGTGAATCTAGAATATCGGACTTCAATGTTGCATATTTTTATGAAATAAAAGATGAGATTCGGGATGATTTTGTCTATGAATATAGAGGAACTGAGTATAGCCTTAAAGCTTTTCAATTAGTAAAGGCAGAATGACCTGGGAGGCCACTGTACTTGACTTTGTTTGTCAGTTGGACTCTTCTACTCACCACTTTGCCAACTAAACCCTTAAACACATTAAAATATAACATTTAAACCCTTTTTGGATGGGTCAAGGGTGCGTGTATTACAATTGATTTCACATCAATTCCACATCATATAAAAATGCCACATAGAAAATTACATGTTAAAAGTCTAAAACCTCTATTTATTTTCATTTTCTCTTTGTTCAAATAGACCCATATAATTTTTTCACTTCAATTTCTGCTCTTCACTCCCATGGTATTGTCCATTGTTGAAAGTCTTAGTGCAATTTTTAATTTCTCTTTGTATTAACATTGTCTTAACCTAGAACAAAATCTGTTTTGTTCACTATATTTTGGTATGTGGTTTTCGTGTATCTCGAATTTCATGATTATGAAATTTGAAAAAAAATAATTTTTTATGGGTTTTTTATGCAATCGGAGAAATCTAAAAAAGAATCCGAGTATCTGATGAAAATGGAGCTAGATTAATTTTCTTCTCTTTTGGGTGTAAGATAAAATGAAAAAAGATCAATTTTTTTTGATTGCTACGTGTTTGATGCATTTGCACTAAGAGTATTTTTAGTCTTTTTTTTTTATGTTTGATGAAATTGGAGAAAGTTTATTGTATTAAAGGGAAATTATTGAAGAGAAAACTTTATACAAGTGATGAAGCATATATATACACAACAGTACAATTATACAAGCAGCAAAAATTAAAGAAAAAAATCAACTGATAATGTAGGATCTATAGGAGTAAGAAGAAGAAGAATGACAAAAACAAAAAAAAAAAAAAAAAAAAAGGAAACTTTTTGAAAGTAAATTTGAGTGAAAGGCTGGAGAGAGCTAAAATTTTAATCAATAATGGTGTTGGACTCATTGGAGAAGAAGATACATGCTATAAAGGATAAAAGTGACTTTTTCGAAGGTCTTACACCCCTAAAATGTGTGTATTACATGCACTTAGGACAAAAAAGTCACATAGTATCGCACATCAAAAAGGGATTTAAAATGTTTTGTTTTAATGTGTTTGAGGGTTCAGTTGGTAAAGTGGTGAGTAGAAGGGTCCAACTGACAAACAAAGCCAAGTATAGGGGTTACCCAGGTCATTCCGCCATTAATAAACACACGAAGAATTAATTAAGAAAAAAAGAAGAAGAAGATAAACTTACTTAGATTTATCTGATTAAGACCAATGCTGAATTAAGAGATTCAGCTCTTCATATACCATTTAATTTGGAGTAGCATTTCAGGAAAATTGTATAAAATAGCAAATTATTAATTCAAATCAAATGCCATAACCACAGTTTGATTTGATTGTAACCCGTAACAAACTATTGTCATTCGCCTCTCTCCCTAAAATTCTTGCTCGCCACTCTCGTTTCTCGTTGGCTCCCTTGCCTCTCTCACTTTCTTAAAAACACAAATTTATAAAATGCGTTTGTGTTTGTATAAAGTGAGAGAAAACTGTATATATATACATTCTTTTCGTTCGCCTCTCTCCCTAGAAAATCTCGCTTGCTAATCTCTCAGATCTCGCTTGCCACTCTCACTCGCCTCTCTCACTTTATACAAATACAAATGTATAAATTGTGTTTGTATTTGTATAAAGTGAGAGAAAATTGTATATACAAATACAAATACATATATTTTTATCCTATGCACTTATAATTATATAAATACAGATCTTCCCCTGCTAGTTTTCTTTTGTCTTTCTCTCTTCCTCGCTTTATACAAACACAAATTATACAATTGATTCTTTTGTATATGTATACCAAAACAAATTATACAATTGGTTTTGTATGTGTATACCGAAATATACATATTCATAGCCATAACAAACATAAAATTTGCTATGGAGCGCAATTATACAAACTATAGCTATAACATACAAATATGATTTTTATGTTTGCTAAACCTAAAATTTACTCCATATTATATTATCATAATATATCTTCTGAACCGCAATTTATTAACCTTTTATATCTGAAGACTGAACTTGAAACTAATAGACAAGTTGAATTGACTTTTTGGCTTAAGACTTATAAGTTGAAGTTAAAAATTCATTGCTTTTTATTCATTTTTGTTATTTTAATTTAAAAATAAATAATTTTTAAGTATTTTTTTATTTTCATCTAAATAAGGTAAAATAAGTCAATCTAAATAGGCTAGTTAAGTGTTTTCTTATTATTTTTATTTATTTAAATTAATACATATTGCACTAGAAAAATCAACTACTACTACTAATTAATAAATTAATTGAGATTTGTGTCTCTCAGAGAAAAGCCAGCTAATGAGTTACTTGTATTGTTTTTTTATTAGTATGAACATAATTATATATTTATGAAAAATTTACATTTGAGATTCTAGATCCGAAAAAAGAGGAAAAGTGGAGAAAATAATAAGGCGTGTGGTGAGGTTTGAATTGAAGTTGAATGTGTTGGATCATAGTTTTTTAAAATGTATTTCATTTTCTTAAAAATGGCCTAACATATAAATATGTCCTTTAACTTGACTTAAGCTGACATCTATGCCCTCCACCCCATACAACAAGATGGTCTAACCATTCTGTAGAACTTACTTTTAAGTTTAGGTGGTACCTTTCTTATCACACAAGACTCTAGAGGCAAACCTCCATTTCATCCATGCCTCCCCAATGTGATGTGTGACATCATCATCGATGTCCACACTTCCCTGGCTTATAGACCCAGTATATTTAAAACTCACTCTCTTAGGAATAGTATGTGTATCAAGTCTTACTTCCACCTTTGCTTCATGAATCCAATGAAACACTGAATTTACACTCAAAATATTTCGTTTGGGTCTTGCTCAACCAGAACCCTTTGAACTCCAGAGTTTATATCCAAACCTTCAACCTAGCATTAACTTTGTTTTGTGTCTCATCAATCACTACCATGTCATCTGCAAATAACATACACCATGGGGCCTTCTCTTGAATAGATCGCGTCAACTCATCCATCACCACGGCAAATAGGAAAGGGTTAAGAATGGATCACTGGAGCAACCCCATCCCTACAGGGAAGTACTCTGAGTCTCCTCCCACCATTCTAACCCGAGTATTGGATCCATTGTACATGTCTTTTATCGCCCTAATATAAACCATCAGGAAACCTCTAGCTAGGGATGACAATGGAGCGGAGCGGGGTGAAGGCGGGGTGGGTGTCATATCCTCGATAAGTTGAAGATGTCTAATGTTTTGTCTAATCACCTTATTGCATCTGTGGTGTCTTGATCCTATTAATGAACTTGGAGGAAGCTTTGGAAAAATTAAGAAGATGCAAGGAAATTAATCCAATAACCATATCTCTTCGTATCAATGTGATCCACACTGTGTACAATCTGGATTGGAAAAATTGAGAGGAATATAATGAACCAAATTTACTAAGGGTTTGGACATAAATTGGTGATATATATATATATTTCATTTTACTGTATCAAAGAACTAGGCTCTTCAGTTGTCTAATAAGAAGGAGAGTGTGATATAATCAATCTATATCTATCTTTTATACTACCTTAAAAGCATGAACTCCTAAACTGAATGTTTAATTACTATAATACCCCCAATTATAAATACTCAATTTATTTTATTTATTAATTTAATTATTTGTATTATATTAGAAGTAGATACCCTTTCATATTAAAGGGTTGTGATTTTCTCAAAGAGATGTGACTTTTCCAAAGGGTTGCAACTTTTTTGACGGGTTTTAACATTTTTGATGAGTTATGACTTTTTCGAAGGGTTATGATATTTTCAAAGGGTTGTGACTTTTCTAAAGGGTTGTGCCTTTTCCGATGAGTTGTGACTTTTGCAAAAGGTTGTGATTTTTCTGATGAGCAGTGATTTTTTCGAAAGGTTGTAACTTTTCTGATAAGGAACAATTAACACCTATTCATACTACTATTTGTTAGCTATAAATAGAGGGTTTCCTCTCACTTTAAAACTACAATTTTTAAAAAAAGTTTTCTACTCTTCTTCTTAAAAAATCTCAGGTTATTTGCAACAATTGATTAAGTTCAAAATTCAACGAAATTTGAGGTACCACATAAGAAAGAGTTGGTGAATAAATTGTAGCAAATCATTCATAAATTCACACTAGTATTCTTTCTTATGATTTCCATGAGTTAACAGTGACGAAAAGTTGTGGGAAAGACAATAATAATAAACAAATATGAAAAAAGTCACATGATTTGGGTAAGATATTTCTTTTTTGGTTTTTTATTTTTTAATTTTTTTACTCTCAAATGAAGCAGTTTCTTTCTAATTTTACTAAAATCACGGGCAATAACGTAGTCCATTGAATCATTAGTTTTGATGTTAAATCCACTATTTCAAATATAAATTTTCACTTTTACTTATAATATGATAATATAGACATGGTAATAATTAATTTTAATAGATATGCAGGTAAAATTGAACAAAGAAAGTAAAGTGTTGGTGACAAGAGGTTTTAATCAAATGGAACACTATAGTGAATATAACATGAACACATATTTTTGTATTCCTTTTGCATTGGCTATGTATCGTTCCATATATTTTTTTCCTATTATTTTGTGTTCATTTTAATTTGAGAAAATTTTATGTCACAAGATACACTCCTTGTTAGCTATATAAAAATAGATATGAAAATAGTGATTGATTATTAAATAATCTTAAATTAAATTAAAAATTCTATAAACATTAATTTAAATTTTATTCATCTATTAATTTTTATTATTGAAAAAGTTTAGTATTTTATATCACGATACACCTTTAATAAGATACTAGATACTTTCATTAGACAACAACTATATGATATGTATGTGGCAGGAAAAAGGAGAAAACTACAATTCTACAAAGATAAGGTAAAAACTTAAAGAAATGAAATATTTTTCACCAAAGGTGATGTTGTTCATATATTAAAATTAAATTATGCTACTGAAATATATATGTATATCTAAAACAGAATTGGTCAAGCTAAATAATTGACATACCCTCAAACCGAAATTTAACCATCATTCATTATAACAATAAAGTATCTTTTGTTTTTTAGAAATACCTCTCTATGACAGTCTTACTCAAATATTAATTGGTAAAAGATAGATTACGTATAAAGATAAAATATTGTAATATTTATGGCAGTCCTTATTATTGTCATGTACATACTAAATTTCAAGTATGAATATTTAAGAGAAAAATTATACTTAAATTGTGTCCATCATTTATGTTCATAACCTCAAGAGGAAAGACTATTGGTGACATTTTTTGTATTGATATTTTTTTTAAAAAAAATTGTTGGTTAGATTTGTTTACAAAATTGAGCGAAGCAAATAATAATACTACTAAAGAAATGTCACTTTCTCCCCATATATTAACTTTGAATGTATTTTGAAATGTTTCAATAATATCTGGTCATTTTGATCTCAAAATACAAGTAACTCTATGACAATCAATATTAATCATTTGAAAGCACTTGTCCTATGTTCTTTAAGTTATAATTATTTACTAAAAACTTTAATTTAGTAATATTAATTCTATTTTACAAAATCATATACTATATATACAATACACACGTGCTTTGAAACTAGTAAAAAATAAAAGTGAAAAAAACTTAAGTAGCTAGTAAAATTACGTATAAGGTGTGGTGACATCTTTGACATTATAATGATGGTATTTTGACATGACTTCTTCATCGGAAACTCCCTATACTTTACAAGGTAGGGTAAGGTCTACGTACATTCTATCCTCCACAGAACCCATTAGTAGAATCACACTGAAAATGTTGTTGTGCTCTTGATACCAAAAGTTATATGTTTGCCTAAGCTTAATATGCGGGGGAGTCGTTCAACAACCATCTCTCCAAATGAGTAGGTATTGTATCAGTTAACTTCTCCTTTTGCTCGACTGAGATATAGTTGGTAGCTTGTGTGATGGTTTGCTTTTCATTGAGTCCATGACAAAATGATTGTTGAGTTTCCTAACCCGAAAAATTACTCTTAGCTAGTCATCAAAGTGCAATATTATGTATGGGTAAAAAGATAATATAGAGTGTTTCTTTTTTAACATTAACAACTCTACCACTCTGTCTGAAAAGCTAACATTGCTTGATTGCCTCCTACAAAGAAAGAAGCCTCTACACATAAATATTGCATACAACAGATGATCAATGGTTGCATAAAAAGTCCCAACAAAATGGCAAAACTTGTTTCATCTAGCTGCATTGTTTTGACCTTTTACTAATCCTTCACTTCAAGAAAATAATTACTCTGACTCTTAAGAGTTTCAGTTTGAAGCGGTTGTTGCCTTGTCATTAGGCAAAAAACATGGAAATTTGGTTTTAGGTGTGGCATAGGTTTTCATCAACACAACAACAATCATTAAGATGTCACACATGACCTAACAAGTCCCACAAAACAGTTTTCACTTGCTATAATTAGCAAGGGTTTCAGTATAATATTAAGATCAAAGATTAAACTAATTATTGATGATGATGATGCTGGTGCTGAAGATGTTAAGTTCCTAGAATTGGACAAGTCGTCATTGTCAAGGTATTATTTGACTTGGAGTTTTTGTTGCAGCTGCTTTGCTACTTTTATTGATTACTCTGCAGCAGATTTGATGAGGATCAGTAAAATATTCAAGATGATCATGCGAATGAAATTAATGTTTCTAATGATACATATATGAACATAGAGAATTACAAAGATGACCCTTCCATCAAAAGGAAGGCCTAGTGATCCACCAAGCTTGGCTTATTGGATTTTCGATTTTAGAGGGAAAAGTAAAAGAATGTTGAGGCAATTAAAAGCGGTGTGTCACCCAAGAAACCAGTAACTTTTGCACCTCCTCGATGGAGATGAATAGTGTTGCAAAAACGCGGACTTACACAAAATAATATATGGTCAAAATAATGGAAATAAAATGGAAAAAAAATGACACCAAGAATTTTACGAGAAAACTTGTAAATAAGGGAAAAACCACGGGCAAAAAGAAGCAACTGATATCACTATAGTAAGGAATTTTACACTGTATAGTGACGAGTATAATACTCAAAGTGACTACTACACACTCAAAAGGAATAACACTCTTTTGATTTGCAACCTTACTAAAATATCTCTCACACTCTAGTTTTCTTCATAAACTACTTTTCTTGTATAGTCTGTGGAATACCTCACCTGCTCTCAAATATTTTTTCTCCTATCTTGGAGTATTTATGAAAGAGCATGGGATCTCTATTTATATAGAAATTTCCAACCATTTGAGCCAATCAAAAGAGGTTGGTTACTTGCATTTTTCAACTGCAGATTGCACCGTCCATTCAATATTTGCTGCCAATCATTCAATTCAATATTTGCAGCAATTGAGAATCTTTGATGCGGTAGCAAAAGTTGACTAATAAAACATAGGATGGACCCCACAAATCTCCCCTTCCAGTCCCATGCACCAAAATGAGGTATCTTCATCTTCTTTAGAGAGATCCATACCCACAAGTTCTTTGCATAACTTGAACTTGTCTTTTGATATCACCTTGGTCTAAATATCCGCTGGATTTTCACTTGTGTGAATCTTTTAAATGTGAAGTGATTCAATCTCCACTTTCTCATGTATCCAATGATACTGTAATTGATGTGTTTTGTTCTTGCATGGTACATACATTTCTTGCTCAAGTCTATTGCACTCTGATTGTCATAATAGACAACATACTCTATCTGCTGCAATCCAAGTTTTTGAAGAAATTGCTTGATCCATATCATTTCCTTTCCAGCTTCAGTAACTGCATTATACTCAATTTCTGTTGTAGACAGTACAACACACTTTTGCAACTTCGACTGCTATGATATAGCTTCCCCTGAAAAAGTAAGCAAATATCCAGTAGTGAATTTCTGTTATCAAGGTCACCCGCCATGTCAACATCTGTATAGCCCTTCAAGATTGGATTTGATGCTCCAAAACACAAGCATTCATCTGAGCTTTCTCTAAGATACCTGAGTTTCTACTTCACAACTTCCCTATGCTCTTTTCCAAGATTATCAAGAAATTTGCTAACAACACGAACTGCGTGAACCATATTAGGTCTAGTGCATACCATTGCATACATTAAACATTCGAAGACAGAGGATTATGGAACTTTGGCCATGCTCTCCTTTTCCTTCCTAGCTATAGGACACATATTCTTTCTCAATTTCATATGATCAGCAAGAGGTGTGGTAACATGCTTAGCATTCTTCATATTAAAGTGATCCATTACACATTTAATGTACTTCTTTTGTGACAAATGAATCTTCCTTTCATCTCTAAGACCAGTAATTCTCATGCCCAAAATATTCTTGGCATGACCCAAGTCTTTCATCGAAAAAGACTTACACAATTCTTTCTTCAACTCATCAATCTTGGAGGTATTCCTGCCACAATCAACATGTCATCCACATATAGTAAGATGATGATAAAATCACTGTCAGAATTTTTTTGTACAAATACACAATAATATGAAGAAGTCTTCTTATAGCCTTGCTCCCCCATAATATATTCAAACTTCTTGTACCAGTGGCTCAAAGCTTGCTTTAGGCCATAGAGACTCTTTTTGAGTTTCCACACAAAATTTTCTTTACCATCTTAAGCCCTCAGGTTGTTCCATATAAATCTCTTCTTCTAGGTCACCGTGAAGGAAAGTTTTCTTCACATCCATCTTCTCAATCTCTAAATTAAGACTAGTAGCCAAACCTACAACTGTACGAATGGAGGACATTTTCACAACAGGAGAAAATATTTCGTCAAAGTCAATACCCTTCCTTTGACCAAATCCCTTAACAACCAATCTATATTTTTACCTAGGCTTCAAGTTGTGTTCTTCAAATTTAACTTTGAACGCCCACTTGTTCTTCAAATCTCATGCCGTTGGGTAATTTGACCAACTCATTAGTGTGGTTCTCAGGTAGAATTTCATCTCATTTTGCATTACTTTAATCCATTGATCCTTGTGCTCATCTTCCATGGCCTCCTCATAACATTCAGGTTCTCCATGGCAATTTGAGTCCTAGGTGTCCTAACTATATTATGTCGTGTAGGACTCATGTGTCAACTTGTTCAACTTTATGTAAGTTTCAGTGTTTACTTGTGTACACCCAAAGTTGGAGGGCATAAATGTGAAATGAAGCCAAGCTAAAGAACACATTTATATGTTATGCCTATATTTTCTCTGGAAATGACCTCCTCTTGAGTTTAACTCAATCATAAAAGTTAGCTAAAAAGATAAAAACTCAAGATCATATAAAGACATCAAGTATTCATTCATCAATGTAAGATTATACTCTAACAACAACCTCCGGTAGGTAGGGTTCATTAGTGGGTAACCACATGTAGTAATGAGTGAGTAGTCGAACACTCTTTGCGGAAAATTATACGGATATATATATATTAAAACTTATTTTTAGTACGTCTATATTAAATCTTGATCATCTTTAACAAATATTTTAGCTTCGCCATTGAGGTTCATCTAAAGGTAGCTCTAGCCCAACCAAGATTATTTGAACCGTAGTGCTAGAGATATGCGACAAGAAAATCAGTCACAGGAATCAAAAACCATAAAATCATATACTTTAGTTTCTTGGGGAGCTTCTCTAACCGACAACTATCAGTATGAGCCTCGTGATGATACAACATCTAGCGCTCAGTGCCAGAATCGCTCTATACTTTGTTAGAGTATAAGACGTAACTCAACTTATGAATCCACTAAAATCCTTCTTGAGATAAGTGAGGAATTCTCCAAATTTCAGTACAATTCTATCTACACAGCTGGCGTAGGTCATGACGATAAATGCCGGAGTTGACAAAAGGAAGACGAAATGGCGAGGTAATAACTGTAAGAGATTTGGGCTACGTATGGCAGACGAAGCTTTAGAGATTTAAGTTATCTGAACTCTTACCCAAATTGGTGCTCAATATTACTTCTAAATATGAATACTAATACTCATACAATAATAATACTCACTGAGTTGAGTTAATACTCAATGACCCTCTTTAAGGGTTAACTTTAACTGACTGAAATGCTTCTAAAAGCTGTTTATGCTCTTCTTAAAAATAATAATTCTTTTCTCATTGTAAAATGATCCATTTGGAACCATTAGTGTTCCCTTAAACTCTTCTCAAAAGATATTTTAAAATGCTTGAACTTGCTTTAGTTTTGAAAATTAATGTCTAGAAGTAGTTATGCATGAACTCTCAACAATTCTGAGCACAATAAGATTCATGTAATAAAATATCCATGAACAATAGTTCAAGAATCAAAATGCATGAAGTACTATAATCTCAATGATAATCATCAGAATTCAATACCAAGGAATAAAGGTCAATTTTAAGTTCATGAAAGCTAGGGCAAGAACCCTAAATTTAACTATTACTGACTGAATTTTAGACGTAGGGTATGATGATAAATTTAGTCCATGACTATGAGTAGCCTTATATTGCGTACCAAACACACACAAGTGTATGTGGTCATGCAAGTAATAAAGTAGCTCTTTTTAAGAACTGAATATCGTTGCCAAGAGACATAAGATTAACTTATATTTAATTCTTCCAATAACTAGAATTTAAAGCAAGTTTTCCCAAAAGAGTGATGTATTATCTAAATGATCAATTATCCAAAATGATTAAGTAAACTACTACGATTCAATTTCAACTTGGAGTTAAAACAATGACTTGGGACATTCCGAGGCCGCATGCTTCTTTGAATTCATGCGTATTATATCATATAATGGATGACAATTAGTTATCAAATCACTGATTTATAGGGTTATATGTATGATAATGGTCTCCCAACCTCTAATCGCCTACTTTAATTGGCATTCTAACTACATCGTTGAGTGGGATAGACTGAACCAATTACCGAGCATTACATTTTCATTTTATCTATTAACCAAGTAAGGTATCTAGGTATATCCCTATCCTAGAAACAAATGAACCCTAAATCTAGGGAAGATCATGCTCCCTTTGTTCCATGTTTTATCCTCCTATTCCTCTCCCGAGTTTAATTCAGATAAGAAGTTTATTTCAATGGCGGTCAATCACAAAATACTTAATTAAGAACAAAAGATCAATTCAAACGATAACCAAAATCAATCCATCATATTTAATGTAACACTCCGTATGCTAGAACTACCAAAATATAGATTTCAGAAGTTGCAGGTGCCACCGACGGGCACCACCCACAGACCATAGGGTGACCCACGGTCTATCCTGGTGGTCCATGGTTCACCACCTGCAGCCCCTCCCAGAAAAAGGGCCAGGAAAATCAACTAAGGGTCATCCCACGCTAGGACCTACAGACCGTAGGTTAGGCCTCGGTCCGTGGTCCAGGGCCATGGGTTAGACCCCCAACTTTCAGTCCCAGAACCCCCATCGATAGTTGCCAGGACGTACCATCGGTGACCCCCGACAACTTTTAAGTCGGGTTGTTTCGTCTTTTCCCTATGTATTAGAACCCTAAAGTACATTGTTTAACCCCTAAACTACGTAGTTTTGGTCAATTTTAGCCTAGCAACTTAATTAGAACTTACCCTAGTCAACTCATTCTCAAAAAATTCATCAAGTTCAACGAAAAGAAGGAGAAAGAGTTGACCAAGCCTTAGTCCAAGAACGCAACAGGTTTCATTAATTTACGCCTCAAAATTGAAAGATTTGTCTGTGAAATTCGTCACCAGGTATGTGGGATTTCACTAGTGGGTTCCTTTCGCCCCTTTGGTCCCTAGAATTCAATCAGATTCTTGATTCTCTACATCATGATAGAACTAGGGTTTGTAGAATTTTAGAAATTATGTTGTGATTCAATTGTTAGACTAATCCAAATCAAATTATCATGTTTTCATGGAATTATTGCTTTTTTCTTGCTTGAAACTCAGAATTCTAGTTATGTAGTTCTTTTAGTTCATGAATTACATTAGCTAGGATAGATGAACAGATGTACATGCCCTAATTTTTGAATGTTTCATTATCAGAAATAAATGTTGCATTTTCAGTTAGCATGACAGTATTTTGAGCTATCCAGTATTAAAGAAATCTAGACATAATGTGTTACTTACATAATCAATTGGGAGTAGGCTTAATACTGAGTGGACTAGGGTCAGTCACCCTCAAGTCCTAGAATATGTGCCCCCGTAGGTTATAAGTCCCCGCTATGGGCATCAATTTAGTGATCACGCTAGTCATGCCTCTATACCTCTGGCAGGGTGTATTGGGTCCTCTCTATGAGGCATATACATCGGACTCCACATTTATCTCAAGTGGTTTTATGTCAGTTATTAGTAGCTCCCACAGGCAGTCAGATTCTAGTGCATTGACCAGGTTACAGTCTCAATTCAGTATTCATATTCAATATGTTATAAATTTTTTTATTGCATTCAGTTAGTTCATGTTCAGTATTTTCAGTTTAGTATCATGCTATCTTATATCATTACTCAGTTATATGCTTTGTTCAATTATGTATATTATTCAGTTTTATTCTATCATGCATGCTTAGTACCTTTCAAGTACTGACGCATACTCTGCACTAGATCTTCTCATGTTGTAGGTTCAGGTCCACAACATTCAGATCATGCATTGATCGGTTCCCTATCTCATGTTCAGCATCATCAGTGGTGAGTCCTCATTATTCGAGGATGATTGACATGATTATCTTTTCTACATTTAGTCTTTAGTTTCAGTGTTTGCTAGAACTAGATGGGGTATGTCCCAACATTTCTAATCAGTTAGAGGCTTTTTCCAGACATAGTTAGATTTAGTTTTAGCTTTGGAGTTTGATATTTCAGTTGTCATTAAGCTCAGTTATATTTATATTCAGACTTAGAATGGGTATTCCCCATCATTTCATTTTATGTATGTTTCTAGCTTTCGCATAGTACTTTCTATCTTAGTAAATCTTTAAGTATGCTTATGACATGCCAGTAGGGTTAGCTTGGGGTCACTCGTGAGCCTAGGTCTCGTGTTCGCGTCCTGGGGGTAGCTTCGAAGTGTGACATTTAATAATATAAAATCATCTTATAGCCGCAATCCTAGAAAATGGGAATTTAGCTACTCATAATGTGATTCTCGATCTTTAAATATTCAATAAGAATAAGAGAAATGGAATGAAAATAAAGAGTAGGAATGAACCCTAAGATTGAAGAACTAAGTCTCCAAGTCGCCATTCTCCAAAAACAAGAAATAGAATAATTAAAAAAAATAAAATCCAAGTATATTTATAGTTTGGGAAAAGTTAGAAAAAATCCCGAAATTGTGTCCGTGATGCGGAGGTGTCTTGCAAATTCAACTTTTATCAACTCCTCCTCTCCGCGACATGAAGGGGATACACAATCTCTACCTCAAACTCATGCGTGTAGAGAAATAATTAAATCCGTCTTCGCGATGCAGAGGGGATACAGATCAGTATATTTTTTTCATTTTGAATTTGTCTTCTATTTGACACTTTATCATTCATGCTCTCGCGCTTAGACCCAATCTTCACTTCATGAGCTGCTGCTTTTGTTTCCCAACCTACAAACACTAATCATATTTGTTAATCATAATGCAATAACATGACACAAACACTATTAATAACTAAAGAATTTGACTTTGAACTTGGCTAAAGCATGGGTGTTGTTTATCTCCTAGGTATATAAATATGCTCAAGATTATTACCCCACACTTATAGTTTTGTTCATCCTCGAACAATTAACATACACCCAAGACCTAGACTCAACACGACTAACATTTGTGCTTCAACTAATTACTTTCAGGAATCTTTTTCTCAAGCCACAAGAAGCATGTTTTCAGTCCCACTTGGCTTTGACCATCATATAGACACCATATGACTTCTAGTATTGACTCAACAACTTTTAGCAACTTAAAAATTAAAGCTTCATGCCATCCATCAGATGTTACCTATCCTTCATCAAACAAGTGCCCCCCAGACACAGAAAGTGGTTCACAACTCACTCACAATATTTAGTATAATGTATGGACTTAGCATCAAGAATCAAATCTCACCCTCACAAAGAACATTCACACGTATGCACATAGAACCATAGGCTTTTCCCATTAAGTATATCTCCACTAATTAAGCATGCTTTACAAAGAATCAAGTAGGACTTTCACGGGCTGTAATATAGCCTAGGGGACGGGTAATAAAACTATATAATAGTGACTAACACTTCCCTAAGCATTGTGTACATTTTAGACTTCATCACCTCTTTATTTCCTTCTTTGTATTTTCAGCCCTCTCCTTACTACTACTGTCACAAGTAACTCGCATCATTTCACGACTGCCCCTAGATATTTTTAGTACGTTAGTATATATATATATATATATATATATATATAGCTCATTCTTTTAATGAGGGATTTTTCATCACCTTGCGGTTGTCACTGGTCACCTTTTGACACTTAAAATATCTATTGAATTTCAATTCTACTAATTCTAATCAGTGTATGCTACAATGCTTAGGCAAGCAGGGTGAAAACAACTAGGGATTCAATAATTTGTTCAGGTAAAAATGCAGTTACTAACAAAGGGCTACAGGCTCAAATGTGCTACTAGTGATAGTATATCTTGTAAGGCTAAAATTTCTGAACATGTCAAAGGAGGCCTATTATCATGTCCTAAACAAAGAAACACTTTTGATTTCCCTTCAACAATATGCAGGGAAAATTCTAGACAAAGATGCAATACATGGAATACACAATGTCTCACCATACATGGCACAAGTTCAATTTAAGTAAGCTTTATCATCAAGCACAACACTTAGCTTATGTAAAAGTTCAAATTAAGCTTAAGTTACAATTTAGAATCAAACACATGAATTCAAAGCATCCAAATATATTCATCCACATGCTTTCATACAAAATTTCCCTTCCAGATTTTCAGCTTTAGTACAAATACCATGCCTACATGTTCAATGACGAAAGTTACCCTGACGAAAAAACTGTACAACAACTCCTTGCAAATCCTATCATTGTCCAGATTATTGAGTGTGTTTTTAAGCACAAAACCAAAAGAAAGACACAACTTTTCAATTAAAAAAATGAAAATAATTCAGCACCAATCACCTAAGAAAAAATTGAGGTAGAACATTTTGAAAACTACGATAACTAAAGCAAAGGATGAGTGTTGAGTTTTGCTTTTAGTTACACTAGTAGTTTCTAACATAAGTTGCCTACACTTAGGATGAATTTGAAATTTAAATTTTTATTAGATTATTTTAGTTTGTTGAGATATTTTAGGTGTTTGAATTTTTGAATTATGCAAATTTTTGGTTGTAACATGGCTATTTAAAGCCCCATATGCTTAATAAAAAGATTGAGAGATATTTTCACCCCTTTTTTAGGCTTTGTATTTTTGAAAAACAACACTTTGATAGTACGAGACACTGAGATCTCTTGGCCACTTACACTTTCAATACTTTAACTTGTATGATCTCTTAATTTTTAATTGTGAAAGTGACAATTTCTTTGAATTTAAGAAGGTAGTGGAGCTATGGGTGAATTTTTAACAAGTACTCTATTGAATTAGTCTAGGTGTATACAAATACTATAATAAAAAAAATATTATGAATAAATAAGTTTATAGATCAAAGAGGTTTTGTCAATTTGTTTGGTTTGCAAAACAACTTGGTGGCCAAAATGAGTTATATGAAAAGGGACAAATCAATTAACTATCGCGTTCTCTTTTGTAGGATAAGAAAAAAATAGTAATAATGCAAAATCTGACTTGTAAGCTCAATTGTTTACGAGAAGAAAACGTAAAACATGAAACAATAATTTGAATATTGTTTATCTATTATTACTTGAATACAATAAGTGTGTTTGTTTCATAGAATCTCTTGTTTTCTAAATAAACTAAGAAAAATGATGTTTTCTGCATGTGATATGTCAATTTCAATATTAATTAGATAGTTTGGTTTCGACTTTAGAAATGAAAAAATATTTTTCGGCATGAATTCATGTTAACCATGACTTTAGTATGTAATGATGAAATCATGTAATCAAAGATAAAATTTTAAATTCCTAAATATATAAGATAAAAGAGAAATGTTTCACATATAAGAATATATTATCACATTGTATATATTAAAATTATAGAAGAAATATATGAGCAGTCTATCTTATTTATGGGGTGTGATTTTTCCCTTTTATTATTCATAGGAACTCTCCACAATTAGTAAGATTTTTATTTAATTAAAATAAAGTATTGTACCTCAAGCATCAACACGTAAACGTTCATTAGATTGAGAAAATCTGTAATAAGTTATTTCCCCTCTCTATATATATAGAGCAATAACACGTTTTCATTCTTGCATCTCAGGTCCACTCCCTTCGTGAATTCAAAGAAAAGATCGTGCTCCCTCATCACCGATATTATAGGGTTTCTCCATTTTGCACATCACTGCACTTATTTGGCGATTTCTCCATCATTTTCATTCCCCCCTTTGTTTTACTCACAAGACACCATGGCCTTTCCATCCAACAACAAGAAACTAGATTCCAGCAGCCAAGAAGCAATAAATTTGGCTGGAATTATTCTTCCTTCCCATCAGAGTACATACGATCTCCTCTTCAAGATCCAGGTTCTATCTTCCCAAATTATTTTTAAGATTTTCTTCAAGTTGCCTTTAGTTTTATCCTTTTCAGATCGTTTCATTCCTATATGATTTATAGATCTAGTTATTCAATATATCTTTTATGTCTTATTGTTGATATCTTGTGTTGGAATACTAACGGCCTAATTGTATAAGGAACAAGTATACTCTATCTGTTCCTTAGTAAATTACTGGCACTACGTTAATTAAGGGGAAGTAGAATAATAATATTTTATCGTGGAAAACCCCATCTCATAAAGGGTAAAAACCACAACTTATACTATTGTAGGATTTAACTCAACTTCTATAAACTCTGAGCCAACAAAAGGTTTGAGATTAAAAAACTTGCAAATCCTAGGAACTAAACTCTGATTCCTTTGTATCAATAATCATCCTTGACGGTTGAACCATTTGCAAGTTGCCTCCAACTCGAAGAATAATCAAAGCTACGAAAACAAAATATTACAACTCAATAATCAACAATACAAACAATCTAGACTCAAGAACTAGAAAACATAAGCCTATGTTATCAATGCACTTGAATCTTCAATCTAGTCTCTCTCTTATTTGATTGTATTCTGCTTGAAGCTCACTATAAGTGCATAAAGTTCTTTGTGAAACCCTTAATATATGCAATACTTCTCATTCTTTGAGTTGAGAGTAGGTCTCCTTCCTTATACTACTTCCCTTTATTTGTAGACTTCCACTATGAAAGGAGACTTTATGTAAATAAGTCTTTTGTCATAAACTCTCTTTGTTCACTCTGCATGAGTATTTCAGTAACTAGTACTTTGCATCTCATCTCCTATTTGTCAATCATCAAAATCTTACTCGATCTAACAAATTCTCTCCTTTTGACAATGACATATCGTGGCTTTTTGTGTGCATAACTTCAACCTGAGACATGTCAATTTCTCAAAGCACACCAATCAAGGAAACATATTAGAGGATTATGTTAGACTAATTGGGTTATAAATATCACACAAGTATGCATTTCCCCCCTTTTGGCATCATAAAACACTATGACTATAGACAACAGACTAGGAGATGCAATTTGAATACTCATGGCCACTAGGATTTTACCTACACATACTTTAAAGTAAGAACCTGAACAGTTACAACAAAGAATTTACAAAATTATAGGAGATAGACAATAACAAGAAACTAAAACCCAACAATAGCATTAATCAAAACATGAACACCACATATGAAATTAAAACGAAAAAGGTAAAAGCAAGCACTTGTGGTTACAAAAGGGAGTGGGAAGGGTAAGAGTGATTAGGACAGAGAAGAAGAAGAATGGGATGATGATGATAGATCTTTCTTAAGAAGATAAAAAACACCTTTTAGATTAGTAGAAGGAATTGACCTCTCAGTTTCAAGGATAGCCTCATGTGGGCATGCTCAGCCTTGATCCTAGCATTTCATCCAAAAATTCAGTATCTTCAAGTCTATAGGTGAAATGCATATGATCCATGGAATCCACGTGAGAGGCTTGAAGTGCCACAATTTTCCCATCTTCGGTAACAAGTAGTGCCCTCCACCTTTGAAGTGGTGCATTCCCCCCCCCCCCCGATCGAGGAGCATGTACTATTGCATGGTTCACTAGTCCTAAAATATTCTTAGTGTATTAATATTTCCAAGTTTTGATAGGAACCTCAAAGTGTTAGACCCCAAGAAGGACCCATCATGTGACACAACATGAGTTAGGGAAAATTTATAGGTATATGAGAAATCAATAACTCCATAAGGGTGAGATCTATATAGTTTGCCTTAGTACACTTGTACTTTCTTAGGAGTATCATTTCATGCATAACATCAAATAGTGGTTTCTGCAAGGGAAACATAACACCTTACTGAACTATGGTATGAGCCTCTAACGTGGGAATATTTGAAAACCTTTCTGATATATCCAGGGCTGAAGGCAATTCATCAAGTGGAGGCCAATCTTACTTCATATAGTAACACCACCCAATGTTTGGAACACCCAATATTTGAGCATGACATAAGGATTAAGGGTAAAGTAAACATCTCTCACCATACTAGAACTAAAGGAGGACGAACCTAACACATTAATATAGAATTCACGAGTCTTTTCTCTTCCCATTTTGTGTCTCATATCACAGTAAATGAAAAAGTTTGACCAACCCAATTCCCTCAAAATAACTTTGAGTTCCCCATCTCAGGCCCCTAAAGCCTATAATCACTCAACCTTAAAGCACAATTCGTTGCCCAAAAATCGCAATCCTAGTGGTATAGGCATCAAGCCTATCCTTCAAGTCATTGACCATATGCTCACCCTTGATGTCACCCTAAATCCCCTCCTCATCAGTGTCAGTATCTCTAAGAGACTTAAAGGAAGGAAAGTCATCAGTGGGCTCATCAACCAACTTGGATTCGGAAACACCCTTAAAAGGAGCAGGTTGCTTAACATGTTTTTGTGGATTAGCGAACAAAACAATACCCTTGCATTTTATATCCCTTTCAAACTCATCAATCTCATTAGTGATGTTAATGGGGTTGGCTGGAGAAACACACTTACTGTTGTTTAGATTTTGTCTTTTACACATGAAGTTATACTGTCATGACCTAAGACTACTCCTTAGACGTGACATGGTGCTTAGAGCCACGAAAGACCCCAAGATAACCACATGACATAGCATGAAACTTAGATAACATACACAACTAAATAAACTAAAGAACATAAGCAAGTCTAACATATCATAAGAGTGAATTTGATACAAGACAACATACGCAGAAAACTAATGTTTGAAAAGCCTCCACTCATAAGAGAGTTTCTAGGACAAGTCCCTAACTCACTCGAACTATTTGAAAACTCAAATTAAAATACTAAATGAAAGCATAAAGGGAAGTCCTAGGATCATGAGGACTCACCAATAATAGAGCGAGGATGAGAAGATTATTTACTAACCCTGAGATGGATAGAATATATTAGAACTAATATTATGAAATAATATAGGTAGAAAAGTATGTTGTCAGTACTCAGAATGTATTGCGTATAGGGAAATGCATAAATCTGATATTATAACATGATAAGTCTGTAAAATATGCTAATGTAATTACTAAGTAAAATTATAATACAAGGTTATGATGTCTAAAAACATAATGATTTGTGGGATGCAATGATAACCGACATAAACGATGTGAGCTGCTATATGGAGTTCAATATTCTGCTCCCACACTAAAAAGAGAGTGTCCTACTTGCCAAGGTAAGGACCATGAAATCCAAGTTAAAGTGGATCCACTAGCTAATGTCTACCTGAGACAGATCCTACAAGGGAGCATAGTTCTGGGACAGGGATTGATTCTAAAGGTATCATATCTCAACTAAAAGGTCAGACTTCATCCCTAGGTCCACTAGTTGTTAAGTATATTCCCAACATAAAACATGCATAAATCTAGAAATAGTAATATTATGATTATACTGAATCATTCATGAAATATCTGATAATTTGAGTAACATCTTTAATCATGATAACATAACATAATTTGAGAGACACTTCGTCTAAAAGCATCTAAATCATGATAATCATACATACTGAATGACACTTTATCAGAAAGCATCCTTATTTATAAAAATCTGATAATATGAAGCTTGTGAAAATAACATAAATATGGTCATGAAATACTTGCATATCATGGGTTCATAAAAATATCATTGAAAACCTTGAATTGTAATCAATTCATGCATAATAAGATCAATCATGAAGAAGAATTCGTAATTCAACAAGACCCCATAAGAAATCATGAAACCCTAGGTTGTAAGAAGATCATAAATTGAGAAATTGAGGTTTCTTTGGGACTCAATGGGTGAAGAGAAGCCATTGATGAAGTTCTCACATACCTTGATAGAAAGCATATGTGAAATCCTTCAATGGAGACTTGAGATATTGGAGCCATAGATTGCTTGAGGGTGAAGACTTGAGAGAGAGGAAACATTGGATTTTGGGAGAATGAGAGTGAATTGGGAGGTTAGGGTCTTAGGAATCAGTTATACCCTTCTAAATAAGCATAAAATGACGGAGTATAGGAATTAAAAAAGTGGGAAATACACAATTAACCCTGAATAAAAATGGCAGAACAGGCTTTATGAGATAATCTATGGACCATAGAAGCCTGTCCGTAAAACTCAACTGAAAATCCTAAATTTAGAACTTTGAACCACAGACCACTTCCACAACCCATGATCTTTTCAATGGCCCATAGTGTCCAATCATAGAATCCCAACTACTGAAAGCATCCCGTCTCTGAAGGATGGTCTACAAAACCATTCTATTATTCATAGTCTTTTGTATGACTCGTACTATCCTGTCATTGAACTCAATGTACTAAAATTACCAAATTTTGAAATCTGAATATACGAGACACAACTACTGCTCATGGTTCCTTAGATGAGTCGTACTATTGACTCATACTTTGGAACCCGAGGTTCTGAAGTAGGGAGTAACTAGACTTACTTCTACCAGCCTATCCATGACTCGTACAAAAACCACGACCCGTAATTTCTTTCGTACTAATGAAATAAAAATTCCAACTTACATAAGTTCTTTCACGAGGGTAGTCTATGACCTATAGACCTAAGTATGGTTCATAAGCCTAGGCATAATCACTGATAAACTTAACCTAATTTATGAAACATCAACCACAGATTGTTTCCATGAGCCGTAAAGCTTTGCACGACCCATAACTATTGTTCGTAACTACCAAAAACCTATAGACTTTAAGATGATCATTGCATTTATCTGAGTTAGGCACTTTTGAGGTGTTACACTTATGGATAGGGATAGCCACCAAAAGATGAGAAGGTGAGTCACCTATAGGTTATCTTTCGGAACCACTACAGGCTGTCCTAAAACCTTGCATAGGCAAAACCTAAGGTGTTTGGGGACAAGATTTGCAATGGGGAAATTATCTTCAGCTTCAGTGACCGAGCCCCCAAACTGTTCTATTGACTTGGTACTAGCAAATAGAACACCTGTCATGATGACCTTGGATAGCAAACCTAGTTCCTCCTCACTAGATGCACCTAATATGAGCCTAGAAGGTGAACAAGTTTCAGCTATAGGGTCCCTAGTTTGTCCCCCTTCATGAGGTAAATCCTCTGGAATTCCCTCATTAACCCCTAATTCACCCATGTATGCCCCCCCTAAACCACAACCACCTCTACAAGGAGATATTTCAAATGAGAAACACCAAGAACATCAACAAAAGTCACAGAGGGTAGAGTAGTTATTCTAACCTGTTCCATGAAGGGTATAAGGGCTAGTTCCTAAGGGACATGTATAGGTAAGGGATGAGAGGGTGAGGTTTGGGGTTTTGTCGTAGAGGTATAGGGAGAAAAGGTATCCATCATTTAGAAGAGAGAGAAAACAAATTAGTTTGGAGATTCTAAAAAGAGAGGATTTGGAGAGTGTGGATGAGAACAGTGTTTTAAATAAGGAGTGTTGAAGTAAGGGTGATTTAATTGGCTAGACATTAGAGATTCCTTTAGGGTGTGTTTGGTATCAAGTAAAATGTTTTCCAATTTTCTCATGTTTGGTTAAATGTTTTGGAAAATGTTTTCTAAATCAACTCATTTTCCTCAAATATAAGGAAAATGACTTCCCTTCAAAACTTAAGGAAAACATTTTTCAAAACTCTCTTCCAATTTCAAATTACAATTTTTTTTTTTTGTTGAAAAGATCAATTTATTTCCCCCCAAAAAAATATATTTTAAAGCTTGTATTAAAAAAATGTTTTTATCTTCAATTTTTTTACCCCACCCTCACCCCTACCACCAGCCCCCCCCCTCCCAAAAAAAAAATGTAAAAGTTATTTTTAAAAGATATTTCTAATTTCATTTTTTTTTTACCCCCATCCCCTCGCTCCCTATCAGCCCCCCACCCCTTCAAAAAAAAATTTAAGTTTGTTTTTAACAAATATTTTCTACTTCAAATTTTTATTTTTTTCACCCCTACCCTCGACCCTCCCCCGCTAGCCCCCCACCTAGCCACCCACCCCAAAAAAAATTTAAATTTAAGTTTATTTTTTAAAAAAAATTTCAACTTCAAAATTTCATTTTGCACCTGCCCTCGACCTCCCCACCCACCTCCCAAAAAAATTTAAGTTTGTTTTTAAAAATATTTTCAACTTCAAATTTTTATTTTTCACCCCTACCCTCGACCCCCTCCACTTGACCAAATTACGACCCCACCCCAACCCCAACCCTGAAAAATAATTAAGTTTGATTTTAAAAAAATATTTTCAATTTCAAAAATTATTTTTCTACTCTAGTAAAAACAAAAGATATTTCTCAAATATATTTTTCATTCATAAATCAAACACTAAAAATCTTTTCCGAAAAATATTTTCTACTCGCCAACCAAACATGAAAAAATAAGTCAAAAATTTACTTGTTTTTCAGGAAAACATTTTCCTTCATACCAAACACACCCTTAATATGAAAGAGTTTTATTTTGGGTAGAGATGTGATTTAACACGATTGGCAGACTTGATGAGATGTTTCCCTTTTATTTTTTCCTTTTAGAGATAATGGAGACCATTTTGTTTATATAGTAGATATGATTATTTTGGTAGGACACGTGGAAGGGACACGTTCAAGTGTTTCCTTTCCAATTTTTGAATTTTTGAAAACGTGTAGTGCATATACCTTTAATTTTGAGCATGTTGAGCTTTTCGGTCCTAATTTTGTGAGTCCATTCACCTATGACAAATGAAAAAACTAGGTTATAGTTTATGCGTATCTTAGAATTTAAACCAGCATAGGGGCATACAACCGTATGTAAAATATTGGATATTAAAATTTATGCTATATGTACAATGTTTGTAGATATGTAATTTTTGACCGAACTTAAATTTTACACCATTTTTAGTGGTAAAATATTTCTTTTATTAAATTAGATATTTTATTCTTTTTAATCTTATTTTGTTTAAGTTTATTTTAAAAGACTTGAAAACAACAAAAAATAGAGTAATGTTATAAGCTAAAGTTTTATTTTTCAAGAAAAGGAAATTGACAAATATATATGTTTTTAATTTAGATTTAATGAATAAGTTAGTGTTTTTTAATTATATTTTAATGTTAATTATTTAACTTCTCTATATTTTTATTAATCCAACATAAGTAATTATTATTATTATTATTTGTTAACAACAATTTATTTTATTTTTTTAGAAAAAAGAAAACAACCTAAACTTTGCACTCATCACACTACACATACACTACACCCCATTACCTTAACATTACCCCATTACCTTCACCACCCACACACCCCCACTCCACTACATACCCCCTATATTGTCCCCACTCCCACGAAAAACAATCAGCAACACTACACCACTACACTACTATAATATCAACAGCACACAGAAAAACGTATTAAAAAAACCAGAAAAATCAGAAAGCAAAACACAACACAGCAACACAAAAGAAACGTGCAAGAGGAAAAAAAAAATTACCATACACATAGGCAGCAAACACACAAAATTTCACACTCCTATCCCTATCCACAAACACACAACACATTCACACGGAAAGAAAAAACAAAAAATAATATCCTTACATTTTACTTCTTTTTACTCACCAAAGGCCACCCTACACATTGGAAGAAAAGGAGTTGACGTCGAGGTTCACTTTTGTGATTTTGAGTTCGTGGTTCCTTCTTAGCATTGTTTCCTTTTCGCGAATTGAATTTTCGCAATAGGTATCTTTTAATTTTTATTGTATAATTTGATTTTCATGATTATATAATACTTGATTTCAATGTTATTAAGTTGCTCGAATTTTATGTGTGTTTAATCTTATTACTTTTCATCTTGTACCATATGCTATTATTAATTAAACAACTCTTGCATCTAGGGCTGGGCGTTCGGTCGGTTCGGTTCGGTTTGTAAATTTCGGTTTTCGGTTTAGCAAAATATGAAACCAAACAAAACCGAATTAAATTCGGTTTGGTTCGGTTATTACAATTTCGGTTCGGTTTATTTCGGTTTGATTTTCAGTTTAACCAAATTTAATTAACGCGGCCTCTGGGCAGTAGCATCTGGATTATTTTCTGCTAGCTTGATTATAAACTGATCAAAATTTGACTTTCTTAGCCTTAATTTGTTTCACCAAGTCTCAATTTTCAACCATTCGAGCTATTTCTTGGCAGTTAAACAAATGCAATGAGCTCCCAGAGGATACCATATTCAAGAGTCAAGACTCATAAATCAACAAGTGCATGACAGTGGACACCCTTTTTTATATCGAAAAACTGAAATATTGAAAATCGAAATCGAAGCCGACCAAAATAACGAAAAACCGAAACTAAAATTTAAAAAAAAAAAATCGATTGGTCGGTTTTTTCAGTTTTAACCATATTATGCGCAACCCTAACTATATATAATAAACATGATAGTACGAAAAAATGAAAGAAACAGGAGAACCTAGTACAAGAAGAACATATCCAAAACATGAAAAACCACAGGTATATACACGAGATTATACAAGTTCAGATAGATATGAAACGTTAAGGAATAAAAGATTAAATATAAAAAAATGGAATCCTAAACAAATAAATTTACAACCTGAATATTTAAATTTAGATTGTGTAACAGATATAAATCAAACCATACAATTATGGATAGGTTACATAGCAAAACAAATAATAGACAATAAAATTAATATAATAGAAGTACCAGGATATATAGAAAGAACATTTATAGGAGAAGTTAAATTATGGTTCTTAAATTTAGAAGAAGAAAGTAAAAAGACATTAAGATCAAGTAAAGATATACAAGCTAGAGAAACAACATCAGTAATGGATATACTTTATAAATATGAAACAGCTATAAGAAATGAATTTAGTAGTATGACAACAGAAGAAGAAGAACGAAATAAAGATAAAATTATAAACAGAAATTTAATGAACAAATTAGGAATATGTAACATGTGTTATCTAGATGAATACACTTGTGCATACAAAGAATATTATTATAAAGGAGTCTATAATACACAAGAAAGTCCAGGAATAAGACATTTATATTTTACAAAATTACCAGAACCATTCAGTTCAAAAATAATAAAAGCATGGGAAGAAGCAAAATTACATGATACATTAGGAGCTAGAATAAAATTTGTAAAACAGTGGTATGCAAATACGTGTGAACAATATAGAGAAAATATAAAAATGGAAAAAACAATAATAAAAAATTTAGCATGTTGTAAAGATAAGATAGCACCACAATTTGGTTGTGATGAAAAATACTATAAAAAACATAAAAAGAAAAGGTTTAAAAATTATAAGAAAACGATACATAAATACAGAAATCCAAGGAAAAGATATTTTACGAAATCTAAAAGACCACATAGAAGAAAGAAAAGTATAAGTGAATGTAAATGTTATAATTGCGGAAAATTAGGACATATAGCAAAAGACTGTAAAATACCAAAAAATCCTAATAAAAAACAAATATCAGAAATCATTGTAGAAGAAGAAGTTTGCTTACAATTAGAATACTTAGATTATGAATTAGAAAGTAATGATAGTATTTATGAAATATCTGAAAATGAAGAAGAATATCAAACAGATAATGAAATAGATAATGAAATAGAACAATTAAATGACTGAAGAAAATATAGAAATAATAAGAGAAGAATATACGACAGATGATTATTCTGAACAAAAAATAATTTTTGATAATAACATATTTGAAAAAGTAAAAGGAAAAGAAATTGATTTAAGTGTAGAAAAATATTAGATGCCATTAATAAAAAATCCATTTAAAAGAAATAAAGAAGAATTTTATATAATTAGCCAAAAAGAACATATTATAGATTGCAAATATGCTCAAGGAAAAGCTGAAATACCAATAATAAATAAAAGAGAATTAAATAAAGAAGTACAGAAAATAAAAAGTAAAGAACAAATTAAATATGTACATTTAGGAGGTATAGAAATACTTATAAAAGCTTGTTTTAAGGAAGGAATAGATACCCCAATAGAAATATATTTAGCAGATGATAGAATAATATAACCTATAGAGAAAAGCGTAATAACAGCAGTAAGAGGAAACCTAATCTACCAAAAATTTAAATTTCTGATTAATACTAATTATTCAAAGAGCATTAACAGATCAAAACATAGATAAAGCCTTAGTACTATATTGGAAAATAAATGGAATAACATTAACTTGTGAAGTAAAATATGTACAGCCAGATGTAAAAATTTATATGTATTAACTACAAAACACAAGATAACTGCAAAAAGTAAAATAAAAGGAATAGAAATAGAAACGCCATTTGAACAATTTGTCAAAATAATAGATAATAATAACTACTCATACCAAGAAATAGACACTAATGAAAACTTAGAAATAATAGAAGAAAGAATAGGAAGAACTAGAAAAATTAAAAATAATCTACAAAGAGAATATACAAAAAAGATAGCATATGATATAACCCCTAACAAGTACTACATAATAGGAATAATAGAAGAAAAAGAACATTTAATATTAATAGACATAAAACAAGAAGATAATTACATAATAGATAAATTATTAAATAAAGACGAAATGGAAATAAATAAGATGACAAAACAAAAATGCTCAGATTTACCAGTATTAATAGTAGCTCAATTAGAAATAGAAAAAGAAATAATAATAGCAGATATACCTATGAAAATAAAATTAGAAATTAAGGAAGAACAACAAGCAGATATCATATTAGGATTAAAGTGGTTAGAAGAAATGAAACCCTATAAAATAGAATCTACTTACATAACTATTACCCACAAAAATAAGATGATAATAATAAAAAGAATAATATTATGAAAATACACGTACTTATGAAAATAATAGTAGAAGGATATTATAATAGATATTATACGCCAATGATAGATACTGAGGTAGTTAACATATGTAAATATAACTGTTTACCAAAAGATAAGTGGATAAAATTAAAAACACCAATAGTAGTAAAAGGATTTAATAATGAAGGAAGTTTAATACACTTTAAAGCAAAGGACATAAAAATACAAATATGGGATAAGATACTTAAAATAGATGAAATATATAATTATGATTTACCTACAAAAGACATAATTCTAGGAATACCATTTTTAGAGAAATATTATCCGCATGTAATAACTAAAACCCACTGGTGGTTAACAACACCATGTAATCACAAAATAGGAGCAAAAAGAGTAGGAAATAAAATACGTAAAGATACAGAATGGATAAAGGGAAATGAAAATATTACACAAAAGTTAGAAAATATGCCAATTAATTTTAACAATATAGAATATATAGTATTCACCATAGATAAATTAAGTCCAATAAAAACTAGACTAGAACAATTATATAGTGAAGATCCATTAAAGGGATGGAATAAACATAAAGTTACTGTAAAAATAGAATTAATAGACGAAAATAGTATAATAACTCAGAAACCCTTAAAATATAATTTTGATGATTTAAAAGAATTTACAATGCATATAACAGAATTATTAGAAAAAGGATATATACAAGAAAGTAATAGTAAACATACAAGCCCAGCATTTATAGTTAACAAACATAGTGAACAAAAAAGAGGGAAAAGTAGGATGGTTATAGATTATCGAAATTTAAATGCAAAAACTAAAACTTATAATTATCCAATTCCAAATAAAATATTAAAAATAAGACAAATACAAGGATATAATTATTTTAGTAAATTTGATTGTAAATCAGGATTTTATCACTTAAAATTAGAAGAAGAATCTAAGAAATTAACAGCATTTACTGTACCACAAGGATTTTATGAATGGAATGTATTACCATTTGGATATAAAAATGCACCAGGTAGATTTCAACATTTTATGGATATATATTTCACAAAACTAGAAAATTGTATAGTATATATCGATGATATACTCTTATACTCAAGGACATATGATGAACATATAATATTATTAGAAAAATTTGTAAACATAGTATAAGAATCTGGAATAAGTTTAAGTAAAAATAAAGCGTAAATAATGAAAACTCAGATAGAATTTTTAGGAATACAAATAGATAAAAATGGAATAAAAATGCAACAACATATAGTACAAAAAATTATAAATTCAGAAGAAATATTAGACACAAAAAAGAAATTACAATCCTTTTTAGGATTAGTAAATCAAGTAAGAGAATATATACCTAAATTAGCAGAATATTTAAAACCGTTACAAAAGAAATTGAAAAAAGATGTTGAATATAACTATGATAACACAGATAAAAAGCAAGTACAAAAGATAAAAGAACAATGTAAAAAATTACCAAAATTATGTTTTCCAGATGAAAATAAAAAATTTAATTATATAGTAGAATCTGATGCAAGTGAAAATAATTATGGTGGAGTATTAAAATACAAATATGAAAGTGAAAAAATAGAACATCATTGCAGATATTACTCAGGAACATTTACGGAAACGGAAGGTAAATGGGAAATTAATAGAAAAGAATTATTTGCATTATATAAATGTTTATTAGCATTTGAACCATATATTGTATATAACAAATTTATTGTTAGAACAGATAATACACAAGTAAAATGGTGGTTAACAAGAAAGGTACAAGACTCAGTTACTACAAAAGAAATAAGGAGATTAGTGTTAAATATTTTAAATTTCTCTTTTAATATTGAAGTAATTAAGACTGACAAGAATGTTATTGCAGATTACTTATCAAGACAAAGCTGTGCAAACAGACTTTGAAGAAGAGCTTACAAATACAGTACTTATGAACGAAATATTGGAACAACTTAAGATGCTCAACAACAGAGTATCAGTTATGGAAACAAAATATGTGGAGTCGGACCACAATAAAAAACCAGATCTAGTAGTGCAGTCGGAGCACTCTAAAAAACCAGACCTAGAAGGTGACGTTGGGAAACACCTAAAAACCCAAATTACTAACAATTTGCTTAATATTGCAGGTACCAGTGCAAGGGAAGAACCATTTACCACAATTACAAAAAAGAAAAACTTTAATTTGAATAAGGTATTTGATAAGCCTTATGCCCCACCTCACATACCAAAAAATGAATTATTCGTACCACCTCAAGTACATACATATGCAACATCACTTAACCAAACCAAAAAGACATACAACCATATAACCCGCACCTATATTGAAAATATTGAAAAAATCCAAACTTTGTTAAATACCCAACCAATTGAGAATCCAGAAAAGTTAAAAAACCATCAAGGATATATCACCCAGAAATTACAAAATTATAACAAACTAATTGCCTTACCAAATACTAAACCAAACTTAGTAGCTACATGTTACTCTTATGGACTTATATCAACTGTATATACAATTACAGGAGATGAACTTAGCCTAATACCAGAATTACATCAAGCGTTTATGAATTATAAACGAGTTACTAAAGGACAATTATTCTATGTAAGATTTTATTCAATTCTGTGAAGATATTATTCGACGAAATTAAACCAGAATTACGGTGATAAAGATAGGAATGAAGGACTATATTATACCAGAAGAAATTACAGCTCAACCAGTTATACAAAAAGCAGAGTTACCAGATTTTTACGCAAATAAACGTATTATTGGACTTAGCACAATATTAACAGAATTATCAAATGTTTATGATGAAACAAATTACATATGGAAGTATTGTTCAAGGAACCACTTATTAATCTACTCCATAGCAAAGGAATTACGATATATGGATAAATTAGAAGTAAAGAATTGGGCCTTAACACTACTTAAACCAGAGCAAGAACCTATAACAAAAGCAATAAGGAAAGGATTTATTTCGGAAGATAGCTTAGACCAGTATTGTAAACTTATTGGAAAGAAATATACAGAACATGAATGTAGCAGATGCAGCGGTACAAATAACTACATACCAGAAGTCAACATCGACTAGTGGACAAATGGACAACCAAGACTTAAAGAGGAAGAATTATTGAAGACAGATGGATGGATGAAATTATTGCCAACAACATAATGGAATCTACTTTTCAAAAAGAAGAAGACAGGACCATGTGACGGAAAAAGACAAAAGAAGAAAATATAAAGGAAAAGATAAGATAAAAAAGAAAAGAAGAAAGTGACTTATGTCGGGGATGAATATGTAAATAAGTAAGGACTTACATTGTAAATAACTTTCTTATTTTGCAGCCTTAGCCCTTAGGACGTTTGTATATATAGGCTAGCATATTTCATTTGTAAGGGGCATCAGCGATAGAAAACCACTCTCTAAATCTCTTAAGATTTGAAATTTGAGTTTTAACTTTGTAAAAATAATAGATATTTAATAAAATCACTTATTCCCCAGATGGAGAAAGACTTAGCAAACATTGCAACTAAGGTATGATTATATATCTTTTATAATCCATACTTAGTTATAATTAGTTATATATGATTTATATTTATATTATGAATTATGATTATAAACGATATGAAATAATGATCATGTTTAGCTAAAGTAGATAATTCCTGTCAACCATAAATATTATGTGATATGCTTATGATTGTTATTATGAATTAGAATTATTCAATATTTATTATCTAGTTTGCTAGCATAGAGAAAAGTAAGAGAAGACTTCTAGAACTATGCATCCAAAAATGGGAAACCGTTGAAGGCGAGAGAAGCCGTGTTAGGGGAGTACCTCAGTGTTGATGCGCTGTTTAGGAAGATAGTATCTGAAGAAGGTATCATGCTAGTAGTGACCGGATGATAAAAATGAATACTCTAAGTCATAATAAGCTATCATAAGGTTACCATATGGTAGACATGGAAGGCAGGAATAAATTCGAGAAAATTGCTAAAAATAAATGAATATGGCAGAAATACCCACTGTAGAAGTTAATAATAGTTATTTTGAAGATAATTATAAGATACTTATCTTTAAAGTGTTAGAAAAAATAACTGAACCTAGCATAAAGAAGATAATATGGGAAAAAATAATGAAATACGAAGAAGAAGAAATGAACAACTTACTAAGACAAAATTGGTTTGACGACATAAGAGAAATAATACAAGACTTATATGACCATAATGATTATTTAGACATATACTCAGACTATAATAGTGATTAAATTATGATAAATGAAGAATATTTCCAACTCTGGAAAGAAGTTATGACTGAAATAGATTCATGGGAAAATATTATAAAAACATATTTAGAAGAATACCTTAAAACACAAGACATACAATACTTAAAATTACTAATAGAAGGAGCCCAAATAATTTTACACAAGAAAGAAAAAGAAGATGAATTTTACAAAAAAGCATTTAATTGATAAAAGACTATGATAAATTTAAACATAGCCCGAATTCCGCACTTACCCCCAAAAATGTATAACTAATAAATACTTATATTGGTTATATAATAAATGAATTAAAAATACTAAGTAAATTAAATAATATTATTTTCTCTAATAGAAACAAAAGCTAATTGGGCCAAATTTTAATGGGCTATTGATATTGGATAGGTTGGGTTATAGCCAAACCGAAAACCGAAAACCGAAAAAATCGAAAACCAAAAAAATCGATCGAAAAAATTCAGTTTTTTCGGTTAACCGAATTAATTTAGTTAAAAACCGAAAACCGAACCGAATAGCCGAAATTTTAAAACTGAAAACCGAAACCGACCGAACAAACTGAAAAACCGAACCGAAATTTAAAAAATTTTTGGTTCGGTCGATTTTTTTGGTTTGAACCGAAATATGCCCAGGCCTACTTGCATCCAACCAAAATTTATCAAATACCTAAAAAAAATATTCTAATAGTTTGTTTAGTCAACTTCATCTAAAATTAAAAATGTTCATCCAAGAAAATTAAGAAATGAAGAGCTACACAAGTTTTATTTTTTAATGTTTTTTGTCATGACTTGTAAAAATACTAAAAATATAAATGCATCTATGTCAAATTTTAATATGAAATAACTTTATATTTCTTTAGATTTTAGAGTTTTATTATGTAAATAGTGTTTACAAATATAAATAGTAGAGGTAGTTTAATCATTAATAATACGCTTAAACTTTCTAGTAATAGGTAAAATATTAAAATATATGATCCGTTTCAAAAGTCGATTTTAATTAAGAATGTGGTTACACATCTTTCTTGAGACATTAAAAAAAAAAATTCAAGGATGTGGTGATGCACCTTGTCCAAAAAATATAATTAACTTTCATTAATTTAATATAAGACTTATAGATAAAATAATTAGGTTCGATGCGAAGAAAGACAATTATGTATCTAAATGTAAAGACCAAGAATGCGGTTACACATCTAGGTTGAGACCAAATAAAAGTTCAACAAATAAAATTAACGTTAACAAATCATGCTACGTAATAAATATCCTAAAATAATTTAAGTCAAGTATAAGTCAATAAAAGCGACCGTGCTAGAATCACGAGACTCAAGGGATGCCTAATACCTTCCCCTCGGTCAACGGAATTCCTTACTCGAATTTCTATTACGCAGACCATAATAAAGAGTCATTTCCTTTTGATTATGGATTAAAAACAAAAGGTGACTTGGAACACCATAACTCAATTCCAAGTGGCAACTCCAAAAAAATAAAATAAATCCCTAAATCAATACCATCACTTAAATTGGAACCCCCCCCCCCGGCGAGCGCAAAAAGGGGTGTGACATCTCTAGCGACTCCGCAGGGAAATAACCATAATTCGAGTTTTGTTATATTGACTTTTACTTGATTTTATTATTATTATTATTTGGATATATTGTGTATAACGGCCTAATGTGGTACTTATTCCTCATTTATTGCTTTGATATTGTTGAATTGTATTATAAATGTCTTCTTTCACGCTTCTTTTCTTAGTCTCTAAAATAACACTTCACACACAGTCACATGAATGCAGATATGCATCCTACTTTCTATTGAGATAAAGCCAGAGTGTTTTGGCACTTGGTGAAGGATTATTAGTAGCATATGTTAGGCGGGGTTGGACCAGTAATGAAGTCGGAATACTGCTGCTACCGATAAGTTCCCTCGCCCTGGCCCAAGTTGTCCACTCGGGTAAGCCTGTTTAGATACCTATCTCGTTCAGGTTTGAACCTAGTAAAACTGGGGCATAGGCATGCTTATCCCTAGTAGGCTTCGCTTATTTGCATCATTTGCATTTTTGCCTTAGTGAGACCTGAAACAAGAGTTGGGTCCATTTAGGACAAGTATTCCTCTCTTAATTGACCACTTAGATAATTTTATGTGCTACATGAAGTTTCAATATCTTAAAGTTTTTTTTAAGTGTCCAATCTTAACAAACTCCGCACACCTGATTCTCAACTCGATGAGATACGTAGGTAACCCTCCTTGGGTTCGGTGATCCTTATTAAAATAATTTTAAAAAAGAGAAGTATTTTCTTATTAAAAATAATGTTGTGATTATAATCTTTTGAACTACGTTTGACTTGATTTTTTCTTTGACAAGATACGTAGGCAACCTTATGTTGAGGTTCTGTCCAACCAAGGAAAATCTAAAAAGTCCACGTCACAAAAACTGGGGCAACAAAAAAAAAAAAGGAGGGAAGGAAAAATTTTGGGATTTTTTTTTTAATTTAGAAAAAATTGACTTGGTTAGTACCAACATACTTAGGAGTGTGCATAATAAAAATAATAAAGTGTTAAACTATTTGGCAAGACAGACCAATTTTGTTGTAACCTATAGACTTATTTTGGTATCTCTTGATATATTTATGTAATACTGGAGAAACTGTTTTTCTTAAAGTTAAGGCTAAAGCAAATTCGACCTCATTGTTTTCTGTGCATTGTGTGGTGAGCTTTAGATATAAAATTCAATGGAATGACTTTTGATCTCAAACTTGACCTGAATGTTGGTTAAGGCAAAATTTTGAGCAACATTTAACTTGGGAAATGATTATAGGCTTTCTTTGATCCGATTGTGCCTTTCAAGCCTACCAAATGACATGTTATCCATAGAACTCTCATTTTGAGCCTGAAACATTTTTATTTAATAACCGTATTTAAGCATATATCCTTTTGAGTGCATAAATGCACTATTCCTTGATCCCACCTCTCTGAGCGCACTATCAATTAGCTACACAGCGCCAAAGACCTAAGTTGGGAAACAAAGTGAAAAGGTCAATTATGTGAAAGTTCAAAAAAATGAAAAAAAATTTAGAAAGAAAAATGAAAATAAATCTCCAACGAAAGGAAGAGAAAATGAGAAAAAAAAGAAGTGGAAAATAAATGAGGAGGAGCTTTCAAAAAAAAAAAAAAAAGGTCAAATGAGAAAATGAAAACAATTGAGAGCAATGTGCAAATTTTAAGGAGGAAATAGTCACTTTATTCCAAATGAATATCCTACCTTTCCCTAAGCCTACATAACAAAATGATGACAAGTCCTATTTGATCTCATTTTTGTGTTCTCACATCAGTGGATACTTACATGAGGACCAAATATATGATATCTCAATATCATGCATTGAACATCTTTCTAAGTGTGAGTGACTTCTAAAATGTCCTAAGATCAGAACACTTCTATTATGTGTGAAGTAGGACTTCATTTGTTGTGAGTTCACTTGAAACTAAAGTCAAGACATAGTCAAACATGCACCGATTCCTTTCTCAAAAGATTTAAAAAAAAAAAAAGAAAAGCAAAAAAAACTCAAGAAAAAGAAAAATAATTTTTGATTTATATGAACTACGTTTGACTTGATTCTTGCTATACAAGATAGGTAGGCAGTCTTACAATAAAGTTCGGTCTCACAGAATAAAATTTTATATCCTTGAATGATCAAAATTGGATCATTAAAAAGAAATTCAAAGTTCCTCAATTTAAAAACTGGTGCATATTTTTATTTGTTTGAAAAAAAAATCATTCTCATTTTTAAGGAATAAGCACTCTAGTTGCATTTTAACCTTAGGGAACAAACACCCGATTATCTTTCATTTCTAAGGAACAAACTCCCTAATTGCAATTTGTCTTGCATTTTTTTATTTGGTACATGTATTTCTCATTCATGCTAATAGTGTAAATAATATTATTCTGGTGCAAACTGGGCAAAAAAACTGTTGTGGTGATTCTATTTGATAATTCTGTTAAGAAGGACCCTCCTCATAATGGGATTAACAGGACTCTCCTACATGATGGGATTAGCAGGACCCTCCTACATAATGAGATTTAGATTAGCAAGACCCTCCTAAACAATAGGAATTAGAGTAGCAGGACCCTCCTAAACAATGAGAATTAGAGTAGCAGGACCCTTCTAAAAAAGGAGAATTAGTGTAGCAGGACCCTCCTAAACAATGGAAATTAGAGTAGTCGGAACCTCCTAAACAATGAGATTTAGAGTAGCATGACCCTCTTAAACAATTGGAATTAGTGTAGCAGGACCCTTCTAAACAATGAGAATTAGAGTAGCAGGACCCTCCTAAACAATAGGAATTAGTGTAGCAGGACCCTCCTAAACAATGGGAATTAGTGTAGCAGGATCCATCTAAACAATGGGAATTAGTGTAGTAGGACCCTCCTAAACAATGAGAATTAGAGTAGCAGGACCCTCCTAAACAATGAGAATTAGTGTAGCAGGACCCTCCTAAACAAAGAGAATTAGAGTAGCAGGACCCTCCTAAACAATAGGAATTAGTGTAGGAGGACCCTCCTAAACAATGGGAATTAAAGTAGCAGGACCCTCCTAAACAATAGGGATTAGTGTAGCAGGACCCTCATAAACAATGGGAATTAGTGTAGCAGGACCCTCCTAAAGAATGAGAATTAGTGTATTAGGACCCTCCTAAACAATGGGAATTAGAGTAGCAGGACACTCCTAAAGAATGAGAATTAGTGTAGCAGGACCCTCCTAAACAATGGGAATTAGAGTAGCAGGACACTCCAAAACAATGAGAATTAGTGTAGTAGGACCCTCCTAAACAATGGGATTAGTGTAGCAGGACCCTTCTAAACAATGGGAATTAGGGTAGCAAGACCCTCCTAAACAATGGATTTATATTAGCATGAACCTTTTGGACAATGGGATTATTAAGACCCTTCTACATAATTGGATTTGATTACTTTATCCTAGGGTAAACACTTCCTAGTATGAGACCCTTTTTTTTCTCCTAGGATATGCACTTCATAGTCTGAGTTTTTTTTTTAAAAAAAATTTGCTAATTACTCACAAAATTTTTCCAGTGAAAACTAGGGCAATATTTTGTTTATTTCTTTTGTTTGTGATGATTTTTAGGTTTCTTCAAGCAAAACATGGATTTGAAATTCAGGAACAAAGTTTCAACTCTTTTCAGAATGATAAATCCCATGATAGCCAGAATCAGCTTCTTCAATGCATGTAGCAGCCTGACTTTCCTGACATCTATTTCTATTCAGGTTTTGATCAAGATGACGTGCAGTCATTCAAAAACATATTCAAATTTTTAATTTTGAAGAGTGCCAAAAACTCACTCTAAGTGGCAAGTTAAGCATCGAATTCAATTCAAGATCAAGATACTCACCCAAAAAATCAAGGTGATATCTGAAAGTCAAGGCTCAAGTGAAGACTCAAGAGAAGCTGGATAGATAGGAGCTTGTACTTTTACTTTCCTTTTGACTATTAGCTTTCATTTTTTTTTATGTAGGATAGGAGCCGCGACCTAGATCCTCAAGGGAACGTCACTTAACTTCCAACTCATCACCTCATCCCCTTGAACTACACGTGACCTGATTCCCTTATAACCTGGGATATGTAGGATGTCCAAAACCAAGGCTCGGTCACACGAATTTTTTCTTTCAAATAAATGTCCGGTCAAAATGTGTCACGTTGTCTACTTCATTGTCTACAAACACTTCGTGTTTCCAGTCAAAGAGGGGCAAATTGTAGACACGTAATTTTTGATCGAACTTAAATTTTACACCATTTATAGTGGTAAAATATTTCTTTTAATTAAATTAGATATATATATATATTTTTTATCTTATTTTGTTAAGTTTATTTTAAAAGATTTGAAAACAACAAAAAATATATTCATGTTTTAGGCTAAATTTTATTTTCAAGAAAAGGAAATTTACAAATATATATATTTTTAATTTAGATTTAATGAATAAATTAGTGTTTCTTAATTATATTTTTATGTTAGTTATTTAACTTTTCTATATTTTTATTAATCCAGCATAAGTAATTATTATTATTATTATTATTATTTGTTAACAACAATTTATTTTATTTTTTGTAGAAAAAAGAAAACAACCTAAACTTTCCACTCATCACACTACACATACACTACACCCCATTACCTTAACATTACCCCATTACCTTCACCACCCACATACCCCCACTCCACTACATACCCCCTATATTGTCCCCACTCCACGAAAAACAATCAGCAACACAACACCACTACACTACTATATTATCAACAACACACACAAAAACGTAAAAAAAAAAAAAAACCAGAAAAATCAGAAAGCAAAAACACAACACAGCAACACAAAAGAAACGTGCAAGAGGAAATAATTTCACACTTCTATCCCTATCAACAAACACTCAACACATTCACACGGAAAGAAAAAACAAAAAATAATACCCTTACATTTTACTTTTTTTTACTCACCAAAGGCCACCCTACACATTGGAGGAAAAAGAGTTGAGGTCGAGGTTCACTTTCGTGGTTTCGAGTTCGTGGTTCCTTATTAGCATTGTTTCCTTTTCGTGAATTGAATTTTCGCAAGAGGTACCATTTAATTTTTATTGTATAATTTGATTTGCATGATTATATAATACTTGATTTCAATGTTATGAAGTTGCTCGAATTTTATGTGTGTTTGATCTCTTTGCTTTTCATCTTGTACCATATGCTATTGTTAATTAAACATCTCTTGCATCCAACCAAAATTTATCAAATACCTAAAAAAATATTCTAATAGTTTGTTTAGTCAACTTCATCTAAAATTAAAAATGTTTATCCTAGAAAAATTAAGAAATGAAAAGTTACACAATTTTTTTAAAATGTTTTTTGTCATGACTTGTAAATATACTAAAAATATAAATGCATCTATGTCGAATTTTAATACGAAATAACTTTATATTTGTTTAACATTTTAGAGTATTATTATGTAAATAGTGTTTATAAATATAAAAAGTAGAGGTAGTTTAATCATTAATAATATGCTTAAACTTTCTATTAATAGGTAAAATATTAAAATATATGATTTGTTTCAAAAGTTGGTTTCGATTAAGAATGTGGTGACACATCTTTCTTGGACATTAAAAAAAAATTCAAGGATGCGGTGACACACCTTGTCCAAAAAATATAATTAACTTTCATTAATTTAACATAAGACTTATATATAAAATTATTAGGTGCGATGTGAAGAAAGACAATTATGTCTCTAAATGTCAAGACCAAGAATGTAGTTACGCATCTAGGTTGAGACCAAATAAAAGTTCAACAATTAATATAAATGTGAACAAATCATGGCCCGTAATAATATATCCAAAAATAATTTAAGTCAAGTATAAGTCAATAAAAGCGACCGTGCTAGAACCACGGAACTCGAGGGATGCCTAATACCTTCCCCTCGGTCAATAGAATTTCTTACCCAAATTTCTAGTATGCAGACCATAATAAAGAGTCATGTCCTTTTGATTAGGGATTAAAAATAAAAGGTGACTTGGAACACCATAACTCAATTCCAAGTGGTGACTCCAAAAAAAAAATCCCTAAATCAATACCGTCACTTAAATTGGAAAAACCCGCCCGCTGCGCGCGAAAAGTGGTGTGACAGTGTTCGTTAACTAGTACACAGGGATACTTATGTGATCTTTATCACCCCAGTTCCAACTTGTTCCTTTCAAAGTATTCCCTTGCCAGTGCCTCGGTGAAGATATCAAAAATTTACTTGTTAGTGATAAAAAAATTCTTAGAGTCCAGTTTCTTTTCCACATTATCCCAAGTGATGTTTAATATCAATGTGCTTTGTCCTCTTATGTTGAACTGGATTTTTGGTTATATTAATCGGACTTTTATTGTAACAAAAGTTTGTAACACACTCAATGTTAAGACCAAAATCCTTGAGTTGGATTTTTATCCAAAATAGTTTAGCACAACATGAGGGATCTACTACATATTCAGTCGTAACAATAGACAAGACCACTGAGTTTTGCTTCTTTGTTTCCCAAGAGATTAGACATGATCCTAAGAAGTGTGCTATTCCTGTAGTACTCTTTTAATCCATCACGTAACTTGCATAGTGAACAGCAATATATCCTACAAGCTCAAAGATACTTCCTTTTGGATACCACAAGCCTAGGTCCATGGTTTCTTTTAAGTTCCATAGGATTCTTTTGATAGCCTGCAGGTCGGGTTCCTTAGGACTAGCTTGGAATCCAGATCATAGTCCCATCTTGAATACAATATCAGGCCTTCTTGGTCTGAGATATATGACAGATCCAATCATCCCCATATACAGTTTTATCTCCATGGTGTACATGTTCCCTCTGGACCTAATATTGTAGTTGTAGCAATTGGCGTGTCGATCATATTTGCATCATCCATTTGAATCTTTTAAGTAATTCCTTTATGTATTTCTGCTGATGGATCAATGTCCCCAAAGGATTTTCTTTGATTTGAAGCCCTAGAAAGAAATTGAGTTCCCTCTTTACGTTCATTTCAAATTCATTGCTCAGAGAAGCAAATTCCTTTGTGAGTGCTTTGCTAGTGGCTCCAAATATGATGTCATCTATGTAAACCTGTACAAATAGCAAGTACTTTCCTTTGTTTTTGAGGAATAAAGTGTTGTTAATTTTTCCTCTTGAATATCTATAGATGTGAAAAAACTTTGACAAACTTTCATACCATGCTCTGGTTGCTTGTTTAAGTCTATAGTGGGCTTTATGAAGTTTGAAAACATGGTCGGGATATTTAATGCTTTCAAAGCTTGGTGGTTGTTTGGCAACCACTTCTTCCTTCAGTATCCCATGAATAAGTACACTCTTCACATCCATTTGACAAAGTGTGAACTCCCTATAAATAGCAAATTCTATAAGGAGTCTGATTGCCTCCAATCTAGCCACTGTCGTGAACGTTTCATCATAGTATATGCCCTCTTCCTGATTGTATTCTTGGACCACCAACCCTTATTTTTTCCTTGTGATAGTTCCATTTTAATCTACCTAATTTTTGAAGACCCACTTGTTCCAATGGTAGTCAGTTCTTTGGTCATGGTACCAGGTGTTACACTTTGCTTTTTTCAAACTTATTGAGTTCTTCTTCCATGGCAATGATCTAATCTGTATCTTGTAGAGCTTCGTTGATTTTCTTCGGTTCAAACGTAGACAGAAAAACATTGAATATACATAGATTTTTTAGTTCTGATCTAGTAGTTATTCCATATACAGGTCTGTGAGAATGTTTTCAATTGGATAAGATCCTTGATACTGGTATCCATTGAGTACTAGGTCTTTTGATTATACTATTTGGTTCTCTTGTTCTGTTGATGGATTATTTCAATTTCCACTATTTGATGATGTCACGACCCAAACTACCCCTAGATGTCACATGACAAATAGGATCCCGAGAGACCCTAAACAAGCCATTTGACATAATCATGACACTATGAGTACAAAATAATAGAAATGAATCACAAAGTAGAAAGATAAGTCTCCAAGCTAACATCTCAACATAAGAGAATCTAAGTACAACACTGTAAATGTGGAATCATACTAAGTCTGACAATAAGACTCTACTATCATGGGTGTGACTAAGACAATCCCCACCTCAAGAAATAAGTCTGAAAATTGAAAAGACTGAAATAGACAAGGAACTCATAGTGTATCATGATGCCCTTGAACCATGAGGACTCACCACAATCTAAGAAAAGTTGAATCAATCAACTATCCATGGTTGAATGGAGGAATGTCGGACACTATATTATGTAGCAATATAGGAACAAGAGATATTTATGTGTGAGTACTTGGAATGTATTGAATATGAGGAAAATGCATGAACATAAATATGAAGCATGATAAGTGTTGTAAACATTATAATGCATGACCAAGTAAAATATGTTCAATCTTGATAAGCTAAATTCATAAACACGGGACAAGGTCAATGCAATACTTGAAAATCATAACATAAGCTTAAATCATGGTTTTTGGGTGAAGTCATAAACTCTTTGAGAAAACCATAAAATATTTTGGGATGTTTACCATTAACCCACATAAACCATGTGAGATATAACATGAAGTCCAACCTACTACTCTCACATTGAAAAGAGAGTGCCCTACTTTCCAAGGTAAGGACCATGTTATTAAGCTTAGGTGGATCCACTAGATAATGTCTTTCTAAGACAAATTCCTCCAGGGCACATAGTTATGGGACAAAGAGATTGCTACTAAAGAACTTCACATCTACTAACGGGTGAGCCTCCATCCCAAAGTTCACTCGGTGCTAAGTAAACTCCCAATGGAAACGTAAGTAATCATATCATAATATTTGGAAAGGTAAGAATCTAGTAATACCAATCCAATCATAAACTTTATATCATAGAATAGCTCCTTTCAAAATCATGATTTCATAACATATTCATAAAGATACTTATCTTAAGCATCAAAATCATGATCATATTTTCAAAATGAGAATACTTCAATTGGAAGAAACGCTTCATAAAATGTATTGATACTTTATCTAAAACATCTTTGATTCATAAAATCCCTCAATTCAGGATGCATGCATAATCTTAAAACATAGTTCATAATCATAAAGTAGATATATAGTATGAGTTCATATGAAAATAATTGCAAACATGTGATTATGATCAAATCATGCATAATAAGATTAAATATAATGAAATTAGTCATAAACAATTGAACACATGAAAAATTATGCAAGACCCTAGAATTTGGGTTGGAATCATAGAAGAGAAATAGAAAAATCTTGGGACTCAATGAATGAAAATGGATACCTTTATGAATTTTCCACATACCTTTGAGAATCCTAGCTTTTGAATTGTAGAAGGAAGCTTGGAACTTGAAGAACCCTAGAAATCCTCTTGAATCCTTGGAGAGAATTTGGAGAGTAAGCCTTGAGAGCTTTTGGAGTTTTGAGTGAATGAGTGGGAATTAGTAGTTTTTCAAGATTAAAATCAGTAATAGGACCTAGATATAGGCTAGAAATGACACAATTTAGGCATTAAAAGAGTAGAAAAAGACCCATATGACCTTGAGTTAAAAGCTTTGGAGGAACCCTACGTGACCATGTACGGGCCGTACATGACCCTACGAACCATCCTGGTCAACCATATGTGGCTTTGTTGGAGACCTACAAATCAAGGTCATAGACCATGTACCACTTCCTATGGTCTGTCGACCTTTCCATGGGTTGTAGGCCCTCACTTACTACCCAAGGCACCCAAAATTTCACCAAGTTTAAACCTCACCTGCGAACCACCTTATACGGACCATATACACTCCTATGGACAGTCCAATTGGTCCATGGCAATCTTTTAGAGACCTGAAAATTTCAAATTTCCAGGACCCCTTTCCACGACTATCCTCTAACGGATCATAGGACCTTATACGACCTATAGGTAGCCTTGTACAAACATGAACCAATAACCAATTCTGCACTTCTCCTTTCCAATTTCTCGGGTGTTACAGATCAATTAAGTGTGCCTTATCTGAGATGTCATCATTGTCACAAGAGTGGAAGTTGTGTCATCCTTCTTATAAGGGTGGAACCTATTTCTTTCACCAGTTTCTACACAATTAATTCAGAAGTCCTTGGTAGTTCATCATCATCCTATAAACATTGGTTAGGTGTAACATATCTCTCATCAAAGACTACATGCACACTTTTTTCAACACACATATATTTTTTGCTCAACACCCTATAAGCTTTACTATGTGAAGAATATCCTAGAAAGATTTCTTCATAACTTCTAGCATCGATGTTTCCTAACAAGTTATTTCTATTATTTTGGATACAACACTTGCATCGAAAGGCTATTAGGTGAGAGATGTTAGGTTTTTTTCCTTTGAGTAATTCACAGGCAGTGTTGTCTAACATAGGATTGGACATGCATCTATTGATTATGTAGAAAGCTATCATCATAGTCCTAGCCACCTATTGCAGAGTTCTGTTTTTCCTTTCAATAGCTCCATTTTGTTGAGGGGTTCGAGGAGCAGAAAAATTATGATCAACACCATGAGAGGAACAATATTGTTCAAAAATTGTATTTTCAAATTCCGTTCCATGGTAAGATCTAATTGTAGCTAGTTGTTTATCAAGTTTCTTTTCCAATTTTCTCGCGTAAGTGTAGAATGCCTTAAATTCATCTTCTTTAGAAGTAAGAACTATCCAAGTAAACCTTGTGTAGTTATCAACTAGTACAAACACATATCTCCCTCCTCTACTTTTTAATAGTTCCAAGGATCTTGTTGAGCTGATGACTTGTTTGGATTTAAAAGATGCTTTTACCATGCTTCACAAAACTTGTCTTCCTTGAACTCAGTTTTAGGGATTCCTATCACCAATTCCTTGGAGTTGAGCTAGTTTAGATGAACATGACTAGCATGTCCCAGTCCTTGTACCATAGCAGAAGATATTTGTGCATCACACTTAGACTCTGTTTGAATTGATATAAAAGTTGGTCAAACATACTTCCAAGTCATTTTAGCTTTTGAGAGTGTTTGGAAATGTTAAATATAACTTAAAATAAGTTTAAAATGACTTTAAAAAGTTTAAAATCAAAAGTAGGACTCTCCCTACTTCTTATTTTTGACTTAAAAGTTATTTAAGTTTGACTTTTTATTTTTTGACTTAAAAGCTCTTTTTTGGCCAATCCAAATGGGCTCTTAGTCATACACGATCTTCAATAAGTACCTTTGCAATATAAAAAATGTATGCATGCTTGTATATTTGTCAAGTCAAGACAGTCTTCGTAGTTTTTAGGTTTATCAGTTTAACACATGCAGAGTAGAGGGTTACCTTGTTTCCTTATCATAGAGCTGCGATACACTGAGTAGATTGTGGTTCAGTCCTTCATCATTGTATACCTTTTCAATTTCGTGTTTATCACATTTACCTGTGTTGCCAATGCCTTTGTTTCCACCACCAAATGAAACCATTCCACCCTTCCCTTATTCAAGGGAGAGGAATTTTTATTTTTTTCCAATTATATGTCATAAGTAAGCATTATCCATGTACCAATATTGCTTTCTTTCTCTCACTTTTTCCATCAAATTTCAAGGGACAGATTTAGGAGCCTAGATTAACTTGAGGTCCTTTCCTTGGATCGGAATGATGAATGACATCTCAATTCATCCATTTTGGTAAAGTATTTCCAGGTTATTTCTTTTGCGCATTCCTGTTCCTTCGATGTTTTTATTCATGTTAGCTCTGGCTTTTGGACATGCAACCCTAGAGTGTTACTTATAGTTTTAGCCCTATATGTGTTGTTACTCAGTTGATTCAAGCTCATATTTAGTTCTAGCCAGTTCCTGATTAATTCTTATAGATTTTTCTTTTTCTGAAAACAATTCAGTTTTAAGTCTCTTAAGATTCTATTCACATCTGATAAGGTCGTCACTAATCTTAACCTTCCCTTTTCCAATGACACTTAAATTTCAAGATTTCAGTTTTGAGAGACAAGTTACAAATCAAGTTGGTCAACCTTTTCCTCGTTGGAATTGGTTTTCCTCCTTTAGACCAATGTTGATTTTTTCAAGATCAATGTATCCAAATTGCAACTGGTCCCTGCTATCATTCAAACCTTGAACATTTTCTATGAGAGTCAGCATTTAGAGAGTTAGCATTCTACAATCTTGTTTGTCGATATCAATTGCACTTGAATCTTCAATCAGATTTATCTCAAATATGATCTCTCACTTATTTGATTATGTTCTACTTATAGATCTCTATGTAAGTGTGTAAATTTATTTGTGAAACTCGTACTGTATTTATAGATGCAAGACTTCTCCTTCTTTGAGTCAGGGTCAGTGCCCTTCCTTATACGACTTTGCTTTCCTTGTAGACTTCCACTATGAAAGGAAACATTATTCAAGCAAGTCTTTTGTCATAAGCATGCTTCATCCACCGCCTTTAATCCTTTTTATTCATGTGATACCTCTTCTCCTATTTTAGTAATCGGCTCCCCGCATCTATTTCCCTATTTGTCAATCATCAAAATCTTACTCGATCTAACATTTTATGTTAATATATTATTATATATCGCTATATCTTGTTCACTTTTATCTATGTGACTTTGGTTCTTGATCCATATATAGCGCCATATATTGCATAATTCCTGTGATTTCTAGAGCTGGTTGCTTTGGTTCATCCATTATATTATCTTTCATTTTTTTTTCTTCAATTTTTGGTATTGTTAATTGGTCCTAGACTCTCCACTTTATTCAATAGTTTAGTACATTCATATTTCATTTACATCTTAGGAATGATGGTAGACTATGGTCATGTCTTCAGTTGAGGCTGGGGGCGAGGGGAAGTAAGAGTAAGGGGGTTAAGGTTTCTTCTATGTTGAGAGTAGGGTCATGGAACACATGGCCACTGATGGGAAAATCCATAGAGTTAGTGAAGATTATCAAGAAGTGGAAGATACATATTCATTGTGTCTAGGAGACCAGATAGGTAGGTAGCAAGGTGAGGGATGTGGACAAGTTTACGTTATGGTATTCAAGAGGCTCGAGGGATAGAAATAAAGTAGGTGTTCTAGTAGACGAGGACTTTAGGGAGTGAGTGGTGGAGGTTAGGAGGATAAATTATAGGATTATGACGATTAAGCTAGTCTTTGGTGGGATAAATTTGAATGCCATTAGTACTTATGTGCATCAAGTGAGCCTAGATGAGGATGCCAAATAGTTTTTTTGAGAGGATTTGGACGAGGTAGTGAGAGGTATACCGAACACTGAGATGATTTTCATTGGTAGAGATTTTAATGGCTATATTAGGTCAACTTCAACTGGCTTTGATTAGAATTCAAATGCATTAACTAGAAAATATGAATAACATTGCACAAACTTAAAATAAAAAAAGAGAAACAAATTTGAATACAATATAAGAAGGAGATCTTTAGATGATGTTTTAAGAAATATTTAATGGATTGACTATATTGTGAATAGTAAAAGAATTAATAGAGAAATAGTTATATTAAGAAAAATGATGATTACTAACTTTTAGCTAAAAAACTAGAAAAAAAGACTTCACATAAGAAGAGACATGAGAAATTTCATTTTTTTTTTCAAAAAGAAGTAAGGCCTCTTATAACGTTTTGCTTTAGGCCACAAATGTTATTGAGCAGCCCCTGTCACATGATTACCACATGACAATTACATTTGAATCCAATTATACGATGACATTTATAATAGAACTTAAATACTTTTATCATTTTATTTTTCTACTCAACTCATGAGGAGGATTTTTCATTTGATTTTGCACGCATGGTGCCAGAGGGAGGGACACGAGGGATAGTGGATGAGACTTAATAGGCAAGTCAGGGAGGGGTAGTGGAGGAAAGGCGACAAATTTCACTAGATTAACAAAATAATGTTGTTGATTCCCTGACTGAAGACACCTCATATATCATTGCTTTAAACACATCAGATATCAAATTCAAACAACTCTTCCTGCTCCCAACTTCCACTGGCGCAGCAACTACACCATAACACAACATCAAACACAAGTTTGATGATTATGCCACTTCCATAAGGGTCCAAAAAGATGAAACCATCTCTCTTTATCTGTCAGCTCTATTCAATTCTTTGTTTTTATGTTTCCAGCAGAGAAACTCTAGTCCGTCAAGCTAATTACTCAACTTAATTGCCTCAGTTAATTATAAAATTCAATGAATCAATGAAATTCGACCAAACCAATAGACCTTTAGAGTATTATTTATAGAGAAACGATCACACTACGGTGGGAAACAACTTCATTTGGCCTAAATGATACTGAGTGTGATATCCAAAACAGCGACACCATGTAACTCTTTGGGAAACTGTGAAGCACATAGCATCCTCACTCGTGGAGGCTGATATATAAATTAAACTTGCTTATTCATGACCTATGCAACTACAATGATTATCAAGCGATTAATTCTAATATCTCTTGTATGACGAAGATTCTTACCATGCTTCTCACAATGACCCTAAAGGATGGTACTAGTATATCTAATGCATATTTCCTAATATTTATTCACACCTCTATTCCTACGGCTATGGTAAAGATTTATATATTTCCTTCTATATATATCACAGAAGTTGCTCATGGATGCATTTTTCAATTTATAGATTCATGTAATACATGTTTCCCCACCCCATAACAATATATATGGAATGTGCTCCTATATTGTTAGAGTTCTGTAAACTTGTGAGAGGGGTTGCTGGTGTTCATGATGCTTTGTATATTTTTAGGAGTATTTTAGAGGCTATGATGGAGTTGTATGATGTTAGGGATGTGGTAATACTACATGATATTTGACATTTGTTCGCGAGTTGGAAATACGTTTAATTGAGTGTGTGATCAGTTCAGTTTATAGAGTTATATATGAGGTTGTGAAGTAAATGAGTTTATCAAGTTTATACATCCTGTGAAGTGTTCAATATGCCCTCAAGAAGCATTAGGTTCTATGATTAGTTTCTCTTAATTGAAGCAATGTAAGAGTGAAGCAGGAAGGAAAATATTTGAGATGCACAATTACAAAAAATAGATTGAAGGTATGCATCATGTATTTTGTAACTTGGACAAATTAGAGTTGTGTCTAATGAAATGGGAAAGTGAGCTGGATTTGATAAAAAATGAAGAGGTGAACCTATTGTACTTTATTGGTTATTGTTTTTTTAGTTTTGAAAGAGTTATGAAGAATCTCAAATCTCGTCTATAGGCAGTTTGCTCCTATATTGTTTGCGTTTTCCAAGATTATAAGAGGAGTAGTGGGTGTTGATGATGCTTTGTATATATTTTTCTGGGGTATTTTAGTTAAAATGATGAATGGGTATGTCAATGATGTGAAGTGTGTGTTAAGATTGTAGCATGTTTTCCTTTTGTTCGCGAGTTGGTAACTAGGTCATCGTATGCTTTCGAATTGAGTGTGCAATCAATTGAGTTTATACAATTATCAAAGAGTGATGTGCATGAGTTTATTAAGTTCATGCATCCAGTAAAGTGTACAATAAGGCATCAAGAAGCATTGGGCAGTCCAATCAGTTTCCCTTCCTTGATACAAGATGAAGTAGGAAATGAAAGATTTGAGATTAAAGGTGTGCATCGTGTTTTTTGTGACTTGCTGGAAAAATTGGAGCTGCATCTAAAGGAACTGGAAAGCCAGCTAGTTTGGTTAACAAAGAAAGAGGTGAGCCTATTGTACGTTGTTAGTCCCAATATCTTTTAATTCTAATGGAGTTAAAAAGCATTTCACAGTTGAATAAGGGATTGGAGGATATGTTTAGGGAGAAGATGAGGCAAAGAAGAGTTGCATTCTGCTTTTTGATAGTTATACCGTCAAAATTGTCTAGAGATTATTCGTGGATTCTTGAGCACATAGAGGTTACTTAGTTAATATAAGGCAATGTTTTTCCTTGAAGATGCATCGAGAAAGAAAAGACAAGAATAAGGAGCTATACAAGATGTTCATTTGGTCCCATTTGTTGGAAGAATTATTTGAGGAAATTGGACATGTGGATCCTTGATCGGTGCGAGGAAATTTATTCCTACAATTTAAGAATGAATAAAAAAGCACCAGGCCCGATAGCTTCTTCATTCTAAAATTGCATAAATAATTGGCCTCGCAGGGACCTAGGACTCATATGTCCAATATACTCAAATGATTCTTCAAACAAATGAGACCTTCAAATGAGCATCTCGTAAAGGTCCTCGTTCTTTTGTCTCCCTTCTCGAAGCATCTTCAAGGCAAAATGTTGCCTTATCTTAAAATGTGTTACTTCCCTGTGCTCAAGAATCCACTGATATTCTGTAGACCTTTCTGAAAGTTCACCTATCAAAAAGCACAATGCAACTCTTCTTTGTCTCAAATTCTCCCAAAACAGTTCCTCCAAACCCTTATAAAACTTTGAAATGCTTTTTAACTCTTTTAGAATTAAAATATACTGGGACCAACAACGTACAATAGGGTCACCCCTTTCGTTGTTTACCAAACCCAACTGGCTTTCCAGTTCCTTTAGACATAACTCCAATTTTCCAGCTTGTCACAAAAAATACAATGCACACCTTTAATCTTAAATCTTTCATTTCCTACTTCATCTTGCATCAAGGAAGGGAAACTGACCAAACTACCCAATGCTTCTTGACTCCTTATTGCAAACATTACCAGATGCATGACCTTAATAAACTTACACACATCACTCTCTGATAACTATATAAGCTTGAGATTATTCTTTGAAATTAGTTTTGATAACAACTTTGTGTGGTGTTCCTCACTTGACATTTTATGTTATTGTTGGTCTTTTGTTTTGTGAAAATTTATCAGGTGGATAATGTTACCTCTTTCCAGAGGAAGACAATTGGTTTGGCTCTCTCTACAATTCCAACTTTAAGGTTGCCTCAAGTACTTGATAAACATGATCATAAAAGTGCTATACAGGGTGGAAATAAGGATTTAAGTGAAGACGAGTTTAGGTGTCTGATAATATTGCTTTTTACTCTAATGGCTCTTGAGATTTTTTTCGAATTGGTTTCTCAGTGAAAATTTTATTTTTAGATGAAACTCTTGGACCTAATAAATCAGATTTCATTTTATCAATACTCAATCAGTGAGAGACAATCTTCAGACTTGTTCATCTCTTAACGGGGAATCCTTCAATGCAGCCATTGGTAGACTGCAATAGTCAATCAATTTAAACAAGCATTGAAGATATAATATTCTAAGTTGATCTTTGAGTTCCAATGATCCCACCAAGGTGTAAGAAAGGTCAGTTGTTCTCTATATGGATTCATTTAAATTTCTTCTTTCACCTTGATCCCCGAATACATAACTTTTAGTTTTAACATTATGTGGACATATATTAAAGGGAGATGCATATTTCACCGCAATGAATCTGTTCTAATTTAAGAGAGTACATGTACTAGTGAAAGTTATAATTTATTTATGTATTTGTTTTATAGTATAAATACCTTTATGGCATTTTCCATCTTTATTGATAAACTAATCATTGATTTTGAATTCTCCAACTGGATAGAGGTTTTTTCCTTTTCAGCACAACAATTTACATAGAATATTCATGATTCTTTATAGAGCCTTGAAGGAGCTGTCTACAAAGAGGCTTACATCAGACCAAAGGACATTTTCTATGGTGTTGTCAATTGTCTTCTTCTTCTTGTATACTTTTTATATCTTTGAGCACCATGAGTATAAAATCCAAAAAGTTATAAAATCCGAGGGGTACATGGACCAAACCTCTGATATAGAACAACAAGGATAAACTAAACAATCTATATAAATGCTAAATGACGTGCCTGCACGACCTAGTGGATTGGGTCTTGGTAGTGCTCCTATATTCTTAGAGTTTTATAAGCTTGTTAGAGGGATTGCTGATATTCATTATTCTTTGTATATATTTTTTCATAGTAGTTTAGCGTCTTTGATGGAATGGTATGATGTAAGGATTGTGTTTATATTCCCATTTGTTCGTGAGTTGGAAACAAGTTAATTGAGTGTGTGATCAGTTGAGTTCATAAGGTTACGAGGTAGTGATGTGAATGAGTTTATCAACTTTGTACATCTCGTGAAGTGTACAATAGGTTGTAAGATTAGTTTCCCTTTTACTGAATCAAGGTAAGAGTGAAGCAGAAATGAAAAGATTAGAGATGTAAAATTACAAAAAAATAGATTGAATATGTGGATCATATATTTTGTAACTTGTACAATTAAAGTTGTGTCTAGTGAACCCATTGTACTTCATTGATCTCAGTATCTTGTAATTCTAAAGGAGTTAAGATGCATTTCAAAACAATGTAAGGGCTTGGAGGATATGCTTTAGGAAAAGATGAGGCAAAGAAGAGTTGCATTCTGCTTTTTGATAGTAAGACTGTCAAAAATGTGTAGAGATTATCCATAGATTCTTGAGCGCATAGAGGTAACTCAGTTAATATAAGGAAATCCTTTTCCTCAAAGATTCTTCGAAAAGGGAAAGTCAAGAATGAGGAGCTATACAAGATGTTCATTTGTAGGTCCTATTTGTTGGAAGAATTATTTTAGTCAATTGGACATGTGGATCCTAGATCACTGCGAGGCAATTTATTTCTGCAGTGTAAAAAGGAATTTAAAAGAACTAGGCCTTTAGCTTCTTCATTCTCAAATTGTATAAATAATTGGCCTTGCAGCGATTTAGGACTCTTATGTCTAATGTACTCAATTGATTCTTCAAACAAATGGGACATGCAAATGAGTATATCGTAAAGCTCCTTGTTCTTGTGCCTCCCTTCTGGAAGCATCTTCAAGGCAAAACACTGCCTTATCTTAATATATGTTACCTCCTTGTGCTCAAGAATCCACTGATAATCTATAGACCTTTTTGAAAGTCTACCTATTAGATAGCACAACACAACTCTTATTTGCCTCAAATTCTCCCAAAACATTTCCTCCAAACCTTTTACAACTTTAAAATGCTTTCTAACTCCTCTAAAATTAAAATATACCGGGACCAATAGCATATAATAGGCTCATCTCTTTCTTTCTTTACCAAACCTATCTGGCAGTCCAGTTCCTTTAGACACAACTTCAATTTTTCCAGCAAGTCATAATAAACATGATGCACGCCTTCAATCCCAAATCTTTCATTTCCTGCTTCACCTTGAATCAAGGAAGGGAAACTAATTGGACAACCAAATGCTTCTTGAGCCATATTGCACACTTTACCGGATGGATAAACCTAATAAACATATGCACATCATTATCTGATAATTGTATAAACTTAGTTGATTGCACACTCAATTCTAAAGCACACAATAACCATGTTGTCAACTGATGAACAAAGGGAAAACATCCTACAATCTTAACACACTTAACATCATAGACATACCGCTCCATTATTGCAACTAAATTAGTCCAGCAAAATATATACAGAGCATCACCAACACCTGCAACCCCTCTTATAATCCTATAAAACTCTAACAATATAGGAACAAGTTGCCTATATACGATTACAAGGTTGGCGAAAAGTGTCTTACATTTATCTATAAATTGATAAATATATCCATGAGCAACTTGTTTTTTAGTTAGAGAAGGAGATATATAAAGTTTTCCCAGAGCCGCAGGAACAGAGGAGTGAATAAATATTGAGATATTCCTCCGATCTATCGCGCCATCCTTTGGGGTCATTGCGAGAAAATTGGTAAGCATCTTCGTAATACGGGAGACATTAGCACTAATATCCATGTTGTCATTGCAGTTAGAGAGGTCATGAATAAGTGAATTCGAGTCACTCATCAACTTCCACATGTAAGAATGGCACGTGCTTCATATTCTCCCGACAATTTGTAGGGTATCGTCGTTTTGTATACCACATTCTGATAATGTTTGGGACAACTCAAGTTGTTCACCGTCGTAGATTAATCGATGTTCCATTGTTGGTACATCAATGAGTTACAGGGTATCGTTGTCGTTTTAACATTGAAAAATTTCCCCTTGTCTGAAATGCCATGGAAAATAACTCCAAGCAATCCGCGGTGAATGTAGTGACACCAACTCAGTTAGCTGAGTACCCCGAAGACCATCTCCTTGAGCAGCATCAAGAGCAGTTGGGGATGTTCTATACCTACAAGTGCAAGGAAATCAATCAGGTTAACGATTTCAAGAACCACTAATTTCCCTTACTCGCATCAAGAAGATCATGAAAGCTGACAATGATGTCTGCATGATCTCTATTGAAGCACTAATTTAGTTTGCCAAGGCTTGTGAGCATGTAGACATCCTTGTCAGTATTCATGATCTTTTTGACGTAAGAAAGGGTAAGATGGTTCTTGAAATTGTTAACCTGCTTGATTTCCTTGCTCTGGTAGGTGTAGAACATCTCCAACTGCTCTTGCTACTCAAAGAGATGTTTGTAGGGGTATTCAGTGAACTGGGCCGCTGTCACTACATCCACCGCTGATTGTTTAGAGTTGTTTTCCATGGCATTTTAGAAAAAAGGTAGTTTTTTCAATTTAAAAATGATGATGATACCCTGCAACTCATCGGTGTACCAGCAATGGCACAATGATTAATCTACCACTGCTAACAGCTTGAGTTGTCCCAAACATTATCGAAATGTGTTACAACTCTTCGGGAGAATGCGAAGCATGTTCCATCCATACACGTGGAAGTTGATGAGTGACTTGAATTAACTTATTCATGACCTCTACAACTCTAATGACAACACAGATAATAGTACTAATGTCGCCCGTATGACGAAGATGCTTACCGATTTTCTCGCAATGACCCCAAAGGATGAGGCATAGAGATCAACGAAATATCTCCAAATATTTGTTCACTCCTTTGTTCCTATGGCTCTGGTAAAACTTTATGTATCTCCTTTTGTAACTAAAAAACAAGCTGCTCATCGATGTAGTTTTCAATTTATAGATAAATGCAAGACTCTTTTCGCCAACCCTGAAACCGTATATAGGCAGTTTGCTCCTTTTAGTGTTAAAATTTTGTAAGATTCTAAGATGGACAGTGGGTATTGATGATGCTTTTTAAATATTTTGCCAGAGTGTTTAGCTGCAATGATGAAAGGGGTATGCCCATGATGTTAAGTGTGTGTTAAGATTGTAGGATGTTTTCCCTTTTGTTCATGAGTAGGCAACAAGGTTATCACATGCTTTAGAATTGAGTGTGCAATCAGCTGAGTTTATACACTTACCAAAGAGTGATGGTGTGAGTTTATTAAGTTCATGCATTCGGTAAAGTGTGTAATACAACGTCAAGAAGCATTTGGCAGTCCGGTCAATTTCTCTTCCTTGATGCAAGGTGATGCAAGAAATGAAAGATTTGAGATTGAAGGTGTGAATCGTATTTTTTGTGACTTGCTTGGAAAAATTGGAGTTGTGTCTAAAGGAACTTGAAAGTCAGCTGGGTTTGGCAAACAAAGAAATAGGTTAGCCAATTGTATGCTATTGGTCCCAGCATCTTTTAATTCTAAAGGAGTTAGAAAACATTTCAAAGTTGTAGAAGGGTTTGGAGGAAATGTTTTGGGAGAATTTGAGGCAAAGAAGAGTTTCAAAAAAGTCTACAAATTATCAGTTGTACAATAAACATGATGCACACCTTCAATCTACTCTTTTGTAATTGTGCATCTCAAATCTTTCCCTTCCTGCTTCACTGTTACTTTGCTTAAATGAAGGGAAAAACTAATCGGACAACTAAATTCTTCTTAACGACATATTGCATACTTTATGGGATGCACAAAATTTATATTGATCCCTGTATCTTTTAATTCTAAAGGAGTTAGAAAGCATTTCAAAGTTGTAGAAGGGTTAGGAGGAAATGTTTTGGGAGAATTTGAGGCAAAGAAGAGTTTCAAAAAGGTCTACAAATTATTAGTTGTACAATAAAATGATGCACACTTTCAATCTATTTTTCGTAATTGTACATCTCAAATCTTTCCTTTCCTACTTCACCATTACTTTGCTTAAATGAAGGGAAAAACCTAAACAGACAACTAAATGCTTCTTAACGACATATTGCACACTTTATAGGATGCACGTAATTGATATACTCATGAGCATTACTACCTGATAACCCCATAAACTCAGTTGATTGCACACCATATTTTAAAGAACACAATTACCTTGTTGCTAACGTGTGAACAAATGGAAAAGTATCCTATAATCTTGTATCAATTTAAAAATTGATGCCTCTGGGAATACATAATCCCCTTATACTCATACTTGAAAACTCTTTCTAAAAAGAATTTCAAAATCATATTATAATATGATCATTGATGACTCGGGAAGTCATACTGTATAAACATTGATGGTATAACTAGATACCATACTGCTTAAACATTGATGGCATAGTCGATTGTGATACTAATCATGTTTTAGAAACTCTTTCTCAAAACTCATCCTAACTTCCTCAAAACTCAGTTTAAAACTCAATTGTTGGCTTTAAAAAGCTTTTCAAAATTTATAACTTAATTCATAGGGTTCATGCAAAATTAGGGACATGAACGACTAACATCAGGGATATTAATAGCAATATGGAAACTCAGTACTCAGAACTCAAGAACGCAAGAACTTAAGGACACTACTCATCTCAAGAATAGTCAATTCATAGGGTTCATGTTGAAATATAGACATGAACGAATAAACTCAAGAATCTTAATGCATAACATACAACAATTCAATAATTAGGAATAGAATTTCAAAAAGAAACACGAACTCGAGAAATCAAAATCAACTCATCTCAAGAATACTCAAATCTAGGGATAGAATTCTAGATTTCTCTTTTACTAATCTGAAAGTAGATGTAGGGTATGAGGATGAACTAGTCCAACACTATTATAGCCTTACATATCTGAAAGAACAAGGTTATTGAAGAATCTTAAAGAATCTTGAAGAAGAACTTAATTAGAAGCCTTGAAACCCTAACTTGAAGTAGAAAAATTAAGAAAGAAATCTTAAGTAAGGTTTCCTTGATTTTTCTCCTTTAAGTTAGGGTTTCAAAGCTTCTAATTAAGTTCTTCTTCAACATTCTTCAAGATTCTTCCAGATTCATCAGGAACCTTGTTCTTTCAGGTATGTAAGGCTATCATAGTGTTGGAAATGTTCATCCTCGCGCCTTACATCTACTTTCAAATCAGTAAAAGAGAAATCTAGGATTCTACCCCTAGATTTGAGTATTCTTGAAATTAGTTTATTTTGAATTCTCAAATTCCTATTTCTTTTTGAAATTCTATTCCTAATTATTGAATTGCTATATGTTATGCATTAAGATTCTTGAGTTGACTTGTTCATGTCTATATTTCAGCATGAACTCTATGAATTAAGTATTCTTGAGATGATTTTTGTCCTTGAGTTCTTGTGTTCTTGAGTTTTGAGTACTGAGTTTTCATATTGCTATTAATATCCTTGATTTGAGTCGTTTATGTACATAATTCCGCATGAACCCTATGAATTGAGTTATAAATTTTGAGAAACTTTTTAAAGCCAAAACTTGAGTTATAAACTGAGTTTTGAGGAAGTAAAGATGAGTTTTTGAGAAAGAGTTTCTAAAACATGATTAGTATCACAATCGAGTATGTCATCAATGTTTAAGCAGTATGGTATCTTGATATACCATCAATGTTTATACAGTATGACTTCCCGAGTCATCAATGATCATATTATAATATGATTTTTAAATGTTTTTGAGAAAGAGTTTTCAAGTATGAGTATAAGGGGACTATGTATTCCTAGAGGCATCAATGTTTACATTGATAAAAGAGAAACTGATATTTCTAAATGAGTTATGAGTTCAAAAGTTATTTCAAGAGTAGTTACCTCTTTTAAGAGGGTAGTTTGAGCAATTATATGAAACCAGAGAAAGATATGTTTTTTAAAAAAAGCATATGAGCATGTGTATATATTATTGGGAGTAGTATTGAGCATCGATATGAGGAAGAGTTCAAACAACTCACAGCCCTCATAAACCATGTATGCCAACATGGGTAAAGGGTTATACTTTTTAGATGATTCCTTATTTCTTTTTAGTATAGCTTAGTGGATCCACTTAGTTGATGATGTTCTATACCCCCGGCAAGATATAGTAGAGTTCTGACAACATGGGCGAGACATTGTATCATCAGTAGCTCATAGTGATGGTTGTCAGTTAGGGAATCTCCCAAGAGAGTTAAAGTGTATTTTTATTTATCACTTATTATGTTGAGTTTAGAGATGAGGAAGTATTTTGTAAAGCTTTAAATGATTTAACTCCTTTATTTCTTTACATTCATCTTGAGTCCATTGTTATCTATTGCAATCCTTTCTTTCAGTTATTTTTTATTCAGGTATATTACATACGTGTACATTCAATGTACTGATTTCATTTGATCTACATCTTTTAATTATGCAAGTATAGGTTCTTAAGATCCTTAATATGAGTCTGTTGAGATCACTTCATCCACTCGTCAGCATTCAAGTAAGGTCTCCTTGCTTCTAGATGACTCCAGTTTTATGAGTTGTAAATATTATTAGCATTTTGAGTAGCCGTGGTTCTTGTCCTGACATTCCTCTATATATAGTAGAGGCTTCAAACATATTTTTTTTTCGGAGAGTCTTTCAGTTTCAGAGGTTTTCTTTAGAACTTATTTCATACTCAGTATATTCAACTAAGTTTTGAGATTCTGTAAATTGTTTTTAAACATTTCTTTCAATTTGATGCTTATGTATGCTCAAGTTAGTCTTCCTTTTGTAGTTAGCTAGGGTGAAGGTTCGCTTAGGGACCAACAATATTTGTCAAGTGCTAGCCACATCTAGGGTGTAGCCTCGGGTCGTGACAAACTTGGTATCAGATCACATAGTTCAAGTATCCTAGGGTGTCTATGAAGCCATGTCAAGTAGGATCTGATTTATGGTTTTAAGGGTCCCACTTCTATAGATGAGGAACTACAGACATTTAACAAAAGTTTCCCTTTTTTTATACTCTAAATTGTGCACTAGAACTATGTCATAAGGAACTTATTCATACTTGTGCATTTCTCAGATCAATTCGACTACCCCTCGTACTAAAGGTGGTTGCAAAACAAAGCCCAAGATCCTTATCGATGAGTTACTCTGAGCAAAAATCTTGAGAAAGTCATGAGACTACAGTGGAGCTTAAGAGAAGCCTATGAGTGAGTTGAAGTGTTAAGATTCAAAACAATGCAATATTATTCATATGAATTGTGCGTTTGAGCTAAAAGCGAGATGCATTACAAGACTCTTTTCTCTAAGCATTGTTTCTGTTAAGACCCTTATGCAAAAGTGTGTTTTGGAGCTTGGGTAGTATTTTCACCCGAAAAGATAGTATGAGTTATGATATTATAAGCAGTAGTACTAAGAGTGCCCAAAGTTAGAAGTATGCATGCAGAGGTTCAGAAATCTTTGAAAAGGAGATAGTGATGGAGCAAATTATGTTATTGCATTCATGCACCTAGTAAGTTATAAGTGATGAGTTTCCTTTATGAGTAGAATAATGAATAATACTGTGGTAGAGAGTTCACGATAGAAGGTAGAGGAATAGTTACTAGTTAGGATGAGATAGAGTAAAATATTAACTAGAATAGAGTTAATGTCGATGTGCCATCATGTTAGAGGGGACTAAATATAGGTGTGAAATCAAAGAGTAGAGTATTCATGAGGTGATAGGTCTAAGCTAAGCTTATGATTTTTGAGGGAGAGCCCATAATATTCAGAGGGTTTTAGAACTAATTAGGCAATGATGTATAGTGAATGGGTAAATAGTACTTAAGTTGTGAAAGAAAGTGTGATGATAATTGTAAGTATGAAGATTGAGAGATATAGATTGACTACTTGTCATGAGGTTTTAGTGGGTGAGTGTTTCTTAATTTTTATCTGGTAGTTGTAAGTTAGTATAGTAAGCGAGCAATCCTATTGATATTCAGGTTTAGTAATAAACATTAAGCTTGAATTTGAGATGAGCATTGTGATCAAAATAATGGCAGCATGAGGGTGGTGATGTTAGTCTTGAGATCTGATTTGGTAGACTTGACATAGAGTAGGTGAATAATTGAGATGTTAGCTGCAATGAATATGAGTGGTACAAGTAAGAGATCCCAACTTTTAGATAAGGGCAGTGAAATGTAGCTAAGTCATAAGTGTACCCAAGATTTTATATAATCAGATTAGATGAGGTTCCAATTAAGTTAGTGATTTTCCATGTGTGCCTATATAGTGTATTTGAGCTGTCAATGTGGAATAGGCTAATGCAAGTATTATTTTTTCCTTAAGAGTTAAATGAAGCGGCCTTATAAGCCAATGAGAAGAGGTTAATAGAAGCATCTTAGAAAGAGGTCTTAGAAGGAGTCTTAGGCCCTGCTTATGCACAATTTAGTAACCATGAGATAAACCTTTCTCGAGTAATAGAGTAAAGGGAATGTAGACTAGTGTGGAGATGATGGAATAGATCCATACATTTCGAATGTCATCTTTAGACCTAAGAGGGAGATGATAAGATGACAAACCAGGTTAAGTGTTGAGGATGAGATAGTGATGTCTTTAGAAAGAGTTTTAGAGATATACCAATCTGTTGAAAATCTTGCATATTCCTCAAGTCGAGTTATTACAACATCTTGTTGATACTCCTAATATCAGAATTGTGTCTATGACCTATGATCACACACTTCAGAGAGATTCACATCTATGCTCAGTTTCCAGAAAGAAGGAAAAAGCCTTTAGCCCATTGATCTCAGTATTACACCATAAAGTTATGGATATCAGCCTCATACAATGAACTTATTCATATAAGCACTCATGTCTCATAGTACACTTACTCTCGCAAATCCATGATTTTCTCTCAATGGCTAACAAAATAATGTTATGCCAAACATATTATTATATAAAAATTCTCGAATGAATCATGCTTATGATCTTTTGCCCTAAAGTCCTTTCAGTAATCCTTTTTAGTTTTGGAGAGGGGTGTTGTTAATAGTAGTTGTGTGATGATGGAGGAGAGGATTATTATTTCTTATTGTGGTACTGGTGTTCTTCTTCTTACATCTAAGGTTATAAATGTGGAGGAAGAAGGGGATGAGGTTTTACCATGAGTAATGGTTAAATGAGAGCAATCAGTCAGTTCCTGATAGTAATATGTGAAATTTCAATTGGTAGAGATGATGAAAAATTCTTAGAAGGACTGGTTAGGAGGAGTCCATGGAGTGGAGGAATTTGATTTAGTTTTGGAGAAAGATTTTCTTGATTTAGTTTCTTGAAACTCTATGGCCAAGAATTAAGATTTTCATTAGTGATTTATAATTGTATGGAGGAATTTGAGTTGGAAAGAATGAAATTCTTGGAGAAAGACTTACATGGAAGAATAATCTTGAAAAATATTGAAAGAATCTTCAATGGAGTCTTCTACTTTGATTTTTCCTTAGGGTTTGAGAGAGAAGAGAATGATGCATTAAGAGATAAAAATCTGATTGTTTTGGGTCATTAATTAGTCAAGAATTTCATTTAGGGTTTTTGTAGAGGTAAAAAGACAAAAACAGACCCTTTTAATGTTTTCCCGTCGGCTAATTCATCACAGCACTATATCAGGTTACTAAATTGGTCATAACTTTTTACTCAAACCTTGGATTCTTGTGAAATTGGTGGCGTTGGAAAGTAGATTCAAATACATTTAATTTGATAGGTTATGGGCCACATAACTCTTTATATTATAAGAGGTATGGTCATTTGATGTTGACCTAATTAGAATCTTACATTAAAATTTAACCGGTAAGGAAACTTTCAAACTCAACTTTGTGCTAGGGGATTCTAGTGACCTTAATTGATATCCAAAATCATTCACACACTAAATAATGTACGTTTACATATATGGGCAATTTTAGAATCACCTTGTACGATCTTATTCACAAATGAAGAATGGTTCAGATCTTAACATAGAATTATTTTGAGGTGTTACATGATTAAGGTAAGAATGTTAGGCAATAAGCCTCCTGATAGCAGAGTTATTGAGAAACTTCTTGTTACATTACCTGAGAAGTTTGAATCAACCATTGCTTCCTTAGAAAATACTAAGGATCTATCAAAGATCACTTTGGCAGAATTACTAAATGCAATGCAGGCATAAGATCAAAGAAGGTTAATGAGACAGGAAGGGTTGGTAGAAGGTGCACTTCAAGCCAAGTTGCAAAACTATGCTGGAATTGAATACAAGAAAATCAAAGGGAAGAAGAATTATGCTGAAAATAATCAGGTTTCTACTCGTAATGGAAGTAGCTAGAATTCAGGCAGCAACAGAGGAGAAAAATTCCCTTTGTGTCAATATTATAGAAGGAAAAATCATCCTCGCTTCAAATGCCGGAGAAAGCCGGATATGAGATATCGAAAATGTCAAAAACTTAGGCATGCTGAGATCATCTACAAGGAAAAAAGACAACAACAACAACGAGAAGCTTAAGTTGCAAATCAACATGAGAAAGAACAACTATTTGTTGCATCATGTTTTGCATCTAGTATTTCAAGTGAAAGTTGGCTTATTGATAGTGGTTGTACAATCCACATGACTAGTGATGAAAAGCTTTCCAAAAGGCTTAATAGAACAACAACATCAAGAGTCATGATTGGAAATGGAGACAACCTCCAAAAGGGGACCTTAGCTACTGAGAGTTATACAGGTACAAAAATTATTTCAGAAGTTTTGTTTGTTCCTAAACTTGACCAGAATTTATTAAGTGTTTGACAACAATTTGAAAATGTGTTCAAATTATTTTTTTGAAGATAAGACGTGTCTGATTATTGATCCAAGTGGTCAGAAACTATTTAGAATTAAAATGCAGGGTAAAATCTTTTCTTTGAATCCAATGGAGGAAGAACAAATAGCTTTTCCAAGTAAGTCCAGTGTTGTAGAAACTTGGCACAAACGGTTGGGTCACTTCCACCAAATGGGGCTTTAGTATTTGTAGAAAAAGGGTTGGAAAAAGGTTTACCGCCACTTGAAGAGGAAATCCCAAGTTGTGAGGAATGTCAATTTGGTAAGCAGACAAGATTGTCATTCTCAATATCAACTTGGTGAGTGACTAAAAAATTGCAGCTGATTTATACACATCTTGGAGGCCCCCAAAGAACTCCATCATTGAAAGGAAACAACTATTACATAATTTTTATTGATGATCTAACAAGGATGTGTTGGATATACTTCTTAAGATTAAATCGGATGTTGCTGAAGTTTTTTGGAAATTCAAAGCCTTGGTAGAAAATAAAAGCGGTTGCAAACTACAAGTGCTTAGATCATATAATGGGATTGAGTACACTTCAAATCAGTTCAAAACTTTTGTGAAGTTACTGGAATAGAGCATCAACTTACTACTCCATATACTCCTCAGCAAAATGGAGTAAGTGAAAGGAAGAATAGGACCCTCATGGAGATGTCAAGGTGTATGTTGCACGAGAAAGAGCTTCCCAAAAAGTTTTTGGTGGAGGCACCCAATACTGCTGTATTTTTGTTGAATAGGCTTCCTACAAAGGCAGTGAACGGTCAAACACCTTTTGAAGCTTGGCATGGGTACAAATATTTACCAAAGAATCTCGAGATTTTTGATTGCTTATATTTTTCTCACATACCTCAACCGAAAAGGGATAAACTTGACAAGAAGATAGAACCTGGAATTTTCATTGGCTATAGCTTGCAGTCTAAAGCTTATAGAATTTTTCAACCACAAACTGGAAAAAATTTGGTAAGAAGAGATGTGGAATTTGTAGAACAAAATCAATGGGATTGGTATGGAGAAAAGAAAGAAAGAAAAGCTAATAAGTTGCACAATTTTGAGGAACGGGTTGATCATCCTCCCATTCGAGGAACCTTATTTGAACCTGCTGAATATGCAGAAGGTGAAAGAGACAAGAAATGGATAGGCGCAATGCAAGAGGAGCTAACCATGATCGAGAAAAATGATGCATGGATGATGGTAGAAAGGCCTCTAGACAAAAATGTTATTGGTGTTAAATTATAGAATTAAGCTAAATGCAGATGGTTCAGTGAACAAACACAAATCTAGGCTTGTGGTAAAGGGTTATGCTTAGATTTCTGGCATAGATTTTTCTAAAACATTTGCACCAGTCGCAAGACTTGACACAATCAGGCTCCTTTGGCAATTGCAGCACAAAAGGGTTGGAAAATCTACCAAACTGGATGTTAAATAAGCCTTTTTGAATGGTTTCTTACAGGAAGAAATCTATGTTCAGCAGCCTGAAGGATTTGTTGCAGAAGGACAGGAAGACAAAGTCTATTTGCTGAAAAAGGCCTCTATGAATTAACACAAGCTCCAAGGGGTTGGTAAAGTAGAATCAATGATCATCTTTCTAACTTAGGTTTTTAAAAAATCCTAAGTGAATCAAATCTTTACATAAAGTATGTTAACTCTGACATTATTAGAATTTCTTTGTATGTTGATGATCTTTAGTAACAAGGAGTAATGTTGTGCTCATAGAAGAGTTGAAAAAGGAGATGATGAAATCTTTGAAATGACAGATCTTGGAGAGATGGCTTTCTTTCTTGGAATGGAGGTAAAACAAATCCAAGATCAAATATTCATTTGTCAGAAGAAGTATGCAAAAGAAATTATGAGGAAATTTAGAATGGACAATTGCAAAATAAGGATGATAGTGCGGAACGAGTACAGGAATGAAGCTATAGAATCTTGATATTATGTTTGATGTATCTTACAACAACAAGGCAAAATATATTGTATGTTGTAAGTGTACTATCCCGATTCTTGAATTCTCCTAGTGAATTGCATATGCAAGCTGCAAAAAGAGTACTCAGATATGTCAAAGGCACAATGGACTATGGATTCAAATTTAGCAAATGCCAAAATTTCAAACTTCAAGGATTTTCTGACAATAATTAGGGTGGTTTTGCTGAAGATATGAAAAGTACTTTAGGGTACTGTTTTATTTTTGGCGCTGAATGCTTTTTTTTAGGGTTCAAACAAACAAGAGATTATTGCTCAATCAGCTGTAAAGGAAGAATTCATTGTTGCTACAGCTACGGTCAATCAAGATTTATGGATAAAGAACATCTTTTGTGATCTTGGGTTGGAGATGAAGGAAAACACTGAGATATTTGTGGACAACCATGCTGCCATTGCTATTTCTCACAATCCATTTTTTCATAGAAAAACCAAAAATTTCAATGTGAAGCTATATGTTCTTATAGAAGTGCGGGAGGATGGTTTAGTGAATTTAGTATATTGCACAACGGAAGAGCATTCCGGCTGATATTTTTACAAAAGATCTTTTGGCAAGCAAATTTGAGTTCTTAAGAAAGGAACTTGGAATTTGTAGCTCTTGATGCAAGGAGGAGTATTGAAATTTGCCTCATGAGCTATTAATTGATGTTGAGTTGGCATGATGACATGGCCGCTGATGTGTTTTCTATTTTCAAATGATAGATATTTTCTGTTTTAGTTTTTTATTTGTGAGTTTCCTAGTCTTTAGGCATGTAGAGTTTTTGGTAGACTTAGTGCCTAGTTATTAGGAATATTCTATTTTCCAGTTACTGCATTATTTACTGCAAATTGTTAGGGGTTCCTTCTATTTAAATATGCCTTCTTTCAGCTTAATAAAATATCTTTTTTTTCTTCTTTTGTCATATGTTTTTCTTTAGCTGTTAACACCAATATTCTTCTTTGAAATTAGTTCTGATAACAACTTTGTGTGGTGTTCCTCACCTGAATTGGTTTTATGTTATTGTTGGTCTTTTGTTTTGTGAAATTTTCTTATGTGGACAACGTTACCTCTTTCCAGAGGAAGACAATTGGTTTGGCCCTCTCTATACTAATTCTAACTTTGAGCAGAAGATGGAAAAATTGTGTATTTTATTATTTACCATATGGGCTGCTATACAAAGAATCTATACAAGAGCTAGAAAAGATAAAGTCTATTAAAAACAAATCCTAAATTGAAGGAAAGAGTACAAAATATTCCTATGGATTAGGAACTACAAAAATAAAATTCTACAAAAGTAAGGAGTCTTCTCTAATCATTTGTTATTATGCCCCCACAAGTTGGTGGTGTCAACAACACCCAACTTGGAGAAATGCTTGACAAAAGAAGCTCTTGGAAGTGGTTTGGTATGTATATCTGTCACTTGATCAGTCGAGTGGTGTTGAACTGTGATATGCTTGAGTTTAACGTGTTCACAAACAAAGTGAAAATCAATAGCAATATGCTTCATCCAACTGTGGAACACCTGGTTGGCGCAAATATATATGGTGCTCACATTGTCATAAAATATCCTAGGAGTGGTGGAAATATGAAACCAAAGCTCATGGAGTAAACTTCTAGCTAATTTGTTTCAGAAACAGTAGCTGTAACAACCTGATATTCTACTATGTAGGAGCGAGAGACAGATCATTGCTTTTTAAAGGACCAGGATACCAGAAAACTGCCAAGTTAAACAACATAACTTGTGTTGTAGAGGGTCGATAGACAGGATTTCCTGCCCAATCAGAATCTAAGTAGGCTAGAAGACGGTGATCATGTTCTTTGGTAATTCGAAGTCCAAACAAAGATGTCTAGTAAGGATATCGAAGGAGACTCTTCATGGCTGTCCAATGTGATAATAAGGGATGGTGCATTGACTGTGAGAGTTTGTTAACTGCAAATGCTATGTCTGGATGTATAAAAGAAAGGTAATGAAGTTTACAAATTATCATCCTATAAAGAAAGCCATCAACTAGAGAATCTTCAGCAGACTCCGGGAAAGCAATGGTAGAAGCCAATTGTGTTGGAACACCCTTGCGATTGTGCATTTTAACTTCATGCAATAGATATGTAATGTATCTCTATTGACACAACGAAAGACCACCAGGATAAGGTAAGACTTCAACATCAATAAAATAATGAAATGGACCAAGATCCTTCAATGAAAACTAGGTTGCAGGATTATCAATGATGTTGTGAACACCACGAATCTGATTACCCGTGACATTATTTCATAAATGTATACCTGAACATAACTAGTAAATTCAAAATTATGCAAGATCAACAATGAAGAATTAGATTGAGATTTAATAAATCCCAAAGTAACCAAGTAATTTTTGAGTTTAGTGTATTAGGCCCTAGGAGCATGTTTGAGGCCATATATAGCCTTATGCAGCTTGCAAACATGTGTCAGATGCATAGAAGCTTCAAAAATAGGTGGTTGGCGTATATAGACTTCCTCATCGAGACGACCATGCAGGAAGGCATTATTAATATCAAATTGTTGAATGGGCCAGATTTGTTGTGTTGCAATCGCAATAACAAGTCAAAAAATTGTAGGCTTTACCACAGGACTAAAAGAACATTGAAAATCAAGTCCAGGTCTTTGTGTGAGCCCTTTAGCAACCAGACGAGCTTTGTACATGTCAACAGAACCATTAGGATTATATTTAATCTGGAAAACCCACTTACAATCCACCACATTTTTGGAAGGATTACAAGTACCAACTTCCATGTTTGGTTCCAAACTAAGGCATCAAATTCATTTTTCATAGCTTCACACTAGTGTGAGACATGTTGAGCTTTCTTAAAGGTTCTAGGTAGGAAGGAAGTGGTTTGAACAACCGTGTGTAATTGTTTAGGCCTAAGGATATTGGTCTTATACCAAATAATCATGTGATGAGTAGGTGTCAATGTAGAGGTGATGGCTACAAAGGAAGGTTGTGTGGCCATGGGAGGTGGGACAAGTGATGAGGAAGAGGATTGTACTAAAGGGTTTTGGGTCAAAGGATCAGTGGACTCATTTCAGAGTTTGTAAGTGATAATTGTGGATTGCGGCTAAGCATTTAACTAGGGAGAAGGATGAACTAGTGAGGTTGAAATAGTTGGTTGTGGTGAATTATGGTTGGAAATAAGATTTTGGATGGTGTAGGTATGGGGCAATGAAGGCATTGGAGAAGGAGAAGAAGTACCACATAAGGGAGAAATAGATATACCTGAGACGGTGGCACATGTTGAGAAAGAGGAGATGGGTGAATGTGTGTCCACGAGCTGCTGCACAATCTGTGAAGTAAGCTCACAAGAATCAGATGAATTTTGAGTATTATCCAGTGGTTGTTGGCTAGATGAACAAATTTCCCAATATACATTTTTATTTTGTGTTCTTTTTAAATGAGAAAAAATATTGTCAAATGGGAACTGATTTTTCAAAAATAATACGTCACATGATAGATATATTTTGGAAGTTGAAGTGTCAAAACATTGATGACTGTAATGTTTATTCAAAAATCCCAAAATAAACCTATGGTATTGAATGGGGCTCTAATTTGTTTGTGGCATATGGTTGGAGCCATGGATAACAGAGGCAACAAAATACTTTAATAAAGTCATACTTTGGAATCTTTTGAAATGAAATTTCAAAGGGACTCTTATGTTGTAGATTGGGTGTAGTTAGCCTATTTATAAGATAAACAACTTGTTAACAGGCAAAAATCCAGAAGTGTGATGGTAAAGACGTTTGATGCAGCAAGTAATGAGCAATTTCAATAATATGACTGTGTCGTCTTTCGACTAGAGCAACTCGTTGTGGAGTATATAGGGGTGACACTAAGTGTTCTATGCCATGTGTTGTGAGATAGGATTGTAAAATTTGAAATTCGCCACCACCATCCATGTAAAATGATTGAATTTTGGTGTTAAACCTCCGTTCAAGAAATGGATTCAAATTTTGAAAAACTTCCAGAATTTCATTTTTTAATTTTAACGTAAAAAACCACATGTCTTTTGAAAATTGATCAACAAATAGCACATAATATCTTTTTTTATCAATTGACAAAACACGAGATGACCCCATAAATTGCTAAAAAGGATTTGTAGGGGCTTATTACTTTGCAGTGAATTTTCTAAGAAAGTCAACATGTGCATCTTATTAGAACAAGAATTACAAGTGGAACTATCTTTAGGATCTAAAACTGGAAGGGAAAAGTTATTCATGATAGTATCCAAAACGCGATGATTAGGATAACCTAAACGCCAACGCCACAGGTGAATTGGAACAACCACATTGCATTGAGGAGAATAATGTTTACAGACTGGTGGCCACTCATACAACCCATGTTTATTCTGCTCGTGAATTAGAGACACCCATATATTCAGATCATTCACAAGATAATGGAAAGGAAAAAATGCAATAGAGGAATGATTTTCACGACAAAATAGAGAAACAGAAATGAGATTAGTTTTTATGACAAGGGAACATAAGGTATTGACAAGTTTGAAATTCTGATTTGATTTACTTATGTTAGCGTTATCGGTATGGGATATTGGAATAGTGTGACTATTGCCAATAGTGATATCTTCGGTGTTGTCGTAGTCATGTACAATATCTAGGATTTGAGCATCAGACGCAATATGATGAGTGGCTCCACTATCCATGACCCAAGGGGTTTATTAGGGAGGAAAACGACCAGCAAAAGTTTGTCTGAGCTTGCTGATTGTTGGAAGGAGTGTTCGCACCTACACAACGACTACAAGAGTAATAACTTTTACCCTGGTGAGAAGGAGTTGAGCTGGTCTTTTATGCTAAAGCAGCTGTAACATCGCATAAATTAGTAGACCATCTAGATTTAAATTGAGGGCTAGAGTCAAGACTTGAGGGCATAAACCAAGGCAAAGGGGCAAGGGCCAAGGCAAGAGCCAAGGCTGCCCCATGCTTGCCACGGCACTGCCCATGACCACGAGAGCCTAGACGGCTCGTGGTGGCCACCAAGGATTGTGGTGCCACCCATGGTTAGTGAGGCAGTATGCCCCTCAATGCTGCCTCAAATTGGCTCACCTTCACGAGCCACTTCACGGTCAGTGGTGAAGACCACGGCTCGTGGGAAGGCTTGTGAAGATGCCTTAGAATGTGGGAGGCCAAGACAGGACCAGGGGTAGGACCACGACTCGTGGTCTTGACCACCGCTTGTGAGTCCTGTCGTGGTGGGGTCATTTTATATGGACTTTATACACCTATATAAAGTATTTTAAGTCTTCCACCACCCAAATTAATTCATTAATTCCAAAAACCCCAAAAGATCCCAAAGTTCTTCATCTAAAAAATCATCTCTCCAGAAAACTCAAAAAGAAGAAAAAGAAGAGATGGTCAAGTTAGGTCTACTTCCTCCATTGTTGTAGGCATTGTGAGGGATTTATAATCAAGGTATGATAGCTTATTCATCCTTGGATTCTTTCATCCATGGAGCCCCTTAGATTTCCCACAATTGTGCAGATGAACCCCCAATTCTAGCTAGGGTTTCTTCCTATATTGTGGGTAGTGTTGGGTATGATTCCAATTGAGTGAAAAATACTTGTTTATGATTGATTTAGCATTGAATGATGTTATTATGATGATATTACATGTTTTTCATGGTTAACCCTAGCCTACTTGATAAAATTGATACTATGTGGGTTTATGGCATGAAAGGTGCAATTGAGGATTCATAGGTGTTCTTAAGTGCATGAAGTGATAGAATCACTTGAACATGGATTGATTGTAAAGGACATTCTTCCATGAGACATGAATGTTAAGCAAGGCTTAATAATGAATCTAGGGATGTATGCTTGGCCCCAAATGGATATTGACAAATAAGAGGGAGAGTTACAGAAGGTAGGGTTCGGGCTCCAAGTTGAGAAGAGAGCCACACCTAGTTGATGTGAGGACTATCCAAGTAAAAAGGGGGAATTCTCACATAGTAGAGTCCGAGTTTTCCCAAAGTTATGTGCCATGAGATGTAAGCCTTCACCTAGTGGAGTTAGGGTTGCAATCTCTGTATCCAATGAACTAAGACTTACTAAACGAAGTACCTCCTAGTGTTCAAAAGAATTGATGGACATAGACATGATTAAGGAAGTATCTCATATATTCCATCTTAATAATGAACTTAGACATGCTTTAGAAGCATCTCATAGGATTCAAACTAATAAGTAACTAAGAGTATGATCAAGGAGTGTTTCATAGTATTCCAAGGCTTAAAGAGAGGGACTACTCTCCAAATCAAGAAGTGTGAGTATGAGGACCTAAAAGTGATATTTAGCATGGATAGGATTATGGGGTGTTATTCATGTATTGCACAAGTATAACTTAAGGTTGCCTAAGGAAGTGTTCTCTTATATGATATATGTTTAGATATTATTTTGGTATATTTGCCTTCCTTGTTATGATTGACTAAAGGTGAGAGATTCCCTTGGTTTTGAGAATTAAGCTAAGGATGAGATCCTAAGATGGTGAGTATGTATGATGGCCTAAGGTGGTACTTAGTGTGAGTGGGATTATGGGGTCTTACTCATACATTGCACAAGTATGACTTGAAGCTATGCATGAGAGTCGAAGACTTGACTATGAATTTGGACTTTGTTTATAATGGCCAAAAGGGATACTTAGCTTGGATGGGATTATGAGGTCTTATTCATGCCTTGCACAAGTATGCTTTGAGGTTACTTAAGAAGTAGTTCTATTGTGATATGAAGGACTAAGGGTGGAATAATGCTTATATGATGCTTATGTTGCAGACTTTTCTTATGATTACAATATTGTCTCTTATGCTTATAGTTTATGTTTCATGAAGTATTTCTTATGCTTATGGATTATTTCTCATGTTGACACTTATGATATTATTCTCTTATGATGTTATGCTAGCTATCATATTTAGTACTTTTGTACTAACGCATACTTTGCCTACATTCTCATCAAATGTGTTCGGTGATTTGAATTCCATTTTTGAGGATAGGTTTCTAAGGAGCAAGGAGTTTAAGATTTGGTGAGTCCTAATAGCTTCAAGGATAAAGCCACTATTTCCTTTATGTCTATTATTTTCATGTTTTGAGACTATTGTATGGGCTGTGTCCCAAAGGTTTTATACAAAAGTTGAGTTTAGATGGTTTGAGACAAAGTGTAGCAAGACTTCTGCTTGCTTCTATAAAAGACTTTGATTGTATAGATAAAGTTTTTAAAATTTCCATAGTTTTATATTATCTTATGTTATGATATGCTAAGAGCTTGTATGAGACCCCTTCAGGGTTAAGTATGCATTGTAACATCTAGGGTGTACCCCTGGGTCATGACAAGCTTGGTAATCGAGCACAAGGTTTAGAATGGTTCTAGGATTGTCTCAAACCACGTCTAGTAGAGTCTTGTTCATAAGTGTTAAGCGCGCCACATTTATGAATAGGAGGCTATTATATGTTTAGGAAACCTCACTTCTTCATTCTTTAAGTCATGCCATAGAGTTTGTCTCTATTAGGTCTTCGTCATAATCCATCCCATATGGTTTTCAAGGTGTGGCAAATACAAGGGTAAATGCTAGGAGAGATGAGAAAAGCAATGTGGACCAAGAGGTTCCTCTCCAAGTTCCACACCAAGCTCCAATTGACCCTATAGGGGAGAATGTGACTCAAGCGGAGTTTAGGTCTACTAGGCAATTGTTGGCTCAAGCCGTGATGGCTTAAGTCATTAGAGGGATGGTAGATCCGATGAACCCTAATGTTAATTCAGCATCTTTAAGGGTAAGGGCATTTCTGAGGATGAACCCTCTGGAGTTTTATGGCTCTAAAGTGGAGGAAGATCCTCAAGGTTTTATAGATTAGGTGTATAATGTGCTTGTTATCATGGGGTTGACTTTGGTAGAGAAAGCAGAGCTAGCATCTTATCAATTGAGAGATGTATCACAAATATGGTATGAACAATGGAAAGAAAATAGACCGGTAGAAGCAGGCCCAATAGAGTAGGAAGGGTTCAAAGAAGCATTCCTTGATAGGTTCTTTCCCTGAGAGATAAGGGAGGCCAAGGTAGAAGAGTTTATCAACCTTAAGCAAGGTACCACGAATGTTAAGGAGTATGCATTAAAATTTACCCTACTATCCAAGTATGATGCATCTATGGTGGTGGATTCAAGAGATAGGATGAATAGATTTTTGACGGGTGTGTCCAAATTGGTGGAAGAAGAATGCCGTACAAAAATGCTTGTGGGTGACATGGATATCTCTAGGCTTATGGTGTATGCCTAACAAATTGAGGAGTCAAAACTTAGTAAGAAGATTAGTGAGGCAAAAAGGGCTAGGACCGATGATGGGAACTTCTTCAATACTAAGTCCGATGACAATGTAGGTCTAAGTTTAAACAAAGATATTCCGGTCAAGATTCCCCTTATACCCCTAGGTTTAACTAAGAGAGAGGTAGTGGGTCTCCATTACCTAAGCCTACTTGCACCAAGTGTGGAAGGAATCATCATGGTAAGTTCCTAGCCGGCATGGATGGTTGTTATGGTTGTGGGAAGAGTGGGCACAAAATGAGAAATTGCCCGCTCTTAAGGCTAAGGGAAGGGAGGATAAGCAAGTTACGTCTAATGGTACAGATGAGAGTGCTCAAAAGAATAATAGGCTCTATGTATTCCAAGCTAAAAATGATCAAGAATGATCTCCTAACGTGACTACCAGTATGTGTTTCATGCTTTATTAGATTCTGGTATTTTTGGGTCTTTCGTGACTTTATATATTAGACTTTGTAGTTGTCATTAGAATGACTAGTGTTTAGAAGAGTTCGTATAGGCTTACTCCCAAGGGGGAGATAGTTTGCCTATATAGCAAGGTTATTGTGTGTTTATATGTTGTCATGATTTCTTTATATGCATGGGCATGAAAAGTTTAGGTCTTGATAGAAATGACTTATATGCATTGTTTTCCTCATGGCGTAGTGCATTGAGTAGAGTTTCCTATTTGACTTCATGAGATGAATTAGTGAGCATGCCTTAGTGTGGATTTGAAATATTCCTCCTTAAATAATTGATTTTTGAGAGTAAAATGCATATAGGCTCCATGAGTGAATGTTGAGCATGTTTTAGCTAGGAGATAATAGTTCCTCCTTAAATATGAGTAGATATATAATTTCAAGCATGCTGGGTTGTTAAATGTAGTTCTTACTCCCCTGTATTGCATTGAGTATTTTTAGTTTGGAATTGATGTTTTCCTATGTTGTTCATGTGCATTTAGATGAGTTGCATGCATGATAGTCTGCCAGTCTAGAGTCGTTTCCTTTAAGAAGTGTTTAGAATCATCATTTGAGGACGAATGATCCGAAGAAAGAGATATTGTAACACTCCGTAAATTATAGACCATCTAGGGTTAAATTGAGGGCTAGAGTCAAGACTTGAGGGCATGAACCAAGGCAATGGGGCAACGGCCAAGGAAAGAGTCAAGGCAGCCCTATGCTTGCCATGGCATTACCTATGAACACGAGAGCCTAGATGGCTCGTGGTGGCCACCACGGATCATGGTGCCACCCGTGGTTGGTGAGGCAGTGTGCCCCTCAAGGCTACCTCAAATTGACTCACCTTCACGTGCCACTTCACGGCCAGTAGTGAAGACCACGGCCTGTGAGAAGGCTTGTGAAGATGCCTTAGAATGTGGGTGACCAAGACACATTAGCCAAGCCACTGCCCAAGGACCACGAGGAGGACCACGGCTTGTGGTCTTGACCACGTCTGGTGCCTAGCACCATGGCTACCTAGTGAGGGTTCTTTTAGTAAATTATTTTTAGTTGGTTTTATGTAAGGGTCATTTTGTATGGACTTTATACACCTATATAAAGTATTTTAAGTCTTTAACCACCCCAACTAAGTCATTAATTCCAAAAACCTCAAAAGATCCAAAATTCTTCATCTAAAAAATCCTCTCTCTACAAAACTCAAGAAGAAGAAGAAGAAGTAGAAGAAGAAGAAGAAGAAGAAGAAGAACAAGAACAAGAACAAGAAGAATAAGAAGAGAGGGTCAAGCTAGGTCAATTTCCTCCATTGTTGTAAGCATTTTGAGGGCTTTATAATCAAAGTATGATAGCTTATTCAGCCTTCGATTCTTCCATCCGTGGAGTCCCCTAGATTTCCCCTAATTGTGAAGATGAGCATCCAATTCTAGCTATGGTTTCTTCCTATATTGTGGGTAGTGTTGGGTATGATTCTAATTAAGTGGATAATACTTGTTTATGATTGATTTAGCATTGAATGATGTTATCATGATGATATTACATGTTTTCCATGGTTAACCCTAGCTTAATTGATGAAATTGATATTATGTGGGTTTATGCCATGAAAGGTGATATTGAGGATTCATAGATGTTCTTCTAGAATTGATGTTATGTATAGTAATAGTTCAACAATTGAATCATGTAAACGTGAATTGAATTAGATTATGGTACATATGATGAATCATGACTAGTAAAGCTTGAGATTGAACTTATATGATGATGCTTATGACTAGAATGTCTTGAAATCAAGATATGTATGATGATTGTATGAAGTAAAGCTTTGAGAGTAAGGCTTGCAGTCATGAATGTTGATCACTAGGGCTTTGAGAGTATATTTAATGTGATGAACTATGTATGTTAAGGCTTTGAGAGTAAAGTCTATATGAGAATAGAGGTCCAATAGGTAGAATTATGGTGAAAGGCCTATACTCACCTAATCTACCACCTTATGAGTGCATGAGTGCAAGACGTGATAGAATCACTTGAACATGGATTGATTGTCAAGGACATTCTTCCATGAGACATGAATATTAAGCAAGTCTTAATAATGAATCTAGGGATGTATGCTTGGTCCCAAATGGATATTGACAAATAAGAGGGAGAGTCACACAAGGTAGGGTCCGGGCTCCAAGTTAAGAAGAGAACCACACCTAGTTGTTCTGAGGACTATCCAAGTAAAAACGAGGAACACTCACATAGTATTTTTGGGTTTTCCCAATGTTAGGTCTCATGAGATGTAAGCCTTCACCTAGTGGAGTTAGGGTTGCAATCTATGCATCCATTGAATTAGGACTTACTTAAAGAAGTACCTCCTAGTGTTCAAAAGCATTAATGGACTTAAACATGTATGAAGAAGTATCTCATATATTCCATCTTAATAATGAACTTAGACATACTTGAGAACCATTACTTGAGAACCATCTCTTAGGGTTCAAACTAATAAGGAACTAAGAGTTTTCTCAAGGAGTGCTTCATAGTGTTCCAAGGCTTAAAGAGGGGGACTAGCTCCAAATCAACAAGTATGAGTATGAGGACGTAAAAGTGGTACTTAGCATGGATATGATTATGGGGTCTTATTTATGCATTGCACAAGTATAACTTAAGGTTGCCTAAGGAAGTATTCTCTTATATGATGTATGTTTATATGGGATTGGGCTATAGTTGCCTTCCTTGTTATGATTGACTAAAGGTGAGAGATTCCCTTGGTTATGAGAATTAAGCTAAGGATAAGATCCGAAGATGGTGAGTATGTATGATGGCCTAAGGTGGTACTTAGTGTGAGTAGGATTAAGGGTTCTTACTCATACATTACACAAGTATGACTTGAAGCTACTTATGAGAGTTGAAGACTTGACTATGTATATGGACTATGTTTATGATGACCAAAAGGGATACTTAGCTTGGATGAGGTTATGGGGTCTTATCCATGCCTTGCACAAGTATTCTTTGAGGTTACTTGAGAAGTAGATCTCTTGTGATATGAAGGACTAAGGTTGGAATTAGTCTTATATGATTATTATGTTGGAGACTTTGCTTATGATTATGATATTGTCTCTTATGATTATAGTTTATGTTTCATGAAGTATTTCTTATGCTTATGGATTATATCTTATGTTTACTAACCCTTTTGATATTATGCTCTTATGATGTTATGCTAGCTATCATATTTAGTACTTTTGTACTAACACATACTTTGCCTACATTCTCAACAAAATGTAGGGTTCGGTGATTTGAATTCCATTATTGAGGATAGGTTTCTAAGGAGCAAGGAGTTGAAGATTTGATGAGTCCTCACAGCTTCGAGGACAAAGCCATTATTTCCTTTATGTCTTTTATTTTCATGTTTTAAGACTATTGTATGGGATGTGTCCCAAAGATTTTATTCAAAAGTTGAGTTTAGATGGTTTGAGACAAAGTGTAGTAAGACATTCGCTTGCTTTTATAAAAGACTTTGATTTTATGGATAAAGTTTTAAAATTTTCGTACTTTTCTATTATTTTATGTTATGATATGCTAAGGGCTTGTATGAGACCCCTTCGGGTTCAAGTACGCCATGTTACATCTTTGGTGTACCCCTGGGTCGTGACAAACTTGGTAATCAGAGCACAAGGTTTAGAATGGTTCTAGGATTGCCTCAAACCACGTCTAGTAGAGTCTTGTTCGTAAGTGTGAAGCACGCCACATTTATGAATAGGAGGCTATTGGATGTTTAGGAAACTTAACTTCTTCAGTCTCTAAGTCGTGCCATAAGTTTGGCTCTATTATGTCTTTCTCCTAATCCGTTCCCTATGGTTTTCAGGTTATGTCAAATATAGGGGCGAATGGTAGGATAGATGAGGAAGGCAATGTGGACCAAGAGGTTCCTCTCCAAGTTCCACACCAAGCTCCTTCTCAAGCTCTAATTAACCCTATAAGGGAGAATGTGACTCATACGGAGTTTAGGTCTACTATGCAATTGTTGGCTCAAGCTGTGATGGCTCAAGTCAATAGAGGGATGGTAGCTCCGTTAAACCCTAATGTGAATTCTGCGGCTTTAAGGGTAAGGGAGTTTTTTAGGATGAACCCTCCGGAGTTTTATGGCTCCAAAGTGGAGGAAGATCCTTAAGGTTTTATAGATGAGGTGTATAAGGTGCTTGCTATCATGGAGTTGACTTCGGTAGAGAAAGTGGAGCTAGCCGCTTATCAATTGAGAGATGTAGCAAAAATATGGTACGAACAATGGAAAGACAATAAACCGGTAGAAGCGGGCCCAATAGAGTAGGAAAGGTTCAAAGAAGCATTCCTTGATAGGTTCTTTCCCCGAGAGATGAGGGAGGCTAAGGTAGAAGAGTTTATCAACCTTAAGCAAGGTAGCATGAATGTTAAGGAGTATGCATTGAATTTTACCCTACTATCAAAGTATGCTCCATCTATGGTGGCGGATTCGAGAGATAGGATGAGTAGATTTTTGACGGGTGTGTCCGAATTGGTGGAAGAAGAATGTTGTACGGCAATGCTTGTGGGTGACATGGATATCTCTACACTTATAGTCTATGCCCAACAAATTGAGGAGTCAAACTTAGGAGGAAGAATAGTGAGGCAAAAAAGGCTAGGACCGATGATGGGAACTTATCCGATGCTAAGCCCGATCGACAAGGTGGGCATATGTCTAAACAAAGATATTTCGGTCAAGATTCCCCTTATACCCCTAGGTTTAACCAAGATAAAGGTAGTGGGTCTCCATTACCTAAACCTACTTGCACTAAGTGTGGAAGGAATCATCATGGTAAGTGCCTAGCCGGCATGGATGGTTGTTATGGTTGTAGGAAGAGTGGGCACAAAATGAGAGATTGTCCAGTTTTTAAGGCTTAGGGAAGGGAGAATAAGTAAGTTGCCTCTAGTGGTCAGGATGAGACTGCTCAAAAGAAGAATAGGTTTTATGTCCTCCAAGCTAAAATTGATCAAGAGTGATCTCCTAATGTGACTACTGGTATGTGTTTCATGCTTTATTAGATTTTGGTATTTTTGGGTCTTTTGTGACTTTATATGTTAGACTTTGAAGTTGTCTTTAGTATCAATGATGTTTAGAAGAGATCATATAGGATTACTCCCAAGGGGAAATAGTGTGCCTAAATAGAAAGGTTATTGTGTGTTTATCTGTTGCCATGATTTCTTTATATGCATGGGCATGAAAAGTTTAGGTCGTGATAGAAATGACTTATGTGCATTGTTTTCTCATGTTGTAGTGCATTAAGTAGAGTTGCTTATTTGACTTCATGAGATGAATTAGTAAGCATGCCTTAGTTTGGAGTTGAAATATTCCTCCTTAAATAAATGCTTTTGAAGAGTAAAACACATATATGCTCCATGAGTGTATGCTGAGCATGTTTTAGGTAGGAGATGGTAGTTCCTCTTTAAAGATGAGTAGTTATAGAATTTCATGCATGTTGGGTTGTTAGATGTAGTTCCTACTCCCTTGTGTTGCATTGAGTATGTTTAGTTTGGAATTGAAGTTTTCCTACTTTGTTCATGTGCATTTAGATAAGTTGCATGCATGATGGGCTGCTAGTCTAGAGTTGTTTCCTTTAAGAAGTGTTTATAATCATCATTCAAGGATAAATGATCCCAAGGGGGAGATATTGTAACACCTCGTAAATTAGTATACCATCTAGGGTTAAATTAAGGGCTAGAGTCAAGACTTGAGGGCATGAACCAAGGCAAAGGGGCAAGGGGCAAGGCAAGAGCCATGGCTACCCCATGCTTGCCATGGCAATGCCCATGACTACGAGAGCCTACATGGCTCGTGGTGGCCACCACGGATTGTAGTGCTACCCGTGGTTGGATAGGTAGTGTGCCCCTCAAGGCTGCCTCAAATTGACTCACCTTCATGAGCCACATCATGGTTAGTGGTAAAGACCATGGCCCGCGGGAAGGCTCGTGAAGAAGAAGAAGAAGAAGAAGAAGAAGAAGAAGAGAGGGTCAAGATAGGTAAAATTCCTCCATTGTTGCAAGAATTGTGAGGGCTTTATAATCAAGGTATGATAGCTTATTAATCCTTGGATTCTTCCATCCATGGAACCCCTAGATTTCCCCCAATTGTGAAAATGAACCCCCAATTCTAGCTAAGGTTTCTTCTTATATTGTGGGTAGTGGTGGGTATGATTCCAATTGAGTGGATAATAGTTGTTTATGATTGATTTAGCATTTAATGATGTTATTATGATGATATTACATGTTTTCCATGGTTAACCCCAACCTAATTGATGAAATTGATAATATGTGGGTTTATATCATGCTATGTAAAGTGATCGTTTAAGAATAGAAGCATGTAAACATGAATTGAATTAGATTAAGGTACGTATGATAAATCATGACTAGTAAATCTTGAGATTGAACTTATATGATGAAGCTTATGACTAGAATGTCTTGAAATCTAGACATGTATGATGATTGTAAGAAGTAAAGCTTTGAGAGTAAGGCTTGTATTCATGAATGTTGATCACTAGAACTTTGAAAGTAAAGCTAATGTGATGAATTATGTATGTTAAGGATTTGAGAGTAAAGTCTATATGAGAATAGAGGTCCAATAGGTAGAATTGTGGTGAAAGGCTTATACTCACCTAATCTACCTTATGAGTGCTTGAGTGCATGAAGCGATAGAATCACTTGAACATGGATTGATTGTCAAGGACATTCTTCCATGAGAAATGAATGTTAAGCAAGGCTTAATAATGAATATAGGAGTGTATGCTTGGCCCCAAATGGATATTGAAAAATGAAAGGAAAGTCACACAAGGTAGGGTTCGGGCTCCAAGTTGAGAGAAGAACCACACCTAGTTGGTGTGAGGACTATACAAGTAAAAAGGGAGAATGCTTACATAGTAGAGTCTAGGTTTTCCAAAAGTTAGGTCTCATGAGATGTAAGCTTGCATCTAGTGGGTTAGGGTTGAAATCTCCGTATCCAATGAACTAAGACATACTTAAAGAAGTACCTCCTAGTGTTCAAAAGTATAAATGGACTTAGACATGCTTGAGGAAATATCTCATAAAGTCCATATTAATAATGAACTTAGACATGCTTGAGAAGCATCTACCTAGGGTTCAAACTAATATGTAACAGAGAGTATGCTTAAAGAGTGTTTCATAGTATTCCAAGGCTTAAAGAGAGAGACTAGTCTCCAAATCAAGAAATATTAGTAGGAGGACCTAAAAGTGGTACTTAGCATGGATAGGATTATGAGGTCTTATTCATGCATTGCACAAGTATAACTTAAGGTTGCCTAAGGAAGTTTTCTCTTATATGATGTATGTTTAGATAGGATTGATCTATAGTTGCCTTCCCTGTTATGATTGACCAAAGGTGAGAGATTCCCTTGGTTATGAGAATTAAGCTAAGGATGAGATCCTAAGATGGTGAGTATGTATGCTGGCCTAAGGTGGTACTTAGTGTGAGTGAGATTATGGGGTCTTACTCAGACATTGCACAAGTATGACTTGAAGCTACTTATGAGAGTCGAAGACTTGACTATGTATATGGACTATGTTTAAGATGACCAAAAGTGATACTTATCTTGGATGGGATTATGGGCTCTTATCCACGCCTTGCACAAGTATGCTTTGATGTTACTTGAGAAGTAGTTCTCTTCTGATATGAAGGACTAAGGGTGGAATAATAATTATATGATGCTTATGTTAGAGACTTTGCTTATGATTATGATATTGTCTCTTATGCTTATAATTAATGTTTCATGAAGTATTTCTTATTCTTATGGATTATGTCTCATGCTGACTAACCCTTATGATATTAGTCTCTTATGATGTTATGTCAGCTGTCATATTTAGTACTTTTGTACTAACGCATACTTTGCCTACATTCTAATCAAATGTTGGGTACGGTGATTTAAATTCCATTCTTGAGGATAGGTTTCTAAGGAGCAAGGATTTGAAGATTTGGTGAGTCCTCATAGCTTTGAGGACAAAGCCACTATTTTCTTTATGTCTTTTATTTTCATGTTTTGAGACTATTGTATGGGCTGTGTCCGAAAGGTTTTATTCAAAAGTTGTGTTTAGATGGTTTGAGACAAAGTGTAGTAAGACTTCTGCTTGCTTCTATAAAAGACTTCGATTATATGGATAAAGTTTTTAAAATTTCCATACTTTTATATTAACTTATGTTATGATATGCTAAGGGCTTGTTTGAGAACCGTTCGGGTTCAAGTACACTATGTTACATCTAGGGTGTACCATTGGGTCGTGACATCATCGGTGATATTAGTTGATAGCGGCTTCTTGTCGTCCTCATACATTAGGAAAAGCTTGTGATCTAGAAGTTTTTCATAAAGCTCTTCATAAGAAATTATTGAATCTTGAGCATGAATGGCAGCAAAGAGTTCTCAAAATTTAGATCCGAGTTGACTGAGAATTTTAACAATGAGTTCTGGATTTGATTCAAGCGCACCAGCAGTTGCAAGTTCTTTACAAAGTGATCGAATCTAATGGAGATAATTTGCGATTGTACGAGAGTCTTTCGTGAGGCGAGCCAGTCGGTCGCATGCTGAAAATTCTTGTTTGAGATTTGTTCACATACGTAGTATGTAGAGCATCCCAGGTAGCTTTAGCAGAGATTGTAACAGCAATAGCAGGGAAAAGTGTAAGATCAACGGATGCCAAGATAGCATTCTGAATTAACTCATCTTGGCGATACCAAAGAATGAACTCAGGGTCAGCAACATCTTGATTGTTTTGCGAGATGGTGCGAGTGGGGGCAGGGATGGAGCCATCAAAATGCCCATAGATATTGTGACCACACATAAGCATTGAAACTTAAGCTTTCCAAATGGAGAAATTGTGACTGGCAGTTAATTTTATGGGCACTTGGGTCATATGATTGAATTGGACAATAGTGATGCCATTATTGACTCCATCAGCATTGGTTACAAAAGATTTGGGGGCCATTTCGATGAGTTAGCAGAAAAAAGGATCAACTTGTGGGATTTTAGAAGTGCTCTGAAACCATAAAGAGACGAGAGCAGAAGATGGAAAAATTGTGTATTTTATTAATGACCATATGTGTAACACCCCGTATTCTAGTAAACCAAAAATGCAGAAATTCTGAAAGTTTCAGGTGCCACTAATGGGGCCACCTACGAGGTGGGGTCTGTGGTTTGCCACCTGAAGCCTCTCCACAGAAACTCCAGAAAATTCAGCTAAGGGTTGCCCCATGACCGGACCTACGGACAGTAGGTCAGACCACGAGCTGTGGTCCTGGTCCGTGGATCGAGGCCTTCAGCACCCTTCCTTTGAAGCCGAATGACGATTGACCAGGACGGACCATTGGTCTGTCCACGGTGCATCGATCATGGTCGTCCTAATCAGATTTTAAGTTAGGGTCGTTTTGGTATTTTCCATATGCGTTGGACCCCTAAACTACGTTGGTTTGGTCAGTTTGAGTCTAATAACATAATTAGACATTACCCTAAGTGATTCATTCACCAAAAATTTAGAAGACTTAGAGTGAAAAGGAGAAAGGAGTCGACCAAACCTCTCCAAGAACACATCAAGGTTTGCTCCAATTCCAGCCCCGAAATCGAAAGATTTCTCCGTGGAATTCATCACCAGGTATGTGAGATATAACTAGTGGGTTTCTTTCACCCATTAGGTTCCTATAATTCAGTTAGATTCTTGATTCTCTACATCAAGTTTAGACCTAGGGTTTCTTGAAATTTAGAAAAGTGTTGTGATTCAGCTGTTAGACTAATCCAAATCATATTATCATGTTTGTGGGGAATTGTTGCTTAGTTTCTTGTATGAAACTCATAACCCTTGTTGTGTAGATTTCGTTTAGTTCATGAATTACACTTGTTAGGTTAGTTTATTCAGATATGCATACCCCAGTAAAGAATGATTCATTATCAGTACATTAATGCTGCATTTTCAGTTAGCATGTTAGTATTTTTGGCTATTCAGTATTACATAAATTCAGTCATAATGTGTTACTTACATATTCAGCTGGGAGTAGGCTTAATACCGAGTGGACTAGGGTCAGTCACCCTCATAGTCCCAAAAGTACGTGCCCCCATAGGTTAAGTCCCCTCTATGGGCATAATATTTAGTGATCACACCAGTCATGCCTTTATACCCCTAGCAAGGTATATTGGTTCCTCTCGATGGGGCGTAAACATCGGATTCCACGGATAACCCTCGTGGTTTTTTGTCGGTTAACAGTAGCTCCCACAGTCAGATTCTAATGTATTGACCAGGTTACCGGTATATTTTAGTATTCAGTCTCAGCATGTTATGTACTTGATCATTGCATTTAGTTAGTTGAGTATTCAGTTTATTTTAGTATTTACATTCAGTTCAGTATATATCATTGCTTTTATTACTTTGTTCAGTTATGTATATATTGTTCAACTTTATCCTATCATGCATGCTAAGTGACTTTCAAGTACTGACGCATACTCTGTGCTACATCTTCTTGTGATATAGGTTCAAGTCCTAAGCATTTAGATCACGCATAGATTGGTTTCTGATCTCCAGTTCAATAGTATTAGGGGTGAGTCCTCATTCTTCGAGGACGATTGACATGTTTTCTATTCAGTCTTTCTTTCTTTTTAGTTTTATTTTTGCTAGAGTTAGTTGGGGACATGTTCGAGCATCTGTAGTTAGTTAGAGGCTTTTATTCAGACATAGTTAGATTCAGTTTTAGTTGGAGTTTGATCTTTCAGTTGTTATGGAACTCTCAATCGTTATATATTTAGACTTAGAATGGGTATTCCCCATCATTTCATTTTATATCATGTTAAGCTTCCGCTCAATATTTTTATTTTCAGTAAAATCCTTAAGTATGCTTATGATATGCCAGTTTAGGGTTAGCTTGGGGTCACTCGTGATCCTAGGTCCTGTGTTACGCCAAGGGGGTTGCCTCAGAGCGTGACAAACTTGGTATCAGAGCACTAGGATTAAGAGTCCTAGGATGTCTGAAAAGCTGCACTGAGTAAAGTCCCTTTCATGAGTGTGAAGTCCGCCATACCTATAAGGGGGAGGCTACGAAGTATTTTAGGAAAAACTTCACTTTCTTGTTATTCTTATCGTGCGTGGGTATGATCTCCTTTTTCTAACTCGACGTTATATGTTTTCAGATCATGCCTCTTTGTATGGCTTATCTAAGGACTGCTAATGCCCACAACGCTAACGTAACTCCTCCAGTCCCAGATCATGAGGCTTTGAATGCTGAATTTCGGAATGTCATTCAACTTTTGGCCTAGTGTGTAGCAAACCAGAACAATCAGTAGGTTCCAATTCCTATTAATGGGAATGATGGATCAGTGGCAGCTTGTCATGACCCAGGGATACCCCTTAGATGTAACATGGCGTATAGAAGCCCGAAGGACTCCATACAAGCCACTTAGCATATCCTAACATAAGCAATAGAACAGTAAGAGTAAAAACGCATTTCAAGTCTAAAATTTTCATAAATGAAAAGCGGAAGTTTAGACTCTAAGTCTCAAAATAGCCATCTATTACAATATTAGAAGTGAAAAGGGACACAACCCATACAACATAGTCTAAAAAGGAATTACAAGAAATGAACTACAATGAGATAACATCCGTACTCCAATCATGAGGACTCACCAACAAGGTAGAGAATAAGAAAATCCACGCTTTTAGCCACAACGATGATCACCTTGAGAAACAGACCCTATACTTGGGGAAAATGTAGGAAAAGTAGGCATTAGTATAAAAATGCACTAAGTATGACAGCCATGAATAAAAACATTGAAAACATGCTAAAATGGACATTTTATTTAAATGCATGCAATTTACTAAGTTTGAGCATCATCATGAAAATAGTGGAAAAAGCATAAGTCATAACCATATATAGTCCACATATAGAACATCATAACTTAAGAGGAACACTTCATAAACACCCTCAAAGCATACTTGTGTAATGCATGGATAAGACCCCATAAATCTCACCATGCTAAGTAAACCTCTTTAGGTCATCTTTCATATTCATCATACTTAGAACCTTAAAATCATTTAAAACCTTCTTGAGTAACCACAGTTCATAATTCATATTCTTGTTCATATTGTTGTTGTGGGTATAAGCCTTAACCGACATAGAACCTAGTTTGCTTTGGGGCATCCATACCCAAATCACTAGGAGCAACTTGCTTACCCTCTCTTACTCTAGCCGTAAGTACTGAGCAATCTCTCATTTTGTGACCACTCCTACCACAACCATAACAACCCTCTATGGTGGCTAGGCATTTACCATAGTGCTTTCTTCCACACCTAGTGCAAGTAGGCTTAGGCAACAAAGACTTTATATTACTCCCTCCTTGAGGCTTAGGGTTAGACACCCTCTCTAGGTTAAATCTTAGGAAAATCCTAGAAGAACTTTGTCCAGAAATTTTTTTTCTATAACTCAGACGACTTTGTCCATCTGACCCTTCTTGATAGGAATTATCATTATCAAGCCTATACCTCTTTGTTTATTTAGACTTCCCTTCAAGTTTCTCCTTTTCAATCCGTTCAGCATAAATTACAAGAATAAGAATATCCATATCATTTCCAAGCATAGCAATACGACATTATTTTACTATCAAGTCAGACACACGCGACACAAACTTTCTCATTCTCGACCTAGGGTCAGCCAATATAGATGGATCATATCTTGACAACCTAGTAAACCTCCAAGCATACTCCTCAATACTCATCCCACCTTGCCGAAGGTTAATAAATTCAAGTATCTTAGCCTCTCTCATATCTAAAGGGAAAAACATATCAAGAAACCCATTCTTAAGCCTTTCCCATTCCATGGTACCTGCTTCTACCAGTCTCACTTCTTTTCATTGGTTAACCCACATCTGAGCAACATCTTTCAATTGGTAAGCGGCCAATTCTGCCTTCTCTAATGGAGTCAATCTCACAAATTCCAACACCTAAATGACCTCATCTATAAACTCTTGAGGATCTTCCTCCGTCTTTGACCCATAAAATTTCTGGGTTTCTATCCCAGCTTGAGTCAACAATTGAAAACCAAACCTAATTTTCTCATTAGTCACTTGATCAACCGAAACTTGACGAGCTTGAGGAGGAGATCCTTGATCAACATTTTCTCCCTCAAATCTACCAGTTAAAGCTCCTTGAGTAGTCATGTCATGCAGACCACCGGGAAAGGATTAGGTGAGAGAGATCTTATAAAGTTCAACTCTATCGCACGACTTAAGAGTAATGAAAGAAGTCAAATTTTCTAAGCATCTTATATCTTCTTATTCATAAATGTAGCACGCTTCACACTCATGAACAAGACGCTACTAGACGTGGCTTATGAGACATAATCCTAGAATCATTCTAAACCTTGTGCTCTGATTACCATGTTTGTCATGACCCAGGGGTACCCCCTAGATGTAACATGTCATATAGAACCCCCGAAGGACTTCATACAAGCCACTTAGCATATCATAACATAAGCAATATAGCAATAAGAGTAAAAACACATTTCAAGTCTAAAATTTTCATAAAAGAAAAACGAAAGTCTAGACTCTAAGTCTCAACATAGCCATATATTACAATATTCGAAGTGAAAAAGGACACAACCCATACCACATAGTCCGAAGAAGAAATACAAGAAATGAACTACAATGAGATAACATACGTCCTAGAATCATGAGGACTCACCAACAAGCTAGCAGAATAAGAAAATCCAAGCTTTTAGCCACATAATGATCACCTTGAGAATCGGACGCTACACTTGGGGAAAATGTAGGAAAAGTAGGTGCTAGTACAAAAATGAACTAAGTATGATAGCCATGCATAAAAACATTGAAAACATGCTAAAAGGGACATTTTATTTGAATGCATGCAATTTACAAAGTTTGAACATCATCATGAAAATAGTGGAAAAAGCATAAGTCATAAGCATAGTCAACATATAGATCATCATAACATATGAGGAACACTTCATAAACATCCTCAAAGCATACTTGTGTAATGCATGGATAAGACCCCATAAATCTCACCCATGCTACATAAACCTCTTTAGGCCATCTTTCATATTCGTCATACTTAGAACCTTAAACTCATTTAAAAGCTTCTTGAGTAACCATAGTTCATAATTTACATTCTTGTTCATATTGTTGTTGTGGGAAAATGTCTTAACCGACATAGACCATGTGAGCTTAACATGGAATCCGGTGCTACCCACACCGAAAAGGGTTGCTCTACTTGCCTAAGGTAGAACCATACTCTTAGCTTAGGTGGATCCATTAGCTAAGTAACCTACGGGGGCACGTAGTTTATGGGATAAGGAGATTGATACTAGAAACCCGGACTCAACTAAGGTAGAAGGTTTCCATCTCATGAGACATACTTAGGGAAAACCGGACTCAACTAGGGTTAAAGCTTTCATTGGGAAGCTGAACTCAACTAGTGTAAAAACTTCCATATCATATTCAATATCTACTCGGTGCTAAGCATTAATTCCCACGGAGTTCATATTAAGTCTTGACTTAAGTTATATTCATGGAAGAATGTCTTGACACTCAATCCAACATAATTCATTAGATAGCTCATAGATCATGCATGAGAATAACTTTTCACCGTCCATGTCTTCATATAGATTCAATAGGTGAGAAAGCCTTTCAATGCTAGAATCATCATATTGTGAGAAAACCTTTCACATCATATCATAATCATACATAAGTGTGTATATGAGAATAACCTTTCAACAACACAACAACTAGATCATAATCATAGATACTTCACTCTCAAAGTATTCTTAAAGCATATTAATAAATTTCATGAAAACATGTATAATCTCATACTTTTGTCTTTCAAGGTTCATAACTTACTTTCAATCATCACATCAAGAATTCAAGCATTAGACATGGATCTTATAATGATGCATACCTTCATAATATAGGTCATATGGGTAAATCCTTTCACAACCATCCAATCTACCACTCATCACACACACAAGCCTCACTCTCAAAGCCTTAACATTTATAGTTCATCATATTAGCTTTACTCTTAAGGCCCTAGCAATTAACATTCATAATTACAAGCCTTAGTCACAAAGCATTACTCATCATAATCATCACATATGCCTAGATCTCAAGACATCCTAATCACATGCTTCATTCCTAAGCAAGTTTAGTCATATATCATTGGAAACTGACACTCTCATAGACCGACTTCCATATTTTTGGACTGATGGAATCGACCATTCCGACACTCAAAACTCAAAAAGACACCAAAAACCACTTTTAACAAATTTTGCCTTCCAAACATAAAACTTACAAAGTTCACAACTTTTTACTCAAAGATCGAAACCGAATTTTAAAACTTAATCGGAAATAACTCGGAGTCAATATCGGGTGGGAAAAAAAGATAATTTTATGAAAATTTCCAAAAATTACCAACCGCGACATTACATGATCAATTTTTTATTTAACGCCGAAAACCCTCCCAACGAGAAGCTATATCATTCCCTTATATTTTAAATAAATTGTGCATTTTATAAAGATTTGTATTCATAAAAGTGCTAATTCTGTTTTCTTTAAGTGGAATTTGCAGTTGTAGAGTGAGTTCGATGAGATTTGAGGTACCATTATTTTGCTGGAGTAAATTGTTCTATTTTTAGAGGATATACTCCATAAGCTCGAATATTTGAGGACAATAAATTTTCTTAAGAACGTTAGTGAATTCAATGGGCTCGATTTTTCATTTATTGCATCTTGATTTCTTATTTTATTTTTGAATAGTGTTTACTGTTCATATTTTATTTAATACAAATGTAAGTCAAGATAACAGTTTCATATTACCGTCTAACTTTGTTTGGATCAATTGCTTATTCAACACCGGAAACTCTCCCAAGGAAAAGGTATATAATTTACTTATATTTTAAATAAATTGTGCATTTTATAGAGATTTGTATTCATAATAGTGCTAAATTATTTTGTTAATTGATTGAGTACATGGAGTAGTTTCATTTTTAAAATATTGATCACAGAGGTTATCATCAGAAGATGAACTAAGTATTTATGCTATGAAATTATTTATTACAATCTTTATTTTCTGTTTTGTTTTACCTTATGGCAGTATTCGTGAATGGATACCAAGAGTTTGTAATCTTTTATAAATTAGATAAAGTTCTAATACTTTTGTATTTTTTCAATTTTAATGCAGTGAAATTTTAAAATTTTCATATATTACGTATATAGAATATCAACTCAAAATAATTCGCATTTATAATTCAACCAAAATATATTTAGTTCAAAAGTAATTTGATTTCTATCATAGAAACTAAGCAGTGACCTACCAAATAATCATGGGTAAACTTAACAAAGATGATATTCTTATAAAAAATTGTGTGAACTTAGTATGAAATTCATTTACTAATAGAAAATTATTTTATTAACTTTATTAGTTGAATACCTGTTGAATATAATATGTTACTATTTGTAGCCTTTTTAGAGGCACTTAATCAAATGTTAGGAGGAAAGCTTTGGCCGATGTGCTTCTGAGCTATCTCTTCATAGAGAAACAATGCAAAGACAACATCATAGTTGTATAACTTTGTTAACATGATTTTTTTACATGTTTATATGACAAGTTAAAATAAATTCATAATTATTCAATATCTCTTGTTGAAACTATTAAATCAAATAGACTAAGAATGTGGACATATATCAGCAAATGTTTCAAAATTAGAGATGTCTCAATTGATGCAGTGTGAAAGACTAAATTGTAATATTCTATCCCACGTATATCTTGAGGCATCATTTAATTCAAATTATCATAGGTTATTTCATCAAACTAAAAGAGATGTGCTTTTGTATTTCCATTAAATTTATCAACTACATAACAAATTCAATAAGATGTGAGCTAATTGGGATAGTTCATCTCCACGCTAAGCGCAAATAACATACCTACTTTAAAAAGAGAGGGAAGACTTTTCATAAAATTTGAAACATTAATATACAATTCAAAGTTTTTAATTACTTTAATAAAGTCCACTTTTCATTTAATCTCATTTGACCAAGTCAATGTCACCAATTTTAATTTTAAGACTTAAATGACAATTTCTACTCCTTCCTCTCAAGTAGCTATTAGCCCGTCTTAAAACTCAGGCGCATGCCACATGATGTGACAGTCCATGTCAAATAAAAAATCCACTAAAACTATGCCACGTGTCAAATGAAGTGACAATTCAAGTCACATAAATGAGCCATTGAAAACATACAACGTGTCAAATTATGTGACAATCCAACTCAAATAAATGAGCCACTAGAAGCATGTCATATGTCAGAATTATGTAAAATCCAAGTGTAACACCTCACAACTCTACTCTTAGAATATGAATCATTCGTCAGAAGCATATAAGTTTGAACCAGGTGATTTAATACTTGTACACATATGTTAAGGCCCATACCTAGGTGTGTGATATGTATAAAAAGTGGTTTAGCATCATAAGAGACTTATAGCACTAAGTCGAGCTCAAAGACTTCCAAACTTTTTTGCATTAGTTTATACAAAGGTAAACTTTAAATGATCAAATCTATCAAATTAATGATCTATGCTTCTTCTTTCTAATGCCACTAAGTTTTCATCAATCAGAGTTCACAGTAAAATGTTATGATCATTTTACTAGAGTCTATCAACTACGAGCCCCATTTGCGGGTCATAAATTGAAGTAGACTGTAAATGAAGGTTGTGAAATCAAACTTTAGAAACTATTTTTGTGGGTTGATTCTTATGAATTTATTTATGGATCATAAATCCATCTAGAGACCGTAAATTAGGTCTATAGAATGATGTCCTAAAACTTATTTTTTGGTGAGACTTTCATGCGTACAAACCACGAACCATAAATCAAACCAATATCCGTAATTACGGCCCATGGAATGAACTTATGAGGCTCAAATTTTAGGCTTGAATTCCACCAATATAATCCACGGACCTCAGATCAAATTATGGTTTGTAGATCTCTCTCATGGAATGTTTCAACAAGTTTTAATTAAGGATATTTCAGTCTTTTTTCATTCTTCATATGCTTAAACCCGATCATTTTAGCACATAATTGGGGATTATATTGTAGTATTACCTTAGAATACTCTCAAATCATTCTCCTCAAGCGTAGGGAAAGAATCAAGAAGAATAAACCTAGGGTTTCAAGTTTCTTAATCAAGCTTTCTTCAACAACTTTTGTTCTTCCAGGTATGTAAAGTTATCATAGTGAGAGATTAAGAAGAATAATCTCATATCTTTCTCCCCAAGAATAGGGAAAGAATCAAGAAGAATAAACCTAGGGTATCAAGTTTCTTAATCAAGCTTTCTTCGAGAACTTTTGTTCTGTCAGGTATGTAAGGTTATCATAATTAGAGATTAAGTTCTTCCTCACTCCCTACATCTATAGTTTCAATTAGTAAGATCAAAGCTAGAGTTTTTACCCTATGATTCATGATTTTCAAATTTACTCTACACTAATGAACTTATCCGCACTTCGCGTGAAGTTAATAGCCTTTTTATAAATTTGTTCAAACTTCAATACATGTTAGTGCCTCTTTTTTTGGGTGCTTCAACTACATACAAACTATTATTAAAGTACAAAATTATGAAATTGTGATGTAACAAAAAGATGGCCAAACAATGTGTCCAAATATTAATTTGAATCTCCTATAACAAATAAAACTTATTCAAAAAATAAATAAAATTGAGTCGCATCACTCCTCTTTTGCCTATATCCTTTAAAAAAGAAAAGTTGAGACATGAATTTTCAATCATCTATAATACACACAAGAATTTCAACTATTTCAAATTATCAATTAAACTACAACTTAACTGGAGGTTGAAAATATTTGTTATTAATGTATCCTTCTTGAAATCTTATTGTATAACCATTATACGATAATAATAGATTTGATACTCATTCAACGTATCAATTCATCAAACTTATCATTGAAACGAATCAACAATTAAAAAAAATTCAAAAGATGCTAATAACATAACTTTAGTTAACCAGAAAAATGAAAAATCTAAAAGAGTGAACGAACGAATATCAGCAGTAAACACATAAAAATAAAAATAAATGTTGAACCAAGAATAATACATATCAACAACTTCATCTGGGTATTCATTAGCTTTCAACTATAGCTACTAATAGCCAGATGTAACTATACAGTAACACGAAGGACTGAAGACTTTGTATTTTTTAATTTATAAAATTCAATTCTGCAATGAAAATAATGCAGGCACAAGAAAAAATTTTCACTAAGCAAATATATGTAAAGGCAAAAAATAAGTAAAATGAATTGTAAATTTATAATCTAAATGTAAAACTTGTTGGGATATATACTATTAACCATATGTTTAGATATAATATTTATTATAGAATAAATGTTTATTCAGTTTAACATATCGTATATTCGCTTATGGTATCTGTTTACTTATATAGTAAATGATTTAGTGTATAGAATTTTAGCTTATACACAGAGGATTAAATCATCGGTTCTTATAAGTATAAAGTTTTTTATTCACAATCTAGGATGGAAATTGCACATGCCATCGGTACGATTGTAGCACAAGATTATATGTAATCTATCTTGGTTATGGGAACGGTATAGTTCTAACTTCTTGTACTAGTGCATTTTGTATGTATTGAACGGGACCGAGTAGAGATAGTTGTTTTAGGCTAGCTGTAACACCCAGCTTTTGAAAGAGCTAGAACTAAAAAGAACAATCTTTGGAAAGAATAAATTTGGAATGTTTAGCAAGTTGTATAAGTTTTGGATCAACTTCAAATGACCATAAATTTCAGTACAAGATGAGTTAGGTGGGCTATAAGTTATCAAATGAAAGGTCTTTGAATTATCTTTCCAACACTACCGATTTTGCTAGTTTTTGAGCTCATATGAGAGAGATATGATGGTTTTTTGGAAAGGGGGCTGGCGCACCACGCCACTCAATGCGCCAGCATGAGAGTTCTGTACTGTTGCCTTTGGGCGCCGTTCCACTCAGTGCGCTCCAATCTAGCTTCTCTAGTAAGGGCTCTGGCGCCCTACGCCACTCAGTACGCCAGGGTCGCCAAGTCTTCTACCCTTTCCCAATTCTTTCCATTTGAGTTCCCTTGAATCATACCTATACTTTCTAGTTGATTTCTACATTATAAGGTACATCTATACATTCTGAGATCATCCATAAACATGAATCATAACCTTAAATCCATAAATTCAAATTCAGGGAGAGTTAAGAGCCAAGTCTAAAGAGTTTGTAGAGTCTTTTCAAGAAGTCTTTTGCAAATGCTTTAAACTTATTTTAAGACTTGAGTTTTGAGTTGAGAAGAGTAACAAATGAAGTTCATTTTCTTCAAAAGAGTATATGGGGACTAATTATTCCCAAAGAGTAAATGTTTTCACATTTAAACAAGAGAGGAAACACTGATTTCCAAAAGAGCCTTTGAGCTAGTTTTGGAGTAAAGAGTAAATGTTTTCACATTTAAGCAAGAAAGGAAACACTGATTTCCAAGAGAGCCTTTGAGATATTTTTGAGTAATTATCTCAAACAACAGAAAGAGTTATGTTTTTAAACGTATGAGCTAGTTACATTTTGGGAGTAGTATTGAGCACCGATTTAGGGACAAATTGAGTTCAGATAATTCAAGGTCTCCATAAATCGTGTAACCAACATGGGTATAAAAGGGTCATATTTTTTAGATGATTCCTGAGTGCTTTTTAGCATAGACTAGTTGATCCACTTAGTGTTAGGTTCTATACCCTCGGCAAGGTATAGGACAGCCCTAACAGCGTGAGGAAAGACATTATATCATCACATAGCTCATCGTGATGCTTGTCGGTTGGAGAAACTCCCACATAGATATTTTGTATTCTTATATACATAGAGTTATTTGTATTTTCATATACAAACTGAGTTATTGTTGTAATTTTCAATACTCAGAGTTGTTATCCACATGTTTTAAAGTTTTTCTTTATATTGCTACTTTATATTGAATGAGTTGACTTGGGTTGAGTTGAGTTGAGTTGAGTTGAGTTGAGACCAGGTAAGTTCTTTTAGTTCCCTTTAAAGCTTATGTCTTGTTTTAGAATTCTCCTCACATGCTCGTACATTCAATGTAATGATGCCATTTGGCCTGCATCATTTTATGATGCAGATACAGGTAACTAGGATCAGCATCCAGCACTTCATTGATATAGTTGATCTTCAGAGTTTGTCGGTGAGCCTCCTTGCTTTCGGAGGATGTCCTTTGTTGTTGTTTTATTAGACTAGTTCATTAGGATGTCGTCGTCTTGTCCCAACATTCATCTCAATTATTAGAGGCTTCATAGACATTTAGTTATTGTTAGTTCAAGAGTCTTTTCCATTCAGTTATGTTGAGACTTGAGTTGCCACTTTGGCTAGTGAATGTTCATTTATAATACATTCTAAGTTATCTTTGAGTTATAGTTTATTTTTAAAGTATATTTAGGTTGAGTAAAGTCTTCTGCTAAGCGTTAAGACAGGCCAAGGGCTCGCTTGGGGCCAACAATGGTTCTCGAGTGCCACTCCCACCCAAGGTGTAGGCTCGGGGTGTTATCAGAGCCCAGAGTTCAAGAGTCCTAGGGAGTCTATAAAGCCATACCTATAGAGTCCTTGTTATTGGTGTGAAGTGTGCCACATCTATAATTTGGAGGTTACGACATTTAGGAACTACTTCACTTCTTTCACACTCATTTCATGCAATAGAGTTTATCTCTAAGAGTTTTCTCTAATTCAGGCTTGCAGATGTCTTTCAGATCATGCCTCCACGAACAGCTGTCAAAGCTCGTCCTGCTAGAAGGAATGTTGCACCACAAGATCAAGGGATACCTAATACACCAGAAGTGCAACCCCAAGGAGAGGTCACCAATGTAGAGTTTTAGGAAGCTATTTGGATGTTGAGTCAAGTTGTGACCAATCAAGTTGGATAGAGAGAGAATCAACAAGAAGTGGCTGATACTTCTAGGATCCATGAATTTTTAAGCATGAATCCTCCAAGCTTCACTGGTTCAAGTGTCACTAAGGATCCAAAAAACTTTGTTGAAGAGCTTCAGAAGGTTTTTGAGATTATGAACATTGATGATGTTGAGAGGGTGGAAATAGCTGCATGCCAATTGAAGGGTATCGCTATAATCTGGTTTGATCAATTGGAAAAGAATAGAGCTAAAGGTGCACAACTTATGAGTTGGGCTTTGTTTGAGGAGGCCTTTTTGGGGCATTTCTTTTCTTATGAACTGAGAGAAACAAAGGTACGAGAATTTCTAACTCTTAAGCAGGAATCAATGAGTGTTCATGAGTGCAGTCTGAAGTTAACCTAACTTTCCTGTTATGCTCCAAAGATGGTTGTTGACATGAGAAGTAGGATGAGTTTGTTCATTGTTGGGTTGTCTCGTCTGTCAAGTAAGAAGGGCAGGGCAGCTATGCTAATAAGAGACATGGACATAGCAAGACTGATGATTCATGTGCATCAGGTTGAGGAAGAGAAGCTGAGAAATAGGGAGAAGTTTTGAAACAAGATGGTCATCTTTCCAATAGAACAAAAGGGACCTGCTCCATCATCTGCTAGTGCACCTGCACCAAGGAACAAAGGTGAGTTCCAAAATTAGAATTCATAAAATTTCAGAGCTAGACCTGCGCAGTCTCAATGTAGTGTGGTACAAGGGGGTAATATGACTCTTGCATGTGCTAAGTGTGGTAGGAGTCACTCAGGTGTGATGACTCTACTTGAAGTGTGGTCAGAATAGTCATTTTATGAAAGAGTGCCCTAAGAACATACAAGGTAATGGTAATGCGGGTAATATAGCCCAATTTTCTTCAGTTGCTCCACCAGACTGAACTGCATCTACAGGAGCTACTTCAGGGGCAGGCAGGGGAGCAAACCGTCTGTATACTATCACTAGTCTTTAAGAGCAAGATGTTTCTCCAAATGCTGTCACTGGTATGATCCAAGTCTTTAATTTTGTTGTTTATGCTTTGCTAGATCCAGGAGCGAGTCTATCTTTTGTGACTCCTTATGTTGCGATGAATTTTGATGTTCTTCCTGAGAAACTTCTTGAGCCCTTCAGTGTTTCTTCATCTGTTGGTGAGTCTATTCTAGCTAAGAGAGTCCATTATGATTGCACCATTTCTGTCAATCACAAGAGCACTATGGCTGACTTAGTTGAGTTAGATATGGTAGATAAAGAAAATTTATGTTATTAAGTACATTGAAAATAAAATAAGATGATAATTATATTTTAATAAAATCAAAACGATGTAATATATTTGAATAATTAAATTTTTTTTAATAATCATGTATTAGTCAGATGAAATAGGAGGATTTTTGGAAATACAAGGTTTTCTTGTTTTAAGGTTGCTACACTTTATACCACTAGTTTTGATGCATGTGCGTTGCACGTGAATATCAAACTATGCATTTCATTAATAATAATGTGAATATTATTAAATTAAAAAATTATGTAAAAAATTATAAAATGAATGATAATGTATAAGTTCCTATGAATAGTGGGTGTATGCTTTCTTATGATTACTATTGAAAGTTAGTCACTTTTAAAATATTTTAGTTACACATCCTCTTAAATATACTTTCTCCTCCCTCCCCCATAGTGCATTAATTTGTTATTATTATATTGTTGGAATTCTTACATATAATATAATATAATATAAATAAATATTGATGTAAAATATAAACGATATACTTAATTGGATATTTTTAGTTTGAGTATTACATTAATTATCATTCATGTTAGGAAATGTTCAAATTTCATTGAACTTTGAGATTGTCAATGTCTGAAAATCAAACGTGAGTTTTTAAGAATAGAAGAATAGAAAACATAAAAAATTGTAGTTTAAAAATGTGAAGAAACCCCTTCATATATAGTTAACAAAGGGTAGTATGAGAATGTGCATATTGTTTCTATCATAAAAGTCACAACCATTTGAAAATGTCACAACTCATCGGATAAGTCAAAACTTTTTGGAAAAGTTGTAACCATTCAATGTGAAATGGTCTCTTCTTTTAATATAATATAATATAACATAAATAAATAAATAAATATATAAAATATAAAAGATATACTAAATTGGATGTTCTATGAAAAAGAAGAATAATGAAAAACTTCAAAAAATTATAGTTTAAAAATTTGAGGAAACCCCTCTTTTTATAGCCAACAAAGGGTAGTGCATAAAAATCTTCTTATTGTAATAAAAAAGTGTCACAACCCTTTAGAAAAGTCACAACACTTCAAAAAGGTCGCAACTCATCGGAAAAGTCATAACTGTTTGGAAATGTCACAACCCTTAAGAAAAGTCACAACTCTTTGAAAAAGTCACAACCCTATTGAAAAGTCACAACCCTTCGAAAAGGTCACAACTTATCGAAAAAGTTTTAACTCTTTGGAAATGTCACAGCCCTTCAATGTGAAAAGGTGCCTGTTTTTAACATAATAGAATATAATATAAATAAATAAAATAAAATATATTTTTATATAAGATAAAGATGCACCCCCAACAACCAAGAAAAAAGAACATTCATATTAAACTTAATATAAATAAAAGTACAACAAATAAATTGGAAACAGAGGAGTACTTATTAAATCTAGTTTAGACACTTCAAACAAGTATTTGATCAAATCTTTTTTCTCCAACAGTTTGAGACTTTTCACAGCTTGAACACCAAGGTATAGTTTGTGCAATAGAAAATCATTGAACTTATTGTCAAGTAGAAAATGTTGCAAAAACATATTTATGGTAATGAAAATGAGTACATATTTGGACTTTTCAAACAAATGTTTGATCAAATCCTTTTTCTCCAACAATTTGAGACTTTTCACAACTTGAATACCAAGTTGTAGTTTGTGCAATAGAAAATCATTGAACTTCTTGTAATGTTGAAGTTGTTGCAAAAATATATTTATGGCTATGAAAATCAGTACATATTAGTTATCTAGATAGTCGTCTCGTCTGAAGTTGAGTTATTCCATTCTCCTTGTTGCATCAATTTTTGTTGATCTATTTAATTTAGCCACATAAAATATTGTAATTGCATAATTTAACTACTATCACAATCTTCCTTGTGTTAAGAAGAAGAGTCGAAAACATACAAAATTCAAAGTGTGAAAAAAACCCCATATTTATAGACAACAAAGGATAGTATGAAAAGATGCTTATTGTGCCTTATCAGATAAGTGACAATCCTTCAGAAAAGTTACAACTTTTTGGAAATGTCATAACTCATTGAAAAAGTCACAACTCTATCAAAAAGTTTCAACCCTTCGGAAAAGTTACTACCCATCAATATTAAAAGGTGTCAACTTTTAATATGATATAGAACAAATAAATAAATATAATATAAAAATACAACATATTTACTAAAATGGGTGTGTTAAGTTAGGGGTATTATAGTAATTTAACATTCAAGTTAGGGAGTTCATGCTTTTAAAGTAGTATAGATTATGTACGTATTTTTTTTTTATTTTTGAACAAAACTATCAACTAAATTTATTTATTTACTCCTCTATTATTTTCTCAGTCTCTTTTTAACAATTGTTTTGGCACCACAAAATAATCATCACTTTAGGAATTATAATTGACAATTATTTTTAATTATAATCTAAAAATTACAAAAGTATTTACCTTTTTTGTTTAATAGAAGCAACATAAGAAATAGTTAAAATAAAACTAAAGGAGTAACACGTACTAATTGTTGGTTTGTTACCTCTACAATCCTAAACTTCCTTATTCACGCTTTTTTAATTGGTACTAATATCTTTATATGTTGTCCAATTATTTCCTGATTCACACTTTCCTAATTATTATTTACGCGTTTTATACATAAACATTACTTCATTTTTTGCTATATAAACTCTCATCAAAATCTCAGTTCTCAACAAAATAGTAAACATGGCAGACATAGAAGATGGATCTAATGAAGCAGTTTATATCCATTTTTAAGCATGCCTTTGCATCATCTTTTATGTGTTGAATGAAATATTGTAATTAGTTTCATGTGTTACGTTGCATTCATCAAACCACTAGCTAGTTTACCGCCTATATTGGATATATTCATCAAAATTTCTACAATTGTACTTTGTATCAGACTCATGGCTGTTTTGGTTTATCGATCATGCTGAAGAGGAGGAGATTAATTTTGAAAACTTTGATGAGTTTGAAGATTAGAAGATTATTTAAGTTTACTATACTTTCATTTTTATTTATAAGTTTTAGTAGATTTATAATTCGTTTAATGGTACTTTAGAATTCTATGTAGTTTGTTTTATTTTAGCACTCAAATTATGGAAGAATTACAATTAGTTTGTTTTCTTGCAAGTACAAGTTTAGAGAGTTACAATTATACGTAGACATGTTAATTTTTCTTTTCCAAAAAGTCATGTAATACGCAAGTTTAATTTGTGAACATAATTAATGTTGGAAAAACACTAATAGTATCTCAAATATAGTATTACTTATATCATCCTTTTATATTCTTGCATTTAATTAGCATTTATGTCGCGGTTAAGGAATACAATAACATGTTAATATATATTTACCCATACATATAATTGATTTCATAGAGAAAAGTATGTGGTTAGTTGGAGTGAATAAAACACTAAATAGCAAGTAACTAGGAGTTTTGATTGAAAATAAGAAGCAAGGAAATTACAAACAAGAGACGACTTCAAAATTATAAGAATGGAGATGAGGACAGGGATACAGAGAGATAGTGGAGAGGAGAGAGTGTTGCAACATAACAATTCTGATATCCGTACTCCGCCTAGACATGTCTATTATAATAAAAATAATATTCCTCTAAGAACCTATCAACTATTGACATTTGTGTTTCCTACAGGTTGCCAAACATATTCTTCAAAAAGCCTATGTAACACCTCAAATTAGAGAAGGCTAGAAATTAAATGTTTCATTCTCACTGCATTTACTAAGTAATCTTCCTCCCTACAAAGAAATTTTAATGAGAAATGATAATAGTTTATACAATTCACGCATTACAATTGCTGACACTAAATAAGTATAGATTAATCAGTTTCATTAACTCGTTAACCTTGTAAAATATTTTCTTAATTTTGCTTGAAGCATCAGGGAAAAAACAACAATGTACTTGAGCAAGTGTTACAATTCAAAAAGATGGTAGATAGCTATTTTGTGTTCCTACTTGTGTGTTGATACTTCAACACCCTGCAGTCAAAAGTGACATACTGTGTTAAGGATATTCGGATCAATTTGGTGCATGCAAAACGTATAACTTCTTCATGATTAACTTCAACACATATAAGATGCACCTTTGTCTTCTCTTTACAAATTTTAGAAAATAGCAAAATCATAAAAGTCACCGCAGTATCTGTCACTTATGTAACTGATCATTAACGAATAGATTAGGATCAATATTTTGTTCATAAACAAGATATCATCCAAGTAATAAGGACTTCGTCTAGATGATTTTGGTCAATTCAAAATAGATATTTCGTAGGTGTGACCATTGGAATTCATTTTCTTCTCCGGGCTTTCTCGCTGTCAACTCATGTCTGTGATTGAGACTTTGCAAGTCCAATCAAGAGTATCTCTTATTAGTTCATCAATGTTGAATCTTAGTCCATGTGTCTATGAAAGATATGTTGAGTTGTTGACAATAACATGGGCAGAAAGAGTAGGAAAACCATAACAATTAGAGTTCTCTCCAATTTATTGTATCTTAAACTCCGATGCATCTATTCTTTTGTTAATGTCTAAGCTCTTACAATGAGAAATAAAGGAGGATAAAAGAAGAGTTCAGTCTGAGCAATGATGAAAGCCATTGAAATCAGAGCACATCAAGAACGACTTTGCACAAAAGATTACTTGAAAAGTCAGTAGCAGTTGAGAGATCGATTAAAAACTCCAAAAGATTCACATGTAAATATAGAGTATATTATACATGCAGATTGAGTTTTGCCAAATTCGAAATCCTTCCTTAATTGCCTTTGTAAGAGGTCTTCTATACTATTGATGTTATTATATGAATCTTCTATGACATTTATATTATAGGAATATATGAAATTCTTAAGTAGATTATGAATGCAATACATCTTGCAAGAAAAATAACATATCCTAAACTTCAGTAACTTTGGGACCAAGTAACAATGCTCTCAATCTCTTATTTGTTTTTTGTGAAACTAAGAAACATCCTAGGTCTTGCGTTTATTTCACTTTTTAAAAAAATCTTGTTTTACAAGTGACTACTAAAGGTATATATGCCCATAGAAATGCTTAAAAGTCTACATACAAGTCCATCAATCTAAAGACACAATTAAGCATCTTCAATCATGGTAAGTCAACCAATCTCTCTCTTCTTTGATTACAAATCTGTGAGGACCTCAAGAGAACAGTCTTGAGGTCCAAACCCAAAATCGAGCAAAAACAAAAACAAAAACAAATAAATAAAAGTAATATACACTGACAATGTAAATATTTTCCACAACTACTATACTTCAATCTATAATAGTACGTGAGTTATTGTATTTACCAATATTATCAATTGGTACTTACAATAACAACAATAACGATATATCCAATATAATCCCACAAAGTAGAGTCTACGGAGGACAGCATGTCTACATATTTTATCTACTTCATAAGTATCTGAGGTAGAGAGATTGTTTCCGATAGACTCTCAAATCAAGGATAAAATAGTTCAAAACAGTCTAGAAAAAAAGTGCAAGAAATAGAAAATAACAGAAAAAACAATAGAAGGTAACAAAGACGATAACTAAAAAAATAAATAAATCTGATAGTCGAAGTACAAGGAAATAAATAACAACCTAAATACAAGAAATTAAAACTACGGAAGCAATAAACTACAAATACTAGTATGGACATATGACAAGACAAGGCCCTTAGCTTCTAGCTATTAATCCTCTACCCTAATTTGTGTTATCCACAACCTCCTACTGAAGTTCATATTTTATGTAAGTTGAAATTGCGACATGACTTACCTAATCACCTGTAACGACCTGAAACATCGTTAATTAGGAAAGGAAAAATGTCGGTGAAATTGGGTCTCCCAGCCCTCCAGAGCGGGCTTGACGCCGCTAGGGCGGCAACGCTTTAGCGGGATAAGTTACTGCCAGAGCGGGATGGGCGAGGTAGAATGTAAATAACTGATTAATAACGTTTCAAAGACACTTCATCCAATTCTAAGAGTCAACAATCGTTAGTTAGTATAAAAACCAACTAAATGATTTGGGGTCGAATCTCACAGGGAGCGGTACGTGTTTAAGATTCAATTGGAAAGTATGAACATGGTCAAATCAGTCATAGGAATAAAAGTTGTCTAATAAAGACATCATTCAAATTAAGGGATGACACGAATGTCAAATGGGGGTTTTGGTTTTGATCATCAACTACAAACAGCAGTCACAAACAGTACGAATTAACAATAATATGAGACGGATTCTTGGGATGTGATCGATTATAGGCTAATGTAGACATATGGATAATTGCAACTATTTGAAAATAGCTAGATATTAGTGAGTAGGCTAGGCTATAATGGAGGTAAATTTTCTCTCTAACAATTTACCCCGAATTAAGTGATTTCTCTCGAACATCAACAAGCATACAAAATAAGACCAGCCCACACCTTAATCCATTCACTCTTTCATGCTGAATGTGTGGGATTGAGTTTAGGATTCACTATCTCGAGCTGAACCTAGGTCAACCCAATACCCATAAATCATCAATCAATAGCTTTAGTTCTAAAACCTCTCTCTCGAGCAAGCCAAGAACACAAACATAAAACTACATTTGCAACTACAATTCTTAAATTAAACCACAATTAATGATTAAACCCACTTCTAAATAGCATTTAAACTAACACTTAGCAATATCCATTAGCTAAATCAGCCCATAATCACATAATCACACCCCCAAGAATTGGGGTTTTAGCTAGACATTATAAAAAGGTAAAAATTGTTACCAAATTGATTATCCATCAACTAGGTAAGAGTGATTTCGTCCTTACAATGCTCTAATTTGAAGATTCTCAAAGACCCACTTCCAATTTCTCAAAATTGAATTTCTTCAATCCTTCAAAGCGAAGGAAAACTAGAGAAAACTGTCTCCAGGTTCAAATTTTCAAAATAATGTCTAAAGAATGATAAAAGCTCAAAACTAAATGTTCAAAAATGTATTTATAATCACCGAAAATAAGCTACAAAAGCTCATTCGGCAAAGTAAGTCGGGATAGCCGAAACTCCCGGTGAGCCGCCTTTTGGTCTCTTCAATCGCCCTTCTGCCTTGTCATTCAACATCATCAAGGTTTGTAACATTGGGCGATCTTTCACTACATCGTGGAACTACTCGTTTATCTGCCGACTGCTCTTTTCTATCACCGACTTAGTTTCTTCCCTCAGGGCTTAGCACACTGGAACTTTAGGTTGTCAGACAGCCATTTGGTGATACACCAAGTGAACTTGGCAATCACCAGGTTTGCCTTTCTTCACTCTTTCAGCCCTTTTTTTTTTTTTTTTTGCATGTTAGTGTCCTTGCTTTGTTCCTCAACTCATATTACAGAAAATCAAGGATTTATCATTAATTAGTGGCACAAAATAAGCATTTCAGGACACTAAATCTATATAAACAAAGCCCTAAATGAGTCCAAATCTCAGACTCATCGACAACACGAAGCCTAATTTCATTCTCTTTCCAAAAACACAAAGAAGAGGTGAGGATCACCCCAGAAGACCTCAAAATGCTTCTCTAGGCTTTGGAAAGAAGAATGAAGAGATTTCTAGCACACAGACGACAATAACTTGCGGATTCTTGGTCAAATTCACCATCCCATCACTCGAAAAACCAAATTTTGTGCTGCAATCCCTCCGTGAATGCTTGGTGCCCAGGTAGGTTATGTTTATTTAATTGAGTAGCTTTAAATTCGTGTCCACTGTGTACTATGTTGAGAATTGATGGTAGGATTCATTCTTAGGTCGTTGTGCACCGAAAAAGGGATGATTGTTTATATACTGTCAATTGTTGAATATGGTGGGAATCATAAAAGGAAACCTTGTCCTAGGAATAGGTTGGAGGGTGTATGTTTGTTGTTGTTTGTTCCATGTTGTGTACATGAATGGGATTAGAGAACATGACTCGAATGATAATGAAAATACTAAGTATAAATAACTACATGCCATGAACCTATTACTTGATTGTATGATAATGAGTATTGTTTCTTATGGATGTGATTGTGACTGTGGTTGTATTGATTAGATCAGGTGTCCCATTTCGGCACACAAATTTGGATCGAGTGCCATGTTTTGGCGCATATATGGGATCGGGTGTCATGTCTGACACACTAATTGGGATCGGGTACCACATTCTGGTACACTGACAGTTTGGGTATGGGTTCCATGAGAGGTCCATTGACTTGTCATATATGCATATTATTGATAATGTGGAACTAGATATGCTTCCTAAAAAGATAATTGGCTTGTACATCATGTTCTTATATGTGAGTTCATGGTGTCGTAAGGTAATTGGCTATATCTCATAACGAATGAATTGTGAAGGGTCGAACCCAAATCGGGATGTGGTAAGGTGAGTGGGGACCAAGGGTTTTGGTGTTATCATTGTTATTTAGAAAGGTGGTCATGTATGTTGTCTTTGAGGATAAGGGTGGTGTCATGTGGTAGTGTTAATAGTTTGGGTTTTGCTCCCAGAAAGCGGTAGTATTTAAATGGTTAATAAGCCTTGATAGGGTGAATTTTGAAGTCAAAGGCTGAGTGGGTTGGTGGAATGAGTGAGGCCGTGTCGTGAGTGTTGATCGGATTGGTAATAGTTATTTTCAGAATTTCTTCTAAAGGATAGAATGATTAAGTTTGATCAAGAACGGAGCGAGTAAGGGTTAGGACCTCTAAAGCACATGGGAATTATGATAGTGGAGGAATGAACAGTCTTATTACATGTTTCTTACTAGTCGATTTCTTATATTATGCTATGGGTATTGGGTTGATCGATGATGCCTACCAGTACGTGTGTTGTACTGATACTACTCTTGCTATGCCTTTTTGGCATAGTCATGGTTACAGGGTCAGTGATGTTTCATAGGTGAAGACGAAGATAATCTCCAGCAGCTTCTACTCTTTCTTCCGCATGGTGGGAGCTGTGTCATTTATAGTTTTGTTGTACCCTATACTCTTAGTGGCTCTTGTACATGCTTAGACTAGATCCTTGGGGAAGTTCATTATTTTACAAGTTAACTTTGAGTTGTTAAAACTCTTATTTTATAAAACATTACATGAATTTCTTTGGTTCTTCAGTTTTCTTAGTCTTCTGCATGTCTTAAATGGTTTTAGAAATCAAGGGTTCTCCTACTTAGGTGTTAAAGTAGGTGCCCACATGGCCTAGTGTGTTGGGTCGTGACAAATTGGTAGCAGAGCCCAGGTTACCGTTCTCCCGGTACAAGAGCCAAATATAGAATAGACTCCTTCGGATTGGTGTGTTGAAGTCTATATCTAATCTTCTGAAGCTATGAAGCATTCTAGGAAGTGTTCCCTCTCTTTTCTCCTTTCATACGAGTTGTCGCTTGTGGTATGAGTTGAGTCTAATTAGTATCTCAACATAATGAACTGGACGTCATGGTTACGGCTAAAGGGGGCCCAAGCAAGGTAAATTGGAATTAAGAAGGTTCCAATTGGTAGATGGCCCTAGGGGTTGTGCAAATGCATGGATGATCAGTAATGATCATCCATGGAGCGAAGTAACTAACATATTTAGTACATTTTGTACTAACACATACTTTTGCCTACATTCTCATCAAATGTAGGGTTTAGAGATTTGAGTTCCAATCTTGAAGATAGGTTTCTAAAAGTGCAAGGAGTTAAAGACTTGGTGAGTCCTCATAGCTTCAAGGATGAAGCCACCATTTCCTTTATGTCTTTCTTATGTTTTGAGGCTATTGTATGGCCTTTGTCCCAAGAGTTATTCAAGATAACTTGAACTTTTCTCTGTGTTGTATCTTAAAAATGTGAATGTGTGCTTATTATTGTCTAAATTTACTATTGGTGTGAAAGGTGTGTTTGCTTAGAGGCGATGACATGACTATGGGTACTGTATCTCTTGTATGGATTTTGATATGTGCAATAGACTAGCCTAAATGTTTGAACTGTGCGAGTCGTAATTGTCTGTGTTACGTGCAAGGGTTTAGATAAACTACGATATAATTCATAAAATAAAATCTGGATGTGTGCTGCAACCAACTGTAACCGTGTGAGGTTCTGGGCATATCTAGGGAATGTGTGTGGTGGTGGTGTAGAATTAATGAGAGTAGGTTCTAGAGTGTGAACCATGAGAATTACTCGGGATATACATTGACCATCTTAGTGAAGGGAGTTATCCTAGATGCCTAGTTATAGCCTGGGGATCAGTGGAATATTTAGAAACAAGTAAAGCCCCAGAATAATTTGTGACTTGGGTTCTGTTTCCATCAGGGCTGCTGGGGCGAGATTTATCTCGCTAGGGCGAGACTGCCAGGGTAGAACTCCTCCCTCCAGAGCGGGACAGGGCGAGACAGAATCCCATCCATGTCTCCTCTATTTTAGCTAAGTCACCCAAAGAGAATCGAATCATGTATAGGTTAATCCCCGCTATCTAAATTAGTGCTCAGTAATCGAATATAGGTTATAATCACCTTGCATTAAAATATTGGTGGTAAACCGTAGCAAAAACCAACATCTGTGTGCTTACAAAAGTAAGGAAAGTGAAAAGATAAAATAAAGTATTGTTCTTTACATGCCCAGAGGGGTGAAAAACCAAATAGGGATCCCTGAGACTGGGAGGTATCATCATCAGAGTCTAGATACTTCGGGGGTACCAGGCCCTTCACAGTCTCATCCATGAAAGTGAAATGCTAGAAGTCTCCTCTCTTAACCTGGGGAACCTCCCGTTCGGGGGCAACGCAAGTAAAGATGATCCTCACGACCTTCCATATCTGGACCATCAAACAATCCCTCTCCAAACCCTTTCTCCTTTCCTGGCGAATTTGCAGCGGAGCATCTTGACCTCAAGAGCAGTGCTGGGTGGATCTAGAGTGGTGCTAGCAAAGGAATGTCCCAATCTCCTCCAGACGGCCGCCAGGTCATCTTCTACTTATGCACCTGAGAGTGGGGGCTGGGACCGGGTAGGAAGAGATTTATCGCTTGCACCGTCATCCCCTCCCTCATTATCCACCTCTGCAGCTGCCTGACTGCTACTGGCCATGTCCGTCCTCCTCCTCTTGCTCCTGAAAATGGAACCTTGCCTAATCTAAAGGGGGTGGAAAAGGGGATCCATGAGATGTACCTCATCAGTATCTCGAAGCGGCACCCCCGCCCACTTGTAGAGAGCAATCACCATCCTAGGTAAGAAGAACACCTTTTTGTTGCCCCGATAGAACACCTTCCACTCTGAGATGATCTAGGTGCCCACATTTAGTCTAATTTCCTGTATAACACATGCCACCACTAGAGTCCGGGTGAAAGTCACATCGGTACGATTGCGCGACGGGTGGATCCTCCTAGTAACGAAGTGCAGCCATCTCTCAGCTGGTGACAATTCAATGCTAGTGGTGCCCTCTGTAGATGCCAGTAGACTCGATCTCGGCGTGTAGGCTCCACCAGCATATCCCTCAACTACCCAAGTCCATCTCCCTCAGCTTGGCCTAGTACTCCTCCGTGATGGGAACCTCAGGCACCTCTAGTACCTCTATAATGGATGAAGCGTTCAAGGGAATGTCAATTCCCTAAATGCAGATGGTAGGGTGGGGATCATCCCAGCGAACGGTGGGTAGGATGGCATAAAACTCCCTTACCCATGTGGAGTGGGCAGCAGGGGAGCCTCTGTTAGTGGAGCCCATCTGAACTCCATCAGTCGAGCATAAAAGAAAGGCGCCTTCTCCTCTAAGTTTCGTAAATGGAAACCCCACTAGCAGATGAACTTGGGGTTCCAGTGGTAGTCTAACCTTTCCTAACTTGCATCATCGGGAAACTGGGCGAAGGGTAGATTTTCCTCATTAATGCCGGCCATTTTAGATAATCTTGCAAAAAGCATGAGATGTACATGTTAGAACTCGATGGGATTAGACAATATCTGGTTAAGGGAAAAAGAAAATTTCTATCCTAAAAAGGGGCACAGACCACTGTTTCCCTACATCCTACCACAGCTGTCCAAGTCCCACTAGAGCGGGAGGATGGAGGCCGCCACACTGGATGAAGGTCGCCAGAGCATCCTTCATCTGGGACTAACTCCAGGCGCGATCATGGCACCTCTTTAACCCAAAACCATCATTTTCCTGAGAATTCCAGCAGACCAGAGTCTATAATTTCTAGTACCTAAATATACTATCATTCTACCAAAATAACCCCTAAAATGTGTCCGAATTCTAGTTTTACACCAAGAAAATCTTTCAACTTCCACAACCATTTCGGTATCATTTCAACCGTAATTTTGCAAAATCCTTACGCTCAAAATGTTATAGGGACGTTATGAACGTAAGGGGAGTGTCCATGCTACGTTTTTCTAGCAAATCAAGCAACTTATTTTTTTCCACCATTTTGAAACTACCCTAAGGCTATTCTATCAATCATTTAACATCATGCAATCCTAGTTAAGTAATTTAGTAAAGAGAGTAAGGAACAAAAACTTTACCTTATATTTGACGTTCGTAGTGAGGTGTTTGAGAGGATTTTGAGAGTATTGAGTAAGAAACGGGAGAAAATGAGGTAACATTCCCCATTTCCCCCTTTACTATTTACGATCTTCTGCTACAGTGGAAGGTTTCTCGCCAAAACGGCCTCGCCTTTGCGGGAAACCTGCCGCTCTGGCGGGCCAGGCTGTGTAGTGGGATGCGATTCTTTCATTTGTGTGCTGCCTCATCTCCTTGACTGGTCCCGTGAGTATATAACCTTTCGTTCTTAAATTGAAGAGCCACCCCCCTTTGTGGTTCTGTGATGGTCCAATTCGTTAGTTTAGAAGTACTCTGAGAAAGGAACAGGTTTATCCCTTCGTTAGTCCTTCAGGGGCGAACGAGGGGTAAATTGGTATCTATTGTAATGACCCAAGCCATCGTTAATTAGGAAAGGAAAAATGTTGGGGAAATTAGGTCTCCCAGCCCGCCAGAGTGGCCTTGACGCCATTGGGGTGAGGCAGAATGTAAATAATGTAAAATCTAATATCCTCCTTTTTCCAAAACACCAAGAAGAGGCGATGATCACCCCAGAAACCCTCAAAAGTCTTCTCTAGGATTGGGAAAGAAGGAGGAAGAGATTTCTAGCACTAGGACGATGATAGCTTGCAGATTCTTCGTCAAATTCACCGTTCTGTCTCCCGAAAAACCAAATTTTGAGCTGCAATCCCTTTATGAATGCTTGGCGCCCAGGTAGGCTAGGTTTATTTATTTGAGTAGTTTTAAATTCGTGTCCATTGCGTAATATGTTGATAATTGATGGTAGGAGTCATGCTTAGGCCGTCGTGCACCGAAAAAGGGATGATTGCTTATATCTTGTCAATTGTTGAATAAGATGGGAATCATAGAAGGAAAACTTGTCCTAGGAAATAGGTTAGAGGGCGTATGCTTTATGTTGTTGGTTCCATGTTGTGTACATAAATGGGATTAGAAAAGATGACTCGAATGAAAATGAAAAGACTAAGTATAAATAATTACATGCCATGAACCTATTACTTGATTGTATTATAATGAGTATTGTTTCTTATAGATGTGATTCTGATTGTGGTTGTGTTGATTCGATTGAGTGTCACGTTTCGGCATACTAACTAGGATCATATGCCACGTTTCAACACATATATGGGATTGGGTGTCATGTCCAGCACACTAATTGGGATCGGGTACCACATTCTGGTACACTAACAGTTTGGGTATGGGTTCCATGAGAGGTTCATTGACTTGTCATATATGCATATTATTGATAATGTGGAACTAGACATGTTTCCTAAAAAGATAATTGGCTTGTACATCATGTTCTTATATGTTAGTTCGTGGTGTCATAAGGTAATCGGGTATATCTCGTAATGAATGAACTGTGAAGGGTCGAGCCTAATTCGGGATGTGGTAGGGTAAGTGGGGACCAAGGGTTTCGGTGTTATCATTGTTATTTAGAAAGGTGGTCATGTGTGTTGTCTCATAAAGAAGGGGGTGGTGTCATGTGGTAGTGTTAATATTTTGGGTATTACTCCCAGAAAGAGGTAGTATTGAAACATTATTAAGCCTTGATAGGGTGAATTATGAAGTCAAGGGTTGAGTGGGTGGGTGGAATGAGTGAGGGCGTGTCGTGAGTGTTGACCGGATTGGTAGTAGTTATTTCTGAAATTTATTCTAAGGGATCGAATGATTATGTATGATCAAGAACGGAGCGAGTAAGGGCTAAGACCTCTTAAAGGAAACAACTATAGACTAGCAACCCATCATGCATTCAACACATCTAAATGCACACAACCAACGAGGAAGACTTCAACTCCAAGATAAACATACTCAATACAACACAAGGGAATAGGAATTATATCTAACAACCCAAAAATTTATGAAATTCTACATCTACTCATATTCAAGGAGGAACTACCATCTCTAAGCTAAAAGCATGCTCAACACACCCTCATGGAACCTATATGCAATCTATACTCATAACATTCTTCCAAGGAGGAATCTCTCAACTCAATGCTAGGACATGTTCATCTATTCATCTCATGAAGTTATATAGGCAACTTATACTCAATGCACTACAACATGAGGAAAATATTATGCAAACTCATTTTCTTTCTAAACACAAGCTTTCATGAACATGCACAACATAAGAAAATCATGGAAACATCAAAAACACACATGACTTCACATAAAGGACAAATCATGAGGACCTTATCATCTTAATGCTAAAGAAGGAATACAAGGATAAGGGATGAGGATATCGGGACTTCTTATTGGCCCTTGGCCTCCCAGGTAGCACACTCAGCTGAAACCCTCACTCAAAGACCACTCCTCGTTTATGTTTTTAGTGATAACAAAATCATTTTTGAGGCAAATACCATTATTGCAAATGTGAGCATCAGATAACTTGTAGTTAATCATTATTCTTTCTCCTGTAGCGCTGTATAACCTGGAAGTGCCTTTTGTAAGGTACTTAGTAGGAATTAGGCCTTCTATAATGCAATTCCTATCCGCACCACTCTCTAACAAAGCAATTTTTTAAGAGTTAAATTATCATTGACTACTAACTTAATAAGAATATGCGAACTCTGAGGTCTGATATTGGTAATAGCATTGATACCTGCTTCGCTGTCAGATGTATCTTGTTCTTCATTTTCTGAAGCCACAGCTTTAGAAGTTCCTTCGTCATTTTTGACTTCCTTAAAGATTTGATCTATGAGAGCATCCATCTCAATTTTTTGGAGCCTAGACTTGATTCCTTTGATTTCTTCTTTTTGCCGAGTAACCAACTTTTGTAATTCGAGGAGATACTTTCTCCAGGTTTCTTCATCCTGAATATGCTCAATAATGGAAAAGAGAGTTTCTACTGTCCTTTCTGAGATGACATTGATAGTTTTACTATCACAGAGGCAAAATGCACCATTGTAATTACATTCTGACTCTTCTTCTTCAGATTCTGAATTTCAACCGACATTGAGAAATTCATCATTGCTTTCTTCTTCGGATGAAGAGTATTCTGTCTCCGATTCTTCTTCTTCAATGATAGAAAATAGCTTCTGTTTGATTTATTCATCGACTTCTAGAAGATTGACTTTCTTGTTCTTTTTCTTATTTCTGGGACACTTATTAGATCTGTGACCCTTTTTGCCACATGTCCAACATCTGTCTTCTGAAGAAGATTCTTTGGAAGTATGCTTCCTATTTTTCTTTTTAGATTTCTCTTTAAAGTCTCTTCCTTTCTTAGAAGATCTTTTCTTATACTGTCCAGTTGTTCGTTCTCTTTTTCTTGCTTTCCTAGCAGAAGAAGGTTTTAACAAAGGAAATCCAAAATCTTGGCAGAAACGTCCTAGTTCTGTATAGGTAGACTTTTGATCTTTCTTAAGCTGTACTTTTAGCTTAAGATCAGTGAAAAGTTCCATAGCAACAACATTTATAATGCTGATAAGATCTTCGTACGCGTGTTGTGAATACGGGATCTTGCCTTCACATCAATCTCAGATTTTGGACTTAACCTTTTCAGCGAAATGAGTGGGTAATCTACTGATAAAGTGTTCTTTCCAATAATCATTGTTGCAGTCAGATCTTATCATGACTTTGTTTAAAAACATATCTTTATACCATCTGAAGTCTGTCAATTTCTTACAGTACAGATTATTTAAAATCTCAAGACTTCTATCCTGAAAAAGACGTGGTTCTCCTACGAAATGCTTTGCTATGCTATAAAGTAACGTAGCAGTAGCATCTTTGTAAACCACTTCTGAGGAGGTATTCACTCCATCTTCTGTTTTAACCATGATCCTGGTAGTTACCGCATTAAGAATATCATTCTTGTTTTGGTCTGTGAGGTAATTGTCCCACCAAATTTTTAGAGTTCCAGTGAACCCTGCAACAATCATGTGTGCTGCTTCTTTATCACCTGCATTCTTCATTTTATATGCAGTGATATTCATCCCCATTTCTTGGAGTTTAGCATAAATCTGTCCTTCGGCCATGCCATCTATATTCCATTCAGTCAAGCTTGAACTGTCCACCGCTGAAGCTGGATGGAGAATGTTTTCCTCAAACTGTACATCTGGGAAAGAAGGTTTAGGGTAATAATTCCTTTTATTAGGATGTCTTTCCAACAGAGTTCTAAGCTTATTACCTTGTGTAATGTTAAGCCTAGACAATTTCTCATTAATCCTATCTAGCAATTCATTGGAATGGCTAAACTCTTTGGATAGCTTAGGGAAATTTTCTCTGGAAAATTCAACGATTTTGAAGATAGGGTAAGTCTCAATTTGAGGTCTAACATTGGAAGACTAGGTTTGTCAGTTATCTGACTAATTCCTTTGAAGTTATCCCCTTTATGCTCTTCAATCTGTTGGGATATTACATGGAGAACTTGGTTGGTATAATTGTTTTGTTCCAAAACTTTATTAAGGTCTCCAGCTGTTATCAAGGCTGATCCTTTTTCTATGGGTTTTATGAAAGGTGCTGCCTTAAGGATCTCCTTCCTATAAGGGATATTAAGTCTTTTAGTGGAGGGGTAACACTTTCTATCACTTGCTCTTAGGTGTACCATTTGTTGATGAGAACTTGAAGAGATGACCCAGTATCATCAATTTGCCCAGAAGATTTAAACCAGTTAAAAAACTCAACTTCAGTTTTGAATCTTTCCATACTTTAACCCATTTATCTCTGAAAGAGATTCTTTGTTCCAAAGTATAGGTATCTTTATACCATTCTACCTTTTGTTTATGCTCTGGTGCTTTCCACCATGCATGCAATATCTTTTTGTCAGGGAAAAATTTATAGCCAGAAATAAGAACCCCAATAGAATCTTTTCTACCATGAATAGGTTTCATGTCACTAGTAGTAGGACTTCCTATAGTCTCCTCATAATATACTTTTGGAATTGTTTTTGAGAAATCTACTCCATGAACCTTTCCCTGCTCAGGTTCACTAGAATTATCATCCTCTTCTCGGGGATAAAAAGAAGAAGGTCTGGCTGAAGACATTCTTCTACTTGAAGAAGCTTGGCTAAAAGAGCTAGATCTTAAAAATTTAAGATTAATAGATCCATCAGGGAATTGAATAACCGGATCTATCTGAGTGGTCTTCGGTTTTAGGGAAGAAGGGTTAGTGATAGAGTCAAATTTCCATTCCTCATTAGTAAGAATATCATTCCACTATTGAGCATATTCAGGATGAAGAAGCCAGGATAAAGTATCTCCTCGAATTACAAAAATTGGTTACTAGGCAAAAAGAAGAAAAGCCTAAGGTTATTCCCTTTATTATGAAACAAATCAGGGTCAGATTTGATTCCAAAAAGGAAGAACCTTCTGTTGAAGAACTTAGAAGATAAGTTAATTCTCTTAAAGAAGAAATCAAAGGAATCAAGTCTAGGCTCCATAAAATTGAGATTGATGCTCTCACAGATCAAATCTTTAAGGAAGTAAAAAATGACGAAGGAACTTCTAAAGCCGTGGCTTCAGAAAATGAAGAACAAGATACATCTGACAGCGAAGCAGGTATCAATGCTATTACCAAAATTAGACCTCAGAGTTCACATAATCTTATTAAGTTAGTAGTCAATGATAATTTAACGCTTAACAAAATTGCTTTGTGAGACAGTGGTGCAGATAGGAATTGCATTATAGAATGCCTAATTCCCACTAAGTACCTTTCAAAAGGGACTTCCAGGTTATATAGCGCTACAGGAGAGCGAATAATGATTGACTACAAGTTATCTGATGCTCACATTTGCAATAATGATATTTGCCTCGAAAATGATTTTGTTTTCACAAAAAACAAAAATGAGGAAATTATTTTAGGAATACCCTTTATTGCTCAAATTAAACCCTACGTTTCTGATTTTGATTCTATTAAAACCAAGATTTTGGGAAAAGAAATCTCGTTTCCTTTTATTAAAACTCTTTCTAAAGAAGAAAGTACATTTTAACATTAACAAACTGTTTTTAGAATTAATCTAATGTCTAAATAGATTTGTTTTCTTAAAGAAGATATAAAAATTAAGAAAATTGAGCAAATTTTAAAAACCCCGGGAATGGTAACTAAGATAGCTAATTTGCAAAAAACTTTTGAAAAAGAAATTTGCTCTGATTTTCCAAATGCTTTTTGGGCCAGAAAAGCCCATACTATTGATCTACCTTATATTGATGGATTCAATGAAACGGCCATTTCTACTAAGGCTAGGCCCATTCAAATGAATCATGATTTAATGGAAATTTACAAGAAAGAAATTAATACACTTTTGGAAAATAAAATTACTAGACCTTCTAAATTGCCTTGGTGTAGCTCAGCCTTTTATGTTAACAATGTTGCTGAGAAAGAAAGAGGCTCTCCCAAGCTAGTCATTAATTATAAGCCCTTAAACTCCGTTTTAAAATGGATTAGATATCCAATTCCTAATAAAAGGGATCTTTGAAAAAGAACTTTTAAAGTCAATGTTTATAGCAAGTTTGATATGAAATTAGGATTTTGGCAAACACAGATTTCTGAAAAGGATAAATACAAAACTGCTTTCAATGTCCCATTTCGACAATATGAATGGAATGTTATGCCTTTCGGGCTTAAAAACGCCCCTTCAGAATTTCAAAATATTATGAACTCTATTTTTAATCATATTAGTCATATCTCAATTGTTTATATTGATGATGTTTTAATCTTCTATGAGGACATTGATTCTCACATCAAATATTTAAATATATTCTTCAAAATAGTCAAACATAATGGTCTTGTGGTTAGCGCCAAAAAGATCAAACTTTTCCAAACGAAAATTAGATTTCTTGGTCATGATCTTTACCAAGGAACATATAAACCCATTTGCAGAGCCATTGAGTTTTCAAATAAATTCCCTGATGTTATTAGTGATAAAACCCAAATACAAAGGTTTTTAGGCAGTCTCAACTATGTTGCAGATTTTATTCCTAAGGTAAGACATGTTTGCAAACCCCTTTATGACAAGCTTAAGAAAAACCCTGTCCCTTGGACAAAGGATCAGACCATTGTAGTTGTCAAGATTAAAGAAATGGTTAAGAGTTTGCCCTGCCTAGGTATTCCTAACCCAGATTCTTTTATGATTGTTGAGATTGATGCTTCGGATATCGGTTATGGAGGGATTCTCAAACAAAAAAGATCTTCAGACAGTCAGGAGCAATTAGTTCATTTTACCTCCGAAAATTGGAATTCCGCCCAAAAGATGTATAGTACTGTCGAAAAGGAAGTCCTTGCGATAGTTCTTTGCATTACTGAATTTCAAGATGATTTAATTAATAAAGAATTTTTGCTTAAAGTGGACTGTAAATCTGCTAAAGAAATTCTTCAAGAAGATGTTAAAAACCTTGTTTCTAAATAGATATTTGCTAGATGCCAAGCATTATTATCTAGTTTTGATTTTAAGGTTGAATATATCAAGGGAGAAGAGAACTCTCTCCTAGATTTTCTAACCAGAGAATTTTTGCAGGGACAATCATGAGGCCAGGATTCAGGCCTACAACAAGTAGCCCTTTCAAAGAAAGGGGAAAAGAAACGAAAAAGAAGCCATCAGCTTCTCCATTTGCAATCAGGCCATCTTTGAATAGCCCCAACAAATTTTCAATGCTAGCAAGCTTGCCACCTATAAATCCAGCCTACTCCATAACTCCTTTTCCATCACTACCACCTAGCTCATCTTTGTCAAACCTATTGGTTCTTAAGAAGCCCTTTTCCAAAGAATCAGAACCCTGTTCTTTTTCCCCATGAGGAAAACCCAGATTTTCCTCTCCACAAACCAAAGATTCTTACACCATGAAAGCTCTAGAAAGCTTTTTAGAGGTAGTATCGCCTTCCCATAATAAACATAAAGAACGTGAAGTCTTTGATGTTGTACCTTTGCAGGTCAACCCAATCCTTGCCCTAAACAAGAAATTTGAAAACTATGAGGTTAAGCATTTGCATAAACCCTGTTATACCAATAGAAATTATGTGGAAACAGAAAATCCATTAAAAACAAGAAAATATTATGAGTGCATTCTTGTTGATACAGGTTCCATTGAAGTAGAGCACAAGTTAAGTCATGATTCAGATCTGGATTGCATTGCATATTCAAAATTTACCATAAAAAGAGTTTTCTCTTCTTTTGAATGGCAAGTAGATCATATGCATACCCCTATCAATCTTTCCAGGGAACATATACCCCAAACATACAATTGGTTTGATTATAAGAATGCTTGGTTTAACTTTTTTTTTTAAGGCCAACCACTCCTACATGGTTTGTCAAATATAGACCAGAATTTTCCAAGGCCATAATTCCCAAATGGTTCTATGAATGGTGGAACTGTTTTGGAGGAAATCAAAAGGTTTTACCAAAAGCATTTTTAGATAAATTTAGCTAGTTCCAAACTGAGCAAGATATTTCTACTCTTCCAGAGCATATTAAATTGTGCAAATATTTTATACAAAAAAGAATTTCCTTCATTATTAGTTAGACATTTTCTATTCATGTATTTCACAAGATCAAATATTTGTCTAAAGAAATACTCATTAAAGGATGGTCACTGGCTCCTAAACAGGCTCAACGCCAATCCCCAGCATCAGCAATTGGTAAGAAATCATCTTCTAAAGATTATTTAAAGAAAAGACTCTAACAAGCCTTGTCTGATCTTGAGGAAGACAAGCCAAATGATGAGACAGCCTTGCAGTTGCTAGATGAAGCCTCTTCACAAAGTGATGATAATGGAGATATGTTAAAGCCAAGAGCTTTAGCACAGGCTTACATAGACCTATTCAATGATTAATCTAATTAAATAACTAATCCAGTAGAGGATATTAAAATTCGAAATTACTGACTTTCTGAATGGAGACTCTAATGTGTTGAAATTATTTAAGAAGGTAAGAGATAAAACTCAAAGAATTGGAATATCTCTTGATTAATTATTTGATCAGAATAATTATCCAATGGAGACCAAAAGAATCTCACAACAGTAAAAAGATAAAGCATTATGCAGATATAGTCAAAAGCAGCCATCACTTCTGACAAAGCAAAAGCAGATGGCAGACAACTTTATCAAAAGAAAAGGCAGTGGACCTCTATTAAAGATAAAGAGATTCCTTTAGAAGCCAATCAGAAGAAGGCGTCTAGATTTCTCTTATCTATTTTCTATCTATATAATGACTTCAGTTTTTCATTGTAAGGCATCAGAAAATTTACTCAAAAATTTCTCTTAGCCTCTAGCTCTTTGTAAGGAATGAAGTTCTTGCTTCCGTTTGCATAAATAAAATTGTGAGTTTGTTTATCTCTAGAGCCATGTTTAGCATGTTATGAGTAGTACTGTATTGTTCAATAGTCACCATGAGAAGCTAAATTCTGATGCCTTGATTGTGTTTATGAGACTTTAAATAGTCTCTTAATCTTTTAGTAAAATTATCTTTCCTATTATTATATGAATTTTTGAGTCTTTACTGGTAATATGGACTTTAAGTTTGGTGTTCAAAGAAAGGTGTTGAGTAATTCTAGTAGTTACGATACCGACAGGCGGTCGTTTAGCCGAGGGATGGCGTACTAGACTGCAAGGTACTTTACTAGAAAAACTCATGTAATATCCATAGATCTTTGATGTAAGATCCTTAACTTAATCTCATACTTATCCAGTAAAAAGTTAGAAGTTCATGTTTTATTGGGTTGATAATTTTCAGAAAAGACTAAGTTACTATTTAACTTATCATTCGCATAATCAAAGGCATCTTCTCTCTTCATGGATAACAGACAAGATATTGTTAATAATGTTAATATATCCATTTCTAAAGTGGAAAATGATTTGAAAAATTGGTCAATTCCTGAAGAACCTTTTGAAAAGATTTACCAGTTAGAAAATTTTTCTATGTTTAAAAAATATAATATTAAAACTTGTGAATCAACTATAGCTATCAATAATTCACTTGAAACTATTAAATTGCTTGTATCTGCTGATATTGATAGATATAAGAAAGAATTTAGATTCCTTCATATTGGTCTTGTTCAAGTAGCTGTTAAACCTCTTTTTCGTAAAGGTTTGAATATTCTCCTTTGTCTGCTTCTTAGAGATGATAGACTTCTTAATTTTGATGATTCCCTGTTAGGAGTCTTAGAAAGTAATCTTGCATATGGACCAGTTTACTTTAACTGTTATCCTAATTTCTCTGTAGACATGCATGATCCCAATATTATTGATACCAGTTAGGAAATGGTGCATTTTGCCTCTGTGATACTGATCTTGCCATCACATCTATCGCTGATCTGTGAGAGCATCAATCATCTGACAGCGAAGCAGGTATCAATGCTATTAACAAAATTATACCTCAGAGTTCGCATGTTCTTATTAAGTTAGTAGTCAATGATAATTTAACTCTTAAAAGGTCAAACGAGCCACGGAGCAGGTAAACCCCCCCATTTTGCCAATTTTTGTATGCTATAGTTCATAACCTTTTTTGGTTATCCGAAATTCTGACGTCATTTTTGCAGAAATTTTTCCTGGACATCTGTTAAGACCTTAGATATGGAGCCAGTTGGCCTTGACGCCCAAAACAAACCAATTTTAAGGTCAAATGAGCCCAGAGCAGATAAACCCCCCATTTTGTCGATTTTCATGTGCTATAGTCCATGGATTTTTAGTGATCCGCAATTACGAAGTTAGTTTTGCCAAAATATTTCATGGACATCAGTTAAAACCTTAGGTATGGAGCCAGTTGGCCCTGACGACCAAAATGGCCAATTTTCAAGGTCAAATGAGCCTCGGAGTGGGTAAACCCCCTATTTTGCCGATTTTCGTGTGTTATAGTCCATGGATTTTTGGTGATCTGAAATTTTGGCTTCATTTTTGCCAAAATTTTTCATGGACATCCGTTAAGACCTTAGTTATGAAGCCAGTTGACCCTGACGGCCAAAACGGCCTATTTTCAAGGTCAAATGAGCCTCGGAGTAGGTAAACCCCCCATTTTGCCAATTTTCATGTGCTATAGTCCACTATCTTTTTTGGTGATCCAAAATTCTGACATAATTTTTGCAGAAATTTTTTATGGACGTCTGTTAAGACCTTAACTATGGAGCCAATTGGTCCTGACGGCCAAAACAACCCATTTTCAAGGTCAAACGAGCCCTGGTGTAGGTAAAACCCCCTATTTTGCCAATTTTCTTATTTTATAGTCCATCATCTTTTTTGGTGATCCAGAATTCCGACGTCATTTTTACCAAAATATTTCATGGACATTCATTAAGACCTTAGTTATGGAGCCAGTTGGCCCTGACGGCCAAAACTTTCACGACCCAGAGTTACCCCCTAGACGTAACATGGCGTAATTGACCCCGAAGGGGTCGCATAAAAGACTCTAGCATCATCATAACATAAGACATAGAAATAATGCGGAAAATTTTAAAACTTTTACAATAGAAGTTCAACTTCATTTGTCATAATAGAAAATCATAGGAAATCTAGACTTTGTCTCATACACCATCTAAAACATAGGAATACAAAGTTTGGGACTTATCCATTTACATCAACAAAAGTCTTAAAATTAGAGAAGTACAATAAGAAATAAAAATGGAAATCCATCCTCAAACTTAAGGACTTACCACTACTTGGAGATAAGCAATCCAAGTTTTCTTCATGTTTCATTCATTATCTTATCATATAGGAAAGAGTAGCCATAACCGACATAGACCATGTGAGCTACATGGAATCCGGTGTTGTGTAACCCCACACCAAAAGAAGGTGTCCTACTTGCCTAAGGTAGAACTAACATGTTTAGCTTTTAGGTGGATTCACTAGCTAAAGTCCTATGTTGGCACATAGTTATGGGATAGGGAGATTGCTTCTAGAAACCAGACCTATTGCATTGGCCAAGGAGCTTTCATCTCATGAGTTCACTTAGATGACCCAACCTCTTGCATTGGCGGAAGGGCCTTTACCTCATTTTTCCATATCCACTTGGTGCTAAGCGTTATTTCCCAAATTATACATAATTAGTCTTAAATTGTATTTACATGTGTGAAGGATTGGTCTACCCTTCGTTCAATACAATTCATCAAAATAGCTCATAGATTCATTTAGGTTGAGAATGTACTTTCAACCTTATAATCATCATTAACATGTGAGTAGAACTTTCAGATTACATTTATACTGTTTTCATGAGAACTAGCCTTTCAATCAACACACAATGTTATAACCATACTAGACAAGTCATACATGAATATGTTTAAAGGGTAAGGGGAGAATTGACCCTTCAATAATACCTCAATTTACACAATGGTGATAAGATCTTTACCTTTCAAGTGAATTATAAGTTCACCCACAACTTTCATCAATCATGAACAAACCTTCACAATTTACCCTCTTCAAGGGTCATTAACCAAGTCTCATAGTCACACTTATAAATACTACTTTAAGCATGAATAAAGCAAGACTCAATAACTACATTAACATAGGAACAATTCATAGTAATCATCTTGCATCAATACACCCATCACAATTCATGAAATTGGGGTCATGGGGTAGTTAATGAGTTCATGAGGAATTTTACAATAAAAATCATCATTTAACATCAAATCATCCATAATATAATGCAATTAACATAATAAAATCATTTTTAGGAAGAACCCATGGCTAGAAGGAAAACCCTAGTTTTTGAACAATAACCCAAATTTGAAATTAGAATTGTAAGGGCATCATGGAGGAAAGTGTTCCATGAATTAAGGTTCCCATACCTTAATTGAAGCTGCGCCCACGAATTGGAGTTGAGAAGATTGATTCTTGAGCCCTAACCTTCATGTTCTTGGTGTTCTTCGATGGATAAACTACTTGAGAGAGAAATATTGAGAGGAGAAGATTTTGGGGAAATATTTAGGTGTTGTGAATTAATGAGTAAGTCTTGTGAATTTTGACTTAAGACCAATATATATTTTACCCTTAAAATACCCAAAACACCCCAACTTAATATGGACTAAAAAGGAAATAACCTTAAGGTCCTTCATTTAAATGACCCCCGTCCAGGCTCATGACTCACTCAACAAGCCGTGGTGAGGACCACAACTCCGATTTACCAAATGCTTTTTGGGCCAGAAAATCCCATATTGTTGATCTCCCTTATATTGATGGATTCAATGAAAAGGCCATTTCTACTAAGGCTAGGCCCATTCAAATGAATCATGATTTAATGGAAATTTGCAAGAAAGAAATTAATACTCTTTTAGAAAATAAAATTATTAGACCTTCTAAATCACCTTGGAGTTGCTCAGCCTTTTATGTTAACAATGCTGCTGAGAAAGAAAGAGGCTCTCCCAGGCTAGTCATTAATTATAAGCCCTTGAACTCCATTTTAAAATTGATTAGATATCCAATTCCTAATAAAAGGGATTTTTTTAAAAGAACTTTCAAAGCTAATGTTTATAGCAAGTTTGATATGAAATCAGAATTTTGGCAAATACAGATTTCTGAAAAGGATAAATAAAAAACTGCTTTCAATGTCCCATTTGGACAATATGAATGGAATGTTATGCCTTTCGGGCTTAAAAACGCCCCATCAGAATTTCAAAATATTATGAACTCTATTTTTAATCATATTAGTCATATCTCAATTGTTTATATTGACGATTCTTCTCTGAGGACATTGATTCTAACTTCAAACATTTAAATATATTCTTTAAAATAGTCAAACATAATGGTCTTCTGGTTAGTGCCAAAAAGATCAAACTTTTCCAAACAGAAATTAGATTTCTTGGTCATGATCTTTACCAAGGCACATATAAACCAATTTGTAGAGCCATTGAGTTTTCAGATAAATTCCCTGATATTATTACGGATAAAACCCAATTACACAGGTTTTTAGGCACTCTCAACTATGTTGCAGATTTTATTTCTAAGGTAAGACATGTTTGCAAACCCCTTTATAATAGGCTTAAGAAAAACCCTGTCCCTTGGACAAAGGATCAAACCACTGCAGTTGTCAAGATTAAAGAAATGGTTAAGAGATTGCCCTACCTAGGTATTCCTAACCTAGATTCTTTTATGATTGTTAAGGCTGATGCTTCAGATATCGGTAATGGAGGGATTCTCAAATAAAAAAGATCTTCAAATAGTCAGGAGCAATTAGTTCGTTTTACCTCCGAAATTTGGAATTTCGCCCAAAAGAACTATAGTACTGTCTAAAAGGAAATCCTTGCGATAGTTCTTTGCATTACTAAATTTCAAGATGATTTAATTAATAAAGAATTTTTGCTTAAAGTAGACTGTAAATTTGCTAAAGAAATTCTTCAAAAGGATGTTAAAAACCTTGTTTCTAAGCAGATATTTGCTAGATGTCAAGCATTATTATCTAGTTTTGATTTTAAGGTTGAATATATCAAGGGAGAAGAGAACTCTCTCCTAGATTTTCTAACCAGAGAATTTTTGCAGGAAAAATCATGAGGCCAGGATTCAGGCCTGCAACAAGTAGCCCTTTCAAAGAAAAGGGAAAAGAAACGGAAAAGAAGCCATCAGCTTCTCCATTTGCAATCAGGCCATCTCTAAATAGCCCCAACAAACATTCAGCGCTAGCAAGCTTGCCTCCTATAAATCCAGCCTGCTCCATAACTCCTTTTCCACCACTACCACCTAGCTCATCTTCGTTAAACCTATTTGTTCTTAAGAAGCCCTTTTCCAAAGAATTAGAACCCTGTTCTTTTTCCCCATGAGGAAAACCCAGATTTTCCTCTCCACAAACCAAAGATTCTTACACCATGAAAGCTCCAGAAACCTGTTTAGAGGCAGTATCGCCTTTCCATAATAAACCTAAAGAACGTGAAGTCTTTGATGTTGTAACTTTGCAGGTCAACCCGATCCTTGCCCTAGACAAGGAATTTGAAAACTATGAGGTTAAGCATTTTCTTAAACCCTGTTATACCAACATAAATTATGTGGAAATAGAAAATCCATTAAAAACAAGAAAATATTATGAGTTCATTCTTGTTGATACAGGTTCCATTGAAGTGGAGCACAGGTTAAGTTATGATTCAGATCCGGATAGCATTGTATATTTGAAATTTACCATAAAAAGAGTTTTCTCTCCTTTTGAATGGCAAGTACATCATTTGCATACCCCTATCAATCTTTCCAGGGAATATAGACCCCAATCATACAATTGGTTTGATTATAAGTATGATTGGTTTAACTCTTTATTTTTAAGGCCAACTACTCATACATGATTTGTCAAATATAGTCCACAATTTTCCAAGGCCATAATCCCCAGATGGTTCTATGAGTGGTGGAACTATTTTGGAGGAAATCAAAAGGTTTTACCAAAAACATTTTTAGATAAATTTTGCTAGTTCCAAACTGAGCAAGATATTTCTACTCTTCCAGAGCATATTAAATTGTGCAAATATTTTATACAAAAAAGAATTTTCTTCATTATTAGTTGGACATTTTCTATTCATGTATTTCACAAGATCAAATATTTGTCTAAAGAAATACTCATTAAAGGATGGTCGCCGGCTCCTAAAAAGGCTCAACGCCATTCCCCAACATCAGCAATTAGTAAGAAATCATCTTCTAAAGATGATTTAAAGAAAAGATACCAAAAAGCCTTGTCTGATCTTGAGGAAGACAAGCCAAATGATAAGACAGCCTTGCAACTGCTAAATGAAGCCTCTTCACAAAGTGATGATAGTGGAGATATGTTAAAGCCAAGAGCTTTAGCACAGCCTTACTTAGACCCATTCAATGATTAATCTTATTAAATAACTAATCTAGTAGAGGATATTAAAATCAAGAATTACTGACCTTCTGAATAGAGACTCAAATAGTTGGAATTATTTAAGAATGTAAGAGATAAAACTCAAAGAGTTGGAATATCTCTTGATTAATTATTTGGTTAGAATAATTATCCAATAGAGACCAAAAGAATCTCACAACAGTAAAAAGATAAAGCATTATGCAGATATAGTCAAAAGCAGCCATCACTTTTGACAAAACAGAAGCAGATGGCAGACAGCTTTATCAAAAGAAAAGGCAGTGGACCTCTATTAAAGATAAAGAGATTCCTTTAGAAGCCAATTAGAAGAAGGCGTCTAGATTTCTCTTGTCTCTTTTCCGTCTATATAATGACTTCAGTTTTTCATTGTAAGGCATCAGAAAATTTATTCAAAAATTTCTCTTAGCCTCTAGCTCTCTGTAAGGAATGAAGTTCTTACTTCCGTTTGCATAAATAAAATAGTGAGTTTGTTTATCTCTCTTTTGTTTGTTTGTTTGTATACCTATCTACTTTCATGTTATAATATTATTATTACTGTTATATGCTCGTCAGTCGTTAGTTGATAGTTTCAAGTGAATTATTGATAGCTATGGTTGATTCACAAGTTTTAATATTATATTTTTTAAACGTAGAATAATTTCCTAACTGGTAAATCTTTTCAAAAGGTTCTTTAGGAATGGACCAATTTTGGATATCATTTTCCACTTTAGAAATGGATATATTAATATTATTAACAATATGTTGTCTGTTATCCATGAAGAGAGAAGATAGACTTCTTAATTTGATGATTTCCTGTTAGGAGTCTTAGAAAGTAATCTTGCATATGGACCAGTTTACTTTAACTGTTATCCTAATTTCTTTGTAGACATTCATGATCCCAATATTATTGATACTTTGACACTCAATGTCAAAACCAAGAATATGAATAGTAAATTAGATACCAGAGAGATAGTTGTAATATATCGGGTTTATTACAAGCTTATGAAAACCACTATAGCCCCAAAGGCTATAACTTTTTGTGTTAAAGGAGGTGTTAAAGGAGTCACTATGCTTATGGAAGCAAATCAAGAGCATAGTACTACTTTCGTCCCTAGACTTCCTAAGTGGAATGATATTCTTAATGCGGTAGCTACCAGGATCATGGTTAAAACAGAAGATGGAGTAAATACCTCCACAGAAGTGGTTTACGAAGATGCTACTGCTACGTTACTTTATAGCATAGCAAAGCATTTCGTAGGAGAACCATGTCTTCTTCAGGATAGAAGTCTTGAGATTTTGAAAAATCTGTACTTTAAGAAATTGACAGACTTCAGATGCAATAAAGATATGTTTTTAAACAAAGTCATGATAAGATCTGACTGCAACAATAATTATTGGAAAGAACGCTTTATCAATGGATTACCTACTCATTACGCTAAAAAGGTTAGGTCCAAAATCAGAGATAGATGTGAAGGCAAGATCCCGTATTCACAACTCGCGTACGGAGATCTTATCAACATTATAAATGTTGTTGCTATGGAACTTTGCACTAATCTTAAGCTAAAAGAACAGCTTAAGAAAGAACAAAAGTCTACATATGCAGAACTAGGAAGTTTCTGCCAAGATTTTGGATATCCTTTGTTAAAACCTCTTTCTGCTAGGAAAGCAGGAAAAAGAGAACGAACAACTGGACAGTATAAGAAAAGATCTTCTAAGAAAAGAAAAGACTTCAAAGAGAAATCTAAAAAGAAAAATAGGAAGCATACTTCTAAAGAATCTTCTTCAGAAGACACATTTTGGACATGTGGCAACAAGGGTCACAGATCTAACAAGTGTCCCAGAAATAAGAAAAAGAAGAAGAAAGTCAATCTTCTAGAAGTGGATGAAGAAATCAAACAGAAGCTCTTTTCTATCATTGAAGAAGAAGAATCGGAGATAGAATACTCTTCATCCGAAGAAGAAAGCGATGATGAATTTCTCAATGTCGGTCAAAATTCAGAATCTGAAGAGGAAGAGTCAGAGTGTAATTGCAATGGTGCATTTTGCCTCTGTGATAGTAAAACTATCAATGTCATTTAAAAAAGGACAGTAGAAACTCTCTTTTCTACTATTGAGCATATTCAGGATGAAGAAGCTAGGAGAAAGTATCTCCTCGAATTACAAATATTGGTTACTAGGCAAAAAGAAGAAAAGCCTAAGGTTATTCCCTTTAGTATGAAACAAATCATGGACAGATTTGATTCCAAAAAAGAAGAACCTTCTGTCGAAGAAATTTAGAAGAAAAGTTAATTCTCTTAAAGAAGAAATCAAACAAATCAAGTCTAGGCTGCATAAAATTGAGATTGATGCTCTCACATATCGAATCTTTAAGGAAGTCAAAAATGACGAAGGAACTTCTAAAGCCGTGGCTTCAGAAAATGAAGAACAAGATACAACTGACAGCGAAGCAGGTATCAATGCTATAACCAATATCAAACCTAAGAGTTTGCATATTCTTATTAATTTAATAGTCAATGATAATTTAACTCTTAACAAAATTGCTTTGTTAGACAGTGGTGCAGATAGGAATTGCATTATAGAAGGCCTAATTCCTATTAAGTACCTTACAAAAGGCACTTCCAGGTTATACAGCGCTACAGGAAAATGAATAATGATTGACTACAAGTTATCTGATCCTCACATTTGCAATAATGGTATTTGCCTCAAAAATGATTTTGTTTTCACTAAAAACATAAATAAAGAAATTATTTTAGGAATACCCTTTATTACTCAAATTAAACCCTATGTTTCTGATTTTGATTCTATTAAAACCAAGATTTGGGGAAAAGAAATCTCGTTTCCTTTTATTAAAACTCTTTCTAAAGAAGAAAGTACATTTTTACATAAACAAATTGCATATAGAATTAATCTAATTTCTAAACAGATTTGTTTTCTTAAAGAAGATATAAAAATTAAGAAAATTGAGCAAATTTTAAAAACCCCGGGAATGGTAACTAAGATAGCTAATTTGCAAAAAACTTTGGAAAAAGAAATTTGCTCCGATTTTCCAAATGCTTTTTGGGCCAGAAAAGCCCATACTGTTGATCTACCTTATATTGATGGATTCAATGAAAAGACCATTTCTACTAAGGCTAGGCCCATTCAAATGAATCATGATTTATTGGAAATTTGCAAGAAAGAAATTAATAGACTTTTAGAAAATAAAATTATTAGACCTTCTAAATCGCCTTGGCGTTGCTCAGCCTTTTATGTTAACAATGTTGCTGAGAAAGAAAGAGGCTCTCCCAGGCTAGTCATTAATTATAAGCCCTTGAACTCCGTTTTAAAATGGATTAGATTTCCAATTCCTAATAAAAGGGATCTTTTAAAAAGAACTTTTAAAGCCAATGTTTATAGCAAGTTTGATATGAAATTAGGATTTTGGCAAATACAGCTCTCTGAAAAGGATAAATACAAAACTGCTTTCAATGTCCCATTTGGACAATAAGAATAGAATGTTATACCTTTCGGGCTTAAAAACGCCCATTCAGAATTTCAAAATATCATGAACTCTATTTTTAATCATATTAGTCATATCTCAATTGTTTATATTGATGATGTTTTAATCTTCTCTGAGGACATTTATTCTTACTTCAAACATTTAAATATATTCTTCAAAATAGTCAAACATAATGGTCTTATGGTTAGCGCCAAAAAGATCAAACTTTTCCAAACATAAATTAGATTTCTTGGTCATGATCTTTACCAAGGCACATATAAACCCATTTGCAGAGCCATTGAGTTTTCAGATAAATTCCCTGATGTTATTAGTGATAAAACCCAATTACAAAGGTTTTTAGGCAGTCTCAACTACGTTGTAGATTTTATTCCTCAAGTAAAACATGTTTGCAAACCCCTTTATGTCAGGCTTAAGAAAAACATTGTCCCTTGGACAAAGGATCAGACCACTGCAATTGTCAAGATTAAAGAAATGGTTAACAATTTGCCCTGCCTAGGTATTCCTAACCCACATTCATTTATGATTGTTGAGACTAATGCTTCGGATATCGGTTATAGAGGGATTCTCAAACAAAAAAGATCTTCAGACAGTCAGGAGCAATTAGTTCATTTTACCTCCAAAATTTGGAATTCCGCCCAAAAGAACTATAGTACTGTCAAAAAGGAAGTACTTACGATAGTTCTTTGCATTACTAAATTTCAAGATGATTTAATTAATAAAGAATTTTTGCTTAAAGTAGACAGTAAATTTGCTAAAGAAATTCTTCAAAAAGATGTTAAAAACCTTGTCTCTAAATAGATATTTGCTAGATGGCAAGCATTATTATCTAGTTTTGATTTTAAGGTTGAATATATCAAGGGAGAAGAGAACTCTCTCCCAAATTTTCTAACCAGAGAATTTTTGTAGGGAAAATCATGAGGCCAGGATTCAGGCCTGGAACAAGTAGCCCTTTCAAGGAAAAGGGAAAAGAAATGGTAAAGAAGCCATTAGCTTCTCCATTTGCAATCAGGCCATCTTTGAATAGCCCCAACAAATTTTCAGCGCTAGCAAGCTTGCCTCCTATAAATCCAACCTGCTCCATAACTCCTTTTCCACCGCTACCACCTAGCTCATCTTCGTCAAACCTATTTGTTCTTAAGAAGCCCTTTTCCAAAGAATTAGAACCCTATTCTTTTTCCCCATCAAGAAAACCTATATTTTCCTCTCCACAAACCAAAGATTCTTACACCATGAAAGCTCTAGAAAGCTTTTTAGAGGCAGTATTGCCTTCCCATAATAAACCTAAAGAACGTGAAGTCTTTTACGTTGTAACTTTACAGGTCAACCCGATCCTTGCCCTAGACTAGGAATTTGAAAACTATGAGGTTAATCATTTGCTTAAACCCAGTTATACCAACAGAAATTATGTGGAAACAGAAAATCAATTAAAAACAAGAAAATATTATGAGTTCATTCTTGTTGATACAGGTTCCATTGAAGTGGAGCACAAGTTAAGTCATGATTCAGATTCGGATAGCATTGCATATTCAAAATTTACCATAAAAAGAGTTTTCTCTCCTTTCGAATGGCAAGTAGATCATTTGCATACCCTGTCAATCTTTCCAGGGAACATAGACCCCAAACATACAATTGGTTTGATTATAAGTATGATTGTTTTAACTTTTTATTTTTAATGCCAACCACTCATACATGATTTGTCAAATATAGTCTAGAATTTTCCAAGGCCATAATCCCCAGATGGTTCAATGAATGGTGGAACTGTTTCAGAGGAAATCAAAAGGTTTTACCAAAAACATTTTTAGATAAATTTTGCCAGTTCCAAACTGAGCAAGATATTTCTACTCTTCTAGAGTGCATTAAATTGTGCAAATATTTTATACAAAAAAGAATTTCCTTCATTATTAGTTGGACATTTTCTATTCATGTATTTGACAAGATCAATTATTAGTCTAAAGAAATACTCATTAAAGGATGGTCGCCTCCTAAAGAGGCTCAACGCCAATCCCCAACATCAGCAATTGGTAAGAAACCATCTTCTAAAGATGATTTAAAGAAAAGACGCCAACAAGCCTTGTCTGATCTTGAGGAAGACAAGCCAAATGATGAGACAGCCTTGCAGCTGCTAGATGAAGCCTCTTCACAAAGTGATGATAATGGAGATATGTTAAAGCCAAGAGTTTTAGCACAGTCTTACTTAGACCCATTCTATGATTAATCTAATTAAATAACTAATCCAGTAGAGGATATTAAAATCCAGAATTACTGATCTTCTGTATAGAGACTCTAAAGAGTTGGAATTATTTAAGAAGGTAAGAGATGAAACTCAAAGAGTTGGAATATCTCTTGATTAATTATTTGATCAGAATAATTATCCAATGGAGACCGAAAGAATCTCACAACAGTAAAAAGATAAAGCATTATGCAGATATAGTCAAAAGCAGCCATCACTTCTGACAAAGCAAAAGCAGATGGCAGACATCTTTATCAAAAGAAAAGGCAATGGACCTCTATTAAAGATGATTCCTTTAGATGCCAATCAGAAGAAGGCATCTAGATTTCTCTTATCTCTTTTCTATCTATATAATGACTTCAGTTTTTCATTGTAAGGCATCAAAAAATTTACTCAAAAATTTCTCTTAGCCTCTAACTCTCTGTAAGGAATGAAGTTCTTGCTTCCGTTTGCATAAACAAAATTGTGAGTTTGTTTATATCTCTTTTGTTTTTTTGTTTCTATACCTATCTACTTTCATGTTATAACATTGTTATTACTGTTATATGCTCGTCGGTCGTTAGCAAATGGTATTTTCTTTCTAAAGACAAGTTTTCACGAACATGCACAACATAAGAAAATCATTGAAACATCTAAAACACACATGACTTCACATAAAGGAAAAATAACTCATCATCTTTAATGCTAAAGGAGGAATACAAGGAAAAGGGATGAGGATTTCGGGACTTATTATTGGCACTTGGCCTCCTAAGGACCACCCTCACCAAAAACACTCACTCAAAGACTACTCCTTAACACTTTCATGGAAGCAACTTCCTTGCTCTTCTATTTCTTAACTTGATGGTCCAAGATCCCTACTGGTATTTCTAAATTAGAGAAATTCTCATTAACTCCCAACTCTTCTTAAGGAATTTATGAATATCGAATCTGTAATACCCTTCTATATCCTAGAGACATGGAAAATCGGATACACCGATGCCACTCATTAAGCAACTCTAGTTCACAAGCAACCTTACCAACATCATTCAAGATTTCATAGGAGCCTACAAATCCGGGATAAAATTTGCCAAACTCACTACACCTCTCAAGGTGAGAATTTTAAGCCAACCTAAATCATGAACATCAAGAACACTCAATGACCTTGCTACCTAAGCACATCATTCCCCCCCCCCCCCTCTTGGGAGTAAGCCAATACAGACTCTTCTAAGCCTTATTTCTTTCATTTCTAAGGTCGGAGCAAGTTGTCACTAAACTTTCACATTCTTCACACAAGAGGATTCTAAACTAGGCTGAATTAAACTACTACTCTTTAGACAAGTCTCCTCACCCAACACACCTATGCATTACTTAAACGCCCTATTCCTCAAGTCTACACCAACATACTTAAACCTCAAAAATGGCCAAGTAGGGTTCTACTATCAACAACACATAACAATAATGCAACCAATCTATCCTAAGGATGACACTTAATTCTAGCATATCAAGTCCTACCTAGTCACATAGCCATAATTGGTATCACAACCAACATTTTCTCCGTCGATCCTTGTAGTATGAGCCCTTCGAGTGGTCAGATCCTCAAGACCATCAGATAAAGAGTAGGAGGGAGATCTTATAGAGTTAAACTCTATGGCACGACTTAGAGAATGAAGAAGTGAGATTTCCTAAATATCCAATAGCCTCCTATTCATAAATGTGGCACGCTTCACATTTATGAACAAGACTCTACTAGACGTTGTTTGAGACAACCTAGAACCATTCTAAACCTTGTGCTCTGATTAACAAGTTTGTCACGACCCAGAGGTACACCCTAGATGTAACATGGCACATAGAACCTCGAAGGACTCAATGTAAGCCACTTAGCATATCAACATAAGATAATAGAAAAGTGCAGAAATTTAAAACATTTTTCATAACAATTGAAGTGCGATAAAATGAAGTGGAAGTCTTTAACATTGTCTCAAACCATCTAAACAACTTTGAATAACTCTTGGACCAGCCCATAGAATAGTTCTAAACATAAAAGAAAGATATAAAGGAAAGTTAATCAAATCCTCGATGCTATGAGGACCAACCAAGTCTTCAACTCCTTGCCTCTACTAAAAACCTAGACACGAGAATGGAACTCAATATCGCCGGATCCTACATTTGATAAGAATGTAGGCAAGAGTATGTGTTAGTACAAAATGTACTAAATATGATAGCTAGCATAACATCATAAGAGCATAACTTAAGGGTTAGTCAACATAAGATACATATACCACAATCATAAGAGATATCAACATAAGGCATAGGCTATAGACATAAGAATTACATCATGTTCATAAGAATAATAAATCCTTAGATCTTCATTCCATAAGAGAACTACTTCTCAAGTAACCTCAAAGCTACTTGTGCAATGCATGGATGAGACCCCATAATCCCACCCACACTAAGTACCACTTTTAGGTCATCATAATCATACTTACCATCTTTGGATCTCATCCTTAGCTTAATTCTCAAAGACAAGGGAACCTTCATATTTAGTCCAACATATCATGGAAGGCAACTATGGCAACAATCCAAGCTAAGCATACAACATATTAAAGAACACTTCATAAGTAGCTTCAAGTCATACTTATGCAATGCATGGATAAGACCTCGTAATCCTACCCATACTAAGTACCACCTTAGACTATCATACTTAAATGATTACTATTTATCATTTCTAGACTACCAAGGAATAACACCCTATTAGGCTAGACCAAGCTACGAAGGAATAGTCACCATAATGGGCTAGTCCAAGCGACCAAAGAATAGTCACCATATTGGGCTAGACCAAGCTACATAGGAATAGTCACTATATTGGGCTAGACCAAGCTACATAGGAATAGTCACCATATTGGGCTAGACCAAGCTACCATGGAAACATAATATTATGGAAGTCCAAGCTATCCAAGGAAGGGTACTATTGCTCCATCCTAGCTACCAATGAAATGGTTTGTCCTAACCAAGTCATGCTACCATGCAAGCATTTTATGATGCTAGTACAAGCTACCCTTAGGAAGAGTATGATTTCTCAATCCAAGGCTACCATGACATCTCCTACTCAAGCTACCATGAAATGGTCTTATATTACCAAGTCAAGGTATACATGAACGGATTTCATAACACAACTTCAAGCTAACATGACTAAACATGCTTTGATTCATTTTAGGTGAGCAAGCCTTTCAACCTAGAATCATTCTATGTGAGAGAACCTTTAATCTCCTATCATATTCATGCATAGGTGTGTGTGAGAATATCCTTTTAACAACACCACAACTACATCATAATCATAGACCCTTCACTCTCAAAGTGTTCCTTAAGCATATATATAGGTTCTATAAGAACATGCAGAATCTCATACTTTACCTCCTTAAGGTTTCTAAACTTTTCTTTAATCATCATATCTATATTTCTAACATGGATATCACCATAACTCAAGTGATTCTATCACTTCATATATTCAAACATTCATAAGGTAGATTAGGTGGGTAAAGTCCTTCCACAACAATTCTATCTAGTAGTCTGCCATTATCATATAAGCTTCACTCTTAAAGCCTTAACATACATAATTTAGCATATTGACTTTACTTTCGAAACCCTAGTAATTAACATTCATTACTACAAGCCTTAATCTCAAAGCTTTACTTCTTACAATCATCATACATACCTAGATCACAAGGCATCTAGTCACATGCTTCATTCTTAAGCAATTCTAGTCATATATCATCATAAAGGTTCAATCTCAAGCCTTACTAGTCATGATCCTTCACATATACATTATTCTAATTAAATTCATGTCTGCATGCTTTTATTCTTGAAAAATTACTATACATATCACCAATTCTAGAAGATCATCAATGAATCCTCAATTTCCCTTCACAAGGAATAAACCCACATTACTTCAATTTCATCAATTAGACTAGGGTTAACCATGGATAACATGTAATATCATCATAAAAATATGATTCACTAATAATTAAATCATAAACAATCAAAATCCACTCAATTGGATCCATATTCAACTTAACCCATAATATTGGAAGGAACCCTAACTTGAATTGGGGATTTCATCTTCACAATTGTGAAATAACTAGGGGACTCCATGGATGGAAGAACCCGTGAATGAATAAGCTATCGTACCTTGATTATAAAGCCTTAAAAAGCTTACAACAATGGAGTCTTGACTTGACCTAGCTTGATTCTCTTCTTCTTCTTCTTCACTTTCTAGAGATAGAATTGGTTTTGGTGAGTTGAAATAATGACTAGGATCAATGAATTTAGGGGTCTAAAAGCTTTATATAGGTGGTCTAAGTAAGGTTAAAATGACACCACTTAACCTATAATTAATTCTGAAAAGTTCCATTAATCCATCACTTAATCGAAAAAGTCAACATTCTGCCTCACCCACGAGACCAAGCCCACGGGCCATGAGTGGACCCACAGGGTGTGCTAGTCAATCGTAGGTTGTGGTCTAGGTAAGTGTCTTTAGGACCCTGACCCACGAAGCCATCCACGTGGCGTGGACTCCCTCCGGGGCGTGTGTCCCTTCATACGTGCACTACCTTTGGCAGCTTTCTTGGGCAGTTTGCTAGGATCCTCCTCAAGGATGCTTGGTTTGTCCTTGGGGAGTCGTACCTTGGTGTTCTAGCCCAAAACTCTTCATTCTAAGTATGGGAAGCTAAATTCACGACTCTAACCCTCACAACAAGCTTTAGTTTAGCCTACTAGTTTCTGGGGTGTTACAACATCACTCTTCAGTTGATATGCAGCTAGTTCCACTTGTTCAGCATTGGCAATATGAATGATCTCAAAAACATTCTGAGGCTTCTCATCAAATTTTTTCAGGTCCTCAATGACACTTGAACCTGTGAAGCTTAGATGATTCATCCTTAAAAATTCATGGACTCTAGAAGTATGAGCCACTTCCCGACGAGTCTCTCTTTATTGCCCAAGTTGGTTGGTCATAATTTGGCTCAACATCCAGATGGCCTAACAGAACTCAGCATTAATTATCGCTCCTTGGGGTTGCACTTCTAGTGCATTAGGTACCCCTTGTTCCTGTGGTTCAATATTCCTTCTAGCCAGATGACCTCTGACAACTCTTCATTTAGGCATAATCTGAAAGACACGCGTAAACATGATTTAGAAAGAGACTTTTATAGAGATACACTCTATTGCACGAAATGAGTATGAAAGAACTGACATAGTTCGTAAGTGTCACAGCCTCCTAATTATAGATGTTGTGCGCTTCATAGACTCCCTAGGACTCTTGAACTCTGTGCTCTGATACCAAGTTTGTCATGCCCCGAGCCTATACCCTAGGCGGGATTGGCAGTCGAGAACCATTGTTGGCCCTAAGCAAACTCTTGGCATGGCTGAAATCGTAGCGGAACACTTTACTCAACATAAACATACTTTAAAAAGTAAATTTAAAACTCAAAGATAACTGGGAACGTATTATAATTAAACATTTACTGGCCAAAGTGGCAATTCAAGTCTCAAGCATAACTGAAAAGGAAAAGACTCGAGAACTAACATTAACTAATTGTCTATGAAGCCTCTAACAACCGAGATGGACGTCGGGACAAGACCCACGACATCCTAATGAACTATTTATAAAGCAGTAAAAAGGGGTCCTCCAAAAGCAAGGAAGCTCACCAACAACTCTGAGGCTCAACTAGAATCAACGAAGTGCTGGATACTGGTCTTGTTTACCTATATCTGCATCATAACAACGATGCAGGTCAAATGGCATCAATACATTGAATGTACGAGCATGCGAGGGTATTCTTAAGTATGACATAAGCTTGAAAGGAACTAAAAGAACATATGTGGACTCAACTCAACTTAACTCATTTTAATATAAAGCGATAATATAAATGCAATATAAAGAAAAGCTTTTAAACATGGATAACAACTTTGTGTATTTAGAAATACAATAGTAACTCTATATGTATGCAAAGATACAATATAAACTCTGGAATGTATATAAAAATACAATTTCGTTCTGTGTATATAAGAATACAAAATACTTCTATGGGAATTTTTCTAACCGACAACCATCACTTAAGAGCTATATGATGATACAACGTTTTGCCTCACGCTGTCAGGGCAGTCCTATACCTTGCCTAGGGCATAGAACCTAACTCACTAAGTGGATCCACTAGTCTATGCTAAAAAACACTAAGGAATCATCTAAAAAGTATGACCATTTTTCAACCCATGATGGCTACATGGTTTTTGAGGCTAGGAGTTGTGTGAACTCTCCCCCATATCAGTGCTCAATACTACTCTCAAAAGATACTAGCTAATATGTTTAAAAACATAACTTCTTTCTGTAGTTTGAGATAATTGCTCATAAATTAGCTCAAAGGCTCTCTTGGAAATCAAAGTTTCCTCTCTTGCTTAATTGTGAAAGCATTTGTTCTTTACTGCAAACTAGCTCATAAGCTCTACTGGAAATCGTTGTTTCCTTTCTTGTTTAAATGTGAAAACATTTACTCTTTGGGATTACATAGTCCCGATATACTTTTTTTGAATATATTAACTTCAATCTTTACTCTTTACTCAACACAAAACTCATGTCTTAAAACGAAGTTAAAACATTTGTATAAGACTTTTGGAAGACTCTATGAACTACTCTTGACTTGACTCTTAACCTTACTTTAATTGAATTATGGATTCAAGGCTCATGATCTCATGTTATGGATGATTTCATGTTTTTTAGAAGTACCTTAGAGTGTATACATCAACTAGAAAACATAGGTACATTTCAAGGGAACTCAAACGGAAAGAAGTGGGAAAGGGTAGAAGACCTGGTGTCCTTGGCGCTCTGAGTGGCACGGGGCGTCAGACCCAAAACTTCAGAGCCTTGGTTGGGGCGCACTGGCTGGCGCGGTGCCCTATAACCCAAACTAAAGACCCCAAAAAGGGGCGCTTTGGCTGGCGCGGTGCCCCAGACCCCTGCCTAGAAATCCCCAAATTTTCTTGCTCGTTTTTCAACTCTAAACCCTATAGATTCAATTGGTTCTTTCCCCAAACACTTAGATTCAAATACATAATAAAAATATTGAAGAATCTACTCAAAATGACATCTAGTTTCATGAATTAAAATAAAGAACTCCTCAACAACTTCAACAATCAAGAACCCAATAGAAACTTCAACAAAGTCCATCAAGAACTCAATTTCTATACTTGCAAAACATAATTTTCACTGAATAAAATCATGATTGGCACGTGGGTGAACGAACCCAATGTTATGTGATCTCACATACCTCTTATGGATCAACCCTTGGCAAAATCCACAAGCAAATCTTCAAGAACGCGATGCTTCTAAGCTTTTTCTCCTTTTTTCTCCTCTTCTTCTCTCTTCTGTCAAAACCCTAACTTATTTTTATGAAGCGTAAAATGAATCCAATTAGTTTAGACCCCAAATTAATTACCAAAAAAACTTTTAACCAATTGGGTAGCAAAAAGACCATAATACCCTTCTAAAATTTGATTTTGACTTTCCTTATCTAGACAACCCAACTTCAAATGGACATATTCTCCCTCATATGAACTTGAAATTGAGCAATCGGTGGCATTGGAAAGATAATTCAAAGATCTTTCCTACGGTATCTTGTAGCACACCTAACTCATCCTGAGCTAGGAGTTATAGTCGTTTGAAGTTGACTCAAAACTCTTACTTAGCTTAACTTTGTCAAACATTCCAGATTTGATTATTTCCAAAAACGGTTTCTTTCTAATTCTAAGTCTTTCTAGTAGTGGGGCGTTATATCAATTTCTTATTTTATGCAGTAGGCATCGGGTTGATCGATGATGACTACCAATACGTGCGGTTGTACTGATACTACTCTTTCTATGCCTTTTTGGCATAGTCATGTTGCATGGTCACTGATGTTTCATAGGTCAAGACAAAGATAATCTCCAGTAGCTTCTACTCTTTCTTCCGAATGGTGGGAGCTGCATCATTTATAGTTTTGTTATACCATATACTCTTAGTGGCTCTTGTACCTATTTAGAATAGATCCTTGGGGAAGTTAATTACTTTGCAAGTTAACTTTGAGTCGTTAAAACTCTTATTTTATAAATATTACATGAATTTCTTTGGTTCTTCATATTTTTTAATCTTCCGTATGTCTTAAATGGTTTTGGGAATCGAGGGTTCTCCTACTTAGGTGTTAGATTAGGTACCCGCACGGCCTGGTGAGTTGGGTCGTGACATCACCTCTATCCAATTCCTCTCTGATCTGCCTCTACATCTCCTTAAAGCATTCATATATTGTCAGCCTCTCCACCTCCACACTAGGATATCCAGACATCCTCTATTCACATGCCCAAACTATCTAAATCTCGTTTCTTGCATCATGTCCTCCACCGAAGTCACTCCCACATTGTCCCAAAGATCCTCATTTTCAATCATATATCTCCTAATATACACATGCATATATCCTAACATCTTTATTTCTGGAACTTCAAACTTCTCTGTGAGAGTTCTTGACTGAAAAAATCTCTTCCCTATACAACATAGTTAGTCTAAATATCGCTTTGTAAACTTGCCTTCAAGCTTTGGTAGCACCTTCTTATCATAGAAGATTCTGGATGCAGGCCTCCATTTCATCCACATGCGCCAATTTGATAATTATACCAAATTGGGAGATCTTAGTATTCATTGTCAAATTAGGACATTAATAGATTGGATATGTAAACGGTAAAAATAATCAAACGCTGCAATTTCTCAAGAAAATAAAAAATTACCTGGAGAATTTAACTAATTTTTTTTAAAATTTATATAAATTGTGTTTTGTTAAATATTTAATTTAGGTTAGATTGAATCTTGACTCATTTATTGTCTTGATTCATTAATTATGCCCTCGTTTAAATTTTAGTCAACCTGTCAATTGTCACCTTACCTAATATGTTTGTTTATATATATATATATATATATATATATATATATATATATATGGGGGGAGGAGGTAGGGCTATTTCAATAAAGAAGTGTGTAGAAAAGCAAATCAAGAGATGAAAAATGAGAGCTAAATTATAATTTAGCTCTCATTTTTCATCTCTTGATTTGCTTTTCTACACACTTCTTTATAAATAGCCCTACCTCCCCTCTCCCCGCTTTTTAAAAAAATTTCTCCAATCATGAAATCTCAAAAAATAACATCAAACAAAAAATTTGGTGTTGAAATCAGATACCTAATCAAAAAGAAAAATCTTTGGCTATTTACTTTTACCACTGTTGATGAATCTTATGCAAGATACAAGTCTAAGAATCTTGAGTTTGAAGAACTGATCATAGCTAAAAAGGTAAAAAAAGGATTCGATTTGTGAAAAAATTGGCAAAAAAACTTGTTCTAGTGATAGATCTAAATAGAAGTCATCAATGTGTGTTACTAAAAATTCGAATCCATCAAATGGAGTTGATGAAAAAATCAAAGAAGAAATTGGGAATGATACAAATGAAGAACTATTTAAGGGACCTGGGTCAATATTTTAGAGGGCAGAATAACAATTTTAAAACTATTGGGCGTACAAATTTTAACTTTATAAATTTTTAGGGGCTTTAGGTCTTTGTGATTAGATTTTCGATATAATCTATGTTGTTATGTTACAATAATTGTTAAATCAATGATTTACTTTTTAATGAATGAAATTAAATTTTTTTTTTCTAAAAAAATTTAGTATGGTGATAGTGAAATGAAATTTTGTTTCTCCATTATTATTTTTATATATTGTCTTTTTGTTTTGGTGATTAGAATTTCTTTGATTCTAAGATATTTTTGTTATCATATTCTAAAAATAATTTGGGAACCCTAATCCACAAGATTACCTTCTTTATTTTTTATTTTATCATTTTCAATTGCAAAATATTGCTTTGAAATATTTTTCTTGAAGTAATAAATTTATCAGATATATTGCTTTTCTACTCTCTTCTTTATTGAAATAGCCCCCCCCCACCCCACCCACCCACTGTAACAACCCGAATAGTCATTAATTAGGAAAAACAAAACTTCGGGAAAATGCTGGGGCACTGTTCTGCCAGGGCGGGCCAGATGCCTCTAGGGCGGCAGCGCCACAGCGGGGTAAGTAGCCTCCAAAGCGAGTTAGCCGAGGAAGAATGTAAAAACGTGAAGTCTTATTTTCTCCTTCTTCCGAAAACACCTAAATTAGATGTAAATCACCCTACAAATCCTCCAAAAACTGCTCTAGGCTAGTGAAAGAAGGAGGAAGAGAATTCTAGCATAAGGAGATCGATCACTTGTGGATTCTTGGGCAATTTTACCATCTTGTCGCTCGAAAACCCGAATTGGAGCTATAATTTTGTGTAGTAGTGTGGCATCCAGGTAGGCTAGGTTTATTTAATTAAGTAGTTTCAAATTCATTTTTCACTGCGTAGTATGTTGAAATTGACAGTATAATTCATGCTAGGCTTTTTGTGCACCGAACCAGGGTTGATTATGCGTATATCCTTAAGTGGTACATTAGACGTATACCGTAGGAGGAAGCCCTAGTTTGTCGAATAGGGTTGAGGTGATTGTTGTGATTTCATGTTATGTGATATATGTTTATTCTTGCTTCATTATGATACATGGATGTATACGAAGGTTACATTATTGATCACCCTAATCGTAAATGAAGATAGATGGATAACTGAATGCCATGAATCATGACTTGATTGTATGATTATGAGAATATACTTGTGATTGTGATTGTGGCTTGTTGAATGGATCGGGTGTTGCGTTCTGACACACTAACTGGGATCGGTGCCATGTACCAGCATAAACATTGAAACAGGTGTCACGATCTGACACACTAACTTTGAATGGGTACCACATACTGGTACGCTAACATTTTTGGTGTGGGTTCCATGAGAGGGCCATTGACTTGTATTATCCATGTAATTGCTTGTATTATTGATAAATGTGGAATCAGGCATGTTTCCTGAAATGATTAGTGGATTGTACATTATGTTCTTAAAGGTGGGGGTTACGATGTTGTAAATTCATTGGAGATATTTAGTTGTGTAATAAATTGTGAATAGTAGAGTCCCAATTTGGTTGTAGTATGGTAAGAGGGAACTAAGGGTCCCGGTGCTATCTTTGTTATTTCGAATGAGGTCATAGGTATTATTGTTGAGGTTAGGGGATGGTAATATAAATGGATAGTAAGCATCGATAGGCATAATGTGGGGTCATAAGTTTAGTAGATATGAGGAAAATGTAAGGGTGTATCGTGAATGGTTGGTTAGGTTAGTAGAGGGGTATTAGGAACTTCCTTAGGGGATTGATTGATTTATTTGGTGTAATCACGAATGAAGTAAGTAAGGGGTTAGAGGCACCACGCAGATGAATCCTACTCTGTATTTTCTAGCAGACAATCATTTGTCTAAAGAGAATAGACGTATAGCAGGGTAGTCAAAACAAAAGGGTGGAGGAGCAATTAGTCTTATTGCATGTTTCGCCAGTTGATTTCTTATATTATGCAGTGGGTATTCGGGTTGACCGATGATGCCTACCATTACGTGTGGTTGTACTGATATTACTCTTGCTATGCCCTTTTGGCATAGTCTGATTGCAGAATTAGTGATGTTTCATAGGCGAAGGCGAAGGAAATCTCCAGCAACTTCTATCTTTACTTCCGTATGGTGGAAGCTGTGTCTTTTCATTATCATGTTTTACGTTGTACTCTTAGTAGCTCTTATACCTGTTTAGACTAGATCCCTAGGGTGTTAGTTACTGTACAAGTATTAACCTTGAGTCGTTTTAAACTCTTGTTTTTGTAACAACATTATATGAACTTCCTTATCTCGCCAGTTTTCTTAATTTTCCGCATGATTTTAACTATTGGGAATCGAGGGTTCTCCTATCTAGGTGTTAGAGTAGGTGCCCGCATGGCCCGGTGGGTTGGGTCGTAAAACCCACCCACCCCCACCCCTTTTTGTTTAAAAAAAATCTCTAATCATGAAATTCCAAAAAATAACATTAAAAAAGTTATGTGAGATTGTATTCTTTTGGTGTTCAAAAGAACAAAAATGATAACTTGGTGCTGAAATCAAACACCCAATCTACGAAGATTTGGTTGGATACTTTTACCACTGATGATGAAGATTCTGAAAGTGAAAAGTATAAGAAGCTTCAATTTGCAGAACTAGTCATAACAAAAATGCAAAATCAATTCAGATTTCTGAAAAATCTGACAAAAGAACTTGTTCGGGTGATGAATCTGAAAAAAATCATCAATGGGTGTTACTAGAAATTTGAATACATCAAATGGAGTTGAGGAAAAAAGCAAAGAAAAAATTGGGAATGAAACGGATGAAGAACTATTTAAGGACACTTGAATGAATATTTCAGAAGGTAACGAGGTGAAAATATAACATAAATTAGGGGTTTCAATTGTTGATAATTATGGATACTTGTTGGGTGAATTTTGTATCTTGAATGATCTTAGCATATATATGTAATACTATGGTCCAAAAAAAGGGGGAAACAGATCTGAAATAACAATTCTGAAACTTTTGGGGGTACAAGTTTTGATTTAAAAACTTTCAGGGGCTTTAGGTCTTTGTGATTAGTTTTCCGACATAATCTATGTTGTTATGTTACAATGATTGTCAAATTGATGTTTTACTTCTAAATGAATGAATGTAAGTTTCATTTTTTAAAATTAGTATGGTGTTAGTGAAATGAAATTTTGTTTCTCCAATAATAAAAATAATTGTGTTTTTGTTTTGGTGATTAGAATTTCTTTGATTTTAAGATATTGTTTATCATATTCAATAAATAATTTGGGTACCCCTAAATCCGAAAGTTTACCTTTTTCAGTTTTATTTTTTGTCATTTTCATTTGTAAAATATTGCTTTGAAACTTTTTTCTTGAAGTAAAAAATTTATTGAATACAATTTTTTTTTTTAATGAGTAAAAGTAAAATCAGTGTATATTTGTTTTCTTTCCTTTGTATTTCAGCAATTTCTTATCCTTTGATTTCTATTAAAGGTAAATACAACTAAAATACCCATATCATTAAGAGTACACAAATAATCTTCACGAAAGAGTACAGCTAAACTCACACTTTCAATAATTTAGGTATGAAACTCAAAAAAAGGGGATAGTTTAGGTGTGTTTTTGACACTTATCTCTATATCTAATAACATATATTGTATAAATATAATAAAACACATACACACACACACACATATATAGATATAAAGCTTTTTTGTTGTACAAGTTATAGAATTTCACATAAATTTCTGACTTCGTTACTATGTTGATAAAAAATGTAGCATGTAGATGTGTTGTTGTATAGGACAATAAGATACTCCATTTGTCTCCTTCATTTTTTATTTTTGATCCGTTCAAAAAAAATGTAAATTCTTATATTCAAAATAACTTAACATATTTTAGTTATTTTATTTTATAATGAATGATAATGTAATTATATTTGTCTCCTTCATTTTTATTTTTGGTCCATTAAAAAAATGTAAATATTTATATTCAAAATAATTTAACATATTTTAATTATTTTATTTTTTAATGAATGATATGATTTTATAATTACATAAATGTTTATAATCTTAAAAAACAATTCTTGTCCAACTTTATATATAATGAAACCAACTAGATATTTACATAATTAAACCAACTAGATATTTACATAAACCAACTTTATGGGTATTATTAATTACTAATTAAAAGTAGAAGTTATGAAGATAAAGAAATACGGGTTATGAAGCTATTTTTTTTAAAATAAACAAGAAAAATAAAAATTAATATCATTAATCATAAGAAAGAATGTCACATCACTCCTCTTTTGCCTATATATATATATATATATATATAATAGAAGAGGTGATAGCGCCTATGTGTCGGCCACAAAAAGTAGTCTTTTTAATTAATTAAAAATTAGTATTTAAATGTAATAGGATTAAATAGTAAATTACTAATTATTTTTTTTAAAAGTGTGATTATTAATTTTAAAATGGTAAAATTAAAAAGAAAAAAAAAAGAAATGCACCTCGTTAGTAGTGCAGAATTTGAAGGACAATTTCAATTAAAATTATTAATTACATGTAATAGAATTAAATAATAAATTACTAAAATTTAAAATAAAATAAAATTTTAAAAATTAAGGGTAATTTATTAATTTTAAAATTCAACCAAAATAAAAAATCACCACGATAGACATTTGAGAATTCTAAGGAATAAGTTGGCATCATAAAAAAAACAGAATTTGCAAAATTAATATAAAAATCTGAATTTGTAATATATATATATATATATATATATATAATAGGAGAAGTGATAGCGCCTACATGTCAGCATCACAAAAAATAGGCTTTTTAATTAATTAAAAATTATTATTTAAATGTAATAGGATTAAATAATAAATTACTAATTATTTTTTTAAAAGTGTGATTATTAATTTTAAAATGTAAAATTAAAAAGAAAAAAAAATGCACCTCGTTAGTAGTGCAGAATTTGAAGGACAATTTCAATTAAAATTATTAATTACATGTAATATAATTAAATAATAAATTACTAAAATAAAATTTTAAAAATTGAGGGTAATTTATTAATTTTAAAATTCAACCAAAAAAAAAAAAAATCACCACAATAGACATTTGAGAATTCTAAGGAATAAGTTAGTATCATAAAAAAAAAAAAAAAAAAAAAAAACAAAACAAAACAGAATTTGCAAAATTAATATAAAATCTGAATTTATAATACTAAGAATAATAGTTTAAAGTATTATTTAAATAATAATAATAATAATAATAATCTATTATTTATTTTAAAAAATAAACATAAAAATAATTATTAATTCACTTTTGAGCAGTTTTTACCGCTTTTGAAAAAAAATCAACTAACTGCTCCATTTCTCCACTAACTCCACTTCATGCAACCCCGCATCCTTTTATTGTAATATTTAATTGCTTCTATGAGATACTTGCTAATATTTTTGATCCTATGCTTTGATAGTTACAATATAATGGAATTTTTTTTTGTTATTTATTTATGTATTTTCGTAGCTAATTATTATTCATCATCCGGGCATTGGATAATTCATTCAAAATATGTTCATCTTGAACTCATTAAGTAACATGCCATAATTATATCATATTTCGTTATTCATGAAAATATATAGGCAAATTTGATTTGATCATCACTAACATATGTAAATTATGGCTAAATCATGTTGTTTACTGTTATTTGCATTATACTCTCTTATAAAATTAATATTGGAGTACATTTTAATAGTTTAGGTTTCTTGAATGTGAGAGGTATTATTATATTATACTGTGTAATTCATTTTGGGTGAAGAAAATATATATTTATTGAAATGTGATATGGAAAATAAAGTTGTATATTTCTTATAGACAAATTAAGAGATGGTGGATTATTATGTTGTTTTATCTCTATGTTTGTATATGTAGCTTTAATTTAATCATATTTTTTAAAAAGAATTCGTAGTTAAAATATTATAATAACTTCATATTTGTATATGATGATTAAAAGAGTTTACACGATTAGTTTCATGTGTTATCCCTTTATATATTTTTATTATATATGTTATTGTCTTTTATTTATCTATTTTTTGTAAATATGCATTACTTTGTAACTTAATTTATTGTGTTACTTTTTTTTATAAATCTAACAGATAAAGTAATTAAAGTAATTGAGAAGATGTTCCGGGAACAAGTAAAACGGTTAAAGTCAACTTCTTAAATCCATATTTTTTGTTATATTTTTTATTAAATAATAATAATTAATATTATTTTTATTATTATTATTATAAGAAAATTTACAACTTTATAATTTTAAATTTTAACTTTGATTTTACAATTTTAAATTGAGATAGATTAATTAGTTTGATAATCTATGTTGGAAAAAATAAAAATAAAATTTAGGTCCAAATCAAATTTATTTGTTTCAGTTAAAAAAATCACAAAATATATCTTTAATTTAATGTGTTCAATTAAATAATTTAATGATTCATATTATCATTTTAAAAATATTACTAATTGCATGATAAATTTTATTAGTTATTTAAAATTTAAAATATTATATTATATTATAAAATATTCGCGCAACAAGCGGGCACGTATACTAGTATCCTTTAAAAAGAAAAGTTGAGACATGAATTTTCAATCATCTATAATACACACAAGAATTTCAACTATTTTAAATTATCAATTAAACTACACCCTAACTGTAGGTTGAAAATATTTTTTATTAATGTATCCTTCTTGAAATCTTACTGTATAACCATTATACGATAATAATAGGTTTGATACTCATTCAACGTATCAATTCATCAAACTTATCATTGAAACGAATCAACAATTAAAAAAAATTCAAAAGATGCTAATAACATAACTTTATTTAACCAGCAAAATGAAAAATCTAAAAGAGTGAACAAACGAATATGAGCAGTAAACACATAAAAATAAAAATAAATGTTGAACCAAGAATAATACATATCAACAACTTCATCTGGGTATTCATTAGCTTTCAACTATAGCTACTAATAGCCAGAAGTAACTATACAGTAACACGAAGGACTGAAGACTTTGTATTTTTCAATTCATAAAATTCACTTCTGCAATGAAAATAATACAGGTTCAAGAAATACTTTTCACTAAGCAAATATATGTAAAGGCAAAAAATAAGTAAAATGAATTGTAAATTTATAATCTAAATGTAAAACTTGTTGGGATATATACTATGAACCATATGTTTAGATATAATATTTATTATTGAATAAATATAGTTTTAATAGATAATATATTCGCTTATGGTGTCTGTTTACTTATATAGTAGATGATTTAGTGTATAGAGTTTTAGCTTATACACAAAGGATTAAATCATGGTTCTTATAAGTATAAAGTTTTTTGTTCACAATCAAGGATGGAAATTGGACATGTCATCGATACGATTGTAGCACAAGATTATATGTAATTTATTTTGATTATGGGAACAGTATAGTTCTAACTTCTTGTGATAGTGCATTTTGTATGTATTGAATGGGACCGAGTAGAGATAGTTGTTTTAGACTGACTGTAACACCACGCTATTTGAAAGAGCTAGAATTAGAAAGAACCAGTTTTGGAAAGAATAAATTTGGAATGTTTGGCAAGTTTTGCTAAGTATAAGTTTTGGGTTAACTTCAAACGACTATAACTTTCGGTACATGATGAGTTAGGTGGAATATAAGATATCAAATGAAAGGTCTTTGATTATATTTCAAATGCCACCGACTTTGCTAATTTTTGAGCTTTTATGAGAGAGATATGCCAGTTTGAAGTCGGGCTGTCTAGATATGCAAAGTTACCCGGATTTAAGAGGGGTATTTTGGTCTTTTCCTTACCCAATTAAGTTATTTCATTTTTAGTAATTAGATTAGGGGTCTAAATTGAATTGGTTCAGTTTACGCACTCAAATATTACATTAGGGCTTTGAGAGAAGAGAAAATAGGAGAAAAGCCAAAGTTCGTCGCGTTCTTTTGTTTTCGCTTGAGGATTTCGCTAAGGATTTTTCCCTATGAGGTATGCGAGATCACATAGCATTGGGTTCGTTCACCCACACGCAAATCATGATTTTATTCAGCGTATTTATGTTCTTGAAAGTAGAGTAATTGAGTTCTTGATGGATTTTGTTGAAGTTTCTATTGGGATCTTGATTGTTGAGTTTCTCAGAAGTTCTTAAGTTAATTCCATGAGATTTAAGTTTTTTTAGTAGATTCTTGTATACTTTGGTTGGGTATTCGAATCTAAGTGTTTAGGGAAGGAACAAATCGAATCTAGACATTTTAGGGTCGAAAAACGAATAAGAAAATTTGTGGGTTTTTTGGGAAAGGGGTTGGCGCAGCGCGCCACTCAGTGCGCCAGCATGAGGGTTTTGTAGTTTGGCCTCTGGGGCGCCGCGCAACTTAGTGAGCCCCAGGCCAACTTCTGTAGTTAGGGCTCTGGCGCCCTGCGCCACTCATTACGCCAAGGTTGCCAGGTTCTCTACCCTTTCCCAATTCTTTCCATTGGATTTCCCTTGAATCATACCTATGTTTTCTAGTTGATTTCTACACTCTAAGGTAATTCTTAACATTATGAGATCATCCATAAACATGAATCATAACCTTGAATCCATAAATTCAAATTCAAGGAGAGTTAAGAGCCAAGTATAAAGAGTTCGTAGAGTCTTTTCAAGAAGTCTTTTGCAAATGCTTTAAACTTGTTTTAAGACTTGAGTTTTGAGTTGATAAGAGTAACAAATGAAGTTCATTTTATTCAAAAGAGTATATGGGGACTAAGTATTCCCAAAGAGTAAATGTTTTCACATTTAAACAAGAAAGGAAACACCGCTTTCCATAAGAGCCTTTGCACTAGTTTTTGAGTAAAGAGTAAATGTTTTCACAATTAAGCAAAAGAGGAAACAATGATTTCCAAGAGAGCCTTCGGGGTAATTTTGAGTAATTATCTCAAAACACAAAAAGAGTAATGTTTTTAAGCATATGAGCTAGTTACATTTTTGGAGTAGTATTGAGCACCGATTTGGGAACAAGTTGAGTTTAAATAATTCAAGGTTTCCATAAACCATGTAGCCAACATGGATAGAAAAGGGTCATACTTTTTAGATGATTCCTTAGTGCTTTTTAGCGTAGACTAGTGGATCAACTTAGTAGTTAGGTTTTATACCCCCCGACAAGGTATAGGATGACCCTGGCAGCGTGAGGCAAGATGTTGTATCATCACATAGCTCATAGTAATGGTTGTCAGTTAGAGAAACTCCCACAAAGATATTTTCTATTCTTATATAAACAGAGTTATTTGTATTTTATATAAAAACTGAGTTATTGTTGTATTTTTCAATACACAGAGTTGTTATCCACATGTTTTAAAGCTTTTCTTTATATTGTATTTATATTGTTGCTTTATATTGAAATGAGTTGAGTTTAGTTGAGACCAGGTAAGTTCTTTCCGTTCCCTTTGAAGCTTATGTATTGTTTTAGAGTTTCCCTCACATGCTCGTACATTCAATGTACTGATGTCATTTTACCTGCATCTTTTTATGATGCAGATACATCTAGCCAAGATCAGCGTCCAGCGCTTCATTGATCCAATTGATCTTCAGAGTTTGTCGATCACCCTCCTTGCTTCCAGAGGATCCCCTTTGTTATTGTTTTATTAGACTAGTTCATTAGGATGTTGTGGTTCTTGTCCCGACGTCCATCTCAGTTATTAGAGGATTCATAGATAGATAGTTATTGTTAGGTCATGAGTCTTTTCAATTCAGTTATGTTGAGACTTGAGTTGCCACTTTGGCTAGTGAAAGTTCATTTATAATACATTCTAAGTTATCTTTGAGTTACAGTTTACTTTTAAAGTACAGTTATGTTGAGTAAAGTCTTCCGCTAAGAGTTAAGCCAGGTCAAGGGTTCGCTTGGGCCAATAATGGTTCTCGAGTGCTAGTCCCGCCTAAGGTGTAGGCTCGGGGCGTGACAAACTTGGTATTAGAGCATAGAGTTCAAGAGTCCTAGGGAGTCTATGAAGCCGTGTTTGTAGAGTCCTAAGTATTGGTGTGAAGCTTGCCACATCTATAATTCGGAAGTTGCGACATTTAGGAACTATTTCACTTCCTTCATCCTCATTTCATGCGATAGAGTAAATCTCTAAAAAGTTTCTTCTAATTTGTGATTACGCATGTCTTTCGGATCATGCCTCCAGAAGAGTTGTCAGAGATCTTCCCGCTAGAAAGAATGTTGCACCACAGGATCAAGGGGTACCTAATACACCAGAAGTGAAACCCCAAGGAGAGGTCACCAATGCTAAGTTCTGAGAAGCTATCCGAATGTTGAGTCATGTTGTGACAATCAAGTTGGACAGAGAGAGAATCGACAGGAAGTGGCTGATACTTCTAAGATTCGTGAATTTTTAAGGATGAATCCTCCAAGCTTCACTAGTTCAAGTGTCATTGAGAATCTGAAAAAGTTTGTTGACGAGCTTCAGAAGGTTTTTGAGATTATGCATATTGATGATGCTTAGAGGGTGGAACTAGCTGCATACCAATTGAAGGGTATCTCTAGAATTTGTTTGATCAATGGAAAAAGAATAGAGCTGAAAGTGCACCACTTGTGAGTTGGGCTTTGTTTGAGGAGGCCTTCTTAGGGTGCTTCTTTCCCTATGAACTGACAGAAGCAAAGGTACAAGAATTCCTCACTCTTAAGCAGGAATCTATGAGTGTTCATGAGTACAGTCCAAAGTTGTAACATCTCGCCAATTTGAAATAACTAGGAAGAAGTTAGGAATTGGAAATAACCATTTTTGGAAAGAATATAAAAATCTGGAAATTTGTTAAGTATGTTAAGTTGAGTTTTTGGTCAAATTCAAACGACCATAACTCCTAACTCAAGAGAAGTTAGGTGTGTTTCCAGATATCGTAGGAAAGACCCTGGAATGATCTTTCCAACACCACTACGTTTGCGCAATTTCGAGTTTGTATGAATGAGATATGCCCATTCGAAGTTGGGCTATTCAAATAAGGAAATGCCCAATCCGGATTTTAAAGGGTGTTTTGGTATTTTCCATACCCTACTATTTCAGTTCATTTTTAGGAGTTTAATTGGGGTAAAATCAGATTTAGTCAGTTTAGAAAAGTTGAAGTTCACGCTAGGGCTTGGAGAAAAGAGAAAGGAGGAGAAATGAGAAGAAAGATCAAGATTTCGTCGTCTTCGTAAGGAATTGAATGCAAGTTTTGTCAAGGGGTGATCCCTACGAGGTATGTAAGGCTTTCATAATGTTGGGTTCGTTCACCCACATTCCAAACATGTTTATTTCAGGGTGAAGTCATCCTAAAAGAGTTTGAAAGTTGATGTTCTTGATATGTATTCTAGAATTTGATGTTGTTTTTGAATTGGGCTGAGATTGAGAAGTTTCTGAGATCATTACATCATATTATTGAGTTGTTTGGAGTTAGGTTATTAGGTACATTAGTTGGGTATCTGCATCTAAAAAGAATTTGGGAAAAAGAACCGAGTTTGGGCGAATTGTGGCTAGAAAACGAAGAAGGGAAATAGTTGAGCAAATCTGGGCACTGACTCCGCGTTGCAGACCTGCTCCCCAGATTTGGGAAAAATTATTTTGCAGAGCAGAGTGGTCACGGACCATTCTGCCTCAAAAATTATTTTCGCGACCAAAAATTTAAATACATCTCCATGTTGCAGACCTGCTTTCAGACAATGATTCTTTTTGTTTAGCTATCTAAAAACACTCCTAAACATCATGAGGTATTTCCTATCACAAATCACAATCCTTGAATCCATAATTCAATTCAAGAAAAGTTAAGAGTCAAGTTTAGAAGTTAAGAAGTAAGTCAAAAGAAGTTCATTAAAGCTTTTCAAAAGTCTTTCACAAACGTTTAAACTTTGTTCTAAGACTTAAGTTTTAAGTTAAGCAAAGAGTAAGGAGTTGAGTTCATTTCTCCAAAATTTATAGGGAACTAAGTATATTCCCAAGAGTTTAAAATGTTTTCACATTTGAATAAGAAAGGAAAACACCGATTTCCAAGAGAGCTTTCAAGCTAAGTTTTGAGTAATTATATCAAACCAAAGAAAGAAGTTTGTTTTAAAACATATGAGCTAAGTAAATTTTGGGAGTAGTATTGAGCACCGATATGGGGATGCGAGTTCATATTAACTCAAGTCTCCATAAACCATGTATCCATCATGGGTAGTAAAGGATCATACTTTTTAGATGATTCATTAAGTGCTTTTTAGTAGATACTAGTGGATCCACTTAGTTAAGGTGTTCTATATGACGACAAAGTATAGGATAGTTCTGGCAGTGTGGGCAAGACGTTGTATCAACATTTAGGCTTATAGTGGTGCTTGTCGGTTAGAGAAACTCCCACAGAAACTATGTTACTTTGATATATGAGTAAAGTTGAGTTTGTTATTGCATATCTTTAACAAATTGAGTTGTTATTTATTGTTCTAAATGATTTGTATAAATTGCACTATTATTGTTGTTTTACACTGCATTTTGAGTTGAATTATTCATGAGTTGAGTAAAGTCATGGTAAGATTTCCTTTCAGATCCTTTTTAAGTTTAAGTTGTATTTAGCATTCAAACTCGCATACTCGTACATTCAATGTACTGATGCCATTTGGCATGCATTGTCTTATGATGTAGACACAGGTAACTAGGATCAGCATTGAGTGCCTCGTTGATTAGGTTGAGCAGTCAGAGTCAGTTGGTGAGCCTTATCGCTTTTCGAAGGGTCCTTTTTATAATTATTTAAGCTTTGAGTTGTTAGGATGATCGGGGTCATATGCCGACATCCCTCTTTGTTTTAAAAGGCTTCATAGACAGTTAGTAGTCAGCTGTCTTTACATTATTATTTCATATGTTAAGACTTGAGTTGCCATTTTGGCCAAGTTGAATGTTTGACCTTTAAATATTATTAGTTATTTTATTAAATAGTCGAGTTACCTTGAATTTGAGTTCTTTTCTTCATGCATAAAGTCTTCCGCTGAGTAAGTAAGCTAGGCCAAGGGTTCGCTTGGGGCCAGCAATGGTTCTCGAGTGCCAGTTCCGCCTGGGGTATAGGCTCAGGGCGTCACAAACTTGGTATTAGAGCACAGAGTTCAAAAGTCCTAGGGAGTCTATGAATCCATATCTGTAGAGTCCTAGTTATCGATATGAAGCTTACCACATCTATAATTAGGAGGCTGTGACACTTAGGAAATTATCTTACTTCTTTCACACTCATTTCGTGCGTTAGAGTTTGATCTCTAAAAAGTTTCTTCTAATTCGTGCTTGCGCGTGTTTCAGATAGTCATGCCTCCACGAAGAGCTGTCAGAGGTCATCCTGCGAGGCATAATGTTGAGGAGCAAGGGGTACCCAATGCACTTGAAGTGCAACCCCAAGGAGAAGTTACTAATACTTAGTTCAGAGAAGCAATAAGGATGCTAAGTCAAGCTGTGACTATCCAGGTTGGGCAACAAAGAGGGGATCGATAAGAAGAGGCTAACACTTCAAGGATTCGTGAGTTCTTGAGGATGAACCCTCCAAGTTTTACTAGTTAAAGTACTACTGGGGATCTAGAGAACTTTATTGAGAAGCTGCAAAAAATATTTGATGTCATGCACGTTGCTGATATTGCGAGGGTGGAACTAGCTACATACTAAATGAAGGGTGTCACTAGGATTTGGTTCGATCAATGGAAGAAGAACCAAGCTGAGGATGCACCATGTAACACCCCTAAATGCTAACAAGAGTCGTATATCGATTTACTGTCGTTAAACTACTTCAATATGTTTTATTTTCATTTTGGGAACTTGACATTTTTAGGATAATTGCTAGCTTGTTTAGCATAGATTGGATCGTAATGAAGGATATATAGATAGAGGTGTATATGTATGCATTTTGGGCAGCCCACAACACTATTTGGGCAGCTTGAAGGACAGTTGTCCAAGTGATAAATATCACTTTGTGTGGCTATATATTTTAACACTTCTCTAGTGAATTTCATGGCTCTTGAAGACTTGGAACCTTAGAACCTTAATTAACCTTTTGTTCATCAAAATCACAAGAGAAAAACTTGGTTCTTTTGGCTGAAATTCGATACGCCCACTGCTTTTTGGTAAGTTCTGAAATCTATTTCTGAGCTGGGTAGTGGTTGGTAATTTGTGTATATCTTGTTCTCTAGAGCTTAGTTTACTTTGAATAAATATGATTTGGAAAGCTAATTCATATATATACAACTATTATGTTTATGTCAAAGTCTAATTTAGCTGTTATAGATTTGAAATATGGGACGCAACACAGGACAAGTTTTGTCCATATTTTGGAATTGGAAATCTTGTATGAACCACTGTTAGTGCATCGATGATATCTTTTTGTACAAAATGTATTTTTCGGTGACTGTTATTGAGTTGCAATTTTAAGAGATGCATCTACATCTTTCATGAAGATTATAAAGTCTAGTTTTGTTGTTTCCAGTTTCAAATTTAAGTTGCAACATGAGGTACTAGATTGGCCAGAATCATTGTTTTGGAAACCTAGTTGTATCTGTGTAGGCTGAGCTTACTTGTGATGATAATCTTATTTTATTTCAACATTTTTGAGATATTAGGAATTAAAGAAGTTATTTAATTATATTTTTAAGGTTGTATATACTTGTGAACAAGTTGAGGACCTTGATACGTTGGTTGGTCTACGGTTTGAGCTCACACAGTTTTGTTGGACTGTTGCTACACTAAAGTATTGAGGTTTGTGTATAAACTTGTACTTGCACAAGTTGATCTCGATACCTTGGTTACCTCTTGTCACTTTGCATTGTCGTGTTGGTATGACGTTTGTGTAACTCGCCTACTTGTACGGACTGTTTGATCACTTGGCACTCTTGTTAGGACCTTGTCCTTCTTGTGGCTGTGACTTTGTCACTCTTGGTATGCCTCTTGATTCGGATCATTTGCCATCTTGATTGTGGATTTGTAGTACGTCTTAAGAATGGAAGTTGTCCATTTTAAGTATGAACTAGAAAGCCATTTTTAATATATGGTTCTTGGTTCTCTTGATTATTGGGCTATGACCCTTCTTGATACAGGGTGTTGGCCCTTCTTGATACTTGCTTGTGCCAGGTGTGACGACATGAGGTATATATGGGGCGATCCTTGTTATTGAATCTCTTGGAAAATTATGCTATGAGAGTTCTTGACATTTGTATCTTTGAATATCGAACTTGATACTCGTTATATATTGTTACTTGATTTATTTATTATGTTTCAAGTATCTGCTCATTGACTTGAAAAAGGTAGTTTGGTAAATATTAAGGACTCTGAACCTATAGTTTTTACACCACTAAGCTATATGCTTAGCGATAGTTGTTTCTATCATAGGGGCTGATCGAGAGGAGGCATGAAGATGGCCATTGGAGATGGAAATTTTGAGAACTTTTAAGAAGATCACATTTGCATATAGGCATCTATATTTTGTATAAATTTTGGTACTTATACACGATTTATGTGATGTATATTTGCATGAAATTTTGAGGGCTATCCGTATCATGTCCATGGGTTGTAATCTAAGTATGGCTACATGTTTGGTTTATTTGGGGTATGTAAGCCCAAGTTTTGTAATATGTTACATTTCCTACTTATTTGGAATGACCATATGAAGCATGAACCCAACTAGTTTGGATACTCGAAAGTTGATAATATTTTTTTATTATCATTATTTACTTGCACGAGGACAATATATGCATAAAAATATCTCGTGATTTATTTGCATACGGTAATTGGAAAGGGTCGTTACACACCACCTGGGAGTTGGACTTGTTTTGATGAGGCCTTCTTGGGGCGTTTCTTTCCTCGAGAACTAAAAGAGGCTAAGGTACGAGAGTTCCTTACCCTTAAGATAGAGTCACTAAGTGTTAATGAGTATGGGTTAAAGTTCACCCAACTATCCCGTTATGCTCCGAAAATGGCTGCAAATATGAGGAGTAAAATAAGTCTGTTTGTTGCTGAGTTATCCCGTCTATCAAGTAAAGAGGGCAGGGTAGCGATGCTAATTGAGGACATGGATATATTGAGGCTAATGGTATATGAGCAGAAGTTTGAGAAAGAGAAGCTGAGGGATAGGGAGCAGTTTAGAAACAAGAAGGCTAAGATAGGGAATAAGTCCAGGCAGCAGAAAAGTAATGTGAACCGTTCGTCCTTTCAGCAAAAGCAAAAGGGGTCTTCTCCATCATCTGCTAGTGCACCTGCACCTAGAAACAAAGGTGAGTATAATAGCCAGAATTCCCAACACTTCAGAGCTAGGCCCGCACAGTCTCAGGGAAGTGTGGCACAAGGAGGTAACTGGGCTCCTGCGTGTGCTAACTGTGGTAGAACCGACCCAGGTAAGTGTCGCGATGGCTCCATAGGTTGCTTAAAGTGTGGACAAGAGGGTCACTTTAGACTACCCTAAAAACTGGCAAGGTAGTGGGAATCAGGGCAATAGAGCCCAATCTTCATCAGTTGTTCCACCAGACAGGGCTGCACCTAGAGGAGCTACTTCTGGTACTAGCGGAGGAACAAACCGTCTTTATGCGATCACTAGTCGTCAATAGCAAAAGAACTCTCCAGATGTTATCACTAGTATGATAAAAGTCTTTACTCTTGATCTTTATGCTTTGCTAGACCGAGGAGCAAGTTTATCTTTTACAACCCCTTATGTTGCAAATAATTTTGATGTTCTTCCTAAGAATCTTTGTGAACCCTTCATGTTTCTACACCTATTGGCAAGTCTATTCTAGCAGAGAGAGTCTATTGTGATTGTCCCATTTCCGTCAATCACAAGAGCACCATGGCTGATTTAGTTGAGTTAGACATGGTAAATTTTGATGTCATTCTTGGTATGGACTGGCTTCATGCCTGTTATGCCTCAGTTGATTGTAGAACTCAAGTTGTCAAGTTTTAGTTTCCAAATGAGCCAGTATTAGAGTGGAAAAGTAGTTCAGCAGTGCCTAAGGGTCATTTCATTTCGTACCTTAAGGCAAGAAAGTTAGTTTCCAAGGGGTGTGTCTATCACTTAGTCTGAGTTAATGACTCTAGTGTTAAGATACCTCCTACTCATTCAGTTTCAATAGTAAGAAGTTTCCAGAAGTCTTTCCTAATGATCTTCCTGAAGTCCCTCCTGAGAGAGAAATAGACTCCGGTATATACATTATTCCAGATACTCATCCTATATATATTCCGCAATATAGAATGGCACTAATAAAGTTGAAAGAGCTTAAAGAACATTTGAAAGATCTCCTTGATAAGGGTTTTATCCGACCAAGTGTCTTACCTTGGGGCACTCTAGTCTTATTTGTGAGGAAGAAGGATGGTTCCCTTAGAATGTGTATAGATTACCGCCAGTTGAACAAGGTTATCATCAAGAATAAGTATCCTCTTCCAAGAATTGATGATATTTTCGATCAGCTTCATGGTGCTACTTGTTTCTCTAAGATAGATCTCAAATCAGGCTACCATTAGTTGAAAGTAAAGGAATGTGACATTACAAAGACAACATTTAGGACCCGTTATGGTCATTATGAGTTCCTAGTCATGTCCTTTGGTTTGACCAATGAGCCTGCAGCATTCATGGACTTTATGAATAGAGTATTCAAGCCTTATTTAGATATGTTTGTTATTGACTTCATTGATGACATACTAATCTATTCAAGGAATGAAGAAGATCATGCTAGTTATCTCAAAATAGTTCTCCAGATTCTAAAAGATAGAGAGTTGTATGCCAAGTTCTCTAAGTGTGAGTTTTGGCTTGAGTCTGTGGCATTCTTAGGCCACATTGTGTCTGGAGAAGGAATTAAAGTTGATACCCAGAAAATAGAGGCAGTGCATAATTGGCCTAGACCCACATCTCCAACTGGTATTAGGAGTTTTTTAAGTTTGGCTGGCTATTATAGAAGGTTTGTAAAGGGGTTCTCATCTATTTCATCTCCTTTGACCAAGTTAACTCAGAAAACAGTGAAGTTTCAATGGTCTGAAGCTTGTGAGAAAAGCTTTCAGGAATTGAAAAGACGTTGACTACTACCCCAGTTTTGACTTTACCAGAAGGTACTCAAGGTTTTGTTGTGTATTGTGATATGTCTAGAGTTGGTTTGGGTTGTGTGTTGATGCAGAATGGCAAAGTTATAGCATATGCCTCCAAACAGTTGAAAGTTCATGAGAAGAATTACCCAACCCATGACTTAGACTTGCTTTGAAGATATGGCGTCATTATTTGTATGGGGTTCATGTTGATGTGTTCACTAATCACAAGAGTCTTCAGTATGTGTTTACTCAAAAGAGCTTAATCTCAGACAAAGGAAGTGATTAGAATTACTCAAGGATTATGATATGAGTATTCTTTAACCACCCAGGTAAGGCTAATGTTATTGCTGATGCTTTAATTAAGTAGATTGTCTATGGGTAGCATCGCCCATGTTGAGGAAGAAAAGAGAGAGTTAGCGAAAGATGTGCATAGACATGCACGCTTGGGAGTCCGACTAATGGATTCAACAGAAGGAGGAGTAGTGATGATGAATGGGGCTGAATCATCATTAGTGTCAGAAGTAAAAAAGAAGCAAGACCAAGATTCTATTTTGATTGAGTTGAAGGCAATGTTCATAAGCAAAAAGTATTGGCTTTTGAATAAGGGGGAGATGGTGTGTTGAGTTATCAAGGTCGATTGTGTGTACCAAGAGTGGATGAACACCAAGAGAGGATCATGGAGGAAGCTCATAGCTCCAGATATTCCATTCATCTAGGTTTCACAAATATGTATCGCGATTTGAGAAAGGTGTATTGGTGGAGTAGTATGAAGAAGGGCATTACAAAATTTGTTACTAAGTGTTCGAATTGCCAATAAGTTAAAGTAGAGCATCAAAGGTCCTGTGGTTTGGCTCAGAATATAGAACTTCCGGAATGGAAGTGGGAGATGATTAATATGGATTTCATCATAGGTTTACCAAGGTATCACCGGCAACATGATTCTATTTGGGTGATTGTCAATGGAATCACAATTCAACCCACTTTTTGCCGGTAAAGACTACCCATTCAGCAGAGGATTATGAGTAACAATAAAAGATGGTTCACGACTTGAAAATATTAATAAATTCAGAGAAATTACTGAAAAATCATATCCCACTGAGAAAACTAAAATGTGGAGCCCATGACAGATGTAAAGCCCCGAACAAGTAAAATAAGTAACAAAAGAAGACTATAATGAAAAGTTCACTATTGGAATCCAAACCTCTCAAAGCAGAAGGAGCCCCAACGCATAGCTGGTAAAAGATATGGTAAGACCTTTCTCCATGAGCCAGTTGAACCACTTTTGACTACCAAATTAGATGTGTCTCAGAAAGATTCAACTCTGATGAACAGACACAATTATAACAAGAAAATACAAGGAAGAATACACAAAAGAAAAATTCCAACCTTTTCAAGAAGAACTATCCATTATTTTAGCATCAATATATTAGACATGCACAAAGATTGGAAGAACTCAGTAAAATGGGACCAAAATACCATTACAAAACAACTTCAACAAATTGATACCAAAAACAATACTAGCAAGTGACAAGACGTGTATTTTACAAGGAAATTCATCTCAATATACATCCTTACATGCTTGTACATTAGCACAGCAAATTCCTCCCTCTGCACTAAAGTAAATTTCAATCAACCTTCATTGCAACCCATCAGAGCATCTATTAGTCCAAGTGCAAAAAAGGCGATAAACCAATCCAAAGAAGATATTCCATTTACACCCACCCCCCACCCCCAAAAAAGATAGCAAACAAAAAGAAACAGAAGAAGATGTAGAGACTGACAAATCGACTGGAGTTGTTATTCCTAAGGGTTTTAGCATTTCCAAAAGCCTCCAATATGTAACTTGTTTGCAGCAGCTCACTTTCTACATGATTTTTGCCTCCACTAATCATAACCAAATATTCAATTGCGAATTTTGTTGTTTCTGTCTTCCCAGATCAACTTTCCCTACTAAATGATATGAAGAGAAGTTATTTGTTTGCAAATACAAGCATTAGGCTTACCACAAATTTGACCATTATGACCAAGACATGTAATTACTCAACCAGTGTAGAGGAACACTTTTACTATCATCAGATACTTCTCTTTACAAACTCTAACAATGAGACACTTCAACCAACCTTATGATGATGGATTGATTTATTTCATCTACAAGATACACAGGAAAAACAAGAAAATAAGGAACAACTAATGTCATCTAAAAGTTTTAGAGACCAAGAATGAACTTAGGAATTATAAAGACCTTCCATCATTTGACTGCAGGTAGTTTCAGCAATAGAATAAATGTGAGGACTATCTAAGAGTTTCTTCTTATATGCTGTAACAAGTTTGCTCCCATACAATTGGATCTCTTTGAAGGGGTTGACTGCTATTAGAACAGGCCCTACCTTAGTCTGTAAGCATAGGGACATAAAACATTAAAATGAAGGCATGGTGTTCAACATCTGATGAGACAGTGAGTTGTCTTAATAGTACACATATATATTCTATCTTGAGCATAGCTATATTGGAGGTTGTGAAGAACCGATGGCTCATTAAGATAACAAAGTTGTATGAGATCATCCACACCCTGAAGAATATCTGGATTTGCAGGTAAAAGCTCTCCAACGGGCACTACCATAACCTATAGGTTGACAAAGTCTAAGTGTACATATTTTTAGTTCAATTATTTTAAACTTCATTGTTCATCATAGTGAATAGCCATAATAGGTGAACTTACACTGCCATCAGAGAGCAGTATTGAAGCTTTGTCTCCAGAAGTTGATTGCACCTGTCCTGGTTCCCAATGTCTATTTTTCAGATGGCACCAAACACGAAGCTTCTGAAATACAGAGCTTTGAAGATGAGTATGGGCCACCATTAATATAACTACTCGTTAGTTACATTCAAAAGGGTTTAGTATGTACAGTCTCACCATTTCATCAAAGAACTTGTTAATTTCCTCATCTTTCTACAAAATCTTACGGTAAAAACTATACCAAACTTAAAAGGGCAAAAGAATCTTAGCTCAAGCTGGGATCTGTATACAAATACACTATGATACTACCATCATCCTCTAACATATTGACAAAAATAATGAGAATAAGAAGGAATCGGTACTTATGATTGACGAAATCCTCAGCTCAGCTCAGCTAAGCCCAGATCTTCAGTTCAACTCTTTACATCAGCTCTTCAGTTCAGGGAGAAGAGAATCGTATGTATCGGAGAAATCTTCATTTTAGATTTCCGTTCTTCAGCTTCTTCTCTTCAGTTCTTCGATCTTTAGTTCTTCGACTTCAGCTCTTCCAGAGAAAAAAGTGTTTAAAGAAAAAGAAAAGTGTGTTCTTCGATCTTCAAATCTTTAGCTTTATCTCTTCAGCTCTTCGAGAAAAGAATCGAAGAGCAAAGAGTGTTCTAGAGAAGAGAATTGTAGGTATGGAGAAATCTTCAGCTTTCTTCAATCAGTTATGGAGAAAAGCGTGTTCTAGGGAGAAAGAGTAAAGCGTGTCTGGAGAAAGAGAAAAGTTTTTATGAATTATTAATGTTTTATTAATCTTTTTTTTTTTGGCCAATAAAAATGGGAGGGAGAGTTAAAAATGTTGGAGGGAAGATAATATTTTAGTGAAAATTTTAAGGCCACACTTGTAATGTGTTGTTTTTACAATTACAAAAATAGGACACTTTAAAAGTGTGGCCATATATGTAAATAGTTGTTGCCAATTATTTCATACTATAACAACGCTTATAAAGTGTAGCCTATACCATTAAAGAGTGCGCTTTACAAGTGTTGCCAATATTATGGTAGCCAAAAGTTAAAAACTTGGGCTACACTTTAAAAGTGTCCCCAAAAATATTTTAGGCAACACTTTACAAATGTTGTCTAGATTTAGTGTGGCCGTAGGCCTAAAATGGTGTAGTGTCAAGAAGAGAAAAGACGATAAAAGAGGGAAGGTTCAAGGCGTTCGTCAAGATTCTTGAGTTTTGTTGCGGAATTTCGCCAAGGGTTTGATCCCTAAGAGGTATGTAAGTTTTGATAGTGTTGGTTTCATTCACCCACACGTCAATCATGTGATTTTAAATTCATAATTTCATTCTTGAGGTTGAATGATTTGAGTTCTTGATGAGTTTTCTTGAAGTTTCGTTCTTAAATCGTTCGTTATAGTTTGATGAGTTCTTGAGATAAATATTATTGAGTTTGAGGGTTGTTTTTGAGTATATTCTTGAGTACTTGTATAGAGTAATTGAATCTAAGGAAAATTTGAGGAAATCAATCGATCCTAAATGATTTATGATCAGAAAATGAGAAGAAAAATTCGTCAGATTGACCTGGGAAGGGGCTGCAGTGGCACGCCCCAGATGCACCAGAGGGCCTGGGGTGGCACCCCAGAAGTGCACCGGATTATGTTCTTTGAAGTTTAGGGGCTGGCGCCCCGCGCAGTAATACACCAGGGTCACCTCACACCACCTTTTTTTCTGTCGTTTGCTCCATCTAAGTCCTTTTAAAGTGTACCTTTACTCCCTATTGATTCTAACTACTCTAAACTACATCTAACCATAGAGAGATCATTCATAACATGAATCATAACCTTGAGTTCATAATTCAAATTCAAGGTAGAGTTAAGAGTTAAGTCTTGAGAGTTCTTCCAAGTCATTTTGAAAAGTATTTTACAATCTTTTAAAACTTGTTGTAAGACTTGAGTACTTGAGTATGAAGATGAGTATAGTTGAGTTTCATTTTTCAAATGAATATATGGGAACTAAGTATTCCCAAAGAGTAAATGTTTTTACATTTAAAATGAGGGGAAACATTTATTTTCAAATGAGTTCATGAGGAGTTTTGAGCACTATCTCTTTTAAGAAAAATCTTTTGAGTAATAATCTCAAAGTTTGAGGATGAGGAAAAGTTTTTAAACATATGAGTTGAGTATATTTTTGGGAGTAGTATTAAGCACCGATATAGAGACAAGTTCATACAACTTAAAGTCCTCATAAATCATGTAGCCAACGTGGGTAGAAAGGGTCATACTTTTTAGCTGATTCCTTATTCATTTTTAAGCATAGCTTAGTGGATCCACTTAGTTGAGGATGTATTATACTCTGACAAGGTATAGGACAGTTCTAGCAGCATAGACGAGACGTTGTATCATCACATAGCTCATAATGATAGTTATCGGTTAGAGAATCTCGCAAATAGAGTTATTTTGTATTTTTACATACAAACTAAGTTATTATTATATTTTTCAATACAATGAGTTGTTATCTATTGTTTTAAAAGTTTTTCTTTATATTGTATTATTGTCATTACTTTTCTATTGAATTAAGTTGATGTTGAGTTGAGTTGAGACGAGGTAAGTTGATTCTTCAGTTCCAGTTCAAGCTTATGTCATGTTTTAGATTTCCCGTTGCATGCTCATACATTCCATGTACTAACGCCATTTGGCCTATATCTTTTCTGATGTAGATATAGGATATCAGTATTATATATCAACCGGTGCTCCATTGATCCAGTCATGTTCCAAAGTTGTTTGGTGAGCCTCCTTGCTTCCGGAGGATCCCTTATTTGTTTATATTATTTCAGTTTTGTTATGATGATCTCAGTCTTGTCTCGACATATCTCATAGTATTAGAGGCTTCATAGATAGACAATAGTAGTTCATGAGTCTTCTTCATTTCCATTGTTAAAGTTGAGACTTGAGTTGCCTCTTTGGCCAGTTGAATGTTTATTTCTAAATATTCTGATTTAAGTATTTGAGCCATTTGAGTTAAAAATTTATTTTGAGTTCATATACTGATGAGTAAGTCTTCTTCTGAGAGTTGAGCCAGGCAAAGGGTTCGCTTGGGGCCAACAATGGTTCTCGAGTGTTAGCCACGTCCAGGGTGTAGGCTCGGGGGTATTTCTAAGAAATGCCCTAAGAACAAGAAGGCTAATGGGGCAATAAAAACCAGTCTTCTTCAATGGCTCCGACAAATGGAGCTGCTCTAAGAGGAGCTACTTCAGGGACAGGTGGAGGAGAAACCATTTGTATGCTATAACCAGTCACCAGGATCAGGAGAACTCACCTGATGTTGTCACTGGTATGCTTAAAGTCTTTAACTTTGATGTTTCTGCCTTAATTAATCCTGGTGCAAGACTGTCTTTTGTGACTCCTTATGTTGCCATGAAATTTGAAATTTCCCTGGAACAACTTCTTGAGTCTTTCAGTGTTTCCATCACTGTTCTGCCTAGTGTGATCTCATTCGAGGATGAATTTTCCAAACTGGGAGATATTGTAACACCTCAGACTTCGAAAGAGCTAAATAGATATCCGAGTAAGTCACCCATCAGTTTTTAGTTTTAAGGTCAACTTCAAACGACTATATCATTTAGCACATAAAGATTAGGTGGCCCATGACCCATCAAATTGAAGGTCTTTGAGTCCTCTTTCGAACGCCACCTTGTTTGCTAAATTTCGAGCTCTGAGTAAAAAGTTATGGTTGTTTGAGTGAAGCCTCTTAATTTAACGCATTCCATCTATTTTAGGAAAGGGTATTTTGGGCTTTTCCTTTTCCCACTAGGCCTAATACATTTTTTCTCACCCCAAATAAGGGTCTAATCTGATTTAGAGCACTTTTTCCACGTTTCAAAACACTTAGGGATTTAGAGTGAGGTTTTCAAAGGAGAAAAGGGGCTAAGTTCAAGCGTTCTTCAAGAATTATGGAATTCACCAAGAACATCATTCTTTCCAAGTATGTAAGGCTTCCCATAGTGTTAGACTTGTTGATCCTCACACCATACATATATATTCATCCATGAAATTGTTATATTAAAAGATTGTTGATATGTTCTTCATTCTTGTTCATTCTTTAATAATGGAAGTTCTTGACTTTCTAGGGGTTGAGGATCTTGAGTATGAGTTGCGATTTTTGATAAAGATTATATGAGCTTCGATGAATTCGTGGTGGGTTTGTGAATCAAAAAGAGTTTAAAAGAAATCACTAGATTCTAGATGAGTTAGGATTCGAAATTGAGTTAAAAAATTTGTCAGAATTTTGGGTATGGAGTGGGGCTACACCAGAACTACAGGTTAGTAGTTTGGGGCCTGGCGCACTGCGCCAGCAGTGCACCTCAAAGTTTAGCCAGTAGTTTAGGTCCTGGTGCCCTGCGCCACTCAATAAACCAGAGTCGCTTGGTCCATTTTTTTCCATGCTTCATTTTCGGAAGTGTTCCTTTGAATCATTACTACATTCTCTTCTTCTTATTAACTCCTATAGGTTCCAATAATTCTTGAGATGTCCTCCATGTCCAAATCACGTGTCTTAATTTTCATTTCACTTAAAGTTAAAGTAAATTAAAAGGGAAGTTTTAAAGCTCTATTTTCATAAAAAATGTAAGGGCTTTTTGTTGTAATATATATATATATATATATATATATATATATATATATATATATATATATATATATATATATATATATATATATATATATGTAAGTATGTCTAGCGACTAAAAGACACTTCAGTAAAGTTAAAAAAAAAAGTCCTTTCTTTGTAAAGAGTTAATTGAGCATAAAGTTATCTTAATTATTTTGGGAGTAGTATCGAGCACCAAATTGGGTTAAAGTCTCTTATAAGTCTAAAGTCCCATAAAACTATGTAGCTAGTATAGGATATGATAGCATTGATTCTTCATGCGACCCCTGACTGCCTCTAAGAAGGCCTATTAGATGGAATCATAGTCCCAATATCATCATATACCTCGGGAAGGTATAGGATGACCCTAGCAACATGGGAAATCGTTGTATTATTGTTATGCTTATAGTAATGGTTGTTGATTAGAGAAACTCCTCATAAGTAAAGTATGCTAATTTTATATTATTTTTATTATATATCTTATTGTAAAGTGAAAAGGGCTTCCATGTCTTATTCATGTATTGATTCAATTGGGTTGCTTTCAGTTCTTTCTACTTAGCATTATTACATACTCGTATATTCAATTTATTGACATCATTTGACCTGCATCTTTTATGATGCAGATACAGGTGTTCAGGATCATCAATAGGCATTTCGTTGAGATTATCTCACACTCGTAGACAATATTTGGTGAGGGCTCCTTGCTTTTAGGAGACTCCATTCCATTATATTTTTAGTAGTATTTTAGATGTTGTGGGTCTTGTCCCGACATCTATCTTGAACTATTAGAGACTTCATAGACAGACAAATAGGATTAGATGTTTTCTATTGTTTTCTTAGGATGTTTATGTAACTTATGACCTATGTTAAGTGTTTGAAAAACAATATTTTAAGACCTTCTTAAATGTCTAAATTTTCATCTATTTTAAGCTTCCGCATATTGTTTAAAGTCATGTAAGTCATGTAGCCAAGGGTTCGCTTGGGGATCAGAAATGGTTCTCAGCTGTCGATCACGTCTAGTGTATAGGCTCGGGTCGTGACATTTTGTCCATAATTTATGTAAAGAATATTCGATCATCTTTTTATAAATTTAATAGAAATAATGACTTCATATTAGAGAAGGAGAGAAGAAATGCATGTTCTATTCGGTAGAAATATTATTGCAGCTAAATTAAGAACACATTGACCTATAACGTTGCAAGAAAAGAAAATTTTGTACTATTGCATGTTAAAGCGTCTCTCAACTTTAGCGGCAATAATATTTCTACTAAACAAAACAAGATGTTCCTTTATACGTTGTACTCTCTTAGTTGCTCTTGTACCTTTTTAGACTAGTTCATTGGGAGGGTTTTTGATTAATTGTAAAAAGATGGTTACTACATCCGAATTTTACGTTTATTTCAAAGTATTAAAGAGGTTCCTTATGTTTTATTAAGCCCCGTATTGCCGTTTCTAAAAATTGGATGGTAAGAGTTCTCCTATGTAGGTGTTAGAGTAGGTGTCTGCACGACCCGGTGAGTTGAGTCACAATGGAGAGGTTGAGGATAGAGAATGTGTCAATTAGGATTATTAACAAGAATATATTATACACAATTGCTCTATTCTAGATATTTGTTAAGTTGTGATGTATTTCACTTGCTTGGCCTTTGAAAAAAAATCAGGCCCGCATGTGAGGGGCATGTTGAGAATATAATTAAATAATAAAGAGTGTGCACTCTCTAACAGCTTAAGCTTTTAGATGAGATGGTATACTTCAACAGTAGGTAAGATATATTTATTCTCAAGTCTTTCTTTTTATTTTCATTTACTTGTATATGCTTTCTTAATATTTTATTTCTATATGTATTATCATTCGCTAAGCAAAGTATGATAAAAAAAAAAACCTTTTTAATAATGATTAATGTGTTGGTAATATGTAATTGTTCTTTCGAATAGTCAGTTTTCGAGATATAATATTTATTTTGATTATAATATTTGTTAAATTTCAAGAGATGATTATTATTTAGTATTGTTAGTACTATTGGAAAATTAATATACAGATGTATTACATACACTTTAAATTTCTTCTTTCTTTTGATACAATTATTTTTTAATTGGTATATGATATTTTATTTATTCGTACTTATTTTTATTCAATTGGTAGCACATGATAAATATTTGACATATGGAGCAAACTATGGTGGCGGATCTACTTACAAAGGAACATGGTAGAAGGGAAAAAAAAGGAAGCACAATTAAAGACTATTTTTGCTAGATTCTTTTTTCTTTGACTTGTATTAGTTACTTAGATTCTTTAGCTAAAAAAAATTAAATTTTGATTTGTATAAGTAATATAGTTTTATGTATTGTCAATGCTTATCATTTGGTCCATTAGTATTATATCCTCTTTTTTTTTTTTTTTTTTTTTTTTTTTTTAATTATGAAGCACAATTAATATAATTATCCCATTTAAACAACAAAAAAGATTATGATGATTAGGAGTTTCATTTTTATAATACTTGCAAAAAGTAATTGAAAAATAAAATATTAATTTCATGATGCCTTTTTCTTGCGTACGTAACAATCTATTTTCGTCTTTTTTGTTTGAAATGTATTTATAATATTTATGCAGCCACCGATTATTATATTTTTTTGTTCAATTTTTTTTATTTTCACCCTTTATTTTCTTTGATTTATTTTACAAATAAAATCAATGCATAATTATCAATGCATTTAATGGCTAATAAAATTGTACATTTGAATTATTTATATCTCATGTCTCTTCATCGTACTTGTAGCTTCTAAACTTAAATATTTTTCTTAACTTTTGTGTGTTTCATTTTTCATAATTCTTATAAATATTTAATTAGTGTTTAAAAAATTATAATATACAAATGTAATAACAATGAAACAATGAAAAATCAAAAGTATTTTTACAAAATCAGAATTTGTATAGAAAATTAGTACTCCTACAAAAGATAGAGGAAATTAAAACATATATAATATTTTCAACATAAAACCATATATTGTTATTTCAAAATATTATCTATTATTCCATTTACTTCACCATAGAGAATATTTTGCTCTACTATATACATATGAATACTTTGCACTTAAAAGGATGCAAGAAGGAATTCTATTTTATATGTTTAAAAAAAATGAAAAAAATGTTTCATGTAGATGAAGAGGAATATCAATATTAATTATCTTATATATCCGATACTAACCTAAATATAAATATCTCATATTATTATCTGATAAATATTTCATATAACCGTGCGAAGGGCCTAATATACAACAATAACAACATCTCTAGTTTAATTCCACAAGTGGGGTCCGGGGATGATAGAGTGAATAGAGTCTTCGAACATGAAGAATTTTTATCATTTTTGGTTACAAAAAATCAAAATAAGGGAGGTACTTATAATATTTGAAACCATAAGTGAACTAAGGGGTCGTTTGGTTTGAGGGATAAACAGAAAATATTTTCGAGATTAGTTTATCCCATGTTTGGTTGTAGGTGTTAGCTAAATCGAGGATAAAAGTTAATGCAAAAATCATGGTTATCTATGGGATTATTATCCCGGTTTTACTCTTAATTATAATCTTGGATATCCTAGTTTTGAAACAAATGACCCCTGAGTGATTTGGGGGCAATTCTAGAGGGAGGTTTCTAAAATTATTCCTTTTATATATGGTCATCAGAACATTACATACTCAACAGAAGAGTTTGACTTTCTATTGTAATAAATTATGATCACGTTTCAAGCATAAAATAGTATCATTTGTTGATCTAACTATTTTGCATGTCCTTTTCACATTGATTGTAATTATTCACATTGGTTTATATTATAACTAAGATAGACCTTGTCATATATCAGAAAACTTCACAAGGAGTAGTTCAAATTTCTTTATTTTGGACCTCCAAATCACATGGCTGAACTATTAGAAAGCTAATCATAGTCCTTGTAATTCCTTATATATGTCCTTTAATCATGAATGTGATTTGCATAGCAACAGACACTATATCAATGAACCAACAAGTTGTAGATGATGAAACATTAGTTTCAGCTGGAGGTATCTTTGAGCTTAGGTTCTTCAGTCCTAATGGATCCCAAGGGTGATATGTTGGGATACCAGTTGAAAAAGTTGCATGGATTGCAAACCACGAAAGAGCATTAATTGGATCATATGGAGTTCTTAATTATGATTAATGCAAGTGATGGAAATTTAGTCCTTGTGGATGATAAAAATATGTCTATCTCATATACAGAAATTAATCTGGTATCAAACAATAACACAATTATTGTACTGACTGATAAGGGGAATCTTGATCTTCGCGATCAGAATGAGTTGAATGAATCTGTACTGTTATGGGAGAGCTTTAATCATCCATCTGATGCTCTCTTGCCTCGTATGATGAAGATTGGGCTGAATACTAGAATAGCGGAGCAAATAGTCGTCACGTCGTGGAAAGATAAGAAAAATCCATCACTGGGAAGTTTTAGCACTGCTGTGGTGGATCCTGATGAACTTTTACAAGTACTTATTTTTGTATGGCTCGTCGAAGCATTTCAGATCGGGGCAGTGGAACCTGAGAAGTTTCATAGGAGTGCCTAGCATGACTAAAGACTTCCACAATGGCTTTCAACTATTTATGGATAATTATGGGGAGGAACTTTTTTTTCTTATGCTATACTTAATCTCTGTTCCAACATTGATATACTTTGATTCCTACGGATCGATAATTCAAATGGATAGGGATGTAGAAGAGAATAAATGGTTAAAGGTGCAGGTAGTACCTAAAAGTCAATGTGACTTGTATAGCACATGTGGTCCTTTTGGAAGTTGCAAGAATAATGATTCACTAATATGAAAATGTTTGAAGGGCCATGAACCAAAGTCTATCGGTGAATGGAACGAGGGGGATTGGACTAGTGGTTGTATCTAGAGAGCACAATTCCAGTGTGAGGAGATGATCACTAGTCCAAATTCTAATAATGAGAGAAAGAGAGGGGATGTGTTTTTATCTATTTCAGGGATGAAATTACCAGATTTCTCATATTACCTACTTACATGGGATAAAATGGAATGTGAAAATTCTTGCTTGAAGAATTGTTCTTGTTTGGCATATGCTTATGTGGATGGAATAGGCAGCATGATTTGGGGAAAAGAACTTATTGACCTTCAAGAGTACGCCCGTGGTGGAGAGCAACTATACATTCGCCTCACACATTCCCAACTTGGTAGATACAAATACACCAATTCTATATTGCTCGGACACTCCAAAAATGTTGTTGCACCCATATGGGATCCTCCAAAAACACACTATTATTGGAGGATCCGACATGCACACGACAATACTTTTGAAGAGACTAAGCAACATGACACCAATTTTCTCTATAAACATCCCATTTTATTACTACTCAAACGAAACTTCACTTCATTTTGGATTTGCTTTAGTAGTTTCCCTATGTTATTTGTCTCTAATCATTTGTTGTATTCACATTCTCTTTTATGACTGTAGTGTTCGGGCCAACTTTAGTGCGCCTGGACTATTCTCGGAGATAGAGTTAGGATTTTGAGTTTATAGATTTTGGATTCTAGAAAAAACAAATTACTAGGTCTTGAATAAATTATCTATACTTATTCAATGGATTCTTAAACACAAATAATATATTGTCTAGGCCAAAGCTACTAGATTCTGATCTCTGTAGACAGGCTTGTAGCTCCACCTATTCAATCGAGTACTTGCTACCTCTCACCAATAGGGATATTGAGTAATTCTGCTCGGCATAATACATAAATATGATCTTTAGCTTAGCCTCATTTTACATTTATGACCTCCAACTTTGAAAGTGCACAAGTAGACACTTGAATTTGTATAAAATTGAGCAAATAGACACACACATCCTACGTGGTATCCTATATGTCAGTTTGTATCTTATGTGGTGTCCTATGTGTATTATGCCACATAGGACTCATGAGTTTACTTGTTCAACTTTATACAAGTTTAAGTGCCTACTTGTGCACACCCAAAGTTGGAGGGTATAAATGTGAAATGAGGCCAAGTTAAAGGGCACATTTATGTATTATGCCAATTCTGCTCACTAAGGCTTAGGTAGATGTGAAAGAACACCTAGTAAGGCATAGGTAGATGTGAAAGAACACCTTGTATGGTTTTGCTTCCATCGGAATCTGAACTTGAACCTCATATTTTGGGCTTCATGTTTTAGGTTTTTTCTTATCGAGTTGCCTTTTGTCATGCAGATAAGAGGAGAATGCTAACGGGAGCCCATATTGCAATTATTGTCTCAGCGATATTCGGCCTAATTCTTATTGTTTGCACTATATATGTATTGAAGATCAGGAAAAAAAGGTATAAAAAAAAAAGTCAATTTTGATAGTTCTTAGAGGCACAACTTTTTGCTATCTTTTGGAAAGACTTTAATTTTTACTAGATTTTATCAGCATTGGGAGTTTAGTCCCTTTTTGCATAGCTTCAAAACACTCTTCTGCAACAAATTTGCTTCATAACAGTTTTAATCAAGGTAACAGTTCAAAATTACCAGTTTTTAGCTTCAAGTGCATAGAAACTGTACTAAGAACTTCTGCTATCGAAATAAACTTGGAGAGGGGAGATTTGGACTTGTTTACAAGGTAGATATATATCACTCATGTGTACTTTAATCATCGTACATCACCAGAAAAAGTAAAGAAATTTCACATAATTTATACTCATTTGCTTATTAGTTGAAGTCATGTGTGATTCATATATAGGGGATATTAGCTGATGGACAAGAGGTTGCTATTAAACGACTTTGGAGGAGCTCAGGACAAGGCATTAAAGAGTTCAAGAATGAGGTTACACTAATTTTCGGACTTCAACATAGAAACTTAATCAAACTGATGGGATTTTGCATTCACGGGGAGGAAAAATTGTTGATCTATGAATACATGTCCAACAGAAGCTTAGACATTTTCATATTGGGTGAGCTAATTAAGAACAGTACTTAAACAATACTTTTCTTGATGAATGATGGTTAAATTACTGTTTGTGCTTGGCAGGAGGATCAAGTTCTAATGATAAGGCAGCATTGAGTTGGAATCAACGATATAGTATCATTGAAGGTATTGCTAGAGGTCTTCTTAATCTGCATCGTGATTCACGACTACAAATCATTCACAGAGATCTTACGACAAGCAATATTCTGTTAGACAAAGATGTGAATCCCAAAATCTCAGATTTTGGAATGGCTAGGGTTTACGGAGGGAATCAAACTATAGCAAACACCAACAGGATTGCCGGTACATAGTAAGTATTAGTTGTTCATAGTAGTAAAATTGATCATAACTAAATTGTATATTTGTGTATCAATGCAGTGGTTACATGTCTCCTGAATATGCAATATAAGGAATTTTTTCCGAGAAGTCGAATGCCTTCAGTTTTGGTGTCATATTGTTAGAGATTATCAGTAGTAAAAGAAACAACAACTATTGTCACTCTGAAGACTCTCTGAACCTCCCGGACTAGGTAAAAAAAGAAAAACTGAAAGAATTTCTTATTTTCTCATATACAGTCAAATCTCTTTATAATAATGTGCTTGTCTATAACGAAAATGTAGTATAGAAAACATATAATATAACAAAATATGGAAGTTCGAGAAAAACTTGGCTGAGTATGATTGTTATCGAGAGGTCTGATGGACTGGAATATTCTTCTATCCTATACTACTACTATTTTCAAATGACAAAACTACTATTAATGGATTTTAGGCATGGCAACTGTGGAATGAAGGCAAGATTCTCAAGTTTCTGGATCCGAATGTGTTTGTTTCACTTGAAACACCAATACAAGTTGTTAGATGTATCATTGTGAATTGTGGGATTGCTTTGTGTGCAAGAACATGCAAGTTACAGGCCAAATACAGCTACAATTATTTCCATGCTCTGCAATGACACAGTTCTTCCTTCGCCTAAGCGACCGACACATAGCAGCAGAGGCTCTGATGATCCAAATATTTCACCTTGCTCTAGAAATTCCATTTCTATTTCAAATGTTCAAGGACGTCAACTTCAATTTATCTATTAGGGACCTTCAATGTGATTTACTATCCTTGTCCCTTGTCCAAGTTGGCATAATACATAAATAGTATATAACATTAAACTTGGCATCAATTGACATCTATGCCCTCCAACTTTCAGTTTACACAAGTAGGTACTTAAACTTGTATAAAGTTGAGCAAGTAGACACACATGTCCTATATTGTGTACACGTAGGACGTGTGTGTCTACTTGTTCAACTTTATATAAGTTTTAAGTGTTTATTTATGCATAAAAATTGTTTGAGGGCCAGTTGAAGGACACATTTATGTATAATGCCATCCAACTTTGAATCCTTCTTTCTTTAGAATGTGGTCATTTGTGTTGGTGGAAAAATGCATTTGATGTCAATTTCTATAGTAGTGACTTTATATCCAAGGATGATCACATGGAGTATTCGAACCAATCAGGTACTTTATTGAGATAGACGAAATTCTCCATCTGAGAATTGTGTATGGGATTTTCATCTCGTACAACTCGAGCAAAAACACCCAAACACTAGTTGCAATGGATATGGAATTCCTTGGTGATGGTCTTGTATAGCTGGTTAGAACAGATGTATGTATGTAGTTTGCAGATTTTATTTGATGTTATTGGAGTTGATTGGCTGTTTATGTTGTCAAGTTATTGGCTAATTGCGTATCTTGAATATAAGAAACAACCTATCTACCCCTATATTATACTAGTCCTGGACACGTGCTTTGCACGTGAGTCCTGTGAAAAGTATGAATTACTATCAAAATCACATTTTAATCACTATCACAAGCTATTCCAAAAAAAGAAAAATTGAAATAGATGAACAATCAATGTATTCAAATAACTTCTTTATTGTATGTCAAATAATTAGACATTTGATGAACCTGCAAAATTTAGTTTGGTAACTAAAATAATGAGTTACATTTTTAAGTTATTAGGTCCAAACATATGGTATATTAGTATGTGCAAAAATGAATAACAAAAATGATTAATGGTTCTCGTTTAAATGCACAACTAGAAAATTTCTACATATACCTTAAATTGATATCTATACTTCAAGTCCAACACTCATACAATTCTAAATGTTTCATGGAAGAAAAAATTCTATAATGGAGAAAGAAAGCAAGAACGAAAAGTTGAGGATATTGCAAAGAAAGTCCTCATGCTCTGAAAAGAAAAGTTTGTTATTGTTAGAGACAGTATATCAACATAAGACTGTTCACTGTTTAATACTACACATGTATTAAATTTACTCTCTCTTTTTTCGCTGCTATTTTTTCTTCTTGATTACCAATTTTCAGCATTTTTTTTGTTTTCCTCACTTGCAACTTCTGACTCTCTTATCTTCTCATGTTGAATTGTGCAATTTTCTTAATTTGATTTCCATTGTGAACTTTCATCTTCGTAAGTTGGTTCTTAAATAGCATTAGGAAATGACCCTTTAAATTCAAATTTTAATTTTGAAATTGATTTCTGCATTGAAGTGATGAATGATTTTCCATATCATAACCTTTCAAAATTCTATCATTATAAGTTGGTTCTTAAATATCAATATACTCATTTATCAATAAAATGATAATTTAATTATTAAAGGGCTTAAGAACTTCAAATTCTACCAATATGTAATTAAAATATTTATATTTAATAAAATTTTAATTTAGTAGAGGGACAAAATGGTAATTCAACTTTTCACTTTGGTGCTTCGCAGTTATAATAATATATGATTGTTCTCAAACCTCATTTGGTACTATCCTGTTCTACCAACCTTTGATCACAACTACTGAGTGGCAGTGTTTGTCTGAAAAATTCATGACTATAATAGTGTCGTGTTGTTATATGTGTATACTGATATCTGATGTTTAGATCTCATTTACTTGTTATAAACAAGAACACACAAACAAAATAATAGGTTAAAACTTAAATATACAATTTAAGCACCTAAAAACCCCCTATATAACCATAGTTTAACTATTCACCTACATAAATTAAAAATAAATCGATAAATTAGAATACAACAACACACGTTCCTATATTAAATAAGATTTCATTCCTTCATTATAAAACTATTTATGGACATATAATATATTTCTATGAATGTGGCATTACTATTTTTATGAAATATTAATTATCTAAATTAGAATTAAAATTTTATGTTAATTAATTAAATCCTTGCTATTAGTTCTTACCTATGTCACATGTCTCACATCGAAATAAGAACATGAGAAAAATGAAGAGAAAAGAAATGAAGAGGAGCCAGATTCGGCAAACATATGCCCAATATATTTCTTTGTAGATATTCATACCCAAATTTTAGTAAAGAGTGAATACTAATAATGATTACCATAACCTACCTAACTAGCTAACTCCTTCAATTCTTAATAAAATATTATTGTATTGTCACGATCCAAAAATAGGCACTCATCTTATCCTACCAAGACAAGTCAGTCAAAAACTCCACCATTACAATAAAATGTGGAAATTTTGTAATCAACTCAAAAATACCCCCAAAAGTTGGTTGTCACATGTACAAGCCTCTAACGTGTTACAATTGGTTCAAAAGAAAAACACAAGTCTCAAATGACATTGTATCTAGAATAGAACAAGATCATAAATAGGAATAAGTAGGTCCACTGAGATGACAAACAGCTACCTCACAAATCTCCAAGAAGCCTCAGAAAAGAAGAGAATGAAAAGTATGACAAAAATCCAAGCTCATAACCTACAAAAATTGTAGAAGCAAGGGGTGAGTACCAAACCACACGGTACTCAGCAAGTAAATCTCTAAACACAAGCTAAGGGGATAGAATATGAGTACTCCCTAGACCCCAATCGAACCTCCACAACTACAACCTGCATAAAACCAGCCCAACCTAACATTTCACAATTTACAAGCACGTATCTCAACAACAACATTATAACAATCACATATTCTCAACAATAAGCTCAATATTCATCAATCACAACCTTCACAACTACAACCTGCATAGAACCAGCCCAACCTAACAGTTCACAGTTTACAAAGCACATAGCTCAACAACAACACTCAAACAATTTCATATCCTCAACATCAACACTCTAACAATTTCATATCCTCAACAACAACACTCTAACAATTGCATATCTTCAACAACAACACTCTAACAATTTCATATCTTTAACAACAGGCTCAATATTCATCAGTCACAAGTTCCACAGAAAGGCACTCACAAGATCAACAACATACAAGACCAAGTTCACCAATAATAAAGAAGTTCAATGCAATGAAATGCAATGTCAAGTATAGTGATGCATGTCTGACCTAACGATACACACCTACTATCTCTCAGTTCGGGACCCATGGGGGGGCATATTTGTCCATACATCCATCGCGAGGTGCGATACGACCCTCGATAATAGTAACCATTGCGGCGTGCGATATGTCCCTAGAAATATAGTATCCATTGCGGCGCACGATACATCCCTCGAAATGGTATATCCTCTTTAATTTTTTATTCTTTCTCTATTCACATAACACTTGTCACAACCATGTCTCAGAACAATGCAAATGACATGTTCACACAAATAATGAGGAGATGACCATTTTCATAACATTGCACAATTCACAACAACACAATCATGATACAACATCAACAATGATTCAACAAGCCTTTCAAACCATTCTCAACACATCACACACAAACAATTAATCACATTGCCTTTTATTACCCCTTTTTCATCATTAGAATTAATTAATGTGGACAAGTCAACCCATCACCAAGTCTCATCACCCCAAAACACATATTACAAGGAAATACACGAATTCCATACACTTAACAAGAGTTTAGAAATCTACTTGCCTCAAATAATCGAACAATCACTCTGAGACTTGACTCTTCCCTTTTTGTTGGGCTTCCAAATCAATACAATCTATACAAATAAATAATCATAATAAGATTTCGAAACTAACAACACCCATGTTACTATGTGTCTAGCCTAGACACAAAACTCACCCAACCTAAAATCACGTCCCAATATCTTGATGTCAATTAACATGTCAACTCTTTCAATTTCCTCAAATTTCCAGTCTAGGGTTAAGTCATAATTTTTCCAAAAACTACAATCCTAATAGTTTTCATATAATATAATACATCCAATATTTAATTTCCTATCTCAATATAGAAAAACTTAAACTATAAAATTAAATTCAAGTTAATCACGAAAATCAGTAGCTAAACCACAAAGGAATACGCCGCAATTTACCTATCGCTGATTATCCCTTATGTTCCAATCATTGGTCATTCATATGCCATGATTACTTTTCAAAGTTTGTCTTTATGCCTTATGGAAAATTACAACAAATTCCCAAGTGATTTTTCACTATTTTCTTTACACAAGTAATATGAGTACTTAATAGTGCACTACCAACTATTGCAATCAAAATTATGGCAGAAAGTTTACCTCCATTGTCTCTCGTGCCATTCAATGCCGCATAAGGTTTGTGTTTTCCCCCTAATTGAGATTTGTGCTCTACGATAGGGTTTTACTTCTTCGTGGTTTGGCTAATAAATAATATTAACCTTACTTGACTATAATTCATTTGTGTACATGGCCAAGGAGTATAGAGTGTTAAATAAATATTTAGACTTGACCCATTGACCACCAACAAAATAAATAAATTATTTAATATATAACCATTAATTAAATAATTTTAGCTATCGAATAGTTTAAAATTTTCAAACCAAATTCACCGATTGATCATAAATGACTCGGAACTACTATCGGGAGGGGTAAAACGATAATTTTTACGATAATTTCCAACAATGGTTTTTCCGGGTCATTACATTATCCACCACTAAAAATCATGTTCGTCCTCAAACATAAGGAAGAAGAAGGAAGAATAACCGGCATTACCAAAAGTCTAGGTTATGACGTACCAGTCGGTGTTCATCTCTCTATGTGAGCTCCTCTTTGAAACCATTTCATCAAGAACAACTACTAAGAATAGAACTTTCGAATCAAAATTTGATATTTCGACAAATATTATCAAGCCACAAACTAACCCATGAACTCAATCTAAACTGAAACCCATTAGACCTTAACACAACCATCATGACAAATATTTTCTCACATAACCAAGATAACATTTTGAATCGACACCGACTACAACCAGAAGTGAACTTGAATCAACCACCACACACTCATAATGCACAAACCATCACAGATCTTATCAAGATTTCCTTTTCACAGCACAATCTTTTCACGAGCCTAAGTTATAACCATCTAATCTTTAGACATTGGGTACTCATCAAAGGAGAATCAAACTTATCTAATTCAAAGAAGAAAATGATCAACCACCCAGCGAGTGATACACCTAAGCATACAGAACCTCTAACAACACTTGTCAGAGCACTTAAATCAGTAGTTGTGATTGTAAACAACCCTTAGGAACGGTACAACTAGACCCAAAGATCCCCACACTCAATTACACATAGCCAGAATGTGACTTCCACAACGAGACGAACATTAAGAATGTCGAACAATTGAAAATATTCATAGAAACTCCTCTATAGATTCTCATAAGTAAGATCATACGTGTAGAATAGTGGTATATTTCTAGTATCCCAAAAAACATCAAATATTCTATAACTGAAATGAGCAAGTCTGCTCAAGGATCCTATCATATCAAGAGAACATAAAAGGATCAGTACATCCGATCCACCACTAGAAATTCACCCATGATGTGGAACATGCGTAATATAATCAATGAATCATACTCTAAATAATGTCCAGTACGAAGAAGGTTGCCCCCTAAGAATATACAGAACTAAGGTTGAATAACACTAAATACTACTTCCAAAAAGCCCATATAAAACATTTACATTCAGTTGACTCCATCTCTTTGATTTTTATCTACCTGCAATCCATCAATCTGGTCACTATTACAGTCGTACACATACTCAATTTATCAAACCCCACATGCTCATAAAAACAATCCACTAAGTGCAACACTCTTAATACTAACAGAACATAATAACCACACCAGGCATCTACTTTACTCTCAACTGTCACTAGTATCAAAGTCTTCTTAGCAAATACATTATTGTCTCCAAAAATTTCAAAATATGGCTCCCTCTCTTTCCATGTAAGCATTTCATGATAAATATGAATCCCACCCAAGGCTGATAGCACTAATTTTAAAATTGATAGAACATTTTCATCAAGATAACACTATTGAATCACACACAATGTCAACTCCACACAGTCTTTCACATACAATGGTTCAACTATCATTCCAAACCTTCACATACCTTATGCCAAACTTAGAGAAATTCTTAGTCACTCTAATAATTTTATATACTATAAGCACATAACCTCTACTCACCATTAAATGCCTATGTAACACATCATAATAGTCAATATCATCCCATCAACAAAGTAGTTTCAATCCCCTCAAATTTCTCATTAACCATGTAGAATCGTAGGTCCACACTGTTTAACATCCATAAGTTACCTATCATATTTTGAACAATCTAACTCGACATAACCACATAGAATCTCCCACACATCATTGTTTGTAACCCAAACTAAAACTTCATCTTTATAAAAGTTGATGATAAATCCTTAGTCAATGTGTGCTGAATAGTACATCTCATAGTCATATCTTAATTCAAAGGCAAAAATCCATATAACCTTCAATTCTGAACCAAGGGTATACACGAGAGGTCTTATTCCTTCAGTTTTCTTAACTTCTTCTCATGATGCAAAATTCTAAATATCTTGAACTCTTCAATACACCAGACTCTTGTTCCTTTTATGACTCTCTTACCAATCTTATTCTTTGGCCAACAACCCATGACATGTTACCTTATACTCTCAACCAATACTTTTAAGCGAAAACCTTCCTAAGGTCCTGTAACAATCAAAAGTAACAAAATTTATTACCCAAACGATGCACAAGTTCTCTAAAATGCTCAATAACTGATGCGATCAATCCTTCCCTTGCCAATCCATAACTTGACAACACATACTAACATGATAGTAGAATTTTGATGAATAACTTAAATTCTAATTCCAACTATATAAAACAATCTCATTATCTATCAACAAAAGCTCATAGATCAAAGATCTTTATGAATTCATGTATCTTAGCCTATAATTGATCGCCTCACCTTTGATCTTATCGTATCCTTCATTAAAAATTCAATCATACAATTTACCATATTCAAAATCACAAAAGAACGTATCACAAAACTGGGGTCAAATGTGTGTAGACTTTTTTCTTAAATTTTATCAAATAGTTTGTAACCAACATGATGAAATTGTGACACGATTATCATGAGTAGATCAAAATTGATGAAGCCACACATCTCTAAACTCCGTTTTCTACTATCTGAAGATACATCTTTTGTCCTTGCACTCAAAGTAAATGTATTTATTCTCGATCGTGCCTTTCCAATGACTAAAATAGAACCCACTAATGTTACCATATACTCTCAACCATCACTTTTAAGTGAAAACCTTCCTAAGGTCCTATAACAATCAAAAGTAACAAACTTTATGACCCAAATGATGCACAAGTTCTCTAAAATGCTCAATAACTGATGCGATCAATCCTTTCTTACCTTACCAATCTATAACTTGACAACACATACTAACATGATAGTAGACTTACGATGAATAACTTAAATTCTTATTCCAACTATATAAAACAATCTCATTATCTATCAACACAAGCTCATAGATCAAAGATCTTTATGAACTCACGTATCTTAGCCTATAATTGATCGCCTCTCCATTGATTTTACTATATCCTTCATTAAAAATTCAATCGTACGAGTTACCATACTCAAAATCATAAAAGAACTTATCATAACATTCGGGTCAAATGTGTGTAGACTTCTTTCTTAAATTTTATCAAACAGTTTGTAGCCACCATGATGAAATTGTGACACTATGATCATGCGTAGATCAAAATAGATGAAACCACATGTCTCTAAACTCCATTTTCTACTATCTGAAGATACATCTTTTGTCCTTGCACTCAAATTAAATGTATTTGGTCTCGATCGCATCTTTCTAATGACTAAAATAGATCCCACTAATGTTACTAATGTTACCTTATACTCTCAACCAACACTTTTAAGTGAAAACCTTCCTATGGTCCTATAACAATCAAAAGTAACAAACTTTATTACCCAAATGATGCACAAGTTCTCTAAAATGCTCATTAACAGATGCGATCGATCCTTTCTTACCTTACCAATCCATAACTTGACAACAATTACTAACATGATAGTCGACTTACAATGAATAACTTAAATTATGATTCATACTATATATAAAACAATCTCCTTATCTATCAACACAAGCTCATAGATCGAATATCTTTATTAATTCACGTATCTTAGCCTATAATTGATCTCCTCTCCATTGATCTTACCGTATCCATCATTAAAAATTCAATCGTACAAGTAACCATACTCAAAATCTTAAAAGATCGTATCACAACACTCGGGTAAAATGTGTGTAGACTTCTTTCTTAAATTTTATAAAATAGTTTATAACCAACATGATGAAATTGTGACACTATTATCATGAGTAGATCAAAATAGATGAAACAACACGTCTCTAAACTCCATTTTCTACTATCAAAAGAGACATCTTTTGTCCTTGCACTCAAACTATATGTATTTGGTCTCGATCGCGTCTTTCCAATGACTAAAATAGATCCCACTAATGTTACCTTATGCTCTCAACCAACATTTTTAAGTGAAAACCTTCCTAAGGTCCTATAACAATCAAAAGTAACAAACTTTATGACCCAAATGATGCACAAGATCTCTAAAATGCTCAATAACTGATGCGATCGATCCTTTCTTACCTTACCATTCCATAACTTGTTAACCCATGCTAATATGATAGTTGACTTACGATGAATAATTTAAATTCTGATTCGAACTATATAAAACGATCATATTATCTATCAACACAAGATCATAGATCGAAGATCTTTATGAATTCACATATCTTAGCCTATACTTGATCGCCTCTCCATTGATCTTACCGTATCCTTCATTAAAAATTCAATCAGACAAGTTACCATACTCAAAATCTTAAAAGATCGTATCACAACGCTCGGGTCAAATGTGTGTAGACTTCATTCTTAAATTTTATCAAACAGTTTGTAACCAACATGATGAAATTGTGACACTATGATCATGAGTAGATCAAAATAGATGAAACCACACGTCTCTACACTCCATTTTCTTTTATCTAAAGATACATCTTTTGTCCTTGCACTCAAAGTAAATGCATTCGGTCTCGATCGCGTCTTTCCAATGACTAAAATAGATCCCACTAATGTTACCTTATACTCTCAACCAACACTTTTAAGTGAAAACCTTCCTAAGGTCCTATAACAATCAAAAGTGACAAACTTTATGACCGAAACGATGCACAAGTTCTCTAAAATGATCAATAACTGATGCAATCGATCCTTTCTCACCTTACCGATCCATAACTTGTTAACACATACTAACATGATAGTAGACTTATGATGAATAACTTAAATTCTGATTCGAACTATATAAAATGATTGCATTATCTATCAACACAAGCTCATAGATCGAAGATCTTTATGAATTCACGTATCTTAGCCTATAATTGATCGCCTCTCCATTGATCTTACCGTATCATTCATTAAAAATTCAATCGTACAAGTTACCATACTCAAAATCTTAAAAGATTGTATCACAACACTCGGGTCAAATGTGTGTAGACTTCTTTCTTAAATTTTATCAAACAGTTTTTAACCAACATGATGAAATTGTGACACTATGATCATGAGTAGATCAAAATAGATGAAACCACACGTCTCTAAACTCTATTTTCTACTATCTGAAGATACATCTTTTGTCCTTGCTCTCAAAGTAAATGTATTTGGTCTGGATCGCATCTTTCCAATGACTAAAATAGATCCCACTAATGTTACCTTACGCTCTCAACCAACACTTTTAAGTGAAACCCTTCCTAAGGTCCTATAACAGTCAAAAGTAACAAACTTTATGACATAAACGATGCACAAGTTCTCTAAAATGCTCAATAACTGATGCGATCGATCTTTTCTTACCTTACCAATCCATAACTTGACAACAGATACTAACATGATAGTAGACTTACGATGAATAACTTAAATTCTGATTCCTACTATATATAAACACAATCTCCTTATCTATCAACAGAAGCTCATAGATCGAAGATCTTTATGAATTCCCGTATCTTAGCCTATAATTGATCGCCTCTCCATTGATCCTGCCGTATCCTTCATTAAAAATTCAATCGTACAAGTTACCATACTGAAAATCATAAAAGATCGTATCACAACACTCTGGTAAAATATGTGTAGACTTCTTTCTTAAATTTTATCAAATAGTTTGTAACCAACATGATGAAATTGTGACACTATGATCATGAGTAGATCAAAATAGATGAAACCACACGTCTCTACACTCCATTTTCTTTTATCTAAAGATACATCTTTTGTCCTTGCACTCAAAGTAAATGCATTCGGTCTCGATCGCGTCTTTCCAATGACTAAAATAGATCCCACTAATGTTACCTTATACTCTCAACCAACACTTTTAAGTGAAAACCTTCCTAAGGTCCTATAACAATCAAAAGTGACAAACTTTATGACCCAAACGATGCACAAGTTCTCTAAAATGCTCAATAATTGATGCAATCGATCCTTTCTCACCTTACCGATCCATAACTTGTTAACACATACTAACATGATAGTAGACTTATGATGAATAACTTAAATTCTTATTCCAACTATATAAAACAATCTCATTATCTATCAACACAAGCTCATAGATCGAAGATCTTTATGAATTCACATATCTTAGCCTATAATTGATGGCCTCTCCATTGATCTTACTGTATCATTCATTGAAAATTCAATCGTACAAGTTACCATACTCAAAATCATAAAAGATCGTAGCACAACACTCGGGTCAAATGGGTGTAGACTTCTATCTTAAATTTTATCGAATAGTTTGAAACCAACATGATGAAATTGTGACACTATTATCATGAGTAGATCAAAATAAATGAAACCACACGTCTCTAAACTCAATTTTCTACTATCTAAAGATACATCTTTTGCCCTTGAACTCAAAATAAATGTATTTCTTCTCGATCGCGTCTTTCCAATGACTAAAATACATCCCACTAATGTTACCTTATCCTCTCAACGAACACTTTTAAGTGAAAACCTTCCTAAGGTCCTATAACAATCAAAAGTAACAAACTTTATGACCCAAACGATGCACAAGTTCTCTAAAAATGCTCAATAACTGATGCGATAGATCCTTTCTTACCTTACCAATCCATAACTTCACAACAGATACTAACATGATAGTAGAGTTACGATGAATAACTTAAATTCTGATTCCAACTATATAAACCAATCTCATTATCTATCAACACAAGCTCATAGATCGAAGATCTTTATGAATTCACATATCTTAGCCTATAATTGATCTCCTCACCTTTGATTTTGTTGTATCCTTCATTAAAAATTCAATTGTACGAGTTACCATACTCAAAATCATAAAAGAACTTTTCACAACATTCAGGTCAAATGTGTGTAGACTTCTTTCTTAAATTTTATCAAATAGTTTGTAACCAAGATGATGAAATTGTGACACTATTATCATGAGTAGATCAAAATTGATGAAACCACACGCCTCTAAACTCCATTTTCTACTATCTGAAGATACATCTTTTGTCCTTGCACTCAAAGTAAATGTATTTGTTCTCGATTGCGTCTTTCTAATGACTAAAATAGATCCCACTAATTCTTCTCATTTGTGACTCTAGTTCATTTCAATTCTATTCAAGTGGTGTCTCAGACCTCCTATAACCTTTCATGCAACCACATTACTCATCAAATAATAGCAAACCATAACATTAGATACTCACAAGTCGTCATTACCATAAAAAAATTATTTAACTAACAATCTTTATCTTATAGTTGCATCCTAGTCACAATCCATCATGAACTCTTATTACCATCATGCTCAATTAGCTCTAGTCATCACCACGAAGTCAACCTTTTCATCAGTATGACATTTTTAACCCAGTTATCCCAATCAAATTCGAAAGACTAACACACTTTTAAACGCACTTTTTACTAAAATTTTCAATTACCTTCACACAAGTATACTCTTTGGGAATTCCTTTACCCATAAGCTTGTCATTCTGGTATCTATCAATTCCCTTAGACCTTAAGATGAAATCACCGGTCTTCATTTAGAACCCTCGGGATACACTTCTCAACTTAACGTATTAACACTGTAACAATGATCCACCACTAAAATCTTCCTTATACACACTGCTTAACCCCAAACATCTGCAGTTACAACCTAATTGGTTTCTCAAATGTAAATGCAACACCGAATTTCAATATATGAGCATGTGATACAACTGATAACTCTTTAAGTAGTTAGTATTCAAACTTGAAAATCGACGTGTCCGTTTCCATGTACCACTAGTACCACATCGTGAAAATCCGTTAGATCCACCACTAGAACACATCATACCTACTGAGAAGATTGTACCCAAATAGCCATACATTTCTATCTATCGAATAATTGCAATACTTTACCAAATCTATTCGGTCTCTCATCCAAAATGGTATCCATTTCTTAATATATCAAGTCGATAGTAGAAATAAGACACTCCATCACTCTAACCAAGTAAGAATCGGTACCATTATAGTAGTCATTTCATGTTCCTTTTTGACATGTGCTCAATCTATGAAACTACAGTAGAGATTCTGACCTCAATTAGCGTAACATTATTCTCATCATTCACTAAGTAACCCATATATGTTATGACAACATTACTAACTATAGTTTTCAAAGTGGCATTGTTCATTATGTATCCATCCTTTTAATCATTCCACTTCCAATTATCGAACTAATCAAGATATTGCCTATACCACACAAGTACTATTCCATTTATTGCGGTAACTAACCAAAAATAAACACATTCATAAAATCCCTCAAGTTATTATTCAACCTCATCATTCAAATATGCTCAAAATGCATCATCGAGTCATCACCTTATTCAATAGTTTAAAATTGTTGAACATTCTTAACCTAACCACACATCATTTTCATAAGTTTATCACTTTCACTTAGTCCTAGGTCTAACCTTCAAGTTATACACAACACACCAACTGCTAACATGAGGAACTACGCACGTGTCATCACTATAAGTGAGAGTGAACGGAGTGATGCGATAAGAATCAAAACCGGACCAAGTACACATGATAGAGATCCAAGAAGAAAATATTTTTCTTAAGAGTCATTATAGCCTCCCGAAGATAACTACAGACGTCTCTGTACCGATCCTCGAGATTCTACTTAGACTAGGCTTGTACACACGTGAGGCCTATGAACCAGAAGCTCTGATACCATTTTGTCACGACCCAGAAATGGACGTGATGACACTCATCTTATTCCACCAAGACAAATCAACCTAAAACTCAACCATTACAATAAAATATGAAAATTTTATAATCAACTCAAAAATACCTCCAAAATATGATTGTCACATGTACAAACCTCTAACGAATTACAATTGATCCAAAAGAAAAACACAGTCTCAAATGACATTGTCTCTAGAATAGAACTAGATTATAAATAGGAGTAAGTAGGTATACTAAGATGACAAATAACTACCTCACAAATCTCCAAAAAGCCTCAGAAAAAAAGAGAATGAAAAGTATCACAAAAATCCAGGCACATAACCTACAAATATTATATAAGAAAGGGGTGAATACCAAACTATATAGTACTCAGCAAGTAAACCTCTAAACACAAGCTAAGGGGATAGAATACGAATACTCCCTACACCCCAACCGAACCTCCACAACTACAACCTGCATAAAACCAGCCTAACTTAACAGTTCATAATTTACAAGCACATATCTCAACAACAACATTAAAACAATCACATATTCTACAATAAGCTCAATATTCATCAATCACAACCTCCACAACTACAACCTGCATAAAACTAGCCCAACCTAACAGTTCACAGTTTACAAAGCACATAGCTCAATAACAACACTCAAACAATTTCATATCCTCAACAACAACACTCTTAACAATTTCATATCCTCAACAACAACACTCTAACAATTTCATATCTTCAACAACAACACTCTAACAATTTCATATTTTCAACAATAGGCTCAATATTCATCAATCACAAGTTCCACAGAAAGGCACTCACAAGATCAACAACACACAAGATCAACAACACACAAGATCAAGTTCACCAATAATAAAGAAGTGCAATGCAATGAAATGCAATGTCAAGTATAGTGATGCATGTCTGACCTAACGATACACACCTGCTATCTCTCAGTCTGGGACCCATGGGGGATATATCTGTCCATGCATCCATCGCGGCATGTGATACGACCCTCGATAATAGTAACCATTACAGCGCTGATATGTCCCTCAAAATATAGTATCCATTGCGGTGAGCGATACATCCCTCAAAATGGTACATCCTCTTTAATTTTTTATTCTTTCTCAATTCACATAACACTTGTCACAACCATGTCTCAGAACAGTGCAAATGACATGCTCACACAAATAATGAGGAGATGACCATTTTCATAACATTGCACAATTCACAACAACACAATCATGATACAACATCAATAATGATTCAACAAGCCTTTCAAACCATTCTCAACACATCACAAACAAACAATTAATCATATTGCCTTTTATTACCCCCTTTTCATTATTAGAATTAATCAATGTGGACAAGTCAACCCATCACCAAGTCTCATTACCCCCAAACACATTTAACAAGGAAATACACTAATTCCATACACTTAACAAGGGTTCAGAAATCAACTTGCCTCATATTATCAAACAATCACTTCGGGACTTGAGCCTTCCCTTTTTGTTGGGCTTTCAAATCAGTACAATCTATACACATAAATAATCACAATAAGATTTCGAAACTAACAACATCCATGCTACTATGTGTCTAGCCTAGACACAAAACTCACCCAACCTAAAATTACTCCCCAATATCTTGATGTCAATTAACATGTCAATTCTTTCAATTTCCTCAAATTTCAAGTCTAGGGTTTAGTCATAATTTCTCCAAAAAGCTACAATCCTAATAGTTTTCATATAATATAATACATCCAATATTTAATTTCCTATCTCAATATAGAAAAAATTAAACTATAAAATTAAATTCAAGTTAATGACGAAAATCAATGTCTTAACCACAAAGGAATACGCAGCAATCTACCTATCGCTGATTATCCCTTCTATCCCTCATGTTCCAATCATTGGTCATTCATATGCCAGGATTACTTTTCAAAGTTTGTCTTTATGCCTTGTGGAAAATTACAACAAATTCCCAGGTGATTTTTCACTATTTTCATTACACAAGTAAATGAGTGCTTAATAGTGCACTGCAACCTATTGCAATCAAAATTACGGCAGAAAGTTATAATCTAAAAGAAAACAATTATTTTACCTCCATTGTCGCTCATGCCATTCAATGCCGCATAAGGTTTGTGTTTTCACCCTAATTGAGATTTGAGCTCTACGGTAGGGTTTTACTTCTTTGTGGTTTGGCTAATAAATAACATTAACCTTACTTAACTATAATTCATTTGTGTACATGGGCCAAGGGGTATAGAGTGTTAAATAAATATTTCAGACTCGTCCCATTGACCACCAACAAAATAAATAAATTATTTAATATATACCATCAATTAAATAACCGTAGTTATCGAATAGTTTAAAATTTTCAAACCAAATTCACCGACTGATCATAAATGACTCGAAACCACTATCGAGAGGGGTAAAATGATAATTTTTATGATAATTTCCAAAAATGCTTTTTTCCGGGTCATTACATGTATTTATTTGACTGCATTCAAATTAAAGTAAATTATTGAGCTTGGAATTACTAATTATGCCCCAATACTTGTTTGTTTTGGAGAAGGCTTGCAACTTGCAAGTCTAGGCCTTGGGTAGCTAAGGGATTAATTAACTTAATCTAAAATTGTTCTAGAAATATTACAATTTCATGCAACCCTAAATTGGACATATATTAATTAATGGTCTTGGATTATTTTGAAAAGTAATTCCCTCGATTAGCATCATAAAAGTCTATGAGGGCAAATCGTTTTCTTTCAAGTATGACTCTACATATATCTTGGACTCGAATATAAGACCTTTAGTTAAGGACGGTATACTTAAATTTAAATTTACTTAGAAAAATCTCAATAAAAAAATTCTCTAACAAAATGAGAAGGACTCACAATGTTAACTTATGTGCCACATACTTTACAAATATTTTAATTCAAAATATAATTTAATACAAAGTTGCTCAATAAATCGATTGATTGAAATCTCCACAATTGACTCATCTGTCCACCCAAGGGTAATTTATGTGTCTAACAATATTCAATAAGTTAAAAAGATTCTTTTTTTATCACATCTTAAAATAATATTTCAAGTTATTAACTATTTTAATTTTTTTAAAATCATTTTAAGCAGTTTTTAAATGTATAATTCATTTTAAAAGAAATGAAGAATCTACGCTTGACTTCACACTAAAAAATTAATAATTTAACTCTCATAGTTTGAATCTTGCCACGTGCAGAAGACAATTATTTTACTTATACAATCATTATGCCATGTATTTTAATCTTATTTAAGAAATGATTTTTTTTTTTAAAAAAATAAAATAGGATAAACTTTATGTATTTTCCATACTTAATTATCAACTTAAGCCCACTATACCATGAACATATGGTGTGTGGAATTATTCATACTAGCAACATCAAAGGGAAATAATAATAATTATGGACGTACATTTAATCCTTTACACATCATAAGTAAACACATTTTAGTAAGGACATTGTCCGACCCAGTTCCCAACTGGATCATAGTTGCATGAAATGAACCACCATCCATTGTTGCAGTGAGCCCGACCACAACCTAGTCGAACTGAGTTGCGCCAGACTACTTGAGTATAGTGTGCGCACACTTTCCCGCTAGCACATTGGTTGGTACCATAGTTGTAGTTTGGCTTCTCTGCCACCCACAATTGCACGGCTTCCCTCTCCGTGAAGTCACCACTACCTTTGGCAAGGTTCTCTCCTGCACTAGAATGAATCATGTTGCAATCACCAGTTTTTAAGTTGGCATAGTTTTGTGCTCGGGATCCCAAGACATTGGCCCTACTCCGACTTGGGCACGGGCATCGTTGTGAACTGCAAGATAGTCTTGGGGTGAATTTTGAGCATCACAAGAGTTAAATATGGCTAGTACCATGAGACAAGTGAGTAACAATGAGATGTTAAACAACCCCATTTTGCTTTAGGTCTAGTGGAGAGAAAATAAATCTAAGTTATTGTGATTATCAATGTGAGATAACTAGTGTATTTATAAGTAAAAATTGTGGAATTCTACTTAGCATGTGTGAACAAAATTCAAAGGAAATTAGTAGAGGAAATGATACAAATGGTATCTTATCTTTGATAGTAAGTTCAAAATAGTCTCTTGTGTATTTTGTTGAGCAATTTTGGTCCTTCAATTTCTTAGAAGTAATTACTTTTGGTCCTTTAAGTTTTTCAAAAATGAACACTTTTTATCGTGATTAGATTATTATCAAACTTTGATTGTTAAATTTAAACATTGTGGAATTTTATTTTTCATGTAAAGAAAATTCAAATGTAATTAGTACCTTGCATGTCGTGTGATTTAGGGAATACTATATGCTTTAAAGAATAGTCTTTAATCTAGGTAATTCTTGTTTTTCTTCAAAATCATATTATCAAAATAAGGTAAAACAAGACTAATGAAGCATTTTTGGGTGGAGTAAAAAGCCTATAGAACAAAAGAAGATTTGAATTACTAAAAAGATGTATATTTTTTCTATTAGATGGGGCTCACACATGTTCTACAACTCGTAAAGCATAAAGATGTATATTTTTGTTCCATTGGGCTCACACATGTTCTATAGCCTCGTGAAGCATGGACGTGTCCAAATGGTAAAGCGACTAAAATAAGGGCTTTAGGCTCCAAAACTATATGGGTCTGGAAAAAAAAAACTATTTTTCTTATACAATGCCTTGCATGTGTGCTGGAGTCCTAATTAATTTGATTTGTGTCACGTAAGAACTTTTAAAGGGAAGTTCTATCTAGCAGTATTTATTTTCATTTTAGGATTCGAACTTGGAACCTCTAGTCAAGAGAGGGTGTGATTCAATTTTTACTTATAAAACCTCAATATTATTGAGCGGCCCTCAATCTATTGGGAGAAAATTATTGTATGAGAGAGAGAAGAGTGAGAATTTGTCGGTCATTGAAAGCAATTTGGATATATTGAAAACAAAAAACAAAAGAAGTGATGGACATTTAAACCAGAACAAAAAGTTGGTCCTTTGTGTAGAAATTAACTGCCTTACATCCTAGCAACTTCGAATGAGAATTATTAATTTTAAAAACGTTTTTGAAGGGTTGAAGTTGAATTTACGAATAAATAGTTACGTATTTAGATAAGTATTATAAAGAGAATAAATAGTTTGATATGCTTAATAAATATATGGCGCACCTAAAATAATTTCTAAGGTACGTATTTCACATAATTTTATATATATAAAGTAAATCTTTTTGATGAAAGATGTTCAACTGACCATCTATCATAGCTTGTCACTATGTTGAATTCCTGTTCCATCACGTAAGTCTAGAGTTTTATTTCTTGATTTTTATTATTATTATTATTATTATTATTATTATTATTATTATTATTATTATTATTATTATTATTATTACTATGGATTTTTCTACATAGTTTAATTCACCGATTTTGATTTTGAGAATGACAATATGCTAACTTTTTTCCGTACTAGAGTTTTGAATAATTACCTGTTATTTGGTGATAATATTATTGTATATTTATTTGACTGCGTTTGTATTAAAGTAAATTGTTTGGAATTAGTTGTTTGTTTTGGGAAAGACTTGCAAGTTTGAGTCAGTCAAAATTACACCATGATTAATCAAACCTAATTTGAAAATCAAATATAATTATCAGGGGTGGATCTACCTTTAGAACAAAGGGTGTCGAGCGGCACCCCTTCTTCAAAAATTACATTATATATAAGTCGAAATTCAATGAATATATATATATATATATATATATACACACACACACACACATAGGTTCAATGTAATGGTTAAGGGGTGGCAAAACTTATTGAAGGTTCTGTGTTCTATTCTTGATAGTAGTCTTGGCTCTGTCACTGAACTCATAACCAAGACTATAATAATTAAGGGAGAAAATACGTATATCCCCAAAAAAGTAAAATTTTATCTTTAAATATCTTATGACTTTCATACCCCCTTTTAATTTTAAAATGACATATATCTACCTTTTTTTCCTCTCTGATACTATCACAGTATAACACAGTCGTATATGAATATACTATGATGATATCAAAGAGTAACCGGGAAGTTTCTTCATTGAAGGACTATTTCTTCCTCTTTGATATCATCAAAGTATAATATATTCTGGTGGTATCAATGAGTAACTAAATAGTGTTTTCATTAAGGTTTCCTTCAGTCCTTCAATGAGAATACTCAGTCATACATGATACCATTACGGTATATCTACATGCTATTGTGGTATCATTGAGGTATGTTTCAATTCTTGAATATTTTAATTTTAAAAAAATACAAAAAATATATTTTCTACTAATTTAGAATTTAATAAATAAGATTGTGACTTTAATAATTTTCTCTTAATTATTTCTTAAAAAAAGTTAAATTCTATATGATACTGATAAAGTATCAATATACAGACATATTATCACAAAAGATTAATTAATAGTAGTGATGTTGATGTCATATTGATATCATGCGCGAAATAAGAAAGGAGAAAGTGGAGTAAGCAGGTAAATAGTTTGGGACATGGTCCATGCATTAATAAGGGTAAATAGTTTGATAATTAATTTGCTTATACAATTATTCTATTAATTTACATAGAACCAATCCTTTTTAATCTTATTTAAAGAAAGACAAACTTTTAGAAAGGTAAAATAGGAATAACTTTATGTAGTCATGTTTAATGGAAACAAGTCGCACTATACCATGAACATATGGTATGTGGAGTTATTGATACTAGCAACATCAAAGGGAAATAATAATTTTATTTAATACTAGCAACATGCCATATGTAAACACACTTTATTAAGGACGTTATCTGACCCAATTGCCTATAGGATCATAGTTGCAAGAAATAAACCACCATCCATTGTTGCAATGAGCCCGACCACAACCTAGTCGAACTGAGTTGTGCCAGACTACTTGAGTATAGTGTCCACACACTTTCACACTTCCACATTGGTTGGTAGCATAGTTGTAGTTTGGATTTTCTAACACCCACAATTGCATGGCACGTCTCCCCATGTAGTCTCCCTATAATGATATAAAAAAGCCAACAGGGAAAGAATTTGGTCTAGAAAACTTTTGAGTAGTGACTTGAAAAGTTGTAGCCTAGTCCTAATTTGGACGAAATCTGAGTCAGGAGAGGTCTAGGGAAATCTGATTATGAATGGGGGATTTAACTATGAATGTGATTATATGAGGTGATAGCTAAGAAGTTAAAGAGCCCATACGACTTTACATAATCGAATGTGGGCGAGTAGAACTCCTGAAACTGATCTTGGCGTGAAAGGGTAGTTTTTGAACGTCAAGGGTTGAAGGTGTGTTGTGAAATGGGAGCTTGAAACTAAAATTCTGAGCTTCTCTCTCTGTGTAAGCCATCAGGGTGGGATTATTCCCGCTAGGGCGGGGCCGCTGTGGTAGGTTGGGGTCCGCCGTAGCGAGCTAGTCGCGACTTAAGTTAGGGAAAAACCCCAAATTCGTTATTTTTCACCAAATTTCGTTCTTAAGAGCTAGGAGACAATCCATGGCGAATTCTTGACAGTTATCCATGACTTTTGGTGCTAAAGGTAAGGACTTTACTCCCCTAATCCATTTTTTGATCCGTAGAATTTAGATTCTTGGGAAATTATCATTGGGGGAGGGTTTTGGCCTAAAGTTAATAGTGGAAAAAGCCCTAGATGCACATTATGATCATGGGTTTGGTTTTAAGTTATTGGGTTTATTGTAATCCGGGTAAATTAGACCTTAATTGTTGATCCTTGCGTTAAATTACTCGTTTGTAGACCTAGAACAAGCGGAAAGAATCTAAAAGGGGAAGGCTCAAGTGTCTTAGGAGAATTCAATCTTGGTTTCGAGGTAGGTAATGGTTTGATTTCCTGTTTGTGTTATATATGCTGGTTAATTGCTTCGTTGTATGCATGCATGTATGAGAATAAGGAATGTAAACCGAATCTAATGCAAATGAGTATATGTATATGAATAATTGCATGCCATGAACCCATTACTTGATTGTATGACTATGACCATTTTTCATTACGAGTGTGACTTGTGATTGTGGTTATATTGACTAGATCAGGTGTTACATTCTGACACATATATTAGATCGGATGTCACGTTCTGACACATGTATATTGGATCGACTGTCACTTTCGATACACTAACAGTTTGGGTGTGGGTTCTATGAGAGGACCACTGTGATTATATATGCATGTCTAATTGTCTTTGATATGGGGAAATATCTGTTACTCTTGAAAAGATAGTTGATCTATGTATTCTGTATATATGTGTTACTGTGTTGTGATTGCTTGCCTATATGTGTTTCACTTATTGGAGTAGCCGCGTGATCCTACCCGATGCTTTGTGGTTGTGTCACGACATCGCACTTACTCTTTTTTTGTTGAGTACAGGGCATCTCAGGTGATTACTGAACGACCTCAGCTAGGAGATAATTGATCGAGACCGGATTCAAGTGTGAGCCAGTTCTTCAAAGCTGCCATGAGTTCTCTTTTGTTTAGTCCATTTTTCTCCGGACTTAGACTAGCGCTTTAGATATTTCGTATGCTTGTTTGGGGTTGCACCCCTTGTTCCTAGACTTGTCATTAGTAGAGTTTTGGTACATTGACTTTCAGGTTCTAGGAGTTGTTTTCTGCAAATGTTTTAGTAGTTGTTTTGTTAATCTTTTGGAGTTTATGGGAACTCCATTTTTCTTTAGACATTGAAACCTAAACAGTCTATTCATCAAGTCCATAAATGCCGCCAGAGCATTAGTCAACCCAAACAACATCACTAGGAATTCATAATGACCATACTGAGTTCAGAAATCTGTCTTGGGAATATCAACCACTCTCACCCTCAATTGGTGATAACCCAAACGAAGATCAATCTTAGAGAAATAACTAGCCCCTTGAAATTTGTCAAACAAGTCATCTATCCTTGGAAAAGGATATTTATTCTTGATGGTCACTTTTTTCAATTGAGGATAATCGGAGACCCATCCTTCTTTCTAACAAACAATACGGGAGCACCCCCATAGAGAGATACTTGGTCGATAAAACCCTTGACTAGCAAATCTTTTAATTGCTCTTTCAACTCCTTTAACTCCACCGGAGCCATTCTATAAGGAGGAATAGAGATAGGTTGTGTATCCAAAAGAAGGTCAATACCAAAATCTATTTCCTGCTCGGGAGGAATACCGGGCAAATCATTGGGAAAAACTTCCAGGAACTCATTAACCACCAGAACCAACTCAATAGAAGGGGTTTCAGATACATCCCTCGCCCTAACAAGATGGTAAATACAACCCTTGGAGATCATCTTCCTAGCTTTAAGACAAGAGACAAATTGACCTCTAGACATAGAATTTCCCCCCTTCCACTCTAAAATACGCTCATTTGGAAATTGGAATCTAACCACCCAAGTCCTACAATCAATAAAGGCATAACATGCATGTATCCAATCCATACCAAAAATCACATCAAAGTCTAACATGTCAAGATCTACCAAGTCAACAAGAGTAACTCTATGGTACAAGAAAATGGGACATTTCTATAAAACCTCTTAGCCACCATAGAATCACCAACCAGGGTAGAGACCGAAAAAGGTTCAAATAACACTTCGGGGAGCATATCAAAATTCATGGCCACATAAGGTGTCCCAAAGGACAAAGTAGCATCGAGATCTAACAAGGCATATACATCAATAAGAAAAACTTTTAACATACCGATCACAATAGCTAGGGAGCTCTCTTGGGTTACATTATGATTGAAGAGCATAAAAGCGGTTTTGCTTTGGAGCATTGGAGTTTGAACCGCTAGGAGGAGCTTGCTTGCCTTCTTTCCCCTTGGCCGAAAGTGTTGGGCAATTCATCAATTGATGACCACTCTTACCACAACCAAAACAAACATTCGTGCCGGCTAGGAACTTACCATCATGTTTCTTCCCACATTTGACACAAGTAGACATTACCATAAAAGAACCATTACCATTACCTCCTTGAGGTTTAAGGTTAGATACCCTATCCTTGTTGACCCTCGGGGAGGCATTTGAGGAACCTTACTTAGAGAACCTTTGTTTGAGCCTTGGTTGACCTTATCCATCAGACCTAGCATTAGAGAAGTTCCTATCACCGGTCCTAGCTCTCTTCACCTCCCTATTCTTTTTCTTGAGTTTCTCTTCATCTATTTATTGGGAAAACACTATAAGACATGAGATATCCATATCATGATGGAGCATTTCCATACGAAATTCTTTTACTACCATGTTAGACACACCTGTCAAAAACCTACTCATCTCATCCCTCGAATCCGCCACCATAGTTGGAGCATACTTGGATAATTGAGTGAACTTTAGTTCATACTCTTTCATGCTCATACTTCCTTGACAAAGGTTAATGAACTCTTCCACCTTAGCTCCCCTCAACTCTCGGGGAAAGAACCTATCAAGAAATGCCGATTTAAACACTTCCCACTTCCCACTCTATAGGAACCATTCCTACCAGCCTATTGTTCTTCCATTGAGTATACCACACTTGAGCAACACCTTTCAATTGGTAAGCGGCCAACTCCACTTTTTCTACCGAAGTCACCTCCATAATAGCAAGTACTTTATAAACTTCTTCCATAAATTCTTGAGGATCTTCTTCCACTTTGGAGACATGGAACTCGGGAGGGTTCATTCTAGAAAAATCCCTAACCCTTGAAGCAGCCGAATTCACACTAGTCACAACATCTCTATAGGCCTGAGCCATCACAACTTGAGCTTGAGTCGTCAAAGCTTGGGCAACCATTTGAAAAGCCGACCTAAACTCTACATTTGACATAGCCGAAGGATCAATCAGAGCTTGATTAGCTTGAGAAGCTTCTTCATTCACACTGTCACCCTCCATTCTTCTAGCGTTAGCCCTTCGTGTATTCATAAATGTGGTGCGCTTCACACTCATGAACAAGACTCTACTAGACGTGGCTTATGAGACATCATCCTAGAATCATTCTAAACCTCGTGCTCTTGATTACAAACTTTTTCACAACCTAGGGGTACCCCCTAGAACAATAAAGAGTAAAAACTCATTTTTCAAGTCCAAAATTTTCATAAAGGAAAGCGAAAGTCTAGACTTCTCTCAACATAGCCATCTATTACAATATTCGAAGAAAAAAGGAACACATCCCATTCAACATAGTTTGGAAAGGAAATACAAAAAAAGAACTACAAAGATAACATCCGTCCTCGAATAATGAGGACTCACCAACAAGCAAGGAGAATGAGCAAATCCAAGCTTTAGCCACAACGATGATCACCTTGAGAACCAGACCCTACACTTGGGGAAAATGTAGGAAAAGTAGGGGTTATTAGAAAAATGTACTAAGTATGATAGTCATGCATAAAAATCTTGAAAGCATGCTAAAAGGGAAATTTTATTTGTATGCATGGAATTTACCAAGTTAAAACATCATTTTGAAAATAGTGGAGAAGCATAAGTCATAAGCATATTCATTACATAGATCATCATAATATGAGAGAAATACTTCATAAATACCCTCAAAGCGTATTTGTGCAATGCATGAATAAGACCCCATAAATCTTACCCATACTAGATAAAGATTCTTGAGTAACCATAGTTCATAATTCATATTATAGTTTATATTGTTGTCATAGTACGAATAAGCCTTAACCGACATAGACTATGTGAGCTTAACATGGAATCCGGTGTTACCCACACCGAAAAGGGTTGTCCTACTTGCCTAAGGTAAGACCATAGTTTTTAGCTTTAGGTGGATCCACTAGCTAAATATCCTACAGGGGCACATAGTTTATAGGATAAGGAGATTGTTACTAGAAACCAGCCCTTTCTAATCGGGGAGCTTCCATCTCAAGAGATTGCTTCTAGAAACCCGACCTTTCTATTTGAAGAGCTTCCATCTCATATTCAATATCAACTCAGTGCTAAGAATTTATCCCACATAGTACTTATTAGGTCATAACTTGTTTCATTAGGACAGGTCATTAGTTCATGCATGAGAATAACCTTTCACCGTCCATGTCTACATGTAACTTTATATTCAATTTGGTGACAAAGCCTTTCAACCTAGAATCTCCACTATGTGAGAAAACCTTTCACATCATGTTCATTATGTGTTCATGAGAATAGCCTTTCAATAAACACAACAACATTATCATAATCATGGACACTTCACTCTCAAAGTGTTCTTAAAACATATACATAAATCTCATAATTATACATAATTCTCATACATTACCATTCATGGATCAAAGATCATATTCAATGAACACATCTAGAATTCATTACATTAGACATGGATAGTAACATATTTCAAGTAACTGAACTACTACAAGACTAATATCCTTCTTCTATCAACAAACCTACATCACAAGATCATAATTGGGAAATAAGGGGATTTCATGGGTTCTTGTGGATTTCAACATAAAAAACATAAAAAAATCATCAATTAAATCATAATATAAAGTAATCCAATCATTATAATCGTCTTTAAAATGAACCCATGACTTTGGAATCAAACCTTAACTTTTGGGGATTTATAACTTTGAAATTGAGTTTTGAAGGGACTCCATGGATGAAATCTATCCGTGGATGAAGAGCTACCATACATTAGCAATGAAATCCAACTAATTTGATAAGAAAAACTTGATGCTTTAGCCCTAGCTCCAACTTCCTTCTTCTTTTTCCTTGAAGTTCTAGAGAGAGAATATTTGGGGAAAAGTTCGTTTTGTTTTGGGATTTTGGAATAATGAGGAAGACGACTAAATTTAGGGGTCTAAAATCAATATATAGTTAGTCTAAATTAGAATAAAATGACGTCACTTAATATTTATTAAAACCATAAAACCCCAAAGTGCCCCTAACTAATTCCTTAAAATAGTCTACAGGTAACCACCCACAACCCCAAGACCACGGTCGGTGGATGGACCCACGTGGCGTGCTGGTGAACCATGGGTGCGTGTCTGTGCCCTATTTCTGGGACCCTAACCCATGACCCCTCACCCACCGGGCGTGGGTGGACCAACGAGCTGTATGTCATTCCTCCGTAGGTCACTGTCCAAGGAATTTCTAGGGTCTTCCTCAAGGACCCATGATTGGTCCTTGGGGGTCGTACCTTGACGTTCTAATATGGAACCCTTTATTTTTAGGTAATGGGAGTTACATTCATGACCCTGACCCTCACGTCAAGCTCTAGTTAGCCTACTAATTTATGGAATGTTACACTTTATGAGTTTGATGAATGGTGTGTTTAAACAATTCCTAGATTGTTTTGTTATTGTCTTTATTGATGACATTTTAGTGTATTCGAGGAGTGAGAAAGATCATGCCAACCATCTTTTTATAGTTTTGGGTGTTCTTAGGAGACAAAAGTTATATGTAAAATTTTCCAAGTGTGAGTTTTGGTTGACTTCAATCACCTTTTTGGGGCATGTAGTATCAAGGGAAGGGGTAATGGTAGATCCCCAAAAGATTGAAGCGGTTAAGAATTGGGTCTGACCTAGCTCTGTGACTAAAGTTACAAGTTTTGTGGGGCTTGCTAGCTATTATCATCGGTTTGTGAAAAACTTTGCTTCCATTGCCTTGCATCTGACAAGGCTGACCAAAAAAGAGGTGCCTTTCGAATGGAATGAAAAATGTGAAGAAAGCTTTCAAAATCTCAAGACTCTCCTCACCACAACACCTATTCTAGCACTTTAGGTTGAAGGTAAAGACTTCATTATTTATTGTGATGCTTCACATTCGAGTTTGGGTGTTGTTATGATGCAAGATATGAATGTTATAGCTTATACATCGTGATAGTTGAAGGTGCATGAGAGGAACTACCCAACAAATGAGTTGGAGTTGGTAGCAATAGTGTGTGCCCTTTAGATCTGGCGGCATTACCTTTATGGTGTCAAGTGTTAGGTGTTTACTAACCATCGTAGTCTCCAGCATGTATTCACTTAAAAGGACCTAAATCTGAGGCAACGAAGGTTGATGGAGTTACTTAATGATTATGATGTCACCATCCAGTATCATCCGAGTAAGGCTAACATGGTGGCAGACGCTTTGAGCCTAAAGGCGATAGGTATGGGTAGTTTATGTTGTTTGGGTGTATCTAAGCGACCTTTGGCCAAGGAGATTCAGACCTTGGAGTCTAAGTTCATGCAGTTGGGCATCTCAGAGAAAGGTGGGGTGTTAGCTAGCATTGCGGTTAGATCCACGTTCATTAAGGAAATCAAAGCCAAACAATTTGGGGATGAGAATTTGAATGAGCTTAGAAAGAAGATAGTATTGGGTAAGGCACAAGATGTGGTTCTTAATGCAAGAAGTATGCTTATTTTTAAGGGGATAATTTGTGTTCCCCGAGTGGATGGCTTGATTCAAAAAATATTGACAGAATCCTATGGTTCACGGTATTCCATTCATCCAGGTGTGACCAAGATGTACCGAGATTTGGAGCGACTTTATTGGTGGCTTGGCATGAAGAAAGACATAGATGAGTTTCTCGCTAAGTGCCAAAACTGTTAGCAGGTAAAATATGAGCACCAAAGGCCGGCATGGAAGTGGGAAAGGATAGCTATAGATTTTGTGGTTGGTCTTCTCAAGACCTTGGGAAAGTTTGATTCCATTTGGGTAGTGGTTGACAGATTGACTAAGTCAGCCCATTTTATTCCAGTCAAAATAGACTATAATGCTCAGTAGTTGGCTAAGGTTTATGTGAAATAGATAGTGAGGTTACATGGGGTAACCCTTTCTATTAGCTCAGACCGTGGTATGCAGCTCACATCCAAGTTTTGGAGGAAATTGCCTCACTTTTAGCACAACTTTCCATCCACAGACGGATGGGCAGTCAAAGAGAACTATTCAAGTGTTAGAGTACATGTTGAGGGCATCTGTGATTGACTTTAGAGGGCATTGGGATAAGTTCCTACTGTTGTGTGAGTTCTCCTATAATAACAGTTACCACTCCAGCATTGACATGGAACACTTCGAGGCACTTTATGAGAGGGGATGTAGATCACTCATAGGGTGGTTTGAGGTTGGAGATATTAAACCTTTAGGGGTTGATTTGGTGAAAGATGCTCAGGATAAGGTGAGAGGTATCCAAGCTAAGCTTCTAGCAACCCAGAGTCAATAGAAAAAGTATGCGGACCATAAGGTAAGTAACATAGCATTTCAGGCTGGTTAGCATGTTCTTCTAAAAGTGTCACCCATAAAGGGGGTGATGAGATTCGATAAGAAGGGCAAGTTTAGTCCTCGGTACATTGGTCCATTTGAGGTTCTTGACTTTGTAGGGCCAGTGGCTTATAGATTGGCCTTACCCCCTAGCTTATATGGAGTTCATCCAGTGTTTCATGTGTCCATGTTGAAGAAGCATCATGGGGACGGAAATTACATCATAAAATGGGACTCAATTTTGTTAGACAAAGACCTTCAGTATCAAGAGGAGCCAATTGCAATTCTTGATCGTGATGTTCGAAAGTTGAGGACCAAGGAGATTAAGTCCGTGAAAGTACAATGGAATCATTGTCCGGTTGAGGAAGCTACTTGGGAAACAGAGAAGGACATGCGAGACAAGTATCCCTAGTTGTTCGACAATTCAGGTACTACTCTACTCTTATTTTAGCCAATTTTTCCTAGTTTATCACTCGGGGAGGAGTGATGGGTAAATTGGTATCTATTGTAATAACTTGTTCCCACTGTTATAGAAAAGCCAATGGGAAAAAAATTTGGGCTAGAAAACTTTTGAGTAGTCACTTGAAAAACTGTAGCCTAGTCTCGATTTAGATGAAATTTGAGTCAAGATAGGTCTAAGGAAATATGGTAATGAATGGGGGATTTAACTATGAATGTGATCACAAGAGTGGATAGCTAAGACGTTAAGGAACCCGTACGAATTTACGAAATCAAATTCAGGCAAGTAGAACTCCCAAAACTAATCTTGGCATGAAAGGGTAGTTTTTAAACGTCAAGGGTTAAAGGTTTATTGTGAAATGGGAGCTTGGAACTCAAATTTTGAGCTTCTGTCTCCGTGTAAGCCATCGGGGCCGCTGTGGGGGATTAGGATCCGCCGTAGCAGGCCAATCGCGACTTAAGTCGGGGAAAAATTTGTTATTTTTCTGCAAATTTTGTTCTTAAGAGCTTGGAGATGACGTAGGGTGAGTTCTTGACAGTTTCCCCTACTTTTGGTGCTAAAGGTAAGGATTTTACTCCCATAATCCATTTTTCAATCTGTAGAACTTAGATTCTTGGGAAATTATCATTGGGGGAGGGTTTTGGCCTGAAATTAACGGTGGGAAAAGCCCTAGCTGCACATTAAGATCATGGGTTTGGTGTTTAGTTATTGGGTTTATTGTATTCCAGGTAAATTAGATCTTAATTATTGATCCTTGCGCTAAATTACTCATTTGTAGACCTAGAACAAGCTGAAAGAATCCGTAAGGGGAAGGCTTAAGTGTCTTAGGAGGATTCAAGCTTGGTTTCGAGGTAGATGATGGTTTGATTTCTTATTTGTATGATATATGCTGGTTAATTTCTTCGTTGAATGCATGCATGTATGAGAATTAGGAATGTAAACTGAATCTAATGCAGATGAGTATATGTATATGAATAATTACATGCCATGAACCTATTACTTGATTGTATGACTATGAGCATTGTTCATTATGGGTGTGACTTGTGATTGTGGTTGTGCTGACTGGATCGGGTGTCACGTTGCGACACATATATTAGATCGGGTGTCACGTGCCGACACATATATTGGATCAGGTGTCACGTTTGGACACATGTATATTGGATCAGGTGTCACGTTCCAACACTCTAATAGATTGGGTGTGGGTTCCATGATAAGACCACTGTGATTATATATGCATGTCTAATTGTCGTTGATATTGGGAAATGTATATTACTCTTGAAAAGATAATTGATCTGTGTATTCTATATATGCGTGTATACTGTGTTGTGATTCCTTGCCTATATTTCACTTATTGGAGTAGTCGCGTGATCCTACCTGTACACTGTGGTTGTGTACTGAAACTGCACTTGCTCTTTTTTTGTCGAGTACAGGGCATCTCAGGTGATTACTAAACGACCTCAGCTAGGAGATAATTGATCGAGACCGGATTCAAGGGTGAGCCAGTTCTTCCAAGCTGCCATGATTTCTCTTTTGTTTAGTCAATTTTTCTCTGGACTTAGACTAGTTCTTTAGATATTTCGTATGCTTGTTTGGGGTTGCACCCCTTGTTCCTAGACTTGTCATTAGTAGAGTTTTGGTACATTGACTTTTAGGTCCTAGGAGTTGTTTATCCGCAAATATTTTGGTAGTTGTTTTGTTAATCTTTCGGAGTTTATGGGAACTTTATTTTTCTTTAGAATGTTTAGTTTATCGTTAAGTTGCTTAGTTGTGCTGTAGTAATGGTTCTCCCACTGTAGGGTTAGTGTGGGTGTTAATCACGACGTTCTGTGTCGTGATACTCCCCCGCCCTTTGCAAGGTTCTCCCCAAATGAATCAAGTTGCAATCACCAATTCTTACATCCCATGACATTGGCCCAACCCCAACTTAGGCACGGGCATCGTTGTGAACCACAAGATAGTTTTGGGGTGAATTTTGGGCATCACAAGAGTGAAATATGGTAAATACCATGAAACAAATGAGTAATAATAAGATGTTAAACAACCCCTTTTTGATTAAGGTCTAGTGTTGAGAGAACAAATCTAAGTTATTGTGATTATGGATATGAGATAAATGGTGTATATATAAGTAAACATTGTGGAATTTTGTTTAGATGTGTGAAGAAAATTCAAAGGAAAATATTTGAGGAATGACAAAAATGGTCTCTTATCTTTGGTAGTATATTCAAAATAATCTCTCATATTGTATTTAGTTGAACGAGTTTGGTCCTTAGGTTTGTTAAAAGTGAGCACTTTTGGACTCGATCACATATTTATCAAATTCTAAAAGTCAAAATTTAATCGAAATTGTGAAAATTATTAAATTTCAAAAATGTCGAATTTTGTTTGCATGTGAAGAAAATTCAAAGGAGATTGCTACATAGCATGTGGTATGAAACAAGGAATACTACATGCTCTAAAGAATAATCATGATATATTCTTTAATCTTGGACGTTCATTTTCTTGAAAATCATGTTTTCAAGATGAGGTTAAAACTTAAACAAGACTTGATATGAGGTCGTTTGATTGGGAACAAGTTATTTTAAAATAATTAATTTTGGAATAAATTGTTCCATCATGTATATATGAGATAACTTATTCCATCACTATGACAAAATGGTAGGATTAATCCAAGAACTACCTAATACCTCCAATCAAACATGGAATAAAATAATTCTATATTTTATTCTGCAATTATTATACCTTATACCTCACACCAAGCGATTCCAAGTGTTTTACAATAGGTAGAGTATTCACTCTCAATAGTTATACACAAGTCTATATTATGTCAAATGATCCAAATCCTAACTAAATTTCATTTTTTCAATAAATGGAGCTCGCACGTATTTTACATATCCTCATGAATCATGCATGGCTTACTATGTCATTAGTCTCCAAAATTGTACGGGTCCAAAAATAAATTCTTCTTTCATGCCTATGTATGAAATCTATGTTGATTGATTTAATTTCATGCCACATACGGTTTTTAAGGGGTTGTTTGATTTGAAAATAAGTTATGACGGTATTAGTAATGATAGGATAAGTTATATATGATGAGATTAGTTATGATTGGATAAGTTGTGCTAATATTATATCTTATTGGGTGTTTGGTTTGTTATATTCAAAATAATATGGATTGCATAAATTTTAAGAACAAGTTGTTTGTTTACAAAATTACCCTTCACTTTATTAACTTTTTTATATTTTCTTTGCAAGCTTTAATTATTCACTTTTAAAAATAAAACTTTCATCTTATTTAGCTCAGATATTTTTGTGTGTGCATTCCCACGATGATATTGTATCTATTTAAAAATAATATTTTTTCTTATTTAGCTTAAAAATAGGATATCCATCTTAAGTTTTTTAAAGTAAAAGAAGATTTATGAGAAATCAAAATATAAATAAACATAAGAATTAGTCAACTAAAAATTATATTTATATAGTGTAACTTTTTAATAAAAAAATATAAAGATTAACATGATATTTAAAATAATGTAGGGAGGGTGGGGGTAAGGGAATCAGAAGGATATGTGTTAATATTTTTGTTTAGTGGAAAATAAATTTATAATAAATTTTGTACTATAATTTTGTATTACATAATTTTTTTTAGTAATGAGTTTTTTGTAAAAGAATTATTTAAGTTTAAGGAGGTTGAAGACTTTCAAAAATATGAATGTGAAAAGAGAGGTATAAATAGAGTTTAATGGGATATATTTGTCATTTATGTATTTTATTTCGGGATAAGTTATCTATGAGATTAATATACCACCAAAAGGAAGGGATAACTTATCCTAGTACTAATTATTAATCCTGGGATAGGTTATTTCAAACTTTGCAACCAAAAAAGGGATTAAAAACTACTTAAAATTTATCTCGGGATTAAATCCCCTTATCCATCACACCAAACGAACTAAAGGTAAAACTCCCTCTAGCAATATTTAATTTTATTTCATGGACTCAAATTCAAGACCACGCAGGTTCAGAGATTGAGGAAGAAATCCAATTTTCACCTTTTAAATATTTCATGAATATTTAACTTTGGGCCATCAATATTATTGAACCGCCCTAACGTGAATCTATAAAGATAAAATTATTCTACGAGAGAGAGAAAATTAAGTATTTGTTAGTCAATGAAAGCAATTTGGATAGAATGAACTGCCTCCTCATCCTAGCATCTTCAAATTACAATTAATTTTTAAAGCGTTTGTGAAGTGTTGAAGTTGAATTTATCAATAAATAGTTACGTGTTTAAATAAGTGTTAAATGAATAATAAATAGCTTGATATGCTTAATTAAAATAAACACGTAAAGTACATAATTTCTGACGAATATACTTCATATACTTTTTTATATATTAAGTATAATTTTTTGATGAAGATATTTAATTAACCACCTATCATATGGGGCTACGCAACTGCATGGAATACTAGTTCTATCACATCTAAGGTTTTTTACAAAATTATCAGCCCTCTTTCTGTGAAGTAACACAAATATTGTATTTTAATCTTATTTAAGGAGAGAGAAAATTTTAGAAAGGTAAAATAGGAAAATTTTTATATATTCATGTTTTATCATTTATCAAAGGGAAATAATATTAATTATGGACGTTCATTTCATTCCATAATATCTTAGATAGGAGATTGACTTGATCCACATGTCAGACTTAAAATTTAACTCCTTGATCTAATATGAAAATTTTATTTAATACTAGCAAAATATTATAAGCAAACATCCTTTAGTAAGGACGTTGTCCGATCCAGTTGCCTACATAATCATAGTTGCAAGAAATGAACCACCATCCGTTGTTGCAACGAGCCTGGCAACAACCTAGTCAGACTGAGTTACGCTAGACTACTTGAGTATAATGTCCACACATTTTTCCACCAACACATTGGTTGGTAGTGTAGTTATAGCTTGGCCTCTCGAACACCCACAATTGCACGGCTGCCCTCCCCATGAAGTGTAATGACTTGATTTCGTCGTTAGGAAAAAGCCAATGGAGAAAGAATTGGGGTCAGAAAATATTTTCGTAGTAACTTGGAATTTTCCAACCTAGTCTAGATTTGGCGAAATCGGAGTCATTAAGGTGCAGGGAAATCTGATAACAATTAGGTGATTTAATTATGATTTTAATTACATGAGTAGTTACATAACTCGTTAAGGAATCCGTACGACTTTACGGAATTAAATTTGGGCGAGTAGAACTCCCGGAATTGATCTTAGCATAAAGGATCTTTTCTGAGCGTCGTTGGTTTGAGGTGTGTTGTGAAATGGGGCTTTTGGAATTCTTTAAATAGCACTCTGTTTCATGCAACCCGCCTTGGCGTGGATTTTGATCGATTTGGTGAAGCCGCTGTAGAGGGGTGGCGGCCGCTGTGGCGGGCCAGACGCGACTTATAGTCATAAATAAACCCCTAAATGACCTTATTTGGCACTTTTTGATTTTTAGAGCTAAGGAACGAACCCCAGGCGACTACTGCTCATTTTTTAGGTAAGCTTTTCATTCCCCGAATCCATTTTTCGATTCATAGAACGTACTAGAATGGGTGAATATTGATGGGGGAGGGTTTTGTTATAGATTCTATGGTGGAAACAACCCTAAATTGGATAATTGAGATCATGGGTTTGATTTAGCGTTCATAGAATTGTTAGTAATTCAGGTAATTAGTGATTGTTTATTGATACCCGTATTTTATTGATTGTTTGTAGACCAAGAACAAGCGGTACGAATCCGGAAAGGGAAGGATCAAGTTTCTTAGGGTTTCAAGCTTGTTTCGAGGTAGGTGATGGTTGTGATTCTATGATTGTGTGATGTATGTTTGTTCTTGCTTCATTATGATACATGTATGTATATGAATCTTGCATTATTGATCACACCTGTTGTAAATGAGATAGATGAATGATGGTTATCATGAAATCATGACTTAAATGTATGATGTTGAGGATATACTTGTGATTGTGATTGTGGTGTGTTGAATGGAACGGTTGCCAAGTTCCGGCATAACTAACTTGGATTGGTTGTCACGTTCTGACATAACTAACTTGGATTGGTTGCCACATTTCGGCATAATTATGGGATCGATTGCCACGTTCCGACATAATCGTTGGATCGGGTACCACGTTTCGGTATGCTAACTGTTTGATATGGGTTCCATGAGAGGACTATTGAATTGGGTTTCGTGAGAGGACCATTGAATTGTGTTGTGTATCTACTTGTGATGAGGTCGTTCATATATAATGATGATTGATATTGAAAAACTGTATATTGCACTGAATTGATATAAATGTGATATGTGAGAATCGTGAAGTTGTTCATTGTTCGCATATGTTGATGATATTGTATATGTTCGATATGTGCATGTGATTATAATGTTGTATTGAGTAATGTATGTTACACTTATTAGGATAGCCGCGTGATCCTACCAGTACACTGTGGTTGTGTATTGATACTACACTTGCTCTTTCTTTGTTAAGTACAGGGCATCTTCAGGTGGCTATTGATAGACCTCAGCTAAGTGACTATTGATCGTGACCGGATTCAAGGGTGAACCATTTCTTTCTGGCTGCCATGGATCTTTCTTGTTTAACTCCACTCTGTTCAGACTCAGACTATTTGCTTAAGGTGTATGTTTAGTTTCGGGGTTGTACCCCTTGTTCTTAAACTTGTCGTTAGTAGAGTTTTGGTACATTGACTTTCAGGTTCTAGGGGTTGAATTTCCACATTAATTTGGTTAGTTAATTGTTAAAACCTTAGAGTTTATGGGGACTCCATTTTTATTGTCATTTAAACCTGATTTCGTATCTTTAAATGCCTTAGTTTTCGTAAAATTTATTTGTTTGGGTTGTAGTAATGGTTCTCCCACCGGATGGTTAGTTTGGGTGTCAATCACTATGGTCTGCATCGTGACAAAGTTGGTATCAGAGCCCTAGGTTTGTTGATCTCTTTGTACCAAAACGAGTCTAGTAGAGTCTTGCGAAACGGTACAATGACGTCCGTTCTTTTCTTTGAGAAGCTGTAGGACTTTAGAAAAAACTCACTTCTTTCTACTCCTTCGTGCTATGATTTGAATCCAATCGGTATCTAGGTGATACAAATTGGTATCTTTCCTCCTTCACTCTATGGTCCGAGCGAGAGCAACAACATCGGTAAGACCATCACTAGCAAGAGAGGATGTGTATAGACTATCGACAGTTGAATAGGGTCACCATTCAGAACAAGTATCCATTGCCTCGGATATATGACCTTTTTGACCAATTACAAGGTGCATCGGTTCTCTCGAAGATTGATTTAAGGTGTGATTACCATCAGTTAAAGATTGAGGCGGTTAAGAACTGGGTTCGACCAAGTGCTATGATTGAAATTAGTAGTTTTGTGGGGCTCGCTAGCTACTATTGTCGCTTGTGGTATGAGTTAAGTCCAATTGGTATATCCCTATTCCAATTGGTATCTCAATGAAGTGAACTAGACACCGTAGTCACGGCTGGAGTGACACAAGCAAGTTAGTTGGAACTGAGAAGGTTCCAATTGGTATCTAGCCTTAGAGGCCGTATAAGGCATAGATGATCAGTAATAGTCGTCTATGGAATGAATTAATTAAGGAATTTGGACTTGTCAGCAAGTTGTAACTGCTTGAGTGTCGTGAAACTTGTTGTAAAAATAAATTCATCACGAGATTAGATGCAAGGGTCTAGATAAATTACGAGTTGGTTCATAAGCGAGAAATCTGGACGTGTATTGCGACCAACTAATAATCGTGTAAGAGTCTAGGTATATCCTGGGGACGAGTATGTTGTAGTGTTGAAGTAACCTAAAGGGATTTTGGATAGTGTATCGTTGCTTTGACTTAGGATAGGCAACAATTATCCTAGCTAAGGGGATTGAGTACTCTGAAAATGCATGTGTTATAGTTGGGAACCTTTGGGGGAAATTGGGAAAGAAAAGAAACCCAGAAAAATTGTTGGCAGGGATTCTGTTTCCGTTATAGCCGATGGGGCGGGATTTTCCCTCCAAGGCTAGATCGCCAGTACGGGATTTATCCCGCTAGAGTGGGACAGGGCGAGACAGAATCTCAGCCCAATCTCCCTTGTTTTCCCTTAGTCACAGTTGTGGACCCCGAATCATACCCGAACTAACCCACGCGATCTAATTCAGTGTTCATCAATCGAATATAAGTTATAAGGTGTATTAAAATTGTGGAGAACCTAGTCATATGAGGAGGAAATCAATGAGGCTGTGGAGGCCGGGGAAATGGTAATGCAAGTAGAGGAGTAGTGAAACCAGGCAAGGAGGTTGCCCATCAAAAGGACAAGGCTTAGTTTTATGGTTTTCTGGGTAAGATCGAGTTTGAGGGTATGATGCAGTGGTCACAAAAGCTAATTTTGTTTGTGCCCAGATGGTTATTAATTTGTTTGATCCGGGTTCTACTTATTTGTATGTGTCAGTTCAATTGCCTTGAGATTTGATGTGGTTTGTGATATACTTGATGCCCTCATCCATGTTTCTAACCTAGTTGAAGAGTCAGTCATAGTCACCCATGTGTATCGTGTTATCCTGTTGTGGTTATGGATTTTCAGATTTGGGTTGATTTGCTTATGCTGGATATGATTGACTTGATATAATCTTAGGCATGACATAGTTGTCCCTCTATTATACCGGGCTTAATTGTAATACTAAGTCGGTAACTCTAGAGATCCTCGATAGGGAAATATTAGAGTGGGAAGGGGTGTTCAAGCCTAAGCTAGCTAAGATCATATCCTCCATTCAGGCTAGGAAACTGGTAGGGCAGGGTTGTTTGGCTTATTTGACTCATGTTTAGGATATTGAGGTTGAGTCTCCCTCTATTGAGTTTATTCCTGTGGTATCTGAGTTTTAAGAAAGTGTTTCCTATAGATTTGCCTGGTATGCCTCCATATAGAGATATAGATTTCTGCATTGACTTGGAAACTGACACTTTGCCCCATTTCCATCCTTTCATATGTATGGCTCCAGCAGAATTAAGAAAGCTTAAGGCTCAAATCCAAGAGCTTCTTGATAAAGGTTTTATCGTCCTAGTGTTTCCACGTGGAGTGCTCCTGTCTTGTTTGTTAAGAAGAAGGATGGTGGTGTGAGGACTGATGATTTTATCTAAGCCATAAATGAGTGGATTGATACCGGAATGACAAGCTTATGGATAAAGAAAGTTCCATTGAGTATACTTGGTGAAGGAAGTTGAAGATTTTAGTAAGAAAGTGCGTACCAAGATTGGGTTAGTCCTTTAGATTTGATGAGTATACTTGAGTGTGAGGTGTCGCGTGGATGAAAAAGTTGACTTCGTAGTTATAGCCAAGGCTAACGGAGCATAATGGTAATAAGAGTTCATAGTGGATTGTGATGGGATGCAAATATATAACGAAATTGTTGGTTAAGTGAATTTTTGTATAGTAATTATGACTTGCGAGTATCAAAGATCGTTGTTTTCTAGTACTTGGTGAGTAACGTGGTTGTATGGAAAATTATAAGAGATGGTAGGACACCACTCGAATAGAATGTTAAAGAGCTAGATTTATAATGAGGGAAAAATATAATAGAATGTAGTACAAACTTTAGAGAGAGGCGAGACCAAGAAGATTTTATTGGATTCTTAAGGCTAAAGAGGTATCTTCAGAAGGGTAGATAATTGGGTTAAGAGATGCATGATTTCATTTGTTTTTTTGTGGCTATGGTAATAGTATCACAAGTCCGGAGGATTGGTTAAAAACTATTGGAAAGGACTTTAGGAAGGAGTGTACAAACATTAGCTCGAGTGTGATGATAAGTGCTTGTTCTGTTTTGAGTTTAGTAACGAGTGCGATTGAATTTTAGAGAAAATATATTGTAAGATCGATGGAGATGTGATCAATGATAAGCGAAGATCCGGGATTTCATAAAAATCTTCAAGGTATAAGCTAATATTGATAAATAAGGGGATTGTGTTATACAGTTGAAATTACAATTCAAATTTTTCATTGTGAGTCTACATTCGTGGTAATGTATTTTGTCAAGGTATGAATTGGCAAGGTGAGAAATGATCAATTGTATCCGGTATTGAGCATTTGAATGGACTTACACCTGGGTGAGTCGTACGTTTACTACTATTGATTGTTAAGTAGCTAAGAAAGGTTTTTTTTTTTTTAAAAGTGTTGATTTATAAAAAGGTAAAAGGTCGGAGTGCTTATGATGGTTGTTAGTGTTGTGAGTATGATTCACTAGCTATGCTCTAGTGTGTTTTCACTTTTGGGGGTGGATCCCTAGTGGTGGATAGGGGTACCAAATCCTGCGATGTTCTCTTGGTTGAGTGGGAAGATTGAGAAGATTTGGTTATTTCGAATGACATAATTGGTGTTGTCTTGGAGTTGTTAAAGTATTTTAGTGGTTCTACATGTACCACATTGCTTATGAGAATTTATAGAAGAGCTACCATGCGTATTTGTGGTTGTTTGACAATCTTAATATTCCTTTAGTTGTCGAGGTCATGTAGCGATTATGTGTGGTTGAATGTGGGGATCATTGGGTCCAATTCTACTATTCTTAGGAGGTAATCTACAATTTCTAAATCTAGAATTTCGATAGTGTTGTTTGAGGGGTTGTATGCTTGGACATATCCCTCGATGAGTATTTGATTTCTAAAGATCAAAATTGTTATAACTTAAGCTCATGTGAATTTATGTTGTGGGATGGAGATGTTGATAATAACTATGATTGTTTGAGTATTATGAGTGTGTGTTGGTTGATTCAGGTTCACTTCTAATTGTAGTGAGTATTGATTTGAAATTTTATCATACTTAAGTGCTAAAGGATTCATCTAAATGATTGTGTCAAGGTCCTTGATAACATGTTGCAGACGTGTGTATGATTAACTTTGGTGGTTGTTGGGAATCACTTTGTTGTTTGTTAAGTGTACATACAACAATATTTATCACTCGAGTATTGAGATGACTTCATTTTGGCATTGTATGGGAGGGTGTATATGTATTCAATTGGTTGGCCAGGGACGAGGATTATATCATAAGGTGAGACTTAGTGTTCTTAAACAAGACCTTCGGTGTGAGGAAGAACTGGTTGAAATTCTTGATCATGATGTCCTAAAGCTAAGGACATGCGAGACAAGTATCCCCAGTATTTGGTGATTCAGATACTACTCTACCCTTACTTTAGCCAGTCCTTCCTAGTTGATCACTCGGGGATGAGTGATGGGTAAATTGGTATCTATTGTAACAACCTGATTCCTTCGTTAGGGAAAAGACAATGATAAAAGAATTGCGGTCAAAAAACTTTTTCGTAGTAACTTGGAATTTCCCAACCTAGTCCAGATTTGGATGAAATCAAAATCATTAAGGTGTAGGGAAATCTGGTAACAATCGGGTGATTTAATTATGATTTTGATTACATGAGTAATTAGATAACTCATTAAGGAATTCGTACGACTTTACGAAATTGAATTTAGGTGAGTAGAACTCTCGAAATCGATCTTAGCATAAAGGGTATTTTTTAAGCGTCGTTGGTTAGAGGTGTGTTGTGAAATAGGGATTTTGGAATTATTTAAATAGCTCTTTGTTTCGTGCAACCTGCTTTGGCGGGGCCGCTGTGCAAGCCAGACGCGACTTAAAGTCATAAATAAACCCCTAAATGACCTTATTAGGCACTTTTAGATTTTTAGAGCTAAGGAACGAACCCCAGGTGACTCCTACTCATTTTTCAGGTAAGCTTTTCACTCCCCAAATCCATTTTTTTGATCCGTAGAACGTAATAGAATGGGTGAATATTGATGGGGGAAGGATTTTGTTATAGATTCTATGATGGAAACAACCTTAAATTGGATAATTGGGATCATGGGTTTGATCTAGGGTTCATAGAATTGTTAGTAAACCGGGTAATTAGTGATTGTTTATTGATTCCCGTATTCTATTGATTGTTTGTAGACCAAAAACAAGTGAAACGAATCCGAAAAAGGAAGGATCAAGTTTCTTAGGATTTCAAGTTTGCTTCGATGTACGTGATGGTTGTGATTCTATGATTGTGTGATGTATGTTTGTTCTTGCTTCATTATGATACATGTATGTATATGAATGTTGCATTATTGATCACACTTGTTGTAAATGAGAAAGATGAATGATGGTTACCATGAAATCATGACTTAAATGTATGATCTTGAGGATATACTTGTGATAGTGATTGTGGTGTGTTGAATGGATAGGCTTCCACATTCTGGCATAACTAACTTGGATCGGTTGCCACGTTTCGGCATAACTAACTTGGATCGATTGCCACATTTTGGCATAATTATGGGATCGGTTTCCACATTCCGGCATAATCATTGGATCGAGTACCACGTTACAGTATGCTAACTGTTTGGTGTGGGTTACATGAGAGGACTATTGAATTGGGTTCCGTGAGAGGAGCATTGAATTGTGTTGTGCATCTACTTGTGATGAGTTCGTTCGTATCTAATGATGATTGATATTGGAAGACAGTATGTTGCGCTAAATTGATATAACTGTGATATGTGAGAATTATGAAGTTGTTCATTGTTCGTATATGTTGATGATATTGTATATGTTCAATATGTGCATGTTATTATATTGTTGTATTGAGTAATGTATGTTACACTTATTGGGATAGTCATGTGATCCTACCAGTACACTGTGGTTGTGTATTGATACTGCACTTGCTCTTTCTTTGTTGAGAATAGGGCATCTTCAGGTGGCTATTGATAGACCTCAGCTAAGTGACTATTGATTGTGACCGGATTCAAGAGTGAGCCATTTCTTTCGGGCTGCCATGGATCTTTCTTGTTTAAGTCCACTCTGTTCGGACTCAGACTATTTGTTTAACGTGTTTGTTTAGTTTCGGGGTTATACCCCTTGTTCTTAGACTTGTCATTAGTAGAATTTTGCTACATTGACTTTTAGGTTCTTGGTGTTGAATTTCCACATTAGTTTGGTTAGTTAATTGTTAAAACTTGGAGTTTAATGGGACTCCATTTTTATAGTCATTTAAACCCGCTTATGTATCTTTAAATGCCTTAGTTTTCATAAAATTTGTTTGTTTGGGTTGTAGTAATGGTTCTCCCATTGGAGGGTTAGTATGGGTGGCAATCACGGCGGTCTGGGTCGTGACATAAAGTCACCACTACCCTTGGCAAGGTTCTCTCAGCACCAGAATGATTCAAATGGCAATCACGAGTTCTTGAGTTGGCATAGTGTTGTTCTCGGGATATCAAGCCTACATCCCAAGACATTGGCCCGACCCCGACTTGCGCACGGGCGTTGTTGTGAACCACAAGATATTCTTGGGGTGAATATTTTGAGCATCACAAGAGTGAAATATGGCTAATACCATGAGACAAATAAGTAGCATTGAGATGTTGAACAACCCCATTTTGCTTTAGGTCTAGTGGAGAAAAAAGAAGTCTAAGTTATTGTGATTATGAATGTGAGATAACTAGGGTATTTATAAATGAACATTGTGGAATTTTGTTTCAAAGGAAAGTAGTGGAGAACATGACAAAAATGGTCCCTCATCTTTTTTAGTAGTTTCAAAATAGTTCCTCATGTATGGTCTGAGCAATTTTGGTCCTTAAAATTTTAAGCACTTTTGGTCTCGATCAGATATTTATCAAAATCTCACTATTAAATCTAATCGAATTTGTGAAAATTGTGAAATTTTATTTAACATGTGAAGAAAATTCAAAGGTGATTCTACATCGCAATATTTCATGTAATATCAAGGGAAAATCTGTATAATACTATTTTCACGCTCAACAACCATTACATACAAATCTATAGAGCATAGAAAGGTGAAATTATTGCCCATAACGGGTATGTGTCGGATGAATCAAATTCTCGTTAAGTTTTATTTTATTTTTCCAGTAGATAGGACTCATGTTTGTTCTGTAGTACCTTCATATATCTTGGCCAGCTAGATAGTGAAGCAACTAAAGAAAGGGCTTTAGGTTTCAAAATCTTAGGGCTCCAAATTTATTTTCTAATTTTTTATACGATATTTGGTATCTTTAATTTATTAGAATTCCAATTAATTCGACGTCATGTCATGTAAGTTCCATTAAGGTGAAAAGCTCTTTCTAGCAAGATTTATCCCCCCCCCCCCAAACCATCATTTTCTCTTTTCCTAGCCTCAAATTTTTTGTTTTTTAAAAATTAAAATAAAATATTGAGCTGCACATGCCGTGAATACTCTGTATGGGGATAAAATTATTCTATGAAAGAGAGAAGACTCAAATTTGTTAAATCATTAAAAGCAATTTGGATAGAATTCAAACCAAAAAAGAAAAAATTGATCATGATGGACACTTATTAAATCAGAAAAAAATAGTTGGCCCTTTGTGTAGAAATTAATTGCCTCACAATATCTAGGCAACTTCGAATGAGAATTTACATTTTTGGATTAGCTGAATTTAATTATGTAATTTGAAGCATCAAGCTAAAGCTTTTTATAAGTATTGAAGCTGAATTTACGAATATATACTACTATATGTTTAGATAGTAGTGTTAAAACAAAGAATAAAGAATTCAACGTTTAGTTAAAAAGGTCAGTGGAGATAAACCTTTATCAAAGAAGTTTAAAATATAAGAAGTAGCGTAAACATGAAGATTGCAGGATGAAAAATAAAATGGAACAACAAAGCTCAAGAATATTAATTTTAACCTGTTAAATTTTAACTCACTTTATTACATTTAATCTTTCTTTCTATTTGATAACTCCATTAATGGAGATTAAGATCTTAAGTAATTGGAGAAATAGTTGAGAAGAAGAGAAGAAGAAAAGATATTATTGAGCTCAGATCAAGTTGCCTTTACATTTTTTACATGTGAATGAATTATATATCAGCTACTGAGATGTATATATACACACTTATACCTCTAACAAACTTACTAACTGATTCTTGGGATCTGGAATCTTTTAACTAACTAACTAACTCATACATGTAGCTTGTTATTTCTCTATACTGATCAACGCTCCCCCTCAAGCTCATGGTTGGAATACATTCTTCGGTCCAAGCTGATCCATCAACTCATTGTGCTGCATCATCCCTAGGCCCTTAGTAAGTAGGTCGGCTGATTGGTCTTTAGTGTTCACATGTTCAATCCTAATCACCCCTTGACAAAGTCTTTCTCTAACAAAGTGGCAGTCAATGTCAAAATGTTTTGTTCTCTCATGAAAGATAGGATTAGCTGCAATCTGTATTGCTGCTTTGCTGTCACATATCATTTTCACTGGCAAGGATACTTTAATTCCCAGCTCTTTGTACAAACCAATCAACCAGGTTACTTCAGCAGTGCATGCAGCCATGCTTCAAACTCTGCTTTAGCAGAACTCCTTGAAATTGTGTCCTGTTTCTTAGACTTCCAAGAGATGAGTCCTCCTCCAAACTTAACCAAGTATCCTGTGACTGACTTCTTGGTTTCCAAGCATGCTCCCCAGTCAGAGTCACAGTAGGTTGTTAGTGTAGTAATGTCTTCTGCAGGCATAAGCAAACCTAATCCAAGTGCTTTCTTGATATATCTGATAACTCTTAGAGCTTCATCCATATGTGATTGTTTAGGGCAATGCATAAATTGACTTAAGACCTTTACTGAGAATGCAATATCAGGTCTTGTTATGGTAAGATATAAAAGTCTTCCAACTAGTCTTTGGTACTGCGTAATATCAGTTAGAATGTCATCATCCCAAGCAAGTCCATTGTTAATGTGCTCATCATATTTGACTGATGTGAGCTTTTGATTAATCTCCAATGGTGTGCAAGCTGGTTTTGCCCCCCCCCTAGGGCAGATTCATATATCAACTCTAAGGCACACTTCCTTTGTGACATTATTATCCCCTTGTTGGACCTAGAGAATTCAATGCCAAGAAAGAACTTCAATTCCCCCAATCTTTCATCTTGAACTTCTTTTGAATTTCTAGTCTAGTGTCACACAACAGCTGGTGATTGTTTCCAGTGATCAATAAGTCATTTACATAGGCTAGTATTACCACAATATCACTCCCAGCCAATTTTGTAAATAAGGAATAATCATAATGACTCTGCTTGAACCCCATAGTTACCAGAGCCTCTGTTAGTTTCACATTCCACTGCCTTGGTGCTTGTTTGAGCCCATACAAAGACTTGTGTAATTTACAGACCTTATGACTCTCCCCCTGTCTGGAAAAACCACAAGGAATGTCCATGTATACCTCCTCAAGAAGATCTCCATTGAGAAAGGTGTTGTGAACATCCATTTGGAAGATGTACCAGCCTTTAGAGACAGCTAGTGCTACAGTTGATCTAACTGTAACCATCTTTGCGACTGGGCTAAATGTTTCTCCATAGTCAAGGCCCTCTCTTTGGCTAAACCCCTTGGCTACTAGTCTGGCCTTGAACCTTTCCACCTCTCCGGATGACAAGTATTTAACCTTATAAATCCACCTACAACCAATAGGCTTCTTTACAGATGGAAGATCAACAATACTCAATGTCTTGTTGTTTTGTAAGGCATCAATCTCTAACTGCATTGCTTTTACCCAAGCAGGATCAGAAGCAGCTTCTTTGTAAGACACAGGCTCACAAACAGCTGAGTATGCTTTTAACACCCGTTGATAAGATTTGGATAACTTAGAATATGTGAGTTGATCAGCTAAGGGATAGAGACAAGTGTTGCCTCGTGGCTGAGTGACAAAGCCCTGCAACCAAATTGGAGGTCTGTTGGCCCTGGTGGATCTTCTAGTGGATTCAGTTGGGAAAATAGAAGGTGGAGGGGGAGTTGTAGGCATATGAATAGGAGAACCAGTTGGACCATCAGGGAATGATTCAGGCACATCAGGAAACTGCTGTGGAGGTGAAATATTAGCACCTAATATGACAGTGGGACTGTCATCTCGTGGCACTAAATCCAGTACTAGAAACATAGGATTTGATGCTTCCTGAGCATGCTTAAAGGGATATAAATGTTCGTGGAAAACAACATATCGGCTAACAAATAAATCACGACCATGAAGATCATACAAAATGTACCCTTTTTGTGTGGAGGAATACCCCATAAGAGCGGCAGGAATTGCCCTCGGTGAAAATTTGTCCAACACTTTAGGACAGGCTGCATAACATAGACAACCAAATACCCTCAGATGAGACAAATAGGGAGGATGCATGTACAACCTTTCAAAAGGTGATTGGAAACCAAGAACTCTTGAAGGTAACCTGTTCAATATGTATACAGAAGTGGAAACACATTCACCCCAATACTAAAGTGGAATAGAGGCTTGAAACCTTTTAGACCTTGCCATATTTATGATGGTTCTGTGTTTTCTTTTAGCAACACCATTTTGATGTGGTGTGTACACACAAGTTGTTTGATGGACAATGCCAAGGTCTCCTAGCATGCTTTGAAAGAAAAGCATGATAGAAAAATTAACACCCATTATCTGTTCTCAAGGTTTTAACAGTGGTAGAGAATACATTTTTAACCTGTGTAAGAAATTTCCTTAGGACCACTATAGTATCAGCTTTGGAAGCAAGTAAAAACAACCAAGTATATCTGCTGTAATCATCCACAACTGTAACAAAGAACATTTTCCCATTGTAGGTGGGCACTTTGTATGGTCCCCATATATCACAATGCAACAATTCAAATACATATTTAGACAAAGTGGTACTTAGGGAAAAAGGGAGTTTAGTGTGCTTAGCTAGAGGGCACACTGTACAATGTGAATTATCCTAGCTATTTAATGCACTAAGAGATTTATGTCTCTTTATTATATGAATGGGTGCATGGCCTAACCTTTTGTGCCATATATCAGCTGACTCACAGATAGAAATAAAATGTAACGAAGGTAAAACACTGGACTTAGTAACAGAGGTGCTATGACTTTGACTCCTAGAACTCATACTACTATTGACCAACTTCCTTAGGTCCCCTTGTTATGTATAGTCCATGATCTTCCTTACCAATCCCCTTCACCTGACCATTGTAGAGATCCTGAAAAACACAAAAGTCAAGAAATAATGCCACCATGCACTTGAGTTCCTTAGTGAGCTTGGAGACAGATACTAAGTTAACTTGAAAGTCAGGTAAGTACAACACATTGGATATAGTTTGGTTAGCCAAGATACATGCGCTACCAATATGAGACACTGCAATTGTGTTACCATTAGGCAGGTGCACTTTACTAGTTAAATCACCTGGAGCTGCATTGTGAGTAACAAGTGAAGCTAGAGAAAAGGTGATATGGTGAGTAGCTCCTATATCTATAATCCATTCACCAGGACCATAGGAAGACAAAGATGTAGAAGGAGAATTACCTGCAACTACAGAAGCTACTTTTGCAGGGAACTCCACTGATCTGTCACCATCTGTTTTTGAAAGCAGTTGAAGAATTTGTTGGTATTGTTCCTGAGTGAAGAAAGTTGTAGACTGCTGCACTTGAGTAGGACTGGTCCTGTGATTCCTCCGTGAAGAAATATCAACCTGGTTGGTAGAAACACTTGGAGTTGAGCCTTTTCTCTTTGACTTAAAATCTGTTGGATAGCCAACAGTTTTGTAGCATTGCTCTTTGGAGTGACCTTTGCATCCACAGTGAGAACATATTAACACATTCTGCCTAGGTTTGTAACTGCCAGATGAGCTTGAACCACCACTATAGACTCGACTAGGACCAGAGTTATTACTTGATCCTGTATGATAGGTAGAGTTGCTGTGATTGTACATAGCTGCACCTTTAATCAGACCAGTTCCTAAACAAGGTGAAGTGGAGTGCACTAGGTTCCTTTGAGACTGTTGATCCATAAGAAGAGCATAGGCTTTGTTAATTGTAGGAATGGGACTCATCATGAGAATTTGACTTCTAGGTGAGGAATAAGACTCATTTAGACCCATTAGAAATTGAAGTAATCTCTGATAGTCACAATGTTCACTAAATTTCCTTGATTCTACACAAGGACATGATGGACAGGGCATAATGGCATCATATTCATCCCAGAGATCTCTCAGTTTTGAGAAATAGTCAGCAATGGTCATTGTTCCTTGTGTGAGAGTATGAATTTCTCTGTGAATGTGAAAGATCCTAGAGTCATTCATATTATCAAATCTTTCCCTAAGATCTATCCAGACTTTCCTTGCATCAGAAGCATACACAACTGAACTTAGTAATCCCGGTCTAACAGCATTCATGATCCAGGACAAAACTACAACATTACATTTCTCCCACTGATCATGTAACACTGGTTCAAACATGGATTTCGGAAATCTACCATCCACAAATCCTAACTTGCTACGACCTACAAGTCCAATTCTAAAAGATCTACTCCACAGTGCATAATTCTCAGAACCAGTTAATTGCAGAGAAATTAAGGAGCTACCTGGAGTATCTGTATGTTGTAGAAATAGAGGATGATTGTGATCTATGATTGGAAATGTAGCCACTGGAATAGCACCATTATTTGTACCTTCACTTGCACTGTCAATTGCCATGTGCATAGATATGAATTGCAACTTAGTCGAATCTTTGATACTTCCTTTTGAATCTCACTTAATTAGTGATAAACTCTTAGTATCCAATGATCAAGTAATACTCACAAATGCTACCCTATGATCAGTGGCTCTGATACCATGATAACTCCATTAATGGAGATTAAGATCTTAAGTAATTGGAGAAATAATTGAGAAGCAGAGAAGAAGAAAATATATTATTGAGCTCATATCAAGTTGCCTTTACATTTTTTACACGTGAATGAATAATACATCAGCTACTGAGATGTATATATACACACTTATGACTCTAACAAACTTACTAACTGATTCTTGGGATCTGGACCCTTTTAACTAACTAACTAGCTCATACATGTAGCTTGTTATTTCTCTATATTGATCAACACTATTTTTGTCTTGCTAGCATCGAGTTATTCTTTAAATCTATTTATAGTAATGTTAAAATAGTGAATTTGACTAATTTGGGGTTTTTAATATTAAATTCTTTTAGTTAAATTTTTTAGGGAAAAAAAAAAGGGCAACTTTCACATATAGCAAATATAAAAATCATATTTGTATGCTATAATTGTAGTTTGTATAATTGTGTTTCATAGCAAACTTTATGTTTGCTATGGCTATTAATATGTATATTTAGTTATACATATACAAAAGAAACAATTGTATAATCTGTTTCAGTATACCTATACAAAAGAATCAATTGTATAATTTGTGTTTGTATAAAGTGAGAAAGAGAAAAAGACAAGAAAACTAGGCAGGAGAAGATCGTATTTGTATAATCATAAGTGTATAGGACGAAAATATATGCATTTGTATTTGTATATACAATTTTCTCTCGCTTTATACAAACACAAACGCAATGTATACATTTGTGTTTGTATAAAGTGAGAGAGGCGAGTGAGAGTGGCGAGCGAAATCTGGGAGAGTGGTGAGCGAGATCTGGGAGAGGGGAGAGAGGGGAACGAAAATATATGTATATATACAATTTTACCTCGCTTTATACAAACACAAACACATTTTATACATTGATGTTTGTATAAAGCGAGAGAGGCGTGGGAGACTGCCCAGCGAGAAGGAGAGTGCTGAGCGAGATTCACCAGGGAGAGAGGCGAAATACTAACAGTTTCCTATGTGGTATAATTAAATCAAACTATGATTATATCATTTAATTTGAATTAATAGTTTGTTATTATATACAATTTTTCCAAAAAAAAATAAAATTGAATCTCGAAGTTCTCCTAATTTTCTTTGCAAATATTTACACGCTGTTCAACGACTTCATAATTGCCCCTCCAATTTGATAAGCTAAGGAGAAGACTTCACGTGTCACCATAACAAAGGAGATATTTAGTGATGATAAATTCTTTTTATAACACTATTTAATGGTAATTGAGTTAATGTCATTATATTTAGAGTCGTTAAATTTTTTAGTGATATTTATAAAAAGTATTAATTAAAAATATTCATATTTATTATTAGCGCTAAATATAATATAATGACGATTATATTATCACCATTAAAAAAAATTATTAGTTGTAGTGCGTCTTTTTAGAGAAATCATGTCCTTTAGCTCCACTATATAATTACTCAACGTATAAGGTCTACGTGCCCAAGTACTCGATTTTTTGGTTTTTTGTCTCACGGCCACAAGGATTTAGTGGTAATTATTTAGGGATAATAATATAATTCTCTATAATATATTTAGTGGTAATAATAAATATGAATATTTATAATTAGTTTTTATTTAAATACCACTGAAAACTTGAGCTACTATGAGCAATGCAATGACATTAACTCAAAATACAAATAATTTTTTTGCGACAATACTAAAAGTAAAATTTATTGCCATTATTTGTCTTTTTTGTTGTAGTGTTAAAAGCCTTCACCAACTATGACGGGCATGGTAGCATTATTGATGATGGAAAGTCGAGGAGTGTTATCCTATATATCTTAACTTGTCTTTGATCTCTAGGTCCTCTAGAAAACAATGAACAGTAGCTCGATGATCCACTATATCATAGTATACAAACCCTTAGCTAACTCGGTTATCAATGTCTTTATTGATTACACATTATTTCAAAAGTGTGTATATATTTCTATTGATCAAAGAATTGATATTCAATAACTCGACTGATTCAAATACTCACAATCCACTCATCGCGATCGGTTCTTCAATTTTACAATTCACACCTATGCATATATATATATATATATATATATATATATATTCTAATTTATGTGTGTGACAACATTATTGTTATGGATCTCAAATAGATTACTCTTCCACCACACTTTCTTAAGCATTTTAAATTACTAAGTAACTATTATGTCTTATTATGTTTTAAATGTATTTTTAACATATACATTTAAAAAGAATATAATTTCTTGTACTTTAATTTTGGGTATATGTCTATATCGGTAAGTATGATATAATTGGAATGTATATTAAAAAGTCGAAGTTATAATTCAGTAATTCTTTTCCATATGAGTATATATAAGAGGAAGTTGAACAAATTAACTATATATGATTATTTATTTATCGTACCATAAAATACCAAATCAATTTTGTATGATAATGATATACTCCCTCCGTCCAATTTCATGTGGTACCCTTTCCCTTTTAGTCTGTCCCAAAAAGAATGTCACCTTCCTATAATTAGAAACAAATTTAAACTTAAAATACGTATTTTATCCTTAATGAGATTATTTTCAACCACACAAATATTTAAGGATTGTTTTAGACCACAAGTTTCAAAAGTTTTTTTCTTCTTAAACACCATGTTAAGTCAAATGATGTCTCATAAAATGAGACATAAGAAGTATTATTTTTAAAATAAAAATTATCAAATCAAAATTTTCAATGTTGTACCATGATATGACATGCCCACCCTGCCCTATACCATGAAAATATGGTACATGGAATTATTCATAGTAGGAATTATCAAGGGAAAATAATAATTATGCAAGTCCATTTAATCCCTTAAACCCCTTGACATATAAGGTGGGGAATTTTATTAAATACTAATACATACAACATGTCATAAGTAAACATACTTTAGTAAGGACGTCGTCCGATGATGTTTCCTGAAGGAGAATAGTTGCAACAAATGAACCACCACCCATTGTTGCAACGAGCCCGACCACAACCTAGCCTGACTGAGGTACGCGAGACTACTTGAGTATAGTGTCTGCACACTTTCCCACTAGCACATTGGTTAGTATCATAGTTGTAGTTTGGCTTTTCCGCCACCCACAATTCTGTGGCGTGCCTCCCCATGAAGTCGCCACTACCCTTGGCAAGATTCTCCCCTAAACCAGAATGAATCAAGTTGCAATTACCCCTTCTTGAGTTAGCGTAATATTGTGCTTTGGTTGCCAAGGCCCCATCCCAAGACATAGGCCCAACCCCGACTTGAGTACGAGCATTGTTGTGAACCGCAAGATAGTCTTGGGGTGAATTTTAGGCGTCACAGGAGTGAAATATGGCTAATATCATGAAACAAAAGAGGAACAATGTGTTTTCGAACAACCCCATTGAGTTTAATTCGGTCTAGTGGAGAGAAAGAAAGTTCAAGTTATTGCGATTGTGAATGTTAGATTAGTTAATATATATATATATATATATAAGTAAGCATAGTCCTTTAACTTAACATTTTTAAGTCAACTTTTCTTATAATCAACTTTTGAATTTTCTTCACACATGTGAAACGAAAATCCACTATGCTTTTTTTTTTTTTTTGGTTTATATTACTTATTAATCATATGCAGCATTACAGTTACAATCCAGGTGTAATGATGCATATTATTACTAAGTAATCTAAGTTTGTTTTTACCACCGAAAAAAAAAAAAAAAAGCAGCTGCTTTTCATTTTGCATATGTGAAGAAAATTCAAAATTGATTATAAGAAAAGTTGACTTAAAAATGTTAAGTTAAAGGACGCCCCAAGTTAATGGCGATGAAAAAAACATCTGTTTTTGGATTTCATAGAAGACTTTTAGTAGCGCTGGTGTGCATCGATCGGTTCGGTACAATTTTATGTATTATCGGTTTGGTTTATTAATGGTTTTCGATTTTTAAATATATTAAACCAATATTATATATTTTTTATCGGTAAATCGGTATTGGTTCTGAACAGTTCGATTTTCGATTTAACCAATAAGAAAATACTTATAAAACAAATATATGACTTCTCTAATAAATTTGATGCGACAACACAATAATGTAACTTTTCAAATTTCATAAATAGAAACAATAATAGCAAATATGAAAGAACTATACAAGTATAACACAAACATAAACTAAGAGGAATAGGATTCTTACTTTAGATTTTAACATTTTGTATAATGTGAAGTTATGAACTCAAAGTCAATGTGAAGTGTGAACAACATTTCTAATAATCGACTGTTATAAAAAGAATGTTTTAGTAGGTTTTAAGAATATTTCAACAGAAATTGAATGATTTAACATTATCACATATCTCAAGAATTTAAAATATATAATGAATAATTAAAAATATCATAATATATGTTTGATGATATAATTGTCTTGTTAAAACTAAGTGATATTTTTATGTAGCGATTAAACATATTTTTTTTCTATTTTTTTGTACATGAAAAATATAGAACATATAATTTTATGGTTAGTTTGTTAAAAACAAATTATATAGAAGTTTTTGATAATCAATATTAGTTATAAATAAGTTAAGACCGTTAAAAATGTACACCACAACAACATAAATAAAAAATTTTTTTAGAGACAATCTACTTGTCTAAGGTCAAACGTTCACCACATTTCCTTATTTTTACTTTGTTATTCTAACAAAATTTATAGAAGCAGAAAAATAAATTTGAAACAACAACAAAATAATATTGTTGACCCTTTAAGAAATTCATTCTTTATTAAACTACTGCTCTAAAGGCCCTTCTAGATGCTTCATCAATGCAACTTTACAACTTTTTCAGAAATATGTATGTATACTTCTTGCATTATGAAAGTATAAGTAGATCAAAATGTTGGATTCTAGACTCATGTTAAAGAAATATTCTCGAACATTAAAAAATAAAAAATGAGTCTAATCTAGATAACTCAAATGCTTAGTATTGACTTGGGACATAAAGGACAACAAATCTTTGTTAATAGACATATCTTTTGTAGCTTAAGATATTACTTTTATTTAGAACAGATTTTGTTTCATGTACTTCAAATTAAGCTTGCTAAAAATAGTCATAACTCACACCAAAAATATTTAGTAGAGTTGAATGAGAAGGAAAAAAAGAAAAAACATAGAAAGGACGAAAGCTTTGTCCAAGTGAGATTATATACCTACCAAACAAAAAATAATCAATACAATTTTAAGGCGACAACAAAATAGCGAGAAAAAACATACATTAAAGGGAGTAAACTATGAGATATCCAATGATGATAACAAATCATTCTAACCAGAAAAGTTCTCATAATATCCAGTGATAAATGTAACACTTCGCCATTTGAAAGATCTAGAAAGCGTTAGAATTGGAAATAGTCATTTTAGAAAAGAATGAAAAATCTGGAAATTTGTAAAGTTATGGCAAGTTTGAGTTTTGGGTCAACATCAAACGACCATAACTCCTAGCTCAAAATGAGTTAGGTGTGCTTCCAGATACTGTAGGAAATATCTTGGAATTATGTTTCCAACACCGCCAAGTTTTTGCAATTCTGAGTTTGTATGAGTGAGATATGCACATTTGAAGTTGGGTTGTTTAAATAAGAAAAGTCTAAAACCGGATTTTGGAAGGGTATTTTAGTCTTTTCCTTACCCAATTATTTTAATTCATTTTTAGGAGTTTATTTGGGGTCTAATCAGAATTAGATCAGTTTAGTCAATTGGAAATTCACACTAGGGCTTGGAGAAAAGAGAAAAGAGGAGAAAGGAGAAGAAAGTTCAAGATTTGTTGATTTCTTAGAGGATTGCATGTGGATTTCGTAAAGGGGTGATCCCTACGAGGTATGTGAGATCACACAACGTTTGGTTAGTTCACCTACGTGCCAATCATGATTCAATTCAGTGAATTTGTAATGTTTTGGAAGCAAATAATCTTGTGGGTTCTTGTTGTTGAAGTTTCTTGAGGTTGATTCATGTAGACGCCAGTTCTTCCAATATCCCCCCCCCCCCCTTCCTTTCGTACTAGTTCCTTAGCAACGTACCTATGTTTCATAGTTGATTCCAACACTCTAAAGTACATCTAAACATCATAAAATCATCCATAAACATGAGATCATGAACCTTGAATCCATACTTCAATTCAAGGAAAGTTAAGAGTCAAGTCAAGAAGTTAAGAATCAAGTCAAGAGAAGTTCATAAGAGTTTTTCAAAAGACTTTTACAAACATCTTAACTTCGTTTTAAGACTTAAGCTTTGAGTTAACTAAAGAATAAAAGTAAGATTTCATTTCTTTAAATATTATATGGGAACTAAGTATTCCCAAGAGTTAAAATGTTTTCACATTTGAGCAAGAAAGGAAACACTGATTTCCAAGAGAGCTTTTAAGTTAAGTTCTGAGTAATTATCTCAAACCAAAGAAAGAGTTTTGTTTTAAAAACATATGAGCTAAGTATATTTTTGGGAGTAGTATTGAGCACCGATCTGGGGATGCGAGTTCATAATAACTCAAGTCTCCATAAACCATGTAGCCATCATAGGTAGAATAGGATCATACTTTTTAGATGATTCCTTAGTGATTTTTAGCGTAGACTAGTGGATCCACTTAGTTAAGGTGTTCTATATGACGGCAAAGTATATGACAGTTCTGGCAGCGTGGGCAAGACGTTGTATCATCGCTTAGGCTCATAGTGGTGGTTGTCGGTTAGAGAAACTCCCATAGAAATGATATTACTTTATTATATATGTAAGTTTAGTTGTTATTGCATTTATTTAACAAACTGAATTGCTTTCTACTGTTTTAAAAGCTTTTCATAGATTGCATGACTATTGTTGCTTTATATTAAGTTAAGTCATTCATGAGTTGAGTAAATCCAAGGTAAGTGTTTCTTTCAAATTCCTTTCAAGCTTATGTTATGTTTAGTATTCCCCTCACATACTTGTACATTCAATGTACTGATGCCATTTGGTTTGCATCTTATAATGATGTAGACACAGGTAACCAAGATTTAGCATCCAGTACCTCGTTGATCCAGTTGAGCACTCATGGTGAGCCTCTTTGCTTTCCGGAGGGCTCCTTTTGACATTGCTTTTTAGTCTTTCAGTTTTTAGGATGATCGGAGGTCTTGTCCTAACATCCCTTTTTATTTTAGAGGTTTCATAGACGAGTAGTTATAGTCCTTTAGTCTTGTAGTTCAGATGTTTTGCAATGATACTTGAGTAGCCATCTTGGCTAGTTTGAATGTTACCTTAAAGACATTCTAAGTTTAATTCATAAGTTTCTTGTTTGAGATTATTCTTATTTTTAAGCTTTCCGCTGAGTAAGTAAGCCAGTCCAAGGGTTCGCTTGGGGCCAACAATGGTTCTCGAGTGCCAGTCCCGCCCAAGTTGTAGGCTCAGGGCATGAAAAACTTGGTATCAGAGCCCAGAGTTCAAAAGTCATAGGGAGTCTATGAAGCCGTCTCTTTAGAGTCCTAGTTATCGGTGTGAAGCGCCCCACATCTATAATTAGGAGGCTGCAACACTTAGAAAATTATCTCATTTCTTTCTGAGTCATTTTGTGTGATACAGATCATCTCTATAAAGTCTCTTTCTAATTCATGCTTGCGCGTGCTTTTTCAGTTGATCATGCCTCCACAAAGTGCTGTCAGAGGTCGTTCTGCTAGGCATAATGTTGAGGAGCAAGGGGTACCCAATGCACCTGAAGTGCAACCCCAAGGAGAAGTTACCAATGCTAAGTTCAGGGAAGCAATAAGAATGTTGAGTCAAGTTGTGACCTACCAAGTTAGGTAGAGAGAGAACCGACAGGAAGGAAATGATAATTTGAGGATTAGTGAGTTCTTGAGGATGAATCCTTCAAGTTTCACTGGTTCAAGCACTTCTGAGGATCCAAAGCACTTTATTGAGGAACTGGAAAAGGTATTTGATGTTATGCACGTTGCTGATGCTAAGCGAGTAGAACTAGCTGCATATCAACTGAAGAATGTTGCTAAGACTTGGTTTGACCAGTGAAAGAATGGTAGAGTTGAGGGAGAACCACCTGCAAGTTGGGCTTATTTTGAGGAGGCCTTCTTGGGGTTTTTTTTCCCCCGAGAACTGAGGGAGGCCAAGGTACGAGAATTTATTACCCTTAAGAAAGATTCATTAAGTGTTCATAAGTATGGGTTGAAGTTCATCTAACTATCCCGTTATGCTCCAGAGATGGTTGCGGATATGAGGAGTAGAATGAGTTTGTTTGTTGGTGGGCTGTCTCATCTATCAAGTAAGGAAGGTAAGACTGCAATACTAATAGGTGAGATGGATATAGCAAAGCTGATGGTCTATGTGCAGCAGGTTGAGAAAGAGAATCTGAGGAATATGGAGGAGTTTAGAAACAAGAAAATGAAGACAAGGAATAAGCCCGGGCATCAAAGAAATAATGTGAATAGGTCTTATTTCCAACAAAAGTAAAAGGGACCTGCTCCATCATCTGCTAGTGCACGTGCACCCAAAAACAAAGGTGAGTGCAATAGTCAGAATTCACAGCACTTCAGAGCTAGACCTGCAAAGTCTCAGGGTAGTGTGGCACAAGGAGGTAATTGGGCTCCTGCATGTGCTAAGTGTGGAAGGACTCACCCAGGTAAGTGTTGTGATGGCTCTACAGGTTGTTTCAAGTATGTACAAGAAGGTCACTTTATGAAAGAATGCCCTAAGAACCAGCAAGGTAACGACAATTAGGGAAATAGAGCCCAATATCCATCAGTTGCTCCACCAGACAGGGCATCACCTAGAGGAGCTACTTTCGGTACTAGCGTAAGAGCAAACCGCCTTTATACGATCACTAGTCGCCAAGAGCAAGAGAATTCTCCGAAGAATAAAGTAAATGGGTCTAATTTGGGGGTAAAAATGCTTATGTAGGGTCCTAGACTTAGACATAACGACATAGTATAAGAACTAATTAATTAGGAAAAGACCCAACTTCCCCTCAAAATAACTGCCAATGACCATCCATGGACCCCAGTCGACGGACCATGGTCTGACTCACGGCCCATCCTGCTGGACCAACAATTGGTGTCAAGAACTTGGTTTTTGGGCCTCGAACCATGGACCCTGACCACAGACCGTGGTCTGACCTACAATCCATAGGTCTAGCTGTAGTTTTTGGCCTCAAACCACTAGACAGGGTGGCCAACCCACAGACCCACCTACGGTCCGTAGTTCAACCCACGGGCCATGGTTGGCCTCCATGGCTAGCACCTGCAACTTCCCAAAATCTAGTTCATTTCCCTTTTTCGGAAATAGTGTGTTACAATATCTCCCCATTGGGACCTATTTCCTCAATGAGATTCTAGGCATATCTTAAACGAAAAAACTCAAGATTAGCAGCCCATCATGCATGCAACTCATCAAAATGCACAAAATCAAGGAGGAAACATCAACTCCATGATAAACATGCTCAATGCATCAAAAGGAAGTAGGAACTACATCTAACAACCCAATATGCATGAAATTTCAACATCAATCACGTTCAATGGAGGAACTACCTTCTCCAAGCTAAAAGCATACTCAACACAATCTCATGGAGCTGATATGCAATTCACTCTCCAAAAGCATATCTAAAGCATGTTCATCAATTCATCTCATAAAGTCTATAGGCAACTCCTACTCAATACACAACAATAGGAAAATAAATCATATAAGTCATTTCTTCCGAAACTTAAGCTATTTCATGAACATGAATAACATAAGGGAAATCATGGAAACACATAAAACACACATGACTCCCAAAGAAAGAAACAAACCATGAAGAACTCATTACGTCAAGATAGAGTAGGAGTAGAAGGAAAAAAGATGAGGATATTGGGACATCATATCGGCCCCAACCTCCCAAATAGCACCCTCAAATATGTGATTCCTCCATAATACTTTCATGGAAGCAGCTTCCTTGTTTTTCAACATCTTGACTTGCCGGTCTAAAGTCTCAATTGGAACCTCTTCATAAGAAAGATTCTCTTTAACTTCCAAACCCTCTAAGGAAGCTATGGATGTCGGATCACCAACATATTTCTTTGAAATAGAGTCATGGAAAACCAGATGCATCGATGCCAACTCATTTGGAAAATCAAGTTCATAAGCAACCTTACCAACACGCCTCAAAATCTGATATGGGCCTACAAAATGGGGACTAAGCTTCCCTTTCTTACCAAACCTCATTACACCATTCATTGGTAAGATTTTCAAGTAAACCCAATCATGAATATCAAACTCAAGATCTCTTCTTCTTACATCGGCCTAGGACTTTTGCCTACTTTGGGTCATTTTTAACCTCTATTATAAGTTGAATTTTCTCAATGGCCTCATCAAATAACTCAAGACCTATTAAGGCAACTTCACCCACCTCAAACCAACCTATAAGAGATCTACACCTTCTACCATAAAGAGCCTTAAATTGAGCCATATCAATACTCGAGTGATAGCTATTATTACAGGCAAACTCAATTAATGGCAAATGGTCATCTCAATTATCCTTAAAATTAATCACACAATCCATCAACATATCTTCCAAAGTTTGGATAGTACGCTCTGCTTGTCCATCGGTTTGAGGATGAAAGGTCGTACTAAGCTTTATTTTAGTGCCAAGCCCCTTTTGGAATGACTTCCAAAACTGAGAAGTGAATTGGGTACCACGATCGAAAAGAATGGATAAAGGCACTCCATGTAGCCTTACCATTTCCCTTAAGTACATCTTGGCATAGTCCTCCGCCGAATATGAAACCTTAACGGGAAGGAAATGAGTCGATTTTGTCATCCGATCTACTATAACCCAAATAGAGTCATGTTGTCGCCAAGTGCGAGCCAAACCAACAATAAAGTCCATATTCAAGTCCTCCCACTTCCAAGTAGGAATGCTAATATCTTGGGACAAACCTCCCGATTTCTGATGCTCAACCTTGACTTGTTGGCAATTTGGACACTTAGCCACAAATCCCGCAATATCTTTCTTCATCCCATTCCACCAATAGATCTCTTGCAAATCACGGTACATCTTGGTGGATTCTAGGTGAATAGAATACCGAGAACTATGGGCTTCTGCTAAGATTTGTTCCCTCAAGTCATCAACATTCGAACACATAACAGACCTTGATATCTAAGTACCCTATCTCCCATTTGGGAGAAAGCGTCAACGGACTTTTTGAGCACTGCCTCTTTCAATTCTACCAATATTTGATCAAGACCTTGCTTAGCTTTCACATTCATCACAAAAGACGATTCCTACCCATTATGGACCATAACACCACCCTTGGTGGAGTCCACTAATTGAACACCTAGTCGAGCCAACCTATGAAAATCTAGAACCAATGCTTTCTTTTTGTCCTCAACATGAGCAACACTACCCATCGATAGTCGACTCAGAAAATCCACTACCACATTCGCTTTACTTGGGTGATTGAGAACACTCATGTTGCAATCCTTCAATAATTCTAGCCACTTTCTTTGGCGGAGATTCAAGTCCTTTTGGCTGAACATATATTGCAAACTCTTATGATCAGTGAAAATATGAACATGAACCCATACAAATAATGCCTCCAATTCTTTAAAGCAAAAACAACCATCGCTAATTTAAGGTCATGGGTAGGATAATTCTTCTTATGGATCTTAAGTTGCCTTGAAGCATAGGCAATAACTTTACTATTTTGCATAAGCACACATCCCAACCCAATTCTAGAGGCATCACAATATACCACAAAACAATTTGTACCTTCCGGTAAGGTCAACATTGGAGTGGAAGTAAGTCTATCTATCAACTCTAGGAAACTTTTCTCACAAGCTTCTAACCATATGAATTTAGCCTTTTTTTAGTCAAACTCGTCGAAGGAGAAGCAATGGAGGAAAACCATCAACAAACTTTCTATAGTAACGGGCCAAGCCCAAGAAGCTTCTAATATGCGAAGGAGATAGAGGTCTAGGCCAACTCTTGATTGCGTCCATCTTAATAGGATCTACCTAAATTCCCTTGCTTGACACAATATGACCAAGAAAAGCTACAGACCTTATCCAAAATTCACATTTTCTAAACTTTGCAAAAAGTTGTTGGTCCTTAAGACTTTGCAACACAATCCTCAAATGGTCAATATGCTCATTTTCACTTATCGAATAGATCAAAATATAATCAATAAACACAATTATGAATATATCATGGTATTGTCTAAATACCCTATTTATCAAATCCATAAACACCACCAGAGCATTAGTCAACCCAAACAACATTTCCAAAATCTCATAATGACTGTACCGAGTTCGAAAATCCGTCTTTGAAATGTCATCTTCTTTAAACCTCAGTTGGTGACAACCCAATCGAAGATCAATCATAGAGAAATACTTGCTCCTTCAAGTTGGTCAAATAAATCATCTATCCTTGGGAGAGGATACTTATTCTTAATGGTCACCTTGTTCAGCTATCGATAGTCAATACACATGTGAAGAGACATATCTTTATTTCTAACAAACAAAATTGAAGCACCCCATAGAGAGATATTTGGTGGAATGAAACCCTAATCCAACAAGTCTATCAATTGTTCTTTCAACTCCTATAACTCTACCGGGGCCATTTTATAAGGAGGAATATAAATAGGTTGCGTATCTAGGAGAAGGTCAATTGAAATCCTCCTTCTTCTTCTTTAAGTTCTAGAGAGAGAATTATATTGAGAGGGGAATTGATCTTCTTTTGGGAATTTGGAAGAATGAAGTAAATGGGTCTAATTTGAGGGGTAAAAATGCTTATATATAGGTCCTAGACTTAGGAAAAATGACATAGTATAGGAACTAATTAATTAGGAAAAGACAAACTACCCCTAAAAATAACTGCCAGGTGGCCATCAATGAACCGTGGTCTGACCCACGGCCAGTCCTGGTGGACCGTCGATTGGTGTCATAAACTTGGTTTTTGGGCCTTGAACCATAGACCCTGACCACGGTCAGTGGCTTGACCTACGGTCTGTAGGTCTGGCCGTAGTTCTTGGCCTCAAACTACTAGGCAGGGTAGCCAACCCACGGACCCACCTACGGTCCATGGTGTAACCCATGAGCTGTGGCTAGCACATACAACTTCCCAAAATCTGGTTCATTTCCCTTTTTCGGATACTGGGTGTTATACTACCCCTACTTCATTCTAAATTTTGTACTACATATAAATGTGTATGTGTATTATTCTAATTTTATTTTTTTCCTTTTCATTTGTGGCATGGTTTTGGCTGAGTTCACTGGACTCTTTGACGCGTTTGCATTTTTGGATAGTTTGAAATCCAATTCTTTCTCGAGTCCATCTCTTTGAAGTCAAATTCAAAACTGGAAGTCTATACATAGATGTGCAGGGGGTGAGTTGATGTACATGTGTTTGAACGTTGAAAAAGAGGTCGTATACAAGCTTTCTACAGCAGAATAAGCAGCGAAATACAAGATATACAAGAAATATACAACGATATATAGTGATTGTATACGTTGTATTCAATAACAAAAATGGGCCCAAAAAGCCCCCCAAAATTTCTAGCAGTGTATTCTGATATAAAGAGGCTTTATTTAAGGAAGATCCATGTCACAACAACAGAAGCATTCTACAGCAAAGTCAGACAGAATTAAAAAGAAATTTACACTTGGAAGAAGAGTACTGGTGATAAAAAAACATACATTGATTGGTTTGTGGAAGGGGATAGACACACTAGGTATTTTCATAACCTAGTAAAAGGGAGAAGAAATAGATTAACGATCAAAAGAATCAATGACAAGAATGATAACTGGATTGAAGATGAAGAACAAATCGCAACTGAAGTTTTTGAATGGTATATTAATCAATTTTCTCAGGAAGGAGAATGCACCAATCAAGATACTGCAACAAGTACCTTGTCTAGTAACACAAGAGGATAATGAATTATTGAGAAAGATTCCCACCATGGAGGAGGTTAAAGAAGTTGTTTTTAAATTTAATGGAGATAGTGCTAGTGGCCTTGATGGATTTTTAGGTTGGTATGTTGTTTCTTTCAAGGTCAGACGCTTCCCAAATCCTTCACACATTCACCTCTGGTTCTTTTACCTAAAAAAAAACTCTTGTTCAAACTTACTCAGACCTAAGACCCACAAGTCTGAGTAATTTTGTTAACAATATTTTTTCTAGAGACATTCATGGGAGGTTGGAAAAGATACTTCCTAAATTGATATCCTTTAACCAATCAGGTTTTGTGCAAGGTAGAAGTATTATTGAGAATGTGTTACTGACTCAAGAGATAGTCACAGATATCAGGATGAGACGAATGCTTGCTAATGTTATTATTAAGCTTGACACGACTAAGGCATATGATAGGGTATCTTGGAAGTACCTTATTAAAGTACTTGTCAAGATGGGCTTCTCACAACATTTTACAGATATGATATGGAGGTTGATTGCTAATAATTGGTATTCCATTCTGTTTAATGGTCAACCAAAGAGATTTTTTCATTCTACTAGAGGGGTGAAGCGAGGAGACCCATGTCTCTAGCTTTGTTTATTTTGTCTGCCGAAGTGCTTTCAAGAGCGCTAAATTCTTTGTGTGAAAATCATTCCTATAAGGGATTTGGGTTGCCTTAATGGAGTCATAATATTAATCATCTTGCTTATACAGATGATGCCATTATTTTCACTTCAGCAGAGGAAGAGTCCTTAAAACAGATAATGAAGGCGTTGATAGAGTATGAACAAGTGTTAGGGAAACTTATTAATAACGAGAAAAGTAATTTTTATATGTATCATAAAGTGGGTACAAGCCTGGTGAATAAAGTAGAACAAGTGACTGGTTTTTCTAGAGGAAAATTTCCTTTAAAGTACTTGGGTTGTCCAATTTTTCATAACAGAAAGAGGAAGGAGTACTAAAATTATCTGATAAAGAAGGTGAAAGACAGACTACAGAACAGAGGCAAGCTACTTTCTTATGGAGGTAAAGTTGTTCTTATTGAAAGTGTACTTCAAAGTATTCTTATATACTTGTTGTCTGCAGTAGTCTCAACTAAGTACACTATCAATGAGATACACAAGATATTTGCTAGATTTTTTGGAGCATTAAGGAGGAAGGAAGAAGTAGACATTGGATTTCCTGGTCAAAGTTGTGCCTACCAAAAAGAGAAGGTGGGTTGGCCTTTAGGTCATTATATGACATATCTAAAGTTCTTTTTGCTAAATTATGGTGGAGATTCAGAACCATAGCTTATCTTTGGTCGATTTTCATGTGGAATAAATAGTGCAAAAAGCTAAGGCCAACAGAAGTAATATGGAAAAATGGCTCTCAAGTTTGGAAAAAAATTATAGAGGCTAGAGATCAATTGGATGGATACATCTGGTGGGAACCAAGGAGAGGTAATGCAGACTCTTGGGAGGATAACAGGACAAGATTGGGTGCTATTAAAGTTACTAATCCAGATATTGTAAGAGCAAACATTGCTGAAGACTTGAGTTTTTTCATGCAACCTAATGGTTTTAATAGAGACAAGCTTTAGGAATATCTACCAGAAGCAAAAGTAGAGCATGTTATTAGAATGTTGAATTATGAAGCTAAACCAAATCTTCCAGATAATCCTTGGTGGATGAAATCCAGTTATGGAAAATTTACAATTAGTAGTGCTTGGGAGGAAATCAGACAAAAAAACAGAAAATGGAGGACCATGATTGGATTTGGACTAAAGCAGTTCCATATAAAATTTTGTTCTTACTGTGGTGGGTATGTAAATATAAGATTCCAGTGGATGAGATGCTGAAAAGAAACAAGATCGATTTAGTTTTCGAGAGTAGATGTTGTGAAAATGCTCAAGAGGAAACTGTTGTCACTTATTTATTATTGGTGAATTTGCAGCCTACATTTTGAATTATTATGCTGGAGCAGTGGGATTACTAGGTCCTTTTATTCAGATTTAGTAGACCATTAAAAAGTGGTGGAACCTAAAGAGTTGTGCTAAGCTCTATCCTATTTTACAAGCAGTCCATACTTTTGTTTGCTGCCAGCTGTGGAAAAGAAGAAATGTTATTCATTGTTTAATATTTTAACGTTTATCAAATATAATTCATCCAATTCTAAGTGCAAATGATGTTAAGCAATATATAACCCAACAATTGAGTTGGGGTCGAATTTCACGAGTGGTACGTGATCAAATTCAATCAAGAAGTACGAATGTGATCTAACTAGATTTAGGAGTAGACACTGTCGAAAAAGACATGAAACAAATAAACAGGGGTGGCACAATTGTCAGATGGGGGGTTTGGTTTGCAATTATCAACTACAACGTAGTCACAAACAAATTGAAATAACAATAAGGAGCGAAATTCTCGGGATGTGATCGATTATAGGCAAATTTCGACATATGGGTAATTGAAACTACTAGTAAATAGCTAAATATAAGTGGGTAGGCTAGACTATAAGGGAGATAACTTTCTCTCGAAAAACTATCCTAAATTAGGTGATTTCCTTCGAACATCAACAAACATAGCAATGAAGAATAACACACACCTTAACTCATCCACTCTCTTGAGCAAGATGGGTAGGATTGTGTTTAGGATTCACTCTCTCAAGCTGAACCCAACTCAACCCAATACCTACAAATCATTAATCAATAGTCTTAGTTCTAAAACCTCTCTCTCGAGCAAGCTAAGAACACAAAGTTAGAACTGCATTTACAACTACAATTCATAAATTAAACCATAACAAATGATTAAACCCACTTCAATATAGCATTTAAACTAGTAATTAACAATACGCTAAGCTAATTCAACCAATAATCACATGATCACACCCCAAGAATTGGGGTTTTAGCCAAACATCATAAAAGAGTAAAAGCGGTTACCAAATCGATTAGCTATCAACCGGGTAAGAGTAATTTATCCTTTACAATGCTTCAATTTGCAGAAAATTCGAAACCCACTTGCAAAATCTCCAAATCGAATCTCAAAAAGTCTTCAAGTCTACTAAGAAACTATCAAAAACTCCAGGAAAAAACTATTTTAGACTAATTCAGCATACTAAGTTAACTGTTTAAAATCTAATTTATAGTCGCCAAAAATTTAGGTGAGGTAAGTCGGGTTCGCCGAGTGTTTCAGGGAACCACCCTCTGCTCTTTCTATCACTCTTTTGCATTGGCTCTCATCATCCTTAAGTCCTGTAATTTTAGGCAATCACTCTTGGCATTGCAGAAGTTCTTGGCAATTCGCTGCTGCCTCTTTTCTATCGTCAGCTTGGTTTCTTCCCTCAGTGCTGGCAAACTGGAACTTTAGGCTGTTAAAATAGCCACTCAGCAATTCGCGAAGTGCTCTTTGCAATCATTAGGATAGCCTTTCTTTACTTCTTCAGTTTGTTTTGTTCCTTTTTGCTTGTTGGTGTCCTTGCTTTGCTCCTCAATTCATATACTTGAAAATCAAGGCTTTAACATCAGTTTATGGCACAAATTAAGCATTTGAGGACACTAAATCTATATAAACAAAGCCCTAAATAAGTCCAAATCTGGGACTCATCAACACCCCCAACTTAAACTTTTGCTTATCCTCAAGTAAAATTTGAGATCAGCAATTCAAAAAGGATATTTCAAATAGTGTTGCATAAGACTCAACATGAATGTACATAACAAGGTTCAACTTACTCATGCAACCATCAATTGTGCACTCAAAGATTCATATTGTGACTCACCATTATGAAAGATACTCAAGTTCACAATACTTGCTTCAAATGCAAGTTCAGGCTCAAGAAAAGTACTCAAATGCCCTCACAACAAAGATGATTCCATATTCACACACAATTTTTCAACACTTTAGAGTTTCAGAATCACATACGACTCTCACACTAACAAAGATGAACACATGCATGACTTCACCCATAGGTTTGCCCTTATTTTCCAATTAACATCCGTTTCAGCTCACTCAAGATCACAAAGGCCTTTTCAAGGCTTGTAAAGGGGCTGAGTGTCAACGTATGGTCATTTAGGCTTAGCAGCTTCTACCTTCATGAAGTATGGTTTGAGCATCACTTTCCTCCTTTTCATTAACATTTCAAACATTCTCATTATCCACCCCATTATTCAACTTCAGATGAACTACCGGATACCCTATTTTTTTTGCAACTTCCACTACTTTATTTCAAAACTTTTTCATTCTTTTTCTTTGCTTTCTTCTTTTCTCCTTTTTTTTTTTTTTTACATGGAGGGGTTCATCCATTTCAAAATCATTACTCAAGGGGGGATTTCTCACACTTCTTGATTTTCCTTCTCTTTTCACCACACCCCCAACTTAGGCTTTTGGCCTAAGTTGGCTATTCAACAAACAACACTTCATGAAAGTTATGGGTAAATGGATAAAGAGGGATCACAATTGTTCATGTTTATTCCAAGAAAAGGATAAGGCTCAAAAGGGTTCAAGCAAGGTTCACACATCTCACAAGGTTGGCAACAAAAGAGGTATATTGTCAATATTTTTTCACTCTTCGAAATTGTTGCCTAAGATCATTTCAAGTGCTTGCATCACTTAGTCAACCAGACCAATGGGGCAAATTCTAGATGTCATCACACAAAATGTTCAAATTAATCTCATCACACAAGGCATTGGCACCAATCAAACAAGACTCCACACTTTCTAGCTATTGTGCAATGTTCATCACAAGAGACTCATTCGATAACTGGCTAGTCACAATGAGATGCTAAAAGTTCACATATTGTCTATGCAACTTCATTGGCCTCATCGTAGTCTCATATTCATTTCGTTCAATTAAGAGCACTATTCAAGTCATCGGTATTGATCACAATTTATACTTAAATTTGCACAAGAACAACAACAATCACACATAATTGAGTTGGCAAAAATTTTAAAATTAGGTTAAAATCCATTTCCATTCACAACAAGGGTCATAAGCTAAAAAAACCACAAAATCAAGATCAAAACATATATAAATCAACAAAATAACCCTAATATTTACAAAACAACATCACAAGAGGTAGGTATGGAATACCTCACCCCCACCCACAAAAATAAGCAGTTGTCCTCAAATGCAACTAAAACAAAGACAATAAAAACAACAAAGGGGGAGGTAAAAATGTCATCCTTCCAAGTTAAGCCTGGTTGAAGTCTACATCACATTCACTCCGTCTATTGGGGAATGAATGCCCGGTGTAACACTCTAAAGTTGGGCGTCAGTGCCGGTGTCTCATCAACTGTAGCTGCACTAGAGTCAGCCATAGTAGTGTTTCTCAAGGATGTCTGAACAGTCGAATATACCATAGCCTCCTCGACCTCAGTCAGGCCCTCATAGGTGGTCTCCTCTTGAACACCAAGCTGCTCCTCATCAATCTCAGCCTCGGACTCTACAGCAGCGTTATCAGCTCTAACCTCATCTCCAGTGGTAGTCGGTGGCACATCAGAATAGGCAGGGATATATGTGTCCAGGTCGTCAGGGATCTCTACGGTCCTAAAAATCAGAGACATATCAGTGGACATCAGCTGGTCCACATCTTTCCTCAACTCTGCAATTGCTGCCTTCAAGGAAGTCACCTTATGAGTGGCTCCCTGACCTCTTTCACACACCTTTATCCTCACCGTGAGGGCATCAATAGAATCTCTAAGAGGTGTTAATGCAGCAGTGAGAGCTCTCTCAATCATCCCAGGAACCACAACCTTTAGCCTGAAGGCACGCACATCAGTAGAATGGGTTGGTGCCCTATCCGTAGCAGCATGATCTGGGTAAGTGGAGGTCGAGATACAATAGTGCTAGCAGCAGACCTAGGAGGTAGGGGAGCAGCAGTAGAACTCAGAGTCACAGAGGAGGCAGAGCTAGAAATACCTGAAGGCCCAGTGGCTGGAGTAGGTGATAATGCCTCTACAAGTAATGTCTCAATATCAACCGTTGGGGATGTATCCACCAGAGTTGCCTTCCTTCTCTCAGCCTCATACTTCAGGTACTCAGCCTCAATCCTCCGGATGTCATAAGAGGAGGTGGGAGTCACTTCCACATCCGTATTCTCATCTCGTGGAACACGGGCCCGTCTACATAGCTCGTTGATCAACACCGGATGGAAGAGATGTATGTCGCTGCGTTGCTCTCATGACTATATCTTGTCTAATATTCACCTGAATTGATGCGCTTCCTTGCAATGATAGATCCAAGACAGGCCACCTTTGTATGGCGGAGTATAGACTCATTCTGGGATGGCATGATTTTGCTACTAATAAAGCAGAACCAATACCTCGCTACCACATTGAGGTCTTTCTTCTCTATTGGCACTCCAGCCTTAATCCACCTAGGAGTATTGTCATACAAGAGAAGGGCCAGCCAACCTTTCATATCCTCTAATGTTGTTTTCTTGATCATACTCTGGTAGTCATCTGTAAAGTTGTAAGTGCATTCCAAGACAACGTTTATATCATCACTATCACATTTTACCTTCTTCCCTCGGACAACCACATAATCCACTGGTTTGAAGGTAGCAACATTCTTCTTCCCATGTGGTACCAAAGCTCCATAGGCAGAGTAGAACTCCTAGACGCAATTAGGAATGTAGAGACCCCAGTGTTTAGTAAAGAGCTAGAATTTATGGGACTTAAGGGTGCTCCATATCTCTATATATCTGTCCACCACACCATCTGTGGACAACCTCGTCTCCTCAATGATAGTCCTCAGTCCCTCGATCTTTAGTCTGTTGATAGACCGGGGAGGAGGACCCTGTACAGGTGGTGCTAGTACCACAGTCTGATCTGAAGCTGGGGGAAGAGGAGGAGTCTGAGGCACCCAGATCATAGAGTAGTCATGAATCCTCTAGGAGTGAATTTCTGCTCTACGGGCAAGTAGAAGCTGGTCATCCTCAAGCTCAGAGATGGAAGCCTTAGAATCTTGGGGTTCTCTCTCGTTGTCTAATGTGGTAAGGTGAGTCACGTAGACTCCCTTACTATCGGAGCTGACCTCCGGTGACTCAACTACGAGCGCCTTGCCCTTTCCTTTGCCTTTCCCTCCTTTGGTAGGGAGTTTGGCTGCCTTTGCCTTAGATGCTGCTGCATCCTCATTTATGATGATTTCATTTGCCCGCTTGCAGGGTGGCATGTCTCTTTCAGTCACTTTGGGTCTAGCTATATTTGCAAAACACATAGAAACATTTTAGAAATAATTTTGCAGAAATCAAGTTGCAGAAAAACTCGCCGAATCAGTCGACGAGTAACTTAGGTGAGCCAAATCAAGCATGCTAAAAGTACCAGCTCAAAAAAATTTCTGAAATAAAGCATGTCGGCGATGTTCAGGGCCCTTCGATGAATCACCGACACCAATCAATGAACATAGAGTAGCCCGTTGAATATTACAGTGTATTTTAAGGGTTAGGAGCGTAGAAAGGGCAATCAAAGGAACCTTTCAGCAAGCTCAGGCTTCCCGCCGAAAGTTACAGAATCAATTTAGCCAAAAAATGAAATTAAGGGTGATTAAAGGGGGACTTTGGCGAACCACCGAACCACTCAGCCAGCTCGATGAAGCTCTCCAAATGGCCCAACGTGCAAGTTTTCAACCCCATTTTCCAAAATCAAACCCGCATCCCCCAAATTCAAAATCAAGCACACATTATTCAGTTAGCACTAAACCCGCATAACCCATTCCCTCGGAGTACTCAGACTTCCCCCGTTTGGCCAAAATTGGCCATTTGATGACTTTTTCCCTAAAAAATGACGTCAAACGTTCCATCATCAGGCAAATTATGTCATTTGGCACAACTCGGGGTCACTCAGACTTCACCCAACTAGGCCCATTACAAAATTACCGCAAACCAACAATTTAGAATCGATTTTAATGCACAAAGCATGAGAATCGATCAATTTAAGCATTTAGGCACAAGTTCAAACAAATTACTGGCAATCCGACACATAAAATATAATTAAAGCAATTACCCAACACATATCATCATAAATTTACCTATTTCATTTGAGTTTAACCATAAAATGAAAGTACAAGGTTCAGAAAATCAATATGTATGCCGAATGTAGAAGTTGAAAAGCTAGGCAACAAAGTATTCCAATTCCAAACACGATTTCACACAAGAAAAACTAGTACAAGCAATAAAATATTGAAGATTTAAAGTTTGGGTGCGAGTGCACGGAGTTAGAAATGAGAGAATATGAAAGAATTTCAAATTTTAAACTGTATGGCCTTTAAAACCTTTCAGTTCGCAGCACCTTCGGTGGAGTAAGTCATCCACGCCGAACCACTCGGTGATGCGACTAGTGGTACTTTACCTCGCTGAGTTTTACAGGATCTCCAGGAAATTTGAGGGTTCAAACGGAGGGCTAGATCAGGCTCATCGACCTGTTTGGCGAGTCGTCAATTAGGCAAATTGCCCATCGAGTTTTATAGAGTACCCCTTCAAACTTGGTGATCCTAATAGCGGTCCAAGTCGGGGATCACCGACCTGCTTGGAGGGTCACCGAATAGACTTTTGCTCACCAAACCATCCATTTTCCAACACTTTTCACCTTTCCACCTGCAAAATCAACACCTGTTATTCAAAATCAAAAACCAAAGCATTAAAAACTTAGGTTGCCTCCCAAGAAGAGCTTTAATTAATGTCGTGGAACGACGAGGATACCAAATCAAGCTTTATTATTAGGGTTTGCCATTGTGTCACTAGGCAACCCCCCTTGTTGTCTTGGATTTAAATGTGAAGAAATTTGGCCCATTTGGGTCTCCAGCTGCTTAATTGAGATTGATTGGGAGGTCCCCGTCTGATTGAGAGTCGATACATCTTCTTTCATCTGTTGTAACACTTTGTCGGACCCTTCAACTTTGTTGAGAATGCGTGAGAGCATATCTTCTGTATGGCCACCTTTAAGATTCCTTGGACTTTTGACGCTCATGGGGATGAACATATCTATCCTTCTCCCCCTCTCTTTCCTTCCAAGTGGTGTTACAATCACGCCATTCTCTATCACGGTCTCTCCAGCCCTCATCTCTATTTCATCTTTAATTTCCACCCGGTCTTGGGTAGTTTGCACAATAGCCTCCTCCTTGGTTGGCTAGGAAGTTTACTTCCTCATTGTACAACACTTCAAATTTTGCTTCATCAGGTTTACTCCATCGACACCCACATCATTAACACTATTTGCACCAGCACCCATGACATTTTTAGCCAAGATATCAAGTTGGGTCATCATTTTGGCCATGTTTTGGTCTATCTCTTGATCCTTTTCGATCAGCTCTTTTGTCATTTTGAAAGTAAGAGTACAGACTTGGTCTTCACATGTATACCATGCCCTGTTGATCTTGATCATACAATCAAGAAATTGGGACGCTACTTCATAGGGATGTTGCATTATACCACCTAGAGTAAGTTGATCAACCACTTATTTGTTTACCAAATCAAGGCTCCTATAGAAATGTTGCAGCAGCACATTATCTAGAAATCCATAAGTTGGGCATTGAAGCACCATCTTCTTAAATCTTAGCCATGTCTCATGGATTGGCTCACCTTCCAAATGTTTGAAACCGTGGATGCCACCGCTTAGAGTCATCATTTTCAATGAAGGAAAGAATCGCACTTGAAATGATGTGGTCAGCTCTTTCCAAGAGGTGATAGAGTCCCTCGGTAACTCAGCTAACCATTTAGTAGCTTCTCCCATCAAAGAGAACAAAAACAACCTGAGACGGACCGATTCTTGCAAGATGTTCTTAAATGAGAACGGTCCAAAAATAAGTAGATTCAACTATAACTACAAAGATCACAATTCAACTTCACTAAAAGAATTTTAAACAACACCACCCCCCGGCAGCGGCGCCATATTGATCAATATTTTAACATTTATCAAATACACTTCATCCAATTCTAAGTGCAAACGATCGTTAAGCAATAGATAACCCAACAATTGAGTTCGAGTCGAATCCCAAAGGGAGCGGTACGTGTTCAAATTCAATCAAGAAGTATGAATGTGATCTAATTAGATATAGGAGTAGAAAATGTCAAAAATGACATGAAACAAATAAAAAGGGGTGACACGAATGTCGGATGGGGGGTTTGGTTTGCAATTAAAAACTATAACACAGTCAAAAATAACTTGAAATATAAATAAGGAGCGGAATTCTCGGGATGTGATCGATTATAGGCAAATTTCGACATATGGGTAATTGAAACTACTAGTAAATAGCTAAAAATCAGTGGGTAGGCTAGATTATAAGGGAGATAGGAACAACTATCCCAAATCAGGTGATTTTTTTTTCGAACATCAACAAGCATAGTAATGAAGAAAAACCCACACCTTAACTCATCCACTCTCTTGAGCTAGATAGGTAGGATTGGGTTTAGGATTCACTCTCTCGAGCTGAACCCAGCTCAACCCAATACCTACAAATCATTAATCAATAATCTTAGTTCTAAAACCTCTCTCTCGAGCAAGCTAAGAACACAAAGTTAGAACTGCATTTGCAACTACAATTCATAAATTAAACCACAACTAATGATTAAACCCACTTCAATATAGCATTTAAATTAGGAATTACCAATACCAATAAGCTAATTCAACCCTTAATCACATGATTACACCCCAAGAATTGGGGTTTTAGCCAAACATCATAAAAGAGTAAAAACGGTAACCAAATCGATTAGCCATCAACTGGGTAAGAGTAATTTAGCCTTTACAATGCTTCAATTTGCAGAAAATTCAAAACCCACTTGCAAAATCTCCAAATCGAGTCTCAAAAAGCCTTCAAGTCTACTAAGAAACTATCAAAAACTCCAAAGGAAACTATTGTAGACTAATTCAGCATACTAAGTTAACTGCTTAAAATATAATTTATAGTAGCCAAAAATAAGCAACGAAGGGCCATTAGGCAAAGTAAGTCTAGTTCGCCAAGTGGTTCGGTGAACCACCCTCTGCTCTTTTTTCACCTTTTTGAATTGGATCTCAGGATCCTCAAGTCCTATAACATTCAGCAATCACTCTTGGCATTGCAGAACTGCTCGACAATTCGCTGACTGCCCCTTTTGTGTTGCCGACTTGGTTTCTTCCCTCAAGGCTGGCACACTAGAACTTTAGGCAGTCAAAATAGCCACTTGACGATTCGCCAAGTGCTCTTGGCGATCATCAGACTCGCCTTTCTTCACTTCTTTAGTTTGTTTTGTTCCTTTTTGCTTGTTAGTGTCCTTGCTTTGCTCCTCAATTCATATACCTGAAAATCAAGGCTTAACATCAGTTTATGGCACAAACTAAGCATTTGAGGACACTAAATCTATATAAATAAATCCCTAAATAAGTCCAAAAATTAGACTCATCATTCATACTATTACCAGGGGGTGGGTCATTGAAGCGATCAATTGTAATCTAGTGAAACTAGTGAAGTAGAAATACCCATGGATGAAAGAAATACCAAATTAGTGGCCTCAACTGATTCATTTTCTTTAGCAATATAGACCTTTAATTAGGTCACAGTTTGTGAGGTGGGTGAAACCTGATGCTAGATGGTTTAAATGTAACACTGATGGGGCAAGTAGAGGTAACCCAGGTGAGAGCTCTGCAACATTTTGTTTGAGAGATGCTAATGGGGATTTGATATATGTTGATGCAAGAATATTAGGGGTAACTAACAACTTATATGCAGAAGCTACAACTATTCAAGAAGGTGTTAGATTCTGTATTGAACAACAAATGACTCCAGTTCTAATAGAGTCAGACTCACTATCTATGGTCAATATGATTGAAGATAGATGGGAGACTCCATGGAAGATTAGAATGGAGATGAACAAAATTAAAAATTGGAGGATTTAAGGGATAGTGCATTTTTCCCATATCCTTAGGGAAGGCAATGCACTAGCAGATTTTTTAGCTAATGAAGTTTTTTCTTTTGCAGGGACAGTAGATATAAAATACAATTATTTCCAAGAATTACCATTGCAAGCCAGAAGGTTACTCAACATCAACAAACAACAAATCCCACAAGTAAGGTTCAACACATACAGAAACAGGGAGCCAGATTGATGTTAATTATTCAAATTGTCAAACGGGCAGACAAATACATCACATAAAAATCAGAAGCAAAGATTCAATACAACAAAGCTTCAAAGTACATGTAGCCATCTTTTTGATTGATTTTATTTGACCATGTACAAATAACAAATTTACTAATGTTGGTATTAGTCTTGTATTAGGCTCATTCCACTGTAAAATTTTGTTTGAACAAAAGTTAATTAAAACCAATTGAGTTCTGTCTTCAGCTCTATAGAGAAAAAGTTAGAAATATCTTTGAGTCATCTTTTACTTCACATAGAAAAGCTGATTAAGTTCAACTTCATCTTGAATTTTGATTTTACAGCATTTGGTGAGAGTTTTGAAACCTCTAAACTTGGAATTGAACCAGGAAATCAGCTTAATCTTGCATTTAAGGAATGATTCAAGTTAGATCTAGCTAATTATTGAAGTTTCAGACTAGTGAGGAAGATAAGTTCGAGAAGAGTTACCTTCGAGGTTTTCAAAACTAGCGAGCTTGCCTTCGAATAACATCTTCATCGGTGATCTTCTTGCTCTGGCGTGGTTGATCGAGAAGCTCTGTTCTTGACATTCCTTTTCTTGCCTTTGTCTTTTCATTTTCCTATTTGTCTCTATTCCTTTTGTTTTGCTGATTTTTTTGTTTGTCTTTATTGTTTTGTTAGGCTGTTTGGGTGGCCTTTTTTGCCTTAACCCATCAACCTTTTAATTTGTTTGTGTACATATTTATGGAGCTATAAAACTTGAGCCCTTTGACTCTTTTGGATTAAATGATAAAAATAATTAATGGGCCGGAGCCTATCTATTTTTGGCAGTCTATTATGTTAGTTTTTAGGGCAGATTGAAGTTGGACCAAAAGCCCAAAGAAAATATCAATTAGGCCCAAGTACTGACCTAAATGAACAGAAATCGGACTTGGTCCCAAAATCTCTTACTTTATTATATTGTCTAATTTATTTAATTATTACTTGATTATTTGTTTATTAATCTTAAGATTAATTTAATTCAAGATTCCCCAAAAGATAGTGATTTTTTCATTAGTTATTTATAATATTCTAATTTAAAAATAAATAATTAAATGCTTGTCTTTCTCAATTGATTTCTAAATATTTGAAAATTATTTATTTAGTATTATTTTAGACAATATTGTTTCTTTCCCCTCAAAATCATTTAACAATAAAAAGTCGTTTATTTCCTTAAGTAATTGAGCATGTCTATTTCCTTTAAGTTTTTACCCAATATTTTTAAATTACAGGACAACCGTGCATTAGCAGACACTTGAAGTGCCTAATGTCTGCTTGAAGTGTACATGTGAACCCCGAACACCCATTTAGTATTTCAATTGGTTTTCTGCTTGAAACCCTTTGAAATTAAAGTTTGCTTAATTTTTCTTTAAAAAATTAAGTGGCGACTCTTTTCATAATTAAATTGTTAACTAATAAAATAGTCTTGCTGATAATTTATCATATCTTTGTATTGTATTTTATTCATATATATATTTGAGAGAGAAAACTTGAATTTTTTGGTCAAATACTAGCTATCCATCCCAAGAAATAAGTTGTTTCCTGCATTTAATTCAATATATTAAAATTTAAATTTGATTGTTACATAAACAACTCTTATGCCGTTCAAATGGGATCGGATCAGGTTTTATCACAAAAAACTATTTGAAATATTAAATAAAGATGAAAATATCACTTTTAATGTATTAAAATTGATATTCAATGTAAAATTTTATTTTCTACCTAATTTTTTTTATTATACGTATTTTAGTTTTAAGTATACTAACAGAAAACAAAAAGATACGAGTTTTTAGGTGAATCGATTAACTAATCAAATATAATAGGGTAATTATTTTATCATTTTATAAATAGGATAATAACGAAGGCCGTAGCAAGTCAGCCTTTTATTAATACTATTATTCATGTATTATCATTATTAGAGTGGGAAGAAATGTACTTCTTCCCACTCAAGATCAAGTAAATTATTGTAAGTCACAATTTTATTAACCACTATTATTGTATTATTATTTTTATTATTATTACTATTAATTGTATTTTTAATCTTATATTGGATTACTTAATCAAAGTTTGTAGTTAATGCAACTAAAAGAGTAGGAAAAGTTATTCCAATGTCAAAACAACAGCTAATTGATTGCATATTTTAGCATTATCGGATGTCTAATGTGGAGTCCAAGTTAGAGAATAATGAATGCTTCCGATTATCCCATAGAATGGCTATCAAATTTGCTGAGTAACACGGCTTAATTGAAGGAGGATAATATCACTACATCATGCAAAGAAATTATGCAAATATGTGGTACGTAAAATTACTTAATCTCGAAACAAGTCATCTTTAAGGAGTTGTGCAACTTTTCTTTTATTAATAATTATTATTCGTGTATGAGGGGTCCATTGATATTATTGTAATTATATCTCGTATATGAAATAACTTATCCTATTGCTTTGGTATAAATAATAGAGATAAAATAATTCAGCATTTTATTCCAAAACGTTTTTTAATTCCAAAACTATCTCACACTAAACAATCTCTAAGTGTAGCATTTCAAAAAAGAGCTATGAGGGAGGGCAAAGGGGGGATTACTTGCTCTTTAGCTTCCAAAAAGCAACTAATATTATTTACCATAAACCCTTATTTTCTCTATGTCAAACACCTTGCTTTTCTAAAAATAAGCGCTTTTTGAAAGAAAAAAATAATCAATTTTGACTTACCAAAAACTTATAAAATCTAAATATTTGTAGGATTTTCTATGTGATTACTAATCCATCCCAATTTATATGGTAATATTTGAATTTTAAGAGTTAAAATTTTTTAATTTGATAATAAATGTGGGCATGTATCTTCAAATTTCCAAAATAAAACTATTATATTAAAAAATGTAGTACAAGTCACAATAATTGACAACTCAAATTTATATTAACATTATCTAATCTCTTTAGTAAAAATACAAAAAATAATCGTAACTAATTTCTTCCATGAAGATTTGTTTGAGGACGTACTGCTAGGAGGAATGTGAATCCTTAAGGTCAAGAAGCTCCTAACGCACTAGAAGTGTAACTACCTCAGGGAGATGTCACCAATGATGAATTTAGGAATGAAATTCAGATGTTGACTCAAGTGGTGACAACACAGGTTGGTCACCAAGGAGCCGGGCATCAAGATAGGAATGAAGCATCCAGAGTCCGAGAATTTCTAAGAATGGAGTTCACTAGGTCAAAGCTCAATGAGGATCCAGAAAACTTTATGGATGAACATTAGAAGGTGTTTGAGGTCATACATGTTGTTGATGTTGAGTGTGTGGAGTTAATTGCATACCAGCTCAAAGAAATTGCAAGGAAATGGTTTGATCACTGGAAGAAGAACAGGGCTGAGAGGACACCATACTTGACTTGGGTTGTGTTTGAAGATGCCTTCTTAGGGCGCTTTTTTCCCTGCGAGTTAAGGGATGCAAAGGTAAGAGAATTTATGAATCTGAAACAGGGATCTATGAGTGTGCAAGAGTACATAAGTGTAACACCTCCTATTTGAGAAAATAGAAAAAAAATGCAACTTTCTAGACCTAGTGCAAGAACCACGAAAGCCACCGACGGTCCGTGGTCTGACACACGGTTCGTAGGTGGGATCCTTCATTGGACACCATATATTTATGGTCTCAGACCCCATCCACGGTCTACCAGGATGGTCAATGGTTGAACCTATGGACCGTAGGTAAGGGTCAACAGCCAATTGGAAGGAATTGGATATTGGGTTCACTTCAAATAGTCATATCTTTTAGTAGAGAATGAATTAGGTGGCTCATGACCTATCAAATGAAAGATAATTAAATCCTCTTTTTAAAGCCACCGAGTTTTCTAAAATCCCATCTCAGAATAAAAAGTTATGCTTGTTTTAATGAAGCCTTGTTGGGCAGAGCTTGACCGACAACCCCTACCGACAGTTGGTAGGTCAACCGACGGTTCGTAGGTCCCTCATTGGATGACCTTTATCAACTTTTAAGTTAGGGTCATTTAGGTCTTTTTCCTATGTGTTAGGTCCCTTAAACTATGTCGTTTAATGCCTAAGCTACATTATTTTACTCAGTTTAAGCCTAGTATTCTAGTCAGACTTTACCCTAAATGAATCATTCACACAAAATTCATCAAACGTAGAGAAAAAAGGAAAAAATAGTCGACCAAACCCTCAAGAACACACAAAAGGTTTTTGTCAGTTCCACCCCTAAAATAGAAGGATTTCTCCATAGATTTCGTCACCAGGTATGTAGGATTTCACTAGTGGGTTCCTTTCATCCACTAGGTCCCTAGAATTTAGTCAGATTCTTAATTCTCTATATCTTGTTTAGACCTTGAGTTTATAAAAACTTAGATATTAGTTGTGATTTAGTTGTTATAGTGTTCTTAATCAAATTATCATGTTTTCATGAAATCGTTGCTTAGTCTTTTGCATGAAACTCAGAACCCTAGTTGTGTAGATTCTCTTAGTTCATGACTTACTCTTGCTAGGTCAGTTAAAGAGATATACATGCTCTAGTTTCAAATATCTCATTGTCAGTATTTAAATGTTGCATTCTCAGATTTGCATGTCTGAATATTGAGCTATCCAGTATTTTAGATCTGTTGTATTATACACATTTTCAGTTAAGAGTAGGCTTAGCACCGAGTTTGACTAGGGTTCAGCGGACCCTCGTAGTCCCAAAACTACGTGCCCCCATAGGTTTATAAGTCCCCTCTGTGGGCATCAGATTTAGTGATCACACCAGTCATATCTTTATACCCCTGACAAGGTATATTGGGTCCTCTTAATAAGGTGTATACATCAGACTACACCGTTAGCTCACATGGTTTTATGTCGGTTAATAGTAGCTCCCCAAGTTAGACTCTTAGTGCATTTGACCAGGTTTTTAGTTATACTACAATATTCAGTCTCAACATGTTATGTTTAAAATTAGTACTTGGTCATTGCATTCAGTTTAGTTTATTTCAGTATAATTCAGTATTATTGTTATAATTCAGTTTATGTAATTGCTCGGTTATGTTTTGTTCAGCTTATATGTTTGTTCAGCTATTATCCACATCATGTATACTCAGTACATTACAAGTACTGACGCATACTCTGCGCTACATCCTTTCATGATGTAGGTTTAGGTCCTTAGCATCCAGATCACGCATAGATTAGTTCCCGATCCATATTCAGCAGCTTTAGTGTTGAGTCCTCATACTTCGAGGACAATAGACATGTTTTCCATTTCAGTCTTTTATTTTGGTATTTTAGTTTTTGCTAGAGTTAGTTGGGGGCATGTCCCAACAACACCGGTCAGTAGAGGCTTTTTAAGACATAGTATTAAATTCAGCTTTAATTTTGAGTGAATCTTCAGTATCATTGAACTCTTAGTAGTTTTATATATATTCAGATCCGTACTGAGTATTCCTCATGTTTCAGTTATCTCATGTTTTAGCTTCTGCATAGCATCTCTTTACTTAGTTGTTTTAGTATGCTTATGATATGCCAGCCTCAAGGTTAGCTTAAGGTAACTCGTGATCCTAGGTCATGTGTTTACGTCAAAAGGTAGCCTCAGGGCGTGACAAGCATGATATTAGAGCATTAGTTTAAGAGTCCTAGCTTGTAGGAAAGCCGCACTAAGTAGGGTCCTTTTTATGGGTGTGAAGTGCACCACATCTATGAGAGGGAGGCTGCAAGGTGTTTTATGAAAAACTTCACTCTCTTTGCTACTCTTATCGTACGTGAGGTATAATCCAATTTCTCCATTCTAATTCGTCTTTATGCATTTTAGATCATGCCTCTTCGTAGAGCTTACACACGCAATGCTAATGCACGCAACGTTAACAGAGTTCCTCTAGTCCCAAACCATGAGGTTACGAATGCAGAGTTTTGGAATGTGATCCAACTTTTGGCTCAGAGTGTAACCAATCAGTAACATCAGCATGCTTCAGTTCTTGCAAACACTAATTGTGGATAAGCAGCAGCTAGGGTTCGAGATTTTGTTCAAATGAATCCGCCTGAGTTTCTAGGGTCGGAGATTGGTGAGGACCCACAAAACTTCATTGATGAGGTTAAGAAAATCTTTAGAGTGATGCAGGTGACTGGTAATGATAAGGTGGAGTTGGCATCCTACCAGCTTAAGGATGTGGCTCACATTTGGTACACTTAGTGGAAAGAAAACAGGGGTGCAGATGCAGCTCCTGTGACTTGGGAATATTTTACTGGAGTTTTTTTGGACAAATTTTTCCCGAGAGAGTTGAGGGAGGCTAAAGCTCAGGAGTTTATCAATTTTAGACAAGGTTCAATGCCAGTCCAAGAGTATGCACTGAAGTTTAGTCAACTCTCCAGGTATGCTAAACAGATGGTTGCCGATCTAAGGGCACAAATGAGTAAGTTTCCATTTGGGGTATCCAACTTGGTGAGGACAGAGTGTAGGAATACTATACTATTCGAGGATATGAATATCTCTAGGCTTATGACTCATGCTCAGCTGGTTGAGGGAGATAAGCTTAGGGAAAAGGCTAAGGACAACAAGAAGGATAGAATAAGGAATTATGAATACTCTCAGCAGAAATTGAATGGTGGAAATCGCTCAGAGTTTCAGCATAGGTCTGCAACCCCAGTACCTTCACCAGCTAGTGCTCCATCCCCATATTTTGACTGGATCAGAAAGGTAGGGCATCAGGCTCTAAGTCTCAGGGGAGTAATTCAGGTAAGAAGACTTTCCCAACTTGTCCAAAGTATGGTAAGAACCATCCGGGCGAGTGTCTTGCAAGAAAGGAAGGGTGCTTGGGGTGTGGTCAGTCCCACCACAAATTAAAAGATTGCCCTTCTTCCATGCATGAGCAAGGAGGTAACAATAATAGAGCTCGATCTCTGACGCAGTAGTCGACTTCGGCTCATAGGTGGTGGCCAGTGCCAAAATAGGTTATATTCTCTCCAGGCTCACCAAGACTAGGAACATTCTCCTGATGTGGTCACTGGTACATTACGATTTTTTCATTTAGATGTTTATGCATAGTTAGATCCAGGGGCTACACTATACTTTGTAACTCCCTATATAGTAGTAAACTTCCGTGTCAGTCCAGAAACTCTCTCAGAGTGAGGAGGAGCATGCGACTCATTAGAGAGTTGTTCTGCAAACTCTTAAAAATCACCAATTATTCGCTATGTTTATCAAATGTGAATTCTTTTTACAGTCAGTCGCTTTCCTTGGTCATGTGGTATCCAGTGAAGGAATCCGAGTGGATTCTCAGAAAATTAAGGCGGTACAGAACTAGCCAAGACCCACCTCTCCAACAGATATCAAAAGTTTGGCTGGTTATTATAGGAGATTCGTTGAAGGATTTTCATCCATAGCTTCCCCATTTACCAATTTGAATCAGGAAAAGATCAAGTTTCAGTGGTCAGATAGGTGTGATAAAAGCTTTTTAGAACTAAAGACTAGGTTGACTATAACTCCGGTCTTGACTCTACCAGATGGTTCAGACGGTTATGTGATCTATTGTGATGCATCCAGGGTCAGCCTAGGTTGTGTGTTGATGTAGAGAGGTATGGTTATAGCTTATGCTTCTAGACAACTTAAGGTTTATGAGAAGAACTACTCAACTCATGACCTTGAACTTGCAGTTGTAGTATTTTCCCTAAAGATTTGAAGATATTACTTGTATTGTGTTCATGTAGATATGTTCACAAATCATAAGAGACTGCAGTATGTGTTCACCCAGAAAGAGTTGAATCTTCAGCATATAAGGTGGCTTGAATTCCTCAAGGACTATGATATGAATGTGCTTTACCATCCAGGTAAGGCCAATGTAGTAGTTGATGCTCTCAGGAGACTGTCTATGGGTAGTATAGCACATGTTGAGGAAGAAAAGAATGAATTAGCAAAAGATGTTCACCGGCTTGCTTTCTTAGGAGTTGGTCTTAAGGACATGTCAGATGGTGGTGTGGTAGTTCAGAATAGATCCGAATCTTCATTGGTAGTGGAGGTTAAGGAAAAACAAGATAGTGATCCTATATTGCCTCCGTTGAAAGGTACAGTTCATCGGCAGAAAGTTGAGGTTTTCTCCTAAGGGGGAGATGGTTTGCTTCGTTACCAGGGTCGCTTATGTGTTCCTAAGGTGGGTGAGTTGAGGCAGCAGATCCTTACCGAAGCCCATAACTCCAGGTATTTTATTCATCCAGGTGCCACTAAGATGTACTATAATATGTGGGAAGTCTTTTAGTGGAACGGCATAATGAAGGGCATAGCAGATTTTGTGGCTAAGTATCCTAATTGTCAACAGATTAAGGTAGAACATCAAAAACAAGGAGGTATGACTAAAGAGATTAACATTCCTACATGGAAGTAAGAGGTGATAAACATGAACTTCATTATGGGTTTACCTTGTACTCGCAGACAATATGACTCCATTTGGGTGATAGTAGACAGAGTTACTAAGTCTGCTCACTTTTAGGCTATCAAGACTACAAATTCAGCGGCAGACTACGCTAAACTCTACATTAATGAGATAGTCAAGTTGCATGGGGTTCTCATGTCTATCATCTCAGATAGAGGTCCTCAGTTTAGCTTTCATTTCTGGAAATCGTTTTAGAAAGGTCTTGGAACTCAAGTAAATCTCAGCACATCATTTCATCCACATACGGATGGTCAAGCAGAATGTACTATTCAGACCTTAAAAGACATGTTGAGAGACCATGTGATCGATTTCAAGGGCATTTGGGTTGATCACCTACCTCTCATAGAGTTCACCTATAATAATAGCTTCCATTATAGTATTCTGATAGCCCCTTATGAGGCATTGTATGTGCGTAGATACAGATCGCCAGTTGGTTGGTTTGAAGTAGGTGAAGCAGCATTGATTGGGCCAGATTTGGATCATGAAGCTATGGATAAAGTTGAGCTCATCAGAGATAGACTTAAGACAGCTTAGAGTCGTCAGAAGTTCTATGCAGATGTAAGGAGAAGGGACTTAGAATTTGAGATCGATGATTGGGTTTTCCTGAAGGTGTCACCTATAAGGGGGTGATTAGATTTGGCAAGAAAGGGAAACTTAGTCCCAGATATGTAGGTCCTTACAGGATCCTAAAAAAGGGTTGGTAATGTGGCTTATGATTTATAGTTGCCAGCAGAACTAGCAACAGTCCATCCAATCTTTCACATTACGTGTTAAAGAAGTGTGTGGGTAATCCATCATCAATAGTACCATTTGAAAGTGTGGCTGTGAAGGATAGTCTCACTTATGAGGAAATGTCAGTTAAAATTCTTGATTGTCAGTTTCGAAGGTTGAGAAATAAAGAAGTCGCTTCAATGAAGGTTTTGTGGAGGAGTCAGTTTATAGAGGGAGCTACTTGGGAAGCAGAAGCAGCCATGAAGGCCAAGTATCCTTATTTCTTTCCTTCCGATTCCATTTCAGCTTCAGATAATAGTTCCTCTCTAGTCTCTCAGTTTACTTGCGCATAAATTAAGTCTAAGTATCTTCTTCCTTCAGTTGTTCTTGCATTTCAACATATTTTCATGTTTCTGGAACTCAGTTCACTTAGATATCAGTTTCTAGTACTTAGTGGTTAGACTTCATTCAAGGACTAATGTTCCCAAAGGGGGAGATATTGTAACACCTCAGATTTGAGAAAATAGAAAAAAATGCAGTTTTTCAGACCTGGTGCAAGAACCACAGAAGACACTGATGGTCCGTGGTCTGACACACTGTCTGTAGGTGGGGTCCGTCATTAGGAACCAAATATTTATGGTGTCTGACCCCACCGATGGTCTACCACGGCGGTCCGTGGTTGGACCTACGGACCATAGCTGAGGGTCAACAGCCAATTGAAGGGGAATTAGTTGTTGGGTCAACTTCAAACTGTCATATCTTTTAGCATAGAATGAATTAGGTGGTAGATGACCTATCAATTGAAAGATAATTGAATCCTCTTTCAAACAACACCGAGTTGGCTAAAATCCCATATATAAGTAAAAAGTTATGCTAGTTTTAGTGAAGCCCTGTAGGGCAAAGCTTGACCAACGACCCCTACCGACAATTGGTAGGTCAACCAACGGTCTGTAGGTCATTTCATGGATGACCTTCGCAAGCTTTTAAGCTACATTTAGGTCTTTTTCCTATGCATTGGAGCCCTTAAACTACATCGTTTAATGCCTAAACTATGTCGTTTTACTCAGTTTAAGCCTAATGTTCTAGTCAGACTTTGCCCTAAAAGATCTATTCACCCAAAATTCATCAAATTTAGAGCAAAAAGGAGAAAAGAGTCAACCCACCCCTCAAGAACATGCAACAGGGTTTCATCAGTTTCAGCACTGAAATTGAAGGATTTCTCCGTAGAATTTGTCACCAGGTATGTGGGATTTCACTAGTAGGTTCCTTTCATCCACTAGGTACCTTGAATTAACTAAGATTCTTGATTCTCTATATCTTCTTTAGATCTAGGGATTCTAAAACCTTAGATATTAGTTGTGATTTAGTTGTTATAGTGTTCTTAATTAGATTATCATGTTTTCGTGAAAACGTTGCTTAGTCCTTTGCATGAAATTCAGAACCCTAGTTGTGTAGATCCTATTAGTTCACGAATTACTAGTTAAACAGATATACATGCTGTAGTTTTGAATGTTTTATTGTCAGTATTTTTATATTGCATTCTTAGATTTGCATGTTAGCATATTGAGTTATCCAGTATTTACGTTATGTTGTATTATACACATTTCCAGTTGGAAGTAGGCTTAGCACCTAGTTGGACTAGGGTTCAATGTGCCCTCGTAGTCACAGAACTACGTTCCCCCGTAGGTTTATAAGTCCCCTTTGTGGGCATTAGATTTAGTGATCACGACATTCATGCCTTTATACCCCTGGCAAGGTATATTGGGTCCTCTCGATAAGGCGTATAGATCGGACTCCACGATTAACTCACATGGATTTATGTCGGTTAATAGTAGCTCCCACAATCATACTATTAGTGCGTTTGACCAGGTTTTCAGTTATACTACAGTATTCAGTCTCAGCATGTTATATTAAAAAACAGTACTTGGTCATTGCATTCAGTTTAGTTCATTTCAGTATATTTCAGAATTATTGTTATAATTCAAATTATTTCATTGCTCAGTTATGTTTTGTTCAACTCATATGTTTGTTCAACTATTATCCATATCATGCATGCTCAGTACATTCCAAGTAATGACGCATACTCTACGCTACATCCTTTCATGATGTAGGTTCAGTTTCTCAGCGTCCAGATAACGCGTAGATCGGTTCCCGACCATATTCAACAGCTTCAGTGGTGAGTCCTCATACTTCGAGGACAATAAACATGTTTCCATTTCAGTATTTTAGTTTTTACTAGAGTTAGCTGGGGGCATGTCCCAGCAACTCAAGTCAGTATAGGCTTTTTCAGAGATAGTACTAGATTCAACTTTAGTTTTTAGTGAATGTTCAATATCATTGAACTCTTACACTACAACAAACATGATATGTAACTACAAAATTATTAGGTACGACACTTAATTTGTCACTAATTATTCACTTTTAGTGACGAAAATTACATTTTGTATTAAAATCTATGAACCACATACTTTTAATGACGAAACATAAAATTTTGTAGCAAAATTTCGTCCAGTTGAGTTTCCCACCAAAATATAATTTGGCGTCATTTATTAAGTACCATTAGCGACAAATTTTAATTTATCAGTGACAAATTATTTTGTCACTAATAACTTATCCAATTTGTGACAAACTATTATTTGTCTTAAATTTAGTTACAATTTTGGACACAAAAAGGCTTTGTCACAAAAAAAAAATTGTTGAAATAGAGACAAATTAGAGTTCGTCATTAAATATTGTAAGCTTTAGCCACAAAATTTTATATTTAATTGTGACCTTAGTTTTTGCCACTAATACTATAAGCAATCAGTGATGATAATTTTATTGCCTCTAATCAATGTGTGATGTAGTGACAACATAGTTTTGTCATTAAATATGCAATGTTTAAATAATGACGACTTAAAAATTAAATAAAAAGTTTATGTTATTCCCCTTGTCCAATTTATGTGACACTAATAAAAATATTATAATCAATTTAATCTTTTATATGTCTTTTAATTTTAAATTATTGTGATTGTTGCCACCCAATTTTGATCTGCCTATAACCCTTTCCGAATTGCTATTTGATTATACTTTAATTATATACTTTAACATTCGTAATTTACAAAACTATTATTATTGTTGTTGTTGTTGTTGTTGTTGTTGTTGTTGTTGACATCCAATTTTAGCCTAACATTTTCAAAATTCATAACTTTTAAGTTGTTGACACCCAATTTTGACCGACCTATAACCCTTTCAGAACTGCTATTCGATTAAATACGTATTTTTCAAACATATTTTGGGTTTAAAGTTTTAATCTATTTTGCCTAAAAGTTACATATTTTAATATGCATAATTTATAAAAAATTATTGCATTTATTATCAAATTATTTTTTTATTATTAAATTATTATATTTACCGATAATTAAACTCGAAATAATTATCTTACTCATTTTTTTAAAAATTTAAGTGTGTTTAACTATATGAAAATATTTTAATGTGTGTAGTATTTAGTTTATTGAATAGCACTTTCTTAGTTTTCCTCCAAAATATTTAATTTTTAGCCTATTTTATTATAATTTATTTCAATTCTAGCCATTCCAATTCAAATTCTCATTTCAATTATAGCCATTGTTGATTTCAATTATAGCCTATTCTTATTCCTATTATCAACTCCAAATTCTGATTTAATCCCAACAGTCCATCCTTTAAGTTAAATCCAAGATCCAATCATAAGCACTGATTTTCTCAATTAAATAGCAAAAACAAAATTGAGAAATATTTTGAATGAATTTTATTTAAATTGTCTTCCGGAGGACGGTTTTCTGTAAAATAAAAAACAAAAAAAATTATAATACTGACTTCTGGAAGTCGGTAAAATTAAATAGTATGTAATTAAATTATTTTTCATTAAATATTTATATAGTAACTTCTAGAAAATTAATAAGTTAATATTTTCAATTAACTTTAAATAAATCATCCTCTGGATGACGGTTTTATACAAGTTAAAAAATAAATTAATATAAAATACCGACCTCATGAGGTCGGTATTTTTATTTCATCCAATTACTTTTAATAAAAGAGACATCCAGAGGTAGGTTTGTTTAAAATGTTCCTATTAATCATAATTTTGCTAGCATAATACTAAATTTTCATTTTACACTTACAATTAATTGTTTAAAAAAGTAACAATTTTGTATACTTTTATAAATAAAAAGTTAGAATTCGTGGAATAAACCAAAAACATCAATAATCCATATTTAGAATATACAACCTTCAATGTCTTATATCGTTTTATGAAATAGACAATATAACATTGTAAATTACTGTACAAACCAAGTTATATCAAGATTATTACATTCGATCATGAATGGATGTCTAGTGTAGTGATCATATCATAGGCAATGGCATGTGAAGGATAATTCATCGGAGTATGAAATATGTTGATTAATTATATACTCCTCGAGTAGTTTAACAAATCAAGTCTTATATATTAGTGTTTCAAATATGAAATACATTATCAATTAAAGAAATACCGATGATCAATTCAAGGAGATTTATATATTAAATTTGATATTGATAAACTTTTGTTGATCGATAAAATTAAATTTATTTAATTAGGAGGTATATAAATTAAATTTATAAAATTAAACTTCTGTTGATGTGTATTTAAATTAAATTTATATATATATATATATATATATATATATATATATATATATATATATATATATAATTTTAATTAATAAAATCGACCTCAAGTGGTGAGCTTATATTAAAATAAATTAATAAATACCGAGCTTAAGAGGTCGGTATATTAAAATTATTATCCTATTTAAATTATATCAACTTCACGATGTCAGTATTTATTAAATATTTTTAAATATAGATAATTATTTTAAAAGATACCGACATCCTGTGGTCGGTAAATTAACACTTCTTTAAAAAAAAAAAAAGAATGATAAGCTCAAAACCCTAAGTCATCTTTTTCTCTCCAAACCTCTCTCACTCCTCTCAACCCCGACCCACCCCCGACTGGTGGTCACCCCACCCATCCCCGACCGACGCTGCAGGTCGTGCCACCCATCCCCGATCGGCGCTGCAAGTCACTCCACCTCAATTAACAGCAACATCAACAGCACAGACCGGCGGCAGCAGCAGCGCGTGGCTAGCAGCTGCAATCTCCGGCAACAACGTCTGGCAGCTGTAATCTCCGGCAACAAAGGGAGTATACATCTGGTAGTGTGTTATCTAAACTCCGTTTTATTTACTTCTGGTATAGTTTGGTCTTCGATTTGCCTTTTACGTTCTTGTTCTCTACCTTGTATGTCATGTAACCATTCTCAGAATTGGGTAATTGATAGGTGGTGTTTAGCATGATTTGGACTTTCTGTTGAGGTGCTTTGGTGGATCAAAATTTTGCTATTGGTGTTGCCTAAATTACATAATTTGAGTGTTCTAAATTTTTTCAAAGTAAATAAACAAATATATATGAATTCATAATCAAAATCATAGTTATGTGATTATTATATTCCTAATACATTTCATATTTCACCTTAGAAATTTATATTCAAGAATTGTTGAAGGTAGATGTGAATTTATTATGGTACACTATCTGGAATTTATTTTTATTTTTAAAAAGAAAAAACTTATAGCCTTGTTGTCATGAGTTCATTTTGTCTCCCATAAGAATATTGCTTTACTCTTATAGCATGATGCTTCTATAATTAGAATCTCATTTATCCATCAACTATTACCAAGTTCAATCTAAAAAGGTTGATACAAGCTTCTTTCATCAAAGTAGGAGATAAGGTTTGGTATTTCTAAATTTTATAGCGTGTTTGTGTCCAATATAGGGCTTCTAAATAAGGTTAAAATGGTATAGTATTAGGCTAGAATAATTTGAAAATGACCTAAAAGCTCTTAAGGAAAATAATTATCGACCTCACTCACGGCCCAACCCACTGCCCATTGGTAAGACTACGAACCGTCCTAGTTGGTCGTGAGTGAGATCAGAGACCACCCATTTGTGGACCCCCAACGACGAACTACACTTACAGCTTGTGGGTCCATCAACGGACCGTGAACCACGACTGTATGTCCCAACTCTTGGCCTAAAAAATCTCTCTACATCTGGGTTTCACCTACATGAACTATCTACGACTTGTGTATTGATTGACAGACCATCTTGGTGACCCATCACAAAATACATAAATTTTTTTGAAAATTCTAACTTGTCAATCATGCCACCACAATTGGATCCTCGCCCCACAAACCGGCCGTAGGTGGTGTCGTCTGTGCTGGCACCAGGTCGGTGAAAAACATAAATTTTCCCCTTCTCAAATTCGAGGTGTTACATCAAGTGATGATTGAACCTAGTATAATCCACCAATAGGTATGACAACCCGTACCCAAAACGATAAGTAAAGAGCATAACACTACTAAAAAAATAGTGAATACCGACCTACAAATACCGACCTCCAAAGGTCGATATTCCTTGTAATTCTGACCTAAAACCGACATCCCATCTTAGGTCGGAAAAAGCTTGGTCGCTATTCAATACCGACCTCTCGAGGTTAGTTTTTATTTTAAGTCAAAAAATTCATTATTTTATTTTCTGACTTCCTGAGGTCAGTTTTATATATTTATTTATTTATTATTTTTATTATTTCCGACTTTCTGAGGTCAGAATATTTATTTCTCATATTTTGGAATACCGACATCCGGATGTCGGTATTTGTTAATTTTTTTATTTTTAATATAATCTTAATTTTTGAATTCCGACCTCTGGAGATCGGTATTTTTATTTTTCATTTTTGAGATTCTGACCTCCGGAGGTCGGTATTCTTGTTTTTTATTTTTAAGATTCTAACCTCCGGAGGTCGGTATTTTTATTTTTGTATTTTTGAAATTCTGACCTCCGAAGGTCGGTAATTTTATTTTTGTATTTTTTAAATTCTGACCTCCGGAGGTCGGTATTTTATTTTTGTATTTTTGAAATTCCGACCTCCGGAGGTCAGTATTTTTATTTTTGTATTTTTGAAATTCTGACCTCCGGAGGTCGGTAATTTTATTTATGTATTTTTTAAATTCCGACCTCTGGAGGTCAGTATTTTTATTTTTTTAGTTTTGGAATTCAGACCTCCGGAGGTTGATATTTTTATTTTTTTATTTTTGAAATTCTGACCTCCAGAGGTCGGTTTTCTGCTACAAAACTGGCAATAAATTGCTGCATTTTAGTTGCCCACCTGCATATTTATACCAAAACAACCCAAAGAATTCCAAATAAACTTCATCCAACCAAAACAACACAATATTTTCAACATATACGTTAAACTATTTCAAAATAAACTTCATCCAACTTCAAAATAAACCAAAATACAATCAAACAATTCCAAAATATAGAAGTCTAAAATGTCAAATAGATACAACTACTCCTCATCACCCTGATCACTCTCCTTATCAGACTTATCATTCTCATCACCCTCTTGATCAGATCCATCACTGCTGGCCGGACATGGAGGAAGAATATTTCCTGATTCAAAAAGAAAAGTTAGTTGGGCCTGAAGCGCTGCATACAACCTCTTCAATCTTGGTATAAGAGGTAAATAATGCATCACCTTAATAGCAAGTTTCTTTCCGGTCGAACCAGTCTTATAGCGAGGGTGACTACAAAACTTACAAGACTCTAGATTGACATCCTCCTTATAGTATAACATGCAACCTTTTTCACAACAATCAGTTCTTATCGAGGAGAGTCCTAACTTAGACACCAATGCATTTTCTTTAAAATAAGAATCAGGAATCTCTACATTGGGATCAACTAATTCCCTCATAAGATCTATCATAGAGTCCATTGCTCCTTGAGACATATTATTGTCAGATTTGATACTTAACAATCTAACTGCAACAGATAATTTAGAGTGTTGACTCCCGTTGTACAAAGGACTACTACAATTATGCAATTGTTCATAAAAGATGTTTGCTTCTTCTACATTTCCTCCTTGTTCAAAATCAGAATGCATCCCAAAAGCATCATCAACCATATATGACATTCAAGAACCTTGGAAATAATTATGCTCGGTAGATCTACTACTTTCACCGACAACAAAGTTATTAAACATAGTGTCACTTTCAACCTCACCATGACTAGTCCAAACTGTATACCATGGTTTGAATCCATTCAGCATAAGATGCATAGCAACAGTCTCTGTTGTATGATATCTCACATTTTCACAATTAACACATGGACACCTAATCAATTTTGAAGTTAAAAAATCATCAAGTGTCTTTGCATGATTTATAAATCTAGTGACACCTTCTGCGAATTCTGGAATCATACCCTCTCGACCAGGATTGTTTCTATTATACATCCAACTACGATCAGGATCCATCTACACAAACAATAATGATAATTTTAATTCCAACACCTAAATAACATTTGAACTTATTTATTTTAATTTATTTTAATTCCAACAACTAAATCCACCAACTAAACGACATTATTTATTTTAACTTATTTAAACAACATAACAACTTTAACTAGTTTAGTTTTGGCTTAATTCCAACAAATAAATTCACTAACTAAACGACATTATTTATTTTAAATTATTTAAAAAACTTAACAACTGTTTAACTTTAACTACATTAGTTTTGACTTAATTCCAACAACTAAATTCAATAACTAAACGACATCATTTATTTTAACTTATTTAAACAACTTAACAACTTTTTAACTTTAACTACATTAGTTTTGACTTAATTCCAACAACCAAATTCACTAACTAAACCACATTATTTATTTTAACTTATTTAAACAACTTAACAACTTTTTAACTTTAACTACATTAGTTTTGACTTAATTCCAACAACTAAATTCACTAACTAAACGACATTATTTATTTTAACTTATTTAAACAACTTGTTTATTTTAACTACATTAGTTTTGACTGAATTCCAACAACTAAATTTACAAACTAAACCACATTATTTATTTTGACTTATTTAAACAAGTTAACAACTTTTTAACTTTAACTACATTAGTTTTGACTTAATTCCAACAACTAAATTCACTAACTAAACCACATTATTTATTTTAACTTATTTAAACAACTTAACAACTTTTTAACTTTAACTACATTAGTTTTGACATAATTCCAACAACTAAATTCACTAACTAAACGGCATTATTTATTTTAACTTATTTAAACAAATTAACAACTTTTTAACTTTAACTACATTAGTTTTGACTTAATTCCAACAACTAAATACACTAACTAAACCACATTATTTATTTTAACTTATTTAAACAACTTAACAACTTTTTAACTTTAACTACATTAGTTTTGACTTAATTCCAACAACTAAATTCACTAACTAAACGAGATTATTTATTTTAACTTATTTAAACAACTTAACAACTTTAATAGTTTAGTTTTGACTTAATTCCAACAACTAAATCGACCAACTAAACAACATTATTTATTTTAACTTATTTAAACAACTTAACAACTTTAACTAGTTTAGTTTTGACTTAATTCCAACAACTAAATCGACCAACTAAATGACATTATTTATTTTAACTTATTTAAACAACTTAACAACTTTAACTAGTTTAGTTTTGACTTAATTCAAACAACTAAATTCACTAACTAAATGACATTATTTATTTTAACCTATTTAAACAACTTAATAACTTTTTAACTTTAACTACATTAGTTTTGACTTAATTCCAATAACTAAATTCACTAACTAAATGACATTATTTATTTTAACTTATTTAAACAACTTAACAACTTTTTAACTTTAACTACATTAGTTTTGACTTAATTCCAACAACTAAATTCACTAACTAAACGAGATTATTTATTTTAACTTATTTAAACAACTTAACAACTTTAATAGTTTAGTTTTGACTTAATTCCAACAACTAAATCGACCAACTAAACACATTATTCCTAAATTAAAAGCTAAGTGTCAACACTAGATGGAAACAAATTGATCTTGCAAGAAAATCAATTTTGTCATCAATAGGATCAACTAGTGTTGGTATTTATACTTAACAAACACATTATTCCTAAATTAAAGCTAAGTGTCAACACTAGATGGACACAAATCGATCTTGCAAGAAAATCAATTCTGTCATCAATAGGAACAACTAGTGTTGGTACTTATGCTTAACAAACACATTATTCCTAAATTAAAGCTAAGTGTCAACACTAGATGGACACAAATCGATCTTCCAAGAAAATCAATTTTGTCATCAATAGGATCAATTAGTGTTGGTACTTATGCTTAACAAACACATTATTCCTAAATTAAAGCTAAGTGTCAACACTAGATGGACACAAATCAATCTTCCAAGAAAATCAATTTTGTCATCAGTAGGATCAACTAGTGTTTGTACTTATGCTAAACAAACACTCGATGGACACAAACAAATTATCACAATATTTAAACTAAGTATCAATACTAGAAGGACACAAAAACATTATAAAAAGAAATTGTACTTGAACTTTAGAAATTTAGAAACACCAAACCTTATCTCCTACTTTGATGAAAGAAGCTTGTATCAACTTTTTTTAATGTTGAGCTTCCCCAGTTGCCTAGCCCGCAAAATCAACTCTTTCAACACTAGAAAAAGATTCAATAATTATTAGTTACTACATGGCACAAACACACAGCAACATCGAGATTCGTCAAGTACTTATTTCCTAAATACGAGCCAATTTGAAAACAAGCATCAACATAGAAAAAGAAAGAACACCCACATGAATAGATATCTTTTTGGAATTCAAACTTTAACATTTGTGGTATTGGAATACATACTTTTCTAAAATAAAGCCGCGTTTCAGTGAGTATTTTTAGCTTTACGGTAATGTATGTATAGAGTAGCCACCATAAGTCAATCTTTGTCCGTTGACCAGTCTATATTTTCACACTAATTTGGTCAACATTATGACCCAATAAAGAAAAGTAGAGAAGAAATTGCAAGGCCTGTACCTGTTAGATTCAGCAACTTTCTTTTTGTTCTTTTATACACAAGTATTCAACTTTTTTAGATGTTGAGCTTCCTCAGTTGCCTAGCACGAAAAGAAACAATTTATAATTTCTTTATTGATCATTATAGAGAGATTTCAGTCATTATTAACATTTGACAATTAGTAAACAAGTTTGTGTTGTTTTTTCTTTTTCTTAATAATTCAAAATAGGTTTCTCCTAGCCATTCTCACAGAAGCTATTCTAAGATGGAGTTGAGCTTGAGTTGTCTTTTTTGTTTCAGTGATACTCCTAAACTTTTTAAAATTTTGATTTTGATTGGAAGTTAGAACTTTGGTTTCTAAAGTTTTTCAAATTTTGATTTTGGTTGGAAGTTGGAACTTTGGTTTTCCGATCTGTGAACTTTGAAAGTTAAAATGAGATATACTAGAATCATTAAAATGAGATATACTAGAATTGTTAAACAATCAAGAGTTACGGAATAATTAAGTGCTAATTGGAGGAGATTGTAGTTAGAATCAATTCAGCCAATATAGAGAATTCAAACTAGCAAATTTAATCCTATAAAGATATATTAAATCACATTCACAGAGAAAAGAGATAACACTTGTCTATAACTTATTACAATCACATTTGACATTATAATCACATTAGACATATTAACAAGGATAGTTAAAAAAATTCTAACAGTAGCATTTTAAGCAAGCTGAAATTTGATAACACGACGCCCAACACAGATTAGCAATGCGACCAGACGAGTGGAACAGTTTGAAACTAAACAAGATGCAGCTAGGAAGACCAAAATAGTAGTAACAACTTTTAGTTTTGAAATACACTTTCAACATCCACAAAGAGGAATGACACTCCAACTTTTTTGTGGATTTCAATTGTGTGCATCTGCCAAATTCATTCACAATTGACAATGAAGTTTGTTTGTATTTCCCCAATCATCTCTCTAATCTAAAGCCCAAACGCTACTGTACATACTTATTAAAATTTAAAATGTGTTCTAGTTTAAACAGGAGGGCTATCCAAACCATACTTCGTGTGCTGAAACCAACGAACAATTGAAATAGTGTAAAGGGGTTGCAGACCGAGACTAACCGTGATGAGAGTAGGCGAAGACAGTTCTCTAAGTGTAGATATGGTCACCTGATTCTATCTCATTCCTTTCTACTTTGTGAGTGAGCAGACCCATCTCTTTCCCTCTCTACAATCGACAGAGTTAGATGAAAATGAGAGTAGACGAAGACAGTTCCAGTCACATTCTATGGAGCAGCTAACGAGAGAGAGAGGTGTGGCTACGCCGGGTTCGTTAGTTGGAAAGGGGAGAGGAGAGGGGAACGGAGGAGGAGGCGGCTGCTCAAAGCCTGCCGCTTCGCACGACTCACCGGAGCTATTGGAGACGAGAGAGGCCGCTGCGGTTGCTTTTCTTTGAGAGGTTTTTAAGGGTTTGGGTCTTTTAGATTGAAATAGGAAAGTGGGGAAGATTCAATTTGACCATTGATTAGATGAAGATGGACTACTAGGATTTGATCTTGAATTTTGATAGATGGTTGAGATTAAATGGAAATTAGTCTTGAAAAAAAATTGAGACAAGAATAGGCTAACTTTGAAATCAACAAGTGGCTATAATTGAAATAAGAATTTGAATTGAAGTGGCTAGAATTGAAACAGATTGAATAAGAAAGGACTAGAATTGAAATACAATCGAATATATTAGGCGAGTTCAATGATTTAAGAGAAGATTAAGGAGATGCTATTCAATTAATAAAATATTACACATATTAAAGAATTTTCATATAATTAAACACACCTAAATTTTAAAAACATTTAAATAAATAAGTAAAGTAATTATTTCAAGTTTAACTATCGATAAATATTATAATTTAATAATAATTTCTATAAATTATTGCTTACTAAAATATATAATTTTTATCCAAAATCAATTACAATTTTAAATCCAAAATATGTTTTGAAAATACGTTTTAATCGAATAGCACTTCCAAATGAAAGGGTTGTAGGTCGATTAAATTGGGTGTCAACAAATATCACAAAATCATCACTAACCGACAGAGCTCGATATATATATATATATATATATATATATATATATATATATATATATATAAAATTTAACTACACATCAACAGAAGTTTAATTTTATCGATCAATTTAATTTTATAAATTTAAATTATATACCTCCTAATTATATAAATTTAATTTTATCGATCAACAGAAGTTTATCAATATCAAATTTAATATATAAATCTCCTTGAAATGATCATCGATACTTCTTTAATTGATAATGCATTTCATATCTGAACCACTAATATATAAGACTTGATTTGTTAAACTACTCGAGGAGTATATAATCAACGTATCTCATACTCTGATGAATTATCCTTTACATGTCATTGCCTACGATATGATCAATATACTTGACATCCATTCAAGATCGAATGTAATAATCTTGATAGAACTTGCTTTGCACTGTACTTTACGATGTTCATTGTCTATTTCATAAAATGAGATAAGACATTGAAGGCTATACGTACAAATAATTAAACAATCAATTATAAATACAAAATTTAATTAATTGTTATCATGACATTTCTACGAGTATCATCTCACATTTCATACTCGGATAGATTATATGTTAGCTCTTCACCTCTACATCATTACACGAGATATTAAGTTCATGATTTGATGACGAACTGAAAGAATTTGTACATTACTCTACAAATATATGTATAATTATCTCCTTATTCATATCAACATTGTTTCATGCTGTAAATATATTGATTATTGATATTTTTTGTTTATTCCACGAATTCTAATTTTTTATTTATAAAAGTATATAAAATTGTTACACTTTTTAAACACAATTAATTGTAGGTGTAAAATAAAAATTTAGTATTATGTGCAATAGCAAAATTATGATTAATAAGAATATTTTAAACAAACCGACCTTTGGATGTCGCTTTTATTAAAAGTAATTATATTTAATAAAAAATACCGACCTGATGAGGTCGGTATCATATTAAATTTTAAGATAAATAAAAAAGCAATCATGTTAATTAAATAATATTGATATCGGGAGGTCGGTATTTTAAATTAATTTATTTTTTAACTTAGATTAAACTGTCATCCGGAGGACAATTTATTTAAAGTTAATTGAAAATATTAATTTATTAATTTTCTTGAAGTCACTATATAATTATTTTAATGAAAATTAATATAATTACATACTATTTAATTTTACCGACTTTCGGAAGTTGGTATTATAATTGTTTTGGTTTTTATTTTACAGAAAACCGTCCTCCGGAAGACGATTTAAATAAAATTAAATCAAAATATTTCTCAAATTCATTTTTTAAATTTAATTGACAAAATAATACCGACATCAAGAGATCAATTTTTATTACAATCATTTTTCCGGGCAAAATTCCGACCTCCTAAGGTCGGAATTTGGTTTTTCCGCTTTATTTTGCATAAAAGCCAACTACTTGTTGTCAGTTTTCATATCGACATAGTTTCATACTCTAAATATGGATTATTGATCTAACTTTTTATTTATAAAAGTATACAAAATTGTTACACTTTTTTAAACAAGTAATTGTAGGTGTAAAATGAAAATTTAGGAGTATTATGCTAGCAAAATTATGATTAATAGGAACATTTTAAACAAACCGACCTCTGGAAGTCGCTTTAATTAAAAGAAATTAGATGAAATAAAAATACCGACCTCATGAGGTCGGTATTTTATAGTAATTTATTTTTTAACTTATATAAAACCATCATCCGGAGATGATTTATTTAAAGTTAATTGAAAATATTAATTTATTAATTTTTTGGAAGCCACTATATAAATATTTTAATGAAAATTAATTTGATTAAATAATATTTAATTTTACCGACTTCTGAAAGTCGATATTATAATTTTTTTTTATTTTACACAAAATCGTCCTCCGAAATACGATTTAAATAAAATTAATTCAAAATATTTGTCAATTTTGTTTTTAATATTTAATTGAGAAAAAATAAAATATTTTTATTTATTTATTTATTTAATACCGACATCAAGAGATCAGTTTTTATTGTAATTCATTTTTTCGGGCTTGGTAGTGTGGTGTGGCGTGGCGCAGGGATGGCGGTGGGTCGGGGTGAGAGAGGACTGAGAGTGGAGTGAGAGATGACTTAGGGTTTTGATATTATCATTCTTTTTTTAAGAGAAGTGTTTAATTTACCGACCACGGGATGTCGATATTATTTAAATAAAATAATAATTTAATTATACCGACCTCTTAAGGTCGGTATTTATTAATTTATTTTAATATAAACTCATCTGTTGAGGTTGATTTTATTAATTAAAATTACATATATAAATTAAAATTACATTATATATATATATATATATATATATATATATATAAATTTAATTTAACTATACATCAACAAAAGTTTAACTTAATAAATTTAATTTTATCGATCAACAAATTAAAGTTTATCAATATCAAATTTAATATATAAATCTCCTTGAATTGATCATCGTTATTTCTTTAATTGATAATGTATTTCATATCTGAACCACTAATATATAAGACTTGATTTGTTAAACTACTCAAGGAGTATATATAATTAATCAACGTATTTCATACTCCGATGAATTGTCCTTTACATGTCATCATTGCCTACGATATAATCACTATACTTGACATCTATTCAAGATCGAACGTATATAATAATATTATCTCGCATTTTATACTCGAATAGATTATATGTTAATTAGCTCTTCACCTGTACATCATGACATGATATATTAAGTTCATCATTTGACAACAGACTGATAGAATTTGTACATTACTCTACAAATATAAGTATAATTATCTCTTAATTCATATCAACGTAGTTTCATACTCTAAATATGGATTATAGATATTTTTTTATTTATTCCACGAATTCTAACTTTTTATTTATAAAAGTATACAAAATTATTACACTTTTTTAAACAATTAATTGTAGGTGTAAAATGAAAATTTAGTATTATGCTAGAAAAATTATGATTTACAGGAACATTTTAAACAAACCGACCTCCGGATGTCGCTTTTATTAAAAGTAATTAGATGAAATAAAAATACTGACCTCATGAGGTCGGTATTTTATATTAATTTATTTTTTAACTTATATAAAACCGTCATCCGGAAGACGATTTATTTAAAGTTAATTGAAAATATTAATTTATTCATTTTCTGGAAGCCACTATATTAATATTTTAATGTAAATTAATTTAATTACATACTATTTAATTTTACTGACTTCCGTAAGTCGGTATTATAATAATTTTTTGTTTTTTATTATACGCAAAACCGTCCTCCGAAAGACGATTTAAATAAAATTAAATCAAAATATTTCTCAATTTTTTTATATATTTAATTGAGAAAAAAAAAATACTGTTATTTATTTATTTTATTTAATACCGACATCAAGAGGTCGGTTTTTATTGTAATTCATTTTTTTCGGGAAAATTTCCGACCTCCAGAGGTTGGTATTTTGAGTTTTGTATTTTTAAAATTCTGACCTCCGAAGGTCGGTAATTTTATTTTTGTAGTTTTTAAATTCTGACCTATGGAGATCGGTATTTTATTTTTGTATTTTTGAAATTCTGACCTCTAGAGGTCGGCAATTTTATTTTTGTATTTTTTAAATTTCGACCTCTGGAGGTCAGTATTTTTATTTTTGTATTTTTGAAATTCTGACCTCCGGAGGTCGGTAATTTTATTTTTTATTTTACGCAAAACAGTCCTCCAAAAGACGATTAAAATTAAATCAAAATATTTCTCTTTTTTTTTTATATATTTAATTGAGTAAAAAAATAAAATATTGTTACTTATTTATTTTTCGGGAAACATTCCAACCTCGAGAGGTCGGTATTTTGTTTTCCTGCTTTATTTTGCATAAAAACTGACTACTTGTAGTCGATTTTCATATCAACATAGTTTCATACTCTAAATATGGATTATTGATGTTTGTGGTTTATTCCACGTATTCTAACCTTTTATTTATAAAAGTATACAAAATTGTTGAACTTTTTTAAACAATTAATTGTATGTGTAAAATGAAAATTTAGTATTATGCTAGCAAAATTATGATTAATAGGAACATTTTAAACAAACCGACCTCCAGATGTCGCTTTTATTAAAGTATTTGGATGAAATAAAAATACCAACCTCATGAGGTTGGTATTTTATATTAATTTATTTTTTAATTTATATAAACCGTCATCCTGAAGATGATTTATTTAAAGTTAATTGAAAATATTAATTTACTAATTTTATGGAAGTCACTATATAAATATGTTAATGAAAATTAATTTAATTACATACTATTTAATTTTACCAACTTCCAGAAGTCGGTATTATAATATTTTTTGTTTTTTTTTTTAAGCAAAACCGTCCTCCGAAAGACGATTTAAATAAAATTAAATCAAAATATTTCTCAATTTATTTTATATATTTAATTGATAAAAATAAAATATTGTTATTTATTTATTTTATTTAATACCGACATCAAGAGGTCGGTTTTTATTGTAATTCATTTTTTTCCAGGAAAAATTCCGACCTCTAGAGGTCGGTATTTTGTTTTCCTGCTTTATTTTGCATAAAAACTGACTACTTGTAGTCGGTTTTTATATCAATGTAGTTTCATACTCTAAATATGGATTATTGATGTTTTTGGTTATTCCACATATTCTAACTTTTATTTATAAAAGTATACAAAATTGTTAAACGTTTTTAAACAATTAATTGTAGGTGTAAAATGAAAATTTAATATTATGCTAGCAAAATTATGATTAATAGGAACATTTTAAACAAACTGACCTCTGGATGTCGCTTTTTATTAAAGTATTTGGATGAAATAAAAATATCAACCCCATGAGGTCGGTATTTTATATTAATTTATTTTTTTATTTATATTAGCCGTCATCCGGAAGATGATTTATTTAAAATTAATTGAAAATATTAATTTATTAATTTTATGGAAGTCACTATATAAATATTTTAATGAAAATTAATTTAATTACATACTATTTAATTTTACCGACTTCCGGAAGTCGGTATTATAATATTTTTTTGTATTTTATTTTACGCAAAACCGTCCTCCGGAAGACAATTTTAATAAAATTAAACCAAAATATTTCTCAATTTTGTTTTTTATATTTAATTGAGAAAAAAATAAAATATTGTTATTTATTTATTTTATTAATACCGACATCAAGAGGTCGGTTTTTCTTGTAATTCATTTTTCCAGGGAAAAATTCCAACCTCCAAAGGTCGGAATTTTGTTTTCCCGCTTTATTTTGCATAAAAACCAACTACTTGTAGTCGATTTTCTAAAATTTTTTAAATTTTTTATTCTTTTTAAAAATACCGACCTCCGGAGGTTAGAAATTACCGACCTCCATTTGAGGTCGGTAATTTTTAAGTCCGTATTCACTATTTTTTTAGTAGTGTAAGGGTAGAACTAAAAAGAATTAACAGTAGACTTTAATATAAGACAAATGCAGAAGCAAGCAAAAATCTATATATACAAGGGAATCCCTTTCAGAACCTAGAAACTATAAGTACAGAGCTTTCTAATATGAAAATACTAGTACCAAAAGTAGACAACCTATAGGGGAATATGGTATCTTACTCCCACACTGAAAAGAGATGTCCTTACTTGCCAAGGCAAAGGACTGAGGTTCTAGCTTATGTGGATCCACTAGTAATGTCACTTAAGAAAACCTACAGGGGCACAAATTTAGGGACAAAGAGTATTCTACTTGAGACCCGACCTCGACAAATTGGAGAGCCACCATCTCAATATCTTCTCAATGCTAAGTAAAATTTCCAACAAAATTAGTCATAAACATAAGCATATCAGCATCCATGAAAAAAGTAGAATTGAATTACTAATCCAAGAAAAAAAAGACATCATCGAATAGCTCCTTAAATTTTTTGAATCATGCATGAGTGAGAAAACCTTTCACCGGTATCCCTTAGTGTTAAAAACCTTTAGCAATTTCATTGATGTCAATCCTATAGCAGCCTAGATCATCAAAAAATCTTTTTCATAAATCATGATTATCATTCATGAAAAATCAATCATATATTAAAAAATTATTCATAAATTCATGCCCTTCTATTGTTCAAAGTCAAAATAAGAGAGCATGCATAAAATTACATGGAATTAGTTAAAAGCATTTAATTGAGTCTAAATCATCCAAATAAGATCATAACCAATCAATTCAATCCATACAAACAGAACCCACAAGGATTTTAATGAAGATCTAAACATCTTAATTCAAATTGACTTGAAGAGATTTAGAAACCTGTGAGCTCAATGGGTGAATGAAACTCATTGATGAAGTTGTACATACCTTGAGAACAAAGACTGAAATAAATGTGAAAAGGAGACTTGACTTGAAACCTTAGCTTCTTCATCCTTGCGCCTTGAGAGAGAAACTTTGAGAGAATTTGGGGATTTTGGGATAATGATGATTGGGTAGATTTATGGGTAAATCAATTATATTTTATAGTCTAAATGACGTAGTATAGGAATTAGCGGCATAGGAAAAGATCAAAATACCCTTTAAAATAATATTCGGTCAACCTTACGGTTGAGACCTATGGACCATCGAAATTCCTATGGATCGTACTAGTCAACCAAAGGTCGAGTGCCTAAGCCTAAATTTTGGTACGATTCCTACAACTCGTTCCTATGAACCATCAAACTTCCTATGTTCCATAGACCCCATCCGTAAACCTCAACTTTCAACTCAAAATTTCACTAAGTCGGGGTTCTTTCCAGGGAACCTTCCTATGATCCGTCGTCCATGCAATTGACTGTCCTAATCAATCGTAGAATGGGTTACTAGGAATTTATTTCCAAATTATATTTCCCACTTCCTACGAGTCTGGTCTATGACCTATAGAACTTTCTATGAAACGTAGACTAGTCTTGTAGACTTGATCTAGTAGCCCTATTTTGGCGTTCTTTTCCTTTTATAGAAATTTGAGGTGTCATAGTTCTAGATCAAGCTCCACTTTTCAGAGATAATTGTGTTGACCAAGAATAGTGACCAAAGTCAAATCTTGGCTTAAGCTTCATTGTTAAAATGTATTTTGGTAGTCCCTAAATACAATGCACCAGCCTAAAATGTCCCTTCCAAAGCTGATGAAAACATCAAAATTGTATTCTGAGGCTTTCTTTCTAAACCTTTGACAGATGTTAACTAGTTAAGTTTCAAAGGCTCCAAAATACAGAAACTTACATAAAACCCAAACGAACAACCCAATGACCATACTGTCAGTCCCAGGGGTCCCCACAAGAACTACCTAAATGTTGAAAATATCAGAATACATAGAAAACAACATTGAGGATCGTTACAGTATCCTTATTTATTTTATTTTTCTAATATTTTCTATGTTCATTCTAAAATGAGTTCTAGTAGCAATAAAAGGATAGGAAAGCTTTGTAATAAATCAACAAAGTATAAGTATATCCGCAAAACATCTGGAGTCGATAAGAGAAATGTTGGTGTTGTCGGTTTTGGCCTTAACTCTGAAAAAAATTGATGAATGGTTTGTTTGAGATAGGAGGTTTTAGAACAATGGGGAAAAATCATTATTGGGAAGATGCCATGAGTTCCTCAAAGTCCAATTTAGAAATCCTGGGAAAACAAGGATAGTACTTGTGGTCATCCAATTGTTATGAAAAATTGGAGTTGTGTAACAATGTTGGATCATCTAATCAATTGTATTTTCCTAAAGATGAAAATGATATACAAGATTTTTTTCATGATGAGTATTTGATGAGCATACTAATGAATGAAAAATGAATTATGACGAGTGCAAAAAATTTTTTTGTTTAAGAAACTCTTTGAATGGCTCGAAAAATTGAATATTCACACAATTGGTTATCATATGAGACAACAACATTGTCCAGCCTGCTAAGGTCGTTCACGTGCACTTAGCTGATTCACATGGTGGCACTCATTGATATCCGATAAAAAAACAAAAGGTGGATCAAGGTTTAACTTGCACAGAGAGCTTGCTTAACTTTTAGAGGAGGAGTTGTGTATGACACGAATACATGTGTATTTAAGCTAGATCAAGGTTTATGAATTTATGTTCTTTTGCGTGAAAAGTATATCAATACATATTTTAACTTATAATTTAGTATTGACATATGGTTATTTTATTGAGCCCTATAAATAAAGAAAATTCATGCCTTTGAAGTTATGTTGGTTAAATTGCATACTCTATTCAAATTTTTTGATTTTTTCATGATCAATTGTCCATTTAGTTTTTATGTTCCACGTGTTTAAGAACACTCCATATAAAGTATCTATCATTTCCATACCAGATTTCATTATTTATGAGCTATTCAAATTATTATTATTAGACCAATATGATTTATAACATTTATGAATTTTTTTATAACCCATACGTATTATTAATATTCAAGATGTTTGGGGTGTTTTATTGGAATAAAATACTTTAGTAAAAAATTATTCATAAATAGAAAAGAATATGAAAAGTTTCTCAATGGATGAAAGTTGAGATGTAATGAGACTTCTTATAAACTTTTATCCTTTAATTTAGCTAACCTTGAAAGGTAGATGAGGTAAGGTGATGTATGATTTTATAAATTCTATTCCTTTAATTTATCTAACCTTAAAAGGTAAATCAGATAAGGATATGTATGAATTTATAAACTAATTAAACAATGATATGAATGATTTCATAAACTATTCTCCTTTCATTTATCTAATCTAAAAAAGGTAAATCAACATATTTAAGTTTAAACATATTTATAAACTAATTACATGTGTATTTAAGCTAGATCTAGTTTAAACATATATAAGTTTGTCTTCGTGAATAGTATATAAATATATATATATATATATATATATATATATATATATATATTTTAACCTGTAATTTAGTATTTCCATATGGTTATCTCTGTAAGCCCTATAATTAAGGAAAATTCATGTATTTGAAGTTGTTTTGATTATATTGCATACTCTATTCATAATTATTGAATTTTTCTTTATTAATTGTACATTCAGTATTTTGGTTCGACGTGTTTAGGGACACTCCATATAAATTTTATATTATTTCAATATAAAATTTTAATATTTATGATGTCACGACCCAAAAATGTGGTGACACTTGTCTATTTCCCCAAACACAAGTTAGTGATGTGATCAACCGCTATTTGTTTATCGTTCTCATGCTCAGAAAAAACAATTTTATCGTGTCCTTTGCAAATATATTTTTAAAGGTACTTCACAACTTTTATGTAGTACATATTTCGACATTCATAGGACAATTTAACTTGGCAAGTAAAAATGGATTGTATGGTACGACCCTGGAGTTATCAAGATATTGCCCTCTAACTTTTATAAGTTCTCCTATGTGTTGTCTTTTGTAAATGGTATATGAGTTTTTTCCTCTTAATGTTTGTTCAAAAATATCTTTAGGATATTTAAATTTACAGTAGCCTTTACTTTTAGGACATGGATTTGTAGGATTTAAATGACCACAAGGACCATGCATCATATGATGCACAACAACTGAATGTAAGTAAGCTTCTTTGTTAGAATCAGGTAATTCCACACGAATAATTATGTCGTATGACTCAGGTGTCAACAATTTATATTCATTAAAAAGAATTATCAGGAAATGTGCATGTGGGAGACCACCTTTCTGGAATTCTATATTATACATAAATTCAACAACCTTTCCGAAGGCATTTCTTTTTAATATATTAGGTTTTAGTTCTTCGACTTTCCCTCGAAATATTCTACTAATAAAATCAGGTTTGTTTGTGCCTCATCAGTAGATAACAATCGTTCTTTTATTTCAGGCCACATTGGATTACAAGTCATTGTTAGAAATAAATCAGGTTATTTGAAATGTTGTACCAAAGTGATAGCGTGAATATATCGCTGACGCATATCTATTGGTCTTGCAATAAATGTGACAGGGCAGAATGTTTGTTTATCAACTTTAGTAGCATCTCTTTCAACATGTTTTAAGACATCAAGAAGACCTTGGAAAACTTCGATTCGAAATAAGTCTGGATTGAAGAAAAAGAAATCTGGCCTTTGTGTTTCAAAATTTATGAATACATCAACGATATATTGTTAGAAAATTCTTCCAGTGTGTAAGTGTTCATCATTTTCATCATCTCGCATTTGAATTTTGAAACAATAATATTCATGGCAAGAGACATTGTTTCTTTTTTTCTTTTGTTGTTCGAGCACTTCAGCTTCCATATCAAGGAAGTTATCTATTGTACACATGTTTTAACACTTGGTAAGTATTCCCATTAAAATTAGACATAACAGCTTGTTGTATTCATTGCCTGTAGTATTTTCTTAATACCACAATTCCACCCATCTTGACCATATGGAAATAACAGTGGATATTGTAAGGGACCATAGCATCTATAGTAGTAGTTAACTAATTGGCTTTTATTACTGTGAGGATAAATTCGAATATGATGTTTCAATATAGTATGTTCTCCTTCATCAACCTAAATTGTTGAAACTTCTTATATAGTAGGTAGGTTATACTCGTTGATCTAAACTTGAATAACATTTCAGTGCAATGTAAAATTGTGATAGTTCTGGTACATCAGTTAGAGATTTCTGGAAGAATGAGTAAGCATTAACTTGCAATACATTCAACAATTTTATTATCATAGTTTCCTGATCTAGTGGAAGAAGCAATTCTATTTGCCACCTCATTTTCATTGTCTTGGAAGTATAGTGATATGTTTTTTCCTTTTCCAGTTGTAGGGTAATAATCATCAATGAGATGGTATATTTTTCCTTGAACTCTAAAGGTATAAATACCATGTTATCTCTTAGCCAAATCTTTTTCATAGTTTACCCCAAGCGAAGTAAAAAAGAACATATTTTTGTATATCCTAACATACGTTTGAAACTGTTGAGACTCTTCAGAAGAATTTAAAAATAAATCTCGTAGTTCTGTAGGCCTTTTGTGTGATGTAAGCTTAATTGAGCCATTATCGCAACAAATTCGAGGCAATTCATACTGAAATCTTTTTGCATCACAAAATTTAAAATTTGGGAGAACTTTGAGAGGTGTATACTTAGATTGAGATTCATTAACATTTATGTGACGACCTCTGTTGGGCCTACTTCCTAAATATCACAAAATTGGTTAGAGGTGAAAGGAAAATAGTGAATACTAATCTTTGTAAGAAAAATAGCGATAAAGACAAACCTATATTTGATACTGTAACACCCTAGATTCAAGAATGATCTAATACCAGATTTTTCTAATGTTGCAGGTGCCACCAATAGAGGCCACCCACGGCCCGTGGGTGGGACCATGGACCGTAGGTGATGCACTATAAGAAAAGTGTGAATTACATGGGGATTTTACTGGGGATTAGTATGAAAATTTGTAGGAAAATAAGTTTCCTATGGATTTTCATACTAATCCCTAGGAAAATCCACATGTAATTTACATTTTTCTTGTAATGGTGGTTGATCACCTCAGCACCTCCCAGAAATGTTCCAGAAAGTACTGCACCATGATGGCACCTACGTACCGTCGGTCAATGTGCCTAGGTTGGCAAAGTCAACTTAGGGGTAATTGGGTCTTTTCCTAATTATTTTATCCCTAAACTACGTAGTTTTGGTCAGTTTTAGGCTTATATCCTATTCAGAACCTGCCCTAAACGATTAATCACCAAAACTTAGAGAAAAGGAGGAGAGAGAGCTGCCAGTTTTCCCTCACGAACATGCAACATGTTTTCTTTAGTTCCAGCCCCAAAATTGAAGATTTCTACGTAGATTTCATTACCAGGTATGTGGGATTTCACAAGTGGGTTCCTTTCATCCATTAGGTCCCTTGAATTCAGTCAGATTCTTGATTCTCTATATTTTGTTTAGACCTAGGGTTTCTAAAACCTTGGAGAATTGTTGTGATTTAGTTGATATGGTGTTTTTAATAAGATTATCATTTTTTTGTGGAATTGTTGCATAGTTCCTTGTGTGAAACTCAAAACCCTAGTTGTGTAGCTTCTCTTAGTTCATGAATTACACTTGCTAGGCCAGTTAAATAGATGAACATGCTCCAGTTTTCGAATGTTACATTGTCAGTCTTAAATGTTGCATTCTCAAATTTGCATGTCAGAATATTGAGCTATCCAGTATTTCAGTTATGTTGTGTCGTACACATTTCCTATTGGGAGTAGGCTTAGCACCGAGGTTGACTAGGGTTTAGCATACCCTTATAGTCCTAGAACTACGTGCCCCCATAGGAGTATAAGTCCCCTCTGTTGGGCACCACATTATGTGATCACGCCAGTCATGCCTTTATACCCCTGGCAAGGTATATTGGGTCCTCTCGATGGTGAGTATACATTGTACTCCATGTTTAGCTAACGTAGTTTTATGTCGGTTAATACTAGCTCCCAGTGTTAGACTCTTAGTGCATTTGACTAGGTTTTCAATATATACTTCAGTGTTCAGTTCAACATGTTATTTTCATGATTAGTACTTGGTCATTGCATTTAGCTTAGCTTTTTAGTTATATTTCAGCATTTACATTCTGTTCAGTATATATCATTGCTCATTTAGGCTTTGTTCAACTTATATATTTTGTTCAGCTACTGTCTATATCATGCATGCTTAGTACATTCCAAATACTGACGCATAATCTGTGCTACATCCTTTCATGATGTACGTTCAGGCACTCAACATCCAAATCACGCTTAGATCAACTATTAGTCCGCATTTAGTAGCTTCAGTGATGAGTCATCATTCTTCAAGGACAATAGACATGTTTTTCACATTCAATATTTTATTTCAGTTTTCAATTTTGCTAGGGTTATCTGGGGCATGTCCCAGCAACTCTAGTCAGTAGAGGCTTTTTCAGACATAGTAGTATATTTAGTTTTAGTTTTGAGTGATTGTACAGTATCATAAACTCTTAGTATATTATATATATATATATATATATATATATATATATATATATATATATATATTCAGATTAGATGGGTATTCCCCACTTTCAGCTATCTATTGATTTAACTTCCACATAAGTTCTTGTTATTTTTAGTATCTTTTCAATATGCTTATGATATGCCAACTTCAGCGTTAGCTTGAGGTCAATCGTGATCCTAGGTCCCATGTTACATCAAGGGGTAGCCTTGGGGCGTGACAAACTTGGTGTCAGAGAATTAGGTTCAAGAGTCCTAGGATGTCTGAAAGACGTACTAAGTTGAGTCTCTTTCATGGGTGTGAAGTGCACCACATCTATGAGAGGGAGACCACGAAGTGTTTTAAGAAAAACATCACTTTCCTTGCTATTCTTATCATACGTGTCTATGAAATCTATCCAATCTCCTTTTAACTCATACTCTTTGCATTTCGGAAAATCCCTCCCAAAAAAGCTAACGCAAGGAATCAGCCAACAACTCCAGCAGACCCATTGAAGGACCAAGTCATGCATGTCGAGTTCAATGCTACTTACCAAATACTTGCTCAGGCCATGACTACCCAGGTAAATAAGTAGGCTGTGGTCCCAGCTCTACCACAGACTAACACTACAAAAATAAGAATCCAAGACTTTCTCGAATAAACCCTACAAAGTTTCACGGGTCTAAGTCAGAATAAGATCCATAAGAGTTTCTCGAAGATATCTAAAAGGTAATAAACATTATAGGCGTCACTCAAGTGGAGAGTGCAGATTTGACCGCCCATTAGTTGAAGGGAGTGGCCTACACTTGGTACTAGTAGTGGAAGGAATCTTGTGGTGTTAATGCATTTCTAGAAACTCTTTCAGAACCCTTCTCGATCTCTACTCAAGTATATGACCCAGTTATAGCTAGATGGGTATAGAGAAAGTGCCCTCTCACAGTCTCTTAGAAAGTCACCTCAGCAAATCTTGTAGAGTTAGAAATAGTATATTTCGATATGATTCTAGGCATTGATTGATTACATTCCTATTATGCCTCAGTTTATTTTAGAACTAGGATAGTTCAGTTTTAGTTTCCAAATGAGATAGTCTTAGAGTGGAAAGGTAGTAGCTCAGTACCTATGGATCGATTCATCTCTTTACCTTAAGGCTAGAAAAAAATAATTTCCAAAGGATATATCTATTATCTTGTTCGGGTTAAGGATTTAAACTCAAAAACCCAAACTTTTGAGTCAATCCCAATAGTAAATGAGTTTCCAGAAGTGTTTCTGAAGGATCTTCCCAGAGTTTCTCCCAAAAGGGAAATCGACTTTGGAATAGATCTCCTCCCAAATACCCATCCCATTTCAGTTCCTCCTTACAAAACTGCTCCAGCTAAGCTAAATTAATTGAAAGAGCAATTGAAAGACCTTCTAGATAAGGATTTCATCAGACCTAACATCTCTCCATGGGGTGCTCCAGTGTTGTTCGTGAAAAAGAAAGATGGTTCTCTCAAAGTGTGCATTTACTATCATTAGTTGAACAAAGACACTATTAAGAATAAGTATCCCATACCCAAGATTGATGACTTGTTCGACCAACATCAGGGTGCTAATTGCTTTTCTAAGATAACCCTCAGATCTGGTTATTATCAGCTCAGAGTCAGAGATAGTGACATTCCGAAGACAACCTTCAGGACTCGGTATGGTAACTATGAATTTTTAGTGATGTCTTTTGGACTAACAAATGCTCTTGCAGCTTTCATGGACTTCATGAACAGGGTGTTCAAATAGTATTTAGACTTGTTCATTATCATCTTTATCGATGATATCCTCATTTATTCTCAGAGTGAGGAGGAACATGTGACTCATCTAAGAGTTGTTCTGCAAACTCTCAAAGATCACCAGTTATTTACTAAGTTCAGCAAATGTGAATTCTGGTTACAATCGATCACTTTCCTTGGTCATATGGTATCTAGCAAAGGCATTCGAGTGGATTCTCAAAAAATTGATGCAGTTAAACAATGGCCCAAACCCATCTCCCCAACATATATCAGAAGTTTCTTAGGTTTGGCCGGTTATTATAGGAGATTTGTTGAAGTATTTTCATCTATAGCTTCCCCATTGACCAAGTTGACTCAGAGGAAGGTCAAATTTCAATGGTCTGATGAGTGTGAGAAAAGCTTCTCAGAACTGAAGACTAGGTTGACTAAAGCTCTTGTCTTGACTCTACCAGATGGTTCAGATGGGTATGTAATTTATTGTGATGCATCTACGGTCGGCCTAGGTTGTGTTTTGATGTAGCGAGGTAAGGTTATAGCTTATGCTTCTAGATAGCTTAAGGTCCATGACAAGAACTACCCGACTCATGACCTCGAGCTTGCAGCCGTAGTATTTACCCTAAAGATTTGGAGACACTACTTCTATAGTGTTCATGTTGATGTGCACAGGCTATAAGAGCCTCCAATACGTGTTCAGCCAGAAAGAGTTGAATCTCCGTCAGAGGAGATGGCTTGAGTTCCTCAAGGACTATGATATGAATGTGCTTTACCATACTAGTAAGGCCAATGCAGTGGCTGATGCTCTCATCAGGGTGTCTATGGGTAGTGTAGCACATGCTGAGGAAGAATGAAAAACTCTAGCCAAAGATGTTCACCAACTTACTTGCTTAGCAGTTTGCCTTACGGACACATTAAATAGTGGGGTGATAGTTCAGAATGGATTAGAATCTTTACTGGTTGTGGTTGTTAAGGAAAAATAGGATATTGATCCTATATTACTTCAGTTGAAAGGTGTTGTTCATCAATAACAAGTTGAGACTTTCTCCTAAGGGGGAGATGGTGTGCTTCGTTACCAGGGTCGTTTATGTCTTCCTAATGTGGGTGAGTTAAGGCAGCAGATCCTTACCGAAGCTCATTACTCCAGGAATTCCATTCATCCAGGTGCCACTAAGATGTACCCTGATCTATGGGAAGTCTTTTGGTAGAACGACATGAAGAGAGACATAGCAGATTTTGTGGCTAAGTGTCCTAATTATCAACATGTAATGGTAGAACATCATAAACCAGGAGGTATGACTCAAGAGATTAACATTCTTACATGGAAGTGGGAAGTGATAAATATGGATTTCATTATAGGTTTACCTTGTACTCACAGACAGCATAACTCTATTTGGGTAATAGTAGACAAAGTTACTGAGTACGCTAACTTTTTGGCTATTAAGACTTCAAATTTGGCTGAGGACTACGCCAAACTCTACATCCATGAGATAGGCAGGTTGAATGGGGGGTTCCTTTGTCTATCATCTCAGATAGAGGTCCTCAGTTTACCTCTTATTTATGGAAATCATTTAAGAAAGGTCTTGGTACTCAGATAAATCTCAGCACAACATTTCATCCACAGATGGATGGTCAGGAAGAATGTACCATTTAGAACTTAAAGGACATGTTAAGAGCTTGTGTGATCAATTTTAAGGGAAGTTGGGATGATCACCTATTTCTCATAGAGTTCGCCTATAATAATAACTTTCATTCAAGTATTCAAACAACCCCTTATGAGGCACTATATGGGTGTAGATACAGGTCCCCGATTGGTTGGTTTGAAGTAGGTAAAGTAGCATTGATTAGGCCAGATTCGATTCATGAAGTTATGGAAAAAGTTCAGCTCATCAGAGATAGACGTAAGACAGTTGAGAGTCGTTAGAAGTCCTTTGCAGATGTGAGGAGAAAGGACTTAAAATTTTAAATCAATGATTGGGTTTTCCAGAAAGTGTCACCTATGATGGGATGATGAGATTTGGCAAGAAAGAGAAGCTAAGTACTAGATATGTAGGTCCTTACAGGATCCTAAAAAGGGTTGGTAATATGGCTTACGAGTTAGTGTTGCCAGCAGAACTAGCGGGGGTTGATCCAGTCTTTCAACTTAGGGTTAGTTTTTTTCCTAATTATTTTATCCCTAAACAACGTCATTTTGGTCAGTATTAGCCGAATATCCTAGTTAGAACCTACCCTAAATGATTAATCACAAAAACTTAAAGAAAAAGGAGAAGAGAGAGGCGCCAATTTTCCCTCAAGAACACGTAGCAGATTTTCTTCTGTTCTAACCCCAAAATCGAAGGATATCTCCATAGATTTCGTCACCAGGTAAGTGGGATTTCACTAGTGGGTTCCTTTCAGCCACAAGGTCCCTAGAATTTAGTTAGATTCTAGATTCTCTATATCTTGTTTTGACCTAGGATTTCTAAAACCTTTGAGAATTGTTGTGATTTAGCTGATATAGTGAACTTAATCAGATTATCAAGTTTTTGTGGAATCGTTGCTTAGTTCCTTTCATGAAACTCAGAACCCTAGTTGTCGAGATTCTCTTAGTTCATGAATTACACTTGCTTGGTTAGTTAAACAGATAAGCATGCTCGAGTTTTCAAATGTTACATTATCAGTCTTAAATGTTGTATTCTCAGATTTGCATGTCAGAATACTGAGCTATCCAGTATTTCTGTTATGTTGTGTCATACACATTTCGAGTTGGGAGTAGGGTTAGCACCGAGTTGGACTAGGGTTCAGCGTACCCTTATAGTCCCAAAACTACGTGCCCCCGTAGGAGTATAAGTCCCCTCTGTTGGGCATCAGATTTAGTGATCATGCCAGTCATGCCTTTATACCCATGGCAAGGTGTAACACCCATAAATTAGTAGGCCAAACTAGAGCTTAACGTGAGGGTTAGAGTCATGAATGTAACCTCCCTTACTTAAAATAGAGGATTTCGTGTTAGAACGTCACGGTACCACCCCTCAAGGACCAACCATGGGCCCTTGAGGAGGACCCACGCCCCGTTGGTGGTTCCACACCCAGTGGGTGGAGGGTCCATCGTTTGGACAAAAGCTCTAATCACCAAACCACGGTTGACCAGCACAGATCGTGGGTCCAACCACGGCCTGTCAGCGTGGTCTCGTGGATGGTGACATGGGAGTAGTTTTGATGGTAAGGTTTAAAGGTATTTTGGGTTTTTCCGATTTTACTTAAGATTAAGTGGTGTCATTTTACCCTAATCTAGACCACTTATATAAGGATTTTAGACCTCTAAATTAAGTCATTCAACTCATTATTCCTAAAACCCAAATCATTTCCCAAAACTTTATCCTCACCAAATATTCTATCTTTAGAACTAGAAGAAGAAGAAGAAGAAGAAAGTTGGAGCTAGGGTTCAAGAATCAAGGTTATTCACACCAAATTCATTGGGATTCATTGATAAGGTATGGTAGCTTTCATCCAGGGATAGAATTCATCCATGGAGCCCCTTCAAAATCCTAATTTCAAAGGTTGAAATCCCCAAAAGTTAGGGTTTGATTCCAAAGTCATAAGTTCCTTTCAAAATCGATTCTAATGATTGAATTATGTTATATTATGTATGAATTGGTGATTTCTTATGGTTTTTATGTTTTAATACCCACGAACCCATGAAATCCCCAAATTTCCCAATAATGACCTTCTGATGTGAGTGTTTGTTGGTGAAGGGAGAATGTTATGAAAATTATACATGTACTGATTGAGTTACTTGAATTATGATGATATCCATGTCTAAAGTTTGAATTCTCAATGTGTTGATGGAAAGTGAACTTTGAACCTTGAAAGGGCAAGTATGTAAATTATGCATGATCTTATGAAATATATGTATATGCTTTAAGAATACTTTGAGAGTGAAGTGTCTATGATTATGATGTAGTTGTTATGTTAGTGAAACGATATTCTCATATACACACCTATGCATGAATGTGATATGATGTGAAAGGTTTTCTCACATAATGAAGATTCTAAGGTTGAAAGGCTTTCTCACCTATTGAATCTATATGTAGACATGGACGGTGAAAGGTTATTCTCATGCATGGTCTAAGAGCTATCTTATGAACTAAGCATGGATTGAGTGTCAAGACATTCTTCCATGAATATGAACCTAAGTCAAGACTTAATATGTACTCCGTGGGAATTAATGCTTAGCACCGAGTGGATATTGTATATGAGATGAAAGCTTTTACACTAGTTGAGTCTGGCTTTCCAATGGGATCCTTTAACACTAGTTGAGTCCGGGTTCCCAAAGTATATATCATGAGATGGAAGACTTTTACGCAAGTTGAGTCTGAGTTTGTAGTAGCAATCTCCTTATCCCATAAACTATATGCCCCAATAGGTTATTTAGCTAATGGATTCACCTAAGCTAAAACGTATGGTTCTACCTTAGGTAAGTACGACAACCCTTTTTGGTGTGGGTAACACCGAATTCCATGTTAAGCTCACATGGCCTCATGTGGGTTAAGGCTTATTCCCACAACAATTAGAACAAGAATATGAATTATGAACTATGGCTACTCAAGGATCTTTTGTATGAGTTTTCAAAGGCTTTTAAAGATGATTATGATTATGGTGACTATGTTTATGACTTATGCTTTTTCCACTATCCTTATGATGATCTTTAAATTTGATAAATTGCATACTTTCAAATGAAATGTCCTTTTTTGCATGCTTTCAATGTTTTTATGCATGGCTATCATACTTAGTAAATTTTTGTAGTGGCGCCTACATTGCCTACATTTTTTCCAAGTGTAGGGTCCCTCGAGGTGATCATTCTAGTGGCTAGTGCTTGGACTTGACTATCTTTCGAGCTTGTTGGTAAGTCCTCATGGTTCGAGGATGGCTTTTTCTTATGATGTAGTTCCATTTCTAGTAGTATCTTGTTCATGAGTGTGAAGTGCACCACATTTATGAATGAGAAGCTACATGAGGTGCTCTGGGGGTATTTGTTAGAAAGAGAGATGGGTCTCTTCGTATGTGCATCGATTATCGATAATTGAGGTGACCATTAAGAACAAGTATCCTCTTCAAGGATAGATAACTTGTTTAACCAACTTCAAGGGGCTAGTTATTTCTCTAAATTTGATCTTCGTTCGGGTTATCACCAATTGAGGGTGAGAGGGGTGGATATTCCGAATACGTAATTACGAACTCGGTATGGTCATTATGAATTCCTAGTGATGCCGTTTGGTGTAACTAATGCCCCAACGGCGTTTATGGACTTGATGAGTAGAGTATTTAGGAAATGCCTAGACATGTTTGTGGTTGTGTTTATCAATGATATTTTGATCTATTCAAGGAGTGAGAATGAGTATGTGGACCATTTAAGGATTGTGTTGAGTAAGTCTTCTGCTAAGTATTGAGCCAGGCCAAGGGTTCGCTTGGGGATAGCAATGGTTTACGAGTGTTGGCCGCATCTAGGGTGTAGGCTTAGGTCGTGACAAACTTGGTATCAGAGCACAGAGTTCAAGAGTCCTAGGGAGTCTATGAAGTCATGTCTGTAGAGTTCTAGTTATCGCTATGAAGCGCGCCACATCTATAATTAGAAGGTTGTGACATTGAGGAACTATCTCACTTCTTTCATACTATTTTCGTGCAATAGAGTTCAACTCTATTAAGTTTCTTTGTAATTCATGCTTGCGCATATCATTCAAATCATGCCTCCACGTAGAGCTATTCGAGGTCATCCTACTAGAAGGAATGTTGATCCTCAAGATCAAGGGGTCCCCAATGCACCAGAAGTGCAACCCCAAGGGGAGGTCATTAATACTGAGTTTATAGATGCTATCTGGATATTGTGTCAAGTAGTGATCAACCAAGTCGGTCAGCAGAGATGGGATCAATATGACGTGGCTGATATATCCAGAATCAGTGAGTTCTTAAGGATGAATCCTTCGGACTTCACTGGTTCCAGTGTCACTGGGATCTGAAACACTTTGTGGAAGAGCTACAAAAGGTTTTTGAGGTTATGTATGTTGCTGATTGTGAGTGAGTGGAACTAGCTGTATAACTAAAGGTTATTTCTAGAGTATGGTACGACTAATGGAAGAAGAGTAAGCTAAGAGTGCACCAATTGTGAGTTAAGTTGCGTTTGCCCCAATTGCATCTTAAGTTGCTTTTGGAAACCGAGTGAGATGTCACCATTTGATTCAATAATGAGATATCACCCTTCATCTCCTTGAGTACCTTATCCGTTCCTTCTACCTTATTTAGGAGGTGGGAAGCATATCCTCAGTCTCAAAGCTTTTTGGGCCGGCATTTTGTTCTCTGGTTTTGAACGTTCAAGAGGAGGCACATAATGATCTCTATCACGATCCCTATCTCTCCAATTTGCACCCCTATAACGCTAATCTCGATTCCGATTTCTCCAACTACCATCACGATCATTGTTACAACCTTGGTTCCTGCCCGACCTAGGATAGCTTGGACGAGAATCCCCACTTGGTTGGACAAAAATTGAGCCTCTTCATTATATATGGCCTCGAATTGTGCGTCATCCAAACTCACTCCACTACTAGCACCAACCTTATTCACAACCTTATAACCACCTCCCATTACATGTTTTGTCAACAAGTCCATGTGTGTCATTATCTTTGCCATTTTCTCATCACGTTCTTGGTTCTTTTCCAAATGTTCGTTTGTCAGCTCAAGGTTTAGAGGAAACATTTGATCCTCCCTTGTATGCCTTGCTCGGTTAATCTTGGTCATCTCATCAAGCAACACCGATGCCACAAAAAAAGGTTGTCTTATAATTCCACCCTTAATAAGTTGATCGGCAACACCTTTGTTGACTGTGTCAAGACTACGGTAGAAATATTGCAAGAGAACATTATCCAATAATCCATGAGTAGGACATTTGAAAAGTAGCTTTTGAAACCTCAACCATGTTTCATGTATAGATTCACCATCAATCTGCTTGAAATTTTGAATTTTGTCCCTCAACTTCACCATCTTCGAGGAGGGAAATAATCTTTCATAAAACACTACTGTGAGTTCCTCCCAAGAAGTAAAAGATTCTCTTGGTAGCTTGGCCAACCACTTCATTTCTTCCCCTATCAAAGAGAAGGGAAACAAACGAAGTTGGATTCACTCTTGAGAGATATTCTTGAAGGAGAATAGTCCACACACATCCACAAAATTCCAGATGTGATCATGAGGGTCTCCATGAGCAAGTACCCCAAAGAAACCTTTCTTTTGAAGCAGCTGAAGCATAGTTTCGGTCACATGGAAAACAGTGTTGCCCACAGTTTAGGGAAAATCAATAGCACCGGCACTTCCTATTTGATCTGCATTGACATCGTTAAAGTCTACGATGTCATCATTATGTCCAAGTTGACTCGCATTGCTCCTGCTCGCACACATTTCTTCACCTATTGAGAGCAAACAACAAAAGCACAATAAGAAAATTCTACTACAACCAAATTAGTTCACAAAAACACTTCAATAAAAGAATTTTAAACACCACTCCCTGACAGCGATGCCATTTTAAATAACACTCAACTACACCTTTTATAATTCAAAGTGTATGCGGTCGCTAACAAGTATAAACCCAATGATGAGTTGGGGTCGATCCCACAAGGAGTGATACGGTAGAGAATGAAAGTACGAAGTGTTCAAGTGTTCTAATTTCTTGTAGAACGGAAGTAAATAACACATAACAAAATATAAATCGAAATGTTTTTATTTTTAATAGCAAGAGAGTATGGTAACATTGTTAATAGAAGCAACTAATACGGGGTTTCAACAAGTATAAAGAGGGTCGTAGGAGTGTGTGAGTAATTGAATACTAATTTCTCTTAATGGATAATTATCAATTGCTTTAATTTGTTGATTCTTAATGGGTAGGATGGGTTTTGAATATAGTAGCTATCTCTCAATCAAAAATTATTCTTTGAGTGAGTTCTCTCAAACCTCAACAAGCTTCGCAATACAAAAAAACCCAATTCCTTAACTTAACCCACTTTTTGAAGATGGGTTGTAAAGATATAAGCCAATACAATTATCAATCACTAATTCTACTATATGAATCTTCCGCAAGCAAACATCCAGAGCTATGACTAGAACTAACTTTACAACTTCAGTTCATAGATTAAAACATGAATAAATGATTGAACCCATTTCAAAACAACATTAATTATAGCAATTGACAATACCCATAAGCTAATTTATGTATTCAATTACACAATCACACCACTAAGGGAATGGGGTTTAGCCAATCATAGTAAAAAGAAAGAAATCGTTACCAAGATAATGTTCCATCGAATTAACAAAGTCTCCAAAGGTTAAATCCTGAAATTAAGACTTAAATCTTGAATCCCCAATAATATAAGCTCAAAAACCTCCATTAGTATTCAATAATGTCAATGTACGTGATAAAAAATCTAAAAACTATTAATACATTGTGTAAGACTATCTTTTCTCTATTCAAAAACCAATTTATACGTTTCCAAAAACTTCCCAAAATGTCAAAATGTGGGCTCACTCGGTGAAGTTAGTCGGGATCGGTGATCGACTCGGCGATCCAATGACAGACCATCTTCTCGCCTTTTGGCTTGAGTTCTACATCAAATTGTTCTGGAAGATTTAGTGAACTGGATTGCGATCTCTGTTCCATTTGGCAAATCACTAATGTGTCTTTTTACTCGCTGAGCTGGCTTATTTAGTTCATGGGCTACTTAACTTGGAAGTTTGGCGAGCTGGAGGCTCATTTGGTGAGTCGCCGAGAGGATTTTGCGAGCTACAACTTCTATTTTCTTCAGCTTATTCAACTTTTTTACTTTATTTCAAATCGTAATGTCTTTGCCTTGTTCTTTAGCCTTCAGTGCTGCTTATAAACAAATTATCATCAATTATGAACACGGCATTGAGGAAACAAACTCATTCAATAACAAGATTTACATGATTCAAAATTCTCGACTCATCAAGGAGCATTGGGGGAACCTTGGCCGAAAAAGCTTTGTCGAAATTTAGAACGACCATGTCCATTGGACCTTGAGTGTGAGAAGTTACCATCATCGGCTTTGGTTCTCTTTGCCTCCCTAGACCTTTCCTTAAGTCTCTCCTCTTCAATTTGTTGAGCATAAACCATGAGACGAGAAATTTCCATATCATTGATACGCATAGTGGTACGACCACTACAAGAAAAGTGTGAATTATATGGGGATTTTCCTGGAGATTAGTATTAAAATTCATAGGAAACTTATTTTTCTGCAAATTTTCATACTAATCCCCAGGAAATTCCACATGTTCCTTAACCACCATCTCGGACACACCCGAAACAAACTTACTCATCCTTGCCCTAGGATCAACAATCATAGTAGGAGCATATTGAGACAATTGTGTGAACTTCAAAGCATATTCTTTCACACTCATGCTTCCTTGACAAAGGTTGATGAACTCAAGTATCTTTGCATCCCTCATTTCAAGGGGAAAGAACCTATCAAGGAAAGCAACCTTAAACTTTTCATAATCGAGAGGACCTACATCAACTGCCCTCCCTTCCTTCCATTGGTTAAATTAAACTTGAGAAACACCCTTAAGTTGGTAAGCGGCCAATTCCACCTTTTCCACCGGCGTCACTCCCATGATCATCAAAACCTTGTACACTTCATCAATGAACTCTTGAGGGTCATCCTCAACCTTGGAACCATGAAACTCTGGAGGATTCATCCTAGTGAAATCCCTTACTCTAGTTGTTGCCGTACCCATATTTGGGTTCACAGGGTTCACAAACTCCTTATTGGCATGAGATAACAATTGGAAAGCAGCCCTAAATTCCGCATTAGTTACTTGTTCAGCCTAAGGGTCGACCAAAACTTGAGTAGCTGTAGGAGGACCCTCTGGTTCCACATTCTCTATCACATTCCTTCTAGCATATGCCCTTCGAATTGCCATATCTTGTAGAGCATTGGATAAGGATAAGGAGAGAGACAATATAGAGTTAAACTCTACCGCACGACTTTAGAGTAATGAAAGAAGTGGAGTTTCCTAAACATCTTATAGCCTCTCATTCATAAATGTAGTGCACTTCACACTCATGAACAAGAGTCTACTCAACGTGGCTTATGAGACTTTCCTAGGACCTTTCTAAACCTTGTGCTCAAAATACCAAGTTTTTCACGACCCAAAGTATACCCTAGGCGTAACCTAGTGTATAAACCCCGAGAGGGCATACACAAGCCACTTAGAATACATCATACAATATAATAGAAATGCAATAGAATTTATAAGACAATTCAAAGTTTTATCAAAAGAAGCAGAAGTCTAACCAATGTCTCAAAGCCATCTAGTATATAACAATGCTCGGGACGTAACCCGTACATCAAGTTCAAAACTTAATATAAAGACAAAATGAAATAAAGGCTTGATCCTCGAAGCATGAAAACTCACCAATCTTCAAGCTTCTACTAATTGATCCTAGCCATGGAAGTGCAAATCTTGAGCATCGGCCCCTATATTTGGGAGAATGTAGGAAAAAGTATGCGTTAGTACAAAATTGTACCAAGTCTAATAGCAATGCATAAAACATGTGAAATCATGCAAAAAGTACATTTTCATGATATGATATGACCAAGCTAAAGACATGAGATAAAAGATTTAGAAAAGATAAGTCATAAAAACATGGTCAATGCAAGCCAACATCTTTAAGATGTTCATGAGATACTTCTTGAGATGACCTTAGTTCATTATTATGGGAGAATTACCTTTAACCGACATGTAAGACCATGTGAGCTATTAACACGGAATTTGGTGTCTACCCTACACCGAAAAGAGGTGTTCTCACTTGCAAAGGTAAGAACAATGAACTTCTAGCTTATGTGGATCCACTAGCTAATGTCTATCTAAACAACCTAGTGTGGCACATAGTTTATGGGACATGGGTAATCGCCACTTGTCCACTCGGTGCTAAGCTTAACTCCCATAGAATATTCATTATTCTTAAGTTTTCTTAACATTCATGAGACATGGGTAATCGCCACTTGTCTTATCATTGGAGGTCATGGGTAATCGCTGCTTGCCTCATTATTATAGTAGCTCCTTAAATTTGATTCATTTTAGATGAGACAACCTTTCAACCATAGAATCCTTTATGTGAGAAATTCTTTCATATTCGTGCATTGAGTAATTATGTAAGAAATCCTTTCAGCACAATTAACAAAAACACCATCATATATGCTTTACTCTCACAGCAACTTACATCATATTTCATCAATTCCATAAGAACATGCATATTTCCATAATTATCCTTTTATAGTTCAAAACCCACTTTCAATCATCGTAATATAGAAAACAAAGGTTAAGCAATTGTTCATGGGAATTCATCTTAAAAACATGGAATCTTCTCAGTTCATACATAATAGATCATAAAACAATCAAATAAATCAACACTGAAAGGACCCTATGAGAAAAAAGAAAAACCCTAACTCAATTGGGGATTTCTAACTTTAATTAATTGACAATTTAGGAACTCCATGGAGGAAAGGGCTCCATGGGTGAATACTATCATACCTTAAAGCAAAAAGCTTAACCTCAATGGTGGAATTGGATACTTGACTTGAAAAGCCTAGCTTTCTTCTTTTGCTTCTAGAAAAGAGATATATTTGAGATAAAGACTTGTTCTTCTTTTGAAAATTTGAGATAATGAATAAATTTGGAAGATTTTGGGTGTTGAAACATTTATATAGGGCTTCCAAATAAGGTTAAATTGGTATAGTATTAGGCTAGAATAATTAGAAAATGATCCAAAATCTCTTAAGGAAAATAATTGTCGACCTCACTCACGGCCCAACCCACGGTCTGTTTGTCAGACCACGGACCGTCCTAGTTGGTCGTGAGTGAGATCACATACCATCCATTTGTGAACCCCCAACATTGGACCATACCTACGGACCATGGACCACGGCTATAGGTCCCAACTCTTCGCCTAAAAAATCTCTTTTAGTCTGGATTTCACATACGAGACCTATCTACGACGTGTGCATTAATTGAAGGACTATCCTGGTGACCCATCACAAAATACTAGAACTTATATATTTTTGAAAATTTTAACTTGCCAATCATGCCACCACCAATGGATCCTCACCCCACCAACGAGCCATAGGTGGTGTCGTCTGTGCTAGCACCAGGTCTACGAAAAACTAAAATTTCCCCCCTTCTCGAATTTGAGGTGTTACATCAAGTCATGATTGAACCTAGTATAATCCACCAATAGGTATGAAAACCCATACCCAAAATGACAAGTAAAGAGTATAAGGGTAGAATTAAAAAGAATTAACACTAGTCTATAATATAAGATAAAAACGGAAGCAAGCAAAAATCTATATATACAGGGGAATCCCTCTCAGAACCTGGAAACCACAAGTACAGAGCTTTCTAATATTAAAATACTAGTACCAAAAGTAGACAAACTATAGGGGAACAAGGTATCTTACTCCCACACTGAAAAGAGATGTCCTTACTTGCCAAGGCGAAGGACCATGAGTTTCTAGCTTAGGTGGATCCACTAGCAATATCACTTAAGAAAACCTATAGGGGCACAAATTTAGGGACAAGGACTATTCTACTTGAGACCCGACTTCGACAAATTGGAGAGCCACCATCTCAATATCTTCTCAATGCTAAGTAAAAATTCTAACAAAATTAGTCATAAACATAAGCATATCATATGAGTAAAAGTAGAATTGAAATACTAATCCAAGCAAAAAAAATATTGAATCGCTCCTTAAATCTTTGAATCATGCATGAGTGTGAAAACCTTTCACCAAACAATGATCCCTTAGTGTTAAAAACCTTTAACAATTTTATTGATGTCTATCCTATAGCAGTCTAGATCATCAGAAAAATCTTTTTCATAAATCATGAATATCTTTCATGAAAACATCAATCATAGATTCAAAAATTATTCATAAATTCATACCCTTCTATTGTTCATAGTAAAAATATGAGATCATGCATGACATTACATGGAATTAGTTAAAAGCATGTAATTGAGTCTAAATCATCAAAATAAGATCATAACCAATCAATTCAATCCATATAAATAGAACCCACAAGGATTTGAATGAAGACCTAAACATCTTAATTCAAATTGACTTGAAGAGATTTAGAAACATGTGAGCTCAATGGGTGAATGGAATCCATTGATGAAGTTGTACATACCTTGAGATCAAGGACTGAAATAAATGGTGAAAAGGAGACTTGACTTGAAAACCTAGCTTCTTCTTCCTTGCACCTTGAGAGAGAAACTTTGAGAGAATTTGGGGATTTTGGGATAATGATTTCGGAATGGGTAGATTTAGGGGTAAAATCAGTAATAGGGACTATTTTATAGGCTAAACAACATAGTATAGGAATTAGGGGCATAGAAAAAGACAAAATACCCTTTAAAATAATTATCAGTCAACCTTACGTTTGAGACTTATGACCATAAAATTCCTATAGACCGTACTAGTCAACCAAAGGTCGAGTAACTGGGCCTAAATTTTGGTACGAATCCTACGATTCGTTGCTATGAAGCGTCAAACTTCCTATGGTCCATAGACCCCATCCATAAATCTCAACTTTCAACTCAAAATTTTACTAACTCGGGGTTTTTTCTAGGGAGCCTTCCTATGATCCATCGTCCATGCAATTGACCGTCCTAATCAATCGTAGAATGGGTTACTAGGAACTGATTTCCAAATTATATTTTCCATTTCTTACGATACTGGTCTATGACCCGTAGAACTTTATATAAGCGTAGAATGGTCTTGTAGACTTGATTCAGTATCCCTATTTTGATGTTCTTTTCCTTTTATAGAATTTTGAGGTGTTACAGTTCTAGATCAAGATCCACTTTTCAGAGATAATTGTGTTGACCAAGAATAGTGACCAAAGTCAAATCTTGGCTTAAGCTTCATTGTTAAATGGCCTAACGACACAAACACCTACTAAAAGTCTCAGGGCCCTAACCTCCAATGCTCCAGCGTAAAATGTCCCTTCCAAAGCTAATGAAAACATCAGAATTGCATTATGAGGCTTTCTTTCAAAACATTTGAAAGAAGTTATCTATTTAAGTTTCAAAGGCTCCAAAATACAGAAACTTACACAAAACCCAAACGAACAACCCAATGACCATACTGTCAGTTCTAGGGGTCCCCACAAGAACTACCTAACTGTTGAAAAAGATCAGAATACACAAAAAATGACATAGAGGAACGTTACATTGTCCTTCTTCATTTTATTTGTCTAATATTGTCCATGTTCGTTCTAAAATAAGTTCCCGTAGCAATAAAAGGATAGGAAAGTTTTGTAATAAATTAACAAAGTATAAGTATATCCCCAAAACATTTGGAGTCAATAAGAGAAATGTTGGTGTTGTCGGTTTTGGCCTTAACTCTTAAAAAAATGATGAATGGTTTGTTTGTGATAGGAGGTTTTAGAACAATGGGGAAAAACCATTATTGGGAAGATGCCATGAGTTCCTCAATGTCCCATTTAGAAATCCCGGGAAAACAAGGATAGTACTTGTGGTCATCCAATTGTTATGAAAATTTGGAGTTGTCTAACAATGTTGGATCATATAATCAATTGTATTTTCATAAAGATGAAAATGATATACAAGATTTTTTACGTGATGATGTATTTGATGAGCCTACTAATATATAAAAAATGAATTATGAGGAGTGCAAAAAAAAATTTTGTTTAAGAAATTCTTTTAATGTCTCGAAAAATTGAATATTCACACGATTGGTGATCATTTGAGACAATGACATTGTCCAACCTGCTAAGGTGGTTCAGGTGCACTTAGGTGGTTCACAGGGTGGCACTCATTGATGTCCAATAAAAAACAAAAGGTGGATGAAGGTTTAACTTGCACAGAGAGCTTGCTCAACTTTTAGAGGATGAGTTGTGTATGACACGAATACATGTGTATTTAAGCTAGATCAAGGTTTATGAATTTATGTTCTTATGCGTGAAAAGTATATCAATACATATTTTAACTTATAATTTAGTATTGACATATGGTTATTTTACTGAGCCCTATAAATAAGGAAAATTAATGACTTTGAAGTTAAGTTGGTTAAATTGCATACTCTATTCAAATTTATTGATTTTTTCATGATCAATTCTCGATTTGTTTTTTTGTTCCACGTGTTTAAGAACACTCCATATAAAGTGTCTATCATTTCCATATCAGATTTCAGTATTTATGAGCTACTCAAATTATTAGTATTAGACCAATTTGATTTAAAACATATATGAAAATTGTTTATAACCCATACGTATTATTAATATTCAAGATGTTTGGGGTGTTTTATTGGAATAAAATACTTTAGTAAAAAATTATTCATAAATAGAAAAGAATATGAAAAGTTTCTAAATGGATGGAAGTTGAGATGTAATGAGACTTCTCATAAACATTTATCCTTTAATTTAGCTAACCTTGAAAGGTAAATGAGGTAAGGTTATGTACGATTTTATAAATTCTATTCCTTTAATTTATCTAACCATAAAAGGTAAATCAGATAAGGATATGTATGAATTTATAAACTAATTAAACAATGATATGAATGATTTCATAAACTATTCTCCTTTCATTTATCTAATCTAAAAGAGGTAAATCAACAAAGGATATGACTGATTTTATCAACTCTTATCCTTTAATTTATCCAATGTAAAAATATTAATTAGATAAGGATAGTGATTTCATAAACTCTTATTCTTTCATTTATCAACCCTTAAATGATAAATCAGATAAAAATATGGATAATTCTATAAACTATTATCCTTTTATGTTTTAACCTAAAAAGTAAATTCAGTTAACGATACAAATATTTCCTTTGTGGTAATCCTTTATAATATATCATTCATATTATTTACTTTTTTGCCTTTGATTTACATATAATTAGTTTTCCTTTTATGTAAATGTAGTGACCAATGTAGTGAGACAAGCAACTTCCACTCTCACTTTTCCTTCTTCATTCGGTTTGTCCAATATTTTGTAAGCTCATTCCGAAATGAGTCCAGCAGAAATAAAATTGTTGGAAAACTTTGTAATAAATCAGCATAGTATAAGTCTATATCCTAAACATTTCAAGACGATGAGAGAAATGTAGATGATGCCGATCTGGGCCTTAACTTTGATAAAAGTGATGAATGGTTTGTTTGTGCTAGAAAGTTTGATAACAATGTCGAAAAAATTATTACTGGGAAGATACCATGGATTTCTCAGAGTCCCATTTCAGAATCTTTGGAAAACAAGAATAGTACTTGTGGTCATCCAATTGTTCCAAAATTGGAGTTGTGTAACATTGTTAGATCATCTAATCAATTTGATTTTCCTCGAGATGAAAGCGATGAAGATCATTTCTTTAGTGATGATGAATTTGATGAGCACACTAATATAAAAGAAATGAATAATAAGGAGCGCAAAAAATGTTTTTGGTTCAAGAAATTCTTTGAATGTCTTGATAAATTGACTATTCATATGATTGGTGATCCTATGAGACAATGGCATTGTCCTGCCTGCAAAGGTGGTCCGGGTGAAATTAGGTGGTTCACAGGGTTGCACTCATTGATATTCCACACAAAAACAAAAGGTGGGTCAAGGTTTAAATTACATAGAGAGCTTGCTCAACTTTTAGAGGAGGAACTACATCTGAGGAGCAGTGTGTGACAGAAATACATGTGTATTTAAGCTAGATCAAGGTACATATTTAAGTTTGTCTTCGTGAATAGTCTATAAATACATATTTTAACCTACAATTTAGTATTTCCATATGGTTATTTCTGTAAGCCCTATAAATAAGGAAAATCATGTATTTGAAGTTTTTTTTTGTTAAATTGCATACTCTATTCATAATTATTGAATTTTTCATTATTAATTGTACATTAAATATTTTAGTTCCACGTGTTCAGGGACAATCCATATAAATTTTCTAGCATCTCAATATCAAATTTTAATATTTATAATGTCACAATCCAAAAATGAACGTGGTGACACTTGTCTATTCCTACTAACACAATTTAGCTTCAACCTAATGAAAATAAAAGAAATGCTAAAATATGTAAAACAAGACCATGACAAAACCGGAAAACTTATTCATTCTAAACAATACCCCAAAACCTGCTTGTCACGTGTACAAGCCACTAAATACATAAGTGTAGAATTAAGAAATAAATACAAATCTCAATCTTTGTTTCTCAAACAGAACAAAGTGAATGGGAAAAGAAAATAGAGGGCCCATAGGATAACAAATAGCTACCCCTTAAAGTCCTTGACAAGCCTCGATATTAATGGAAGGGAGCAAGAGATAACATGGGTTCGAGCTCGGAACCTACACAAGTGAAGAAGAAAGGGGTGAGTACCAACAACACGGTACTTTGCAAGCAACCTACTAAACAAAGCACTAGCTAGAAAACGAACACCCCTGAATCTCTAACTGAATCTCCTTAAACTACAACATGCATAGAAATCCACCCAACCTAGCAATTCTACATTACACAGCTCACAAAACCCAATATTCACAGTTCAATCTTCAGAACTTAACAGTCAGACAAATCAAATAAGTTAATTAGTTCAGGCACATGCAACAAGCATATCAATCTAAAGTATCAAGCAAGTCATGCATAAGCCTCAAAGGCATCAAGTCATAATAATCAGTCTCTTGACAGAACCATTTCTCATTGGCTTTATATCACTATCTGGAACGAATTCTCATCAACTTTAATCAATTCACTAGCCAGAATGACTTCCCATCAGCTTTATATCACTAGCCGAAACAATTTTCCATCGACTTTATAAATCCTCACATGTCTCATCACGTTGTTCACAATCAATGGACATAAGCAATATCACACCATACGGAAGAGACAATAATTCATACAATTCAAGTTCATATTCATACATTCAAGCATATCATCAATCAATCAACAAGGGTTACAATAAGGCAATTCACATCATCATGTTCAATAGAAAGACCTTTTCATTTCAACCCCTTTTTATTCATATAGATGTAACAAGTGGATAATTTAACCCTTCCCCTCATCTCCATTACTCCCAACACACAAGCAACAAAGGAAGCATACAAATTTAACTAGCATACAAGGTTTATGAAGCCACTTGGCTTAAATCAATCCAATAATTGAGTCTTCCCCTTCTGAAGCACTTCCAAAGCCACATAATCTAAAATAATCAAGTATTTTCAATCACCCATAAGAAACAACACTTTTCACATCAATTATGTAAATAAATGGGTCAAGCAACTCAAAACCCAATATAAAAATAGAGGTCTGAATTCGAAAAACAATATTCAAAATGGCTTGAAAAACTCATTAGTGAAAATTAGGGGTGTCAAAAATGAACTCAAACATAGGTAACCCGCCCAACCCACCCAGAATTTTAAGGGTTGGGCTCAAGATAATTTGAATTGGGTTCAATCTCAACCTATTCAAGCTTAACCCATTTTAAGAGAATCCTCAATTAAGCCCAATTAAATCTCCAATTTCAATCTGTTTTAAAACTTTTTATTAAGATATGTTCTTATATTGAAGGTATGGATTATTATCTATTTAACATCTTTTAATTTTTATCTATTCATTTGTTACTTTTTTTAAAAAAAAAAGTTGAGCTGAAATTCAAATTGTGATTATAAAAGTTAAATATCAATATGTTAAAATTATTGAGATTAATAGGGTCAAATTGGATGGGTCAAGACCCAACCCATTTTTTTAGCCCTTTGTGCCCAACCCATTTGAGCCCAAAGTAACCTTGAGTGGCTCAAGACCTAACCCGATTTCTATTTCAACCCATTTGAATATCTCCAATTTCAACCCAACCCGCCCATTTGACACCCCTAATAAAAATCATTTCGAAAATGGGATCAAAACCACTTGAAAATCTTCAATTTACCTAAGAAATTGGGTTCTTGAATACTCATTCCATTAACCGACCAAAATTCCACATTTTGATGATTAAACTCATAATTTATCAATGGAAAATGAATTTTTAGGATCAAGAAAACTTACCATTAATCTAGCACATAAAATCCTTTCATAATTTGCCACCAAAGGCCCCCAAAAGCTCGAAATTGAAAAAATGGGTGTAAACCCTGAAATAGCAGGTCCGGGGCTCTCTTAAGCGGGTAGTTCTTGCAAAAGCGACATGCGGTTTGCTTAAGCGAACCTTGCAAAAAGAAGAGGCCTTCATGGGGCGTTTCGTTCCCCGTGAGATGAGAGAGGCCAATGTAAGAGATTTCCTTACTCTTAAGCAGAAATCCATGAGTGTGCATGAGTATAGGCTCAAGTTCACTCAACTGTCTTGCTATGCTTCGTGGATGGTTGCTGATATGAGGTGCCAGATGAGCTTGTTTCTATTTGGGTTGTTTCCTCTGTCAAGCAAGGAGGGTAAGGTTGCGATGTTGATAGGAGATATGGACATACCAAGGCAGATGATCCATGTGCAACAGGTTGAGGAAGATAAGTTGAGAGATAGAGAAAAGTTCTGAAATAAGAAGGCTAAGACAATATGAAATGAGTCCGGGCAGCAAAAGAGTAATGCAAACCAGTCATTGTTTCAGCAAAAACCAAATAGATGTGTTTTTAAGAATCAGAACTCTCAGAACTTCAGAGCTAGACTTGCACAATCTCAAGGTAGTGTGGCACAAGGAAGTAATGGGACTCCTGCATGTGCGAAGTGTGGTAGGAACCACCTAGGAGCATGTCGTGAAGTCTCCACTGGTTGCTTCAAGTGTGGTCAGAATGTTCACTTCATGAGAGAGTGCCCAAAGAACATGCAGGGTAATGGTAATAGGGGCAATAGATTCCAATCTTTTTCAGTGGCTCCACCAGATAGAGCTGCACCTAGAGGAGCTACTTCAGGGATCGGTGGAGGAGCAAACCGTCTGTATGTTATCACCAGTCGTTAAGAGCAAGACAATTCACCTGATGTTGTCACTAGTCTGATCAAAGTCTTTGCTTTTGTTGTATATGCATTGCATGATCCAAGTGCGAGTCTATCTTTTGTGACTCCATATGTTGCTATGAGGTTCGATATTATTCCCGAACAACTTCTTGAGCCTTTCCGTGTTTCCACACCTGTTGGTGAGTCTACTCTAGTTGAGAGAGTTTATTGTGATTGTACCATTTCTGTCAATCACAAGGACAACATGGCTGACTTATTCGAGCTAGATATGGTGGACTTTGATGTTATTCTAGGTACGTACTGGCTTGATGCCTATTATGCCTCAATTGATTGTAAAACATGAGTAGTTAAGTTCTAGTTTCCTAATAAGTCAGTCAGTGAGTGGAGGAGTAGTTCAGCAGTGCCTAAGGGACACTTTATTTTGTACCTTAAGGCCAGAAAGTTAGTTTCCAATGCGTGCATCTAGCACTTAGTCTTCGTTAATGACTCTAGTGTTGAGACACCACCTATTCAGTCGATTCCAATTGTGAGTGAGGTTCCAGAGGTCTTTCAAGATGATCTTTGATACACTTAAATTACTCTTCCCTAAAGAAGTATAAGCGATCGTTTTCAAGTAAAGAACCCAACTTGGAGGTTGGGGTATATCCCACCAGGAATATGGTTTAGACTTAAACTTAACTCACAATTATATTCGTTTAGTCAACTTATTTCCGAGACAAGTAAGTAAGGGGGGGGGGGGATTTGTGAAACAAATACCTGATTGTTGTTTAGTAACAAGTGAGCAATATTCGAACTTTGTTGTTATCAATGAGAGAGAGAAACTAGGGTGTATATGTTCCCCATAAGCTCTTAACGCGGTAATACCAATAATAGTAATCCTTTTCTAGTGTATCACATACAAAGTGGTAAGATATGTATCCTTAAGTGATTGGTCCTCCAAATAGGGAATTTCACTCCGCACCTTGGTCCGGCTACGTGTGTATAATTTAATAACCCTTACCTTTAGCTTAGATTAGACATTACATCAATGTATGATTTAGTTTTCACCTTCGCACCAATCAACATTAGACAATTAGATAGTATCAAACTAAATCTCTGTTGATAATTCTTTTCTTATTAACTACCTCCTTGGTCCTGCAAGTAGCAACAAGGCGAGTTCTAACACGTCTACTCGTTCAAAAGACTTCTAAGCAAAAGAATTACCAATATATGCATCAACATTATTCAAGAATTACTTAGTTATTATTCATACGTTGTTAATTGCTTATGGTTCCCACAACCTTAGTTGTGTATTTAGCTACTCATGCTTGAAAGAACACAATTCATATTTTTAGAAGAAGAATTCATGAACTTACGTATTGAGTAGAAGAAACCCATAATCTCCAATTGAAATTCAAAGCAAAAATCTTATAAACTGAAATTTGGAAAACAAATTGCTAAAGTATGCAAGTTAATTCCCAAGAAAATACCAATAACTAAAAGTAAACAATAATGTCTAACCCCAAAAAATGAGGTTTACATACGCTATTTATAGAAAAACTTGTCCTAAACAAAAAGGAAACGAAATAAATAAAAACTTGTCCTAAACAAAAAGGAAACGAAATAAGGAAATAAACTTTATGTACGTGGCTTCATTCGACAACTTTGACTTACAGACCGCTGGAACTTCAACTTCTCTGAAACATTCGACGGGTGTGCAGGACAGCCCGAGGGTCGACCTACGCTCTGTCACTTGCATCTGTAGTTCCACACTTGATCAAGACTTCCCTGATGCTCCATCTATGCCACCCATCGACGGACTGTGATTGGACGTACAGTCCATAGGTCACCTTCGTGGATGGCTCCTTCTGCAGATTTTCAGCTGTCATCTCCTGGTTCCATGTCCAAGCTTATTTCATACAAACATGATACAAAGCACATTAATTCTAATACAAAATGTCTGCAAACACACACAACTCTTAAGCGAAATGTATTAAAAATACTGTAAATTCATGGTATATCAACACCCTCAACTTAAACTCGTTGTTTGTCCTCAAGCGACGCACTAAACCATAAACGACACTTGAGTAGAAGCAGACATACCAACTCAAGCAATCACATGGCTATTTCAATCCATTCCATTTTCTCAGTGCAAATCTTTTCTCTTAGACTCAACAAGCTAACTCATGTGGATAGAGATATGACAATGATAGACCAATAGACACCACATCATACACTTTTTCACAATCACCAAGATACCAACTTTGCAACAATGAAACTAGTGCCCTCACTTCAAACGAAATGCTTTACACACAGAAGATATGAATTTTGAGTTTTAGGATTCACTCAACACTCACTCTCAAAAGTGACTTTAAATACAGTTAGTGCTCAATACCATAGGCTTGCCCTTATTTTCACTTCTTAGACTCTCCAAACTAGTTGCTAGGATCACTATAAGACTTTCTTAGCTTGTAACGTAGGCTCAAGGTCAGGTGTGGTACATTTGGGTACTTTTTAGTGACTTTCTACCCTCCTTGACATTACATTTGTTTTTACCTCTTTCTTCGACCTATTTTTGACATCCTTTCTTTTTACTTTCTTTCCCTTGACTCTTTTCAACATGGATATGACTTTTGAATTTGTGGCACTTATTTTTCACTTTTTTTTCTTTTTCTTTCACTTTGTTTTTTTTTTTTTTCAGAACTTTTATTTATCATCTTTTTGCTTCTTTTGCACAAAGTCACATCCTTTTTTTTATCTTTTCTTCTTCTCTTTTAAACACAAAACTCTTTTCATACCCTTTTTCTTTCGGTTTACTCTCTCATAGCCACCCTCAACTTATGGATTTTACATTAGTTGAGGTGCACAATATCCGATGTCTGACCAGGGCTAAGATTATGGCAACTTTTGACTTAGCCATCCTCAACATAGGCCTTTGACCTAAGTTAAGGTGCACATGTTAAAGGAGGGACCGGGGCCAAGACAATTATTTAAGGGAAGGTGAGTTAGGTGAATCAAAAGAAATGGTCTATTTAAGGCTCAAATATTTTGATCAAAAGGGAACAATGCTTTTATTTTGTTGGATCATTTTAGGCAGTGGTCTAATTTAAACAAGGGCCTATAATCACTTCCAAACTTCTAGCCTAGATCACCTTAGAAGGACCAACAGGACAAGTTCTAAATTGGCACAACTGTTTGAACATTCAACTTTTCTCACACACTTTTGGCAAATTGTTTGATTATCAGATTACCCAATTCAAGTTTTAGCTTAATTCAAGAGGTCAAATCGGTTCCTTATCATGTCACATTGAGATCCAACACATTCAACTCATAAAGACTATTGATCTAGCACATTTCAACATTTTTGGGTGGGGATAATTTTTTAATGCTTTTTATGCCATCATGCTTTCATTTTTTCTACTTACTCCTACACATACGTTCCTAAACATGCCATTTCAACATAAATTAAAATAGTCTCTTGCACAAGCAAGAAAACCCCAAGAGAGGATTATGAGTTGGGTTACTCAGATTTTACCCTATCACTCACAATCCATTTGCCCCACCCCCAACAAAATAAAGTGCAATTGTCCCCAATGCACAAAAAGTAAAAACATAAAGGATATGGTGAAGCAAGCCTGTGGCGCATTGTGCCGAAAACCTTTCAACAAATGGGTGGGTCCGATTTCCTGGAGCTCGTTGGATCAACACTCGGGTCACTATCAGTAGTGCCCGTATCTACCATCTCAGCACCCTCAGTAGTGCTAACATCAACTGTCACCGCACCCTCAGTACTGCTTACAATGCTAGTGGCACCAACACCAACTCCCTTGCCCGCTGCTGCCGCAACTACTCGTTAACTATGGATGACCTTAGGGCCGCCTCAGTCCTTTGGCGCTACCTCTTGCTAGATCTCCCAACCTCAGTGTCATCAGAAGTCCGACTGGAGTGGGGGCGCTTCCCAGTAGTATGGGAACAATCAAGTGGCGGCATATCAACTCCAAATAGGGCACATAACACCGTATCATCAACCTGTGCTATGGGGGCGTACTCAAGCTCCTTCTCTGGGGGATCAAGAAGTCCACTGACATCCTTATAAAAGCTCTCTATCTCCTTCTAGAGAGTGGTCACATCAACAGTTGGGGTCGGCCTCTCTAGGACTCTCAACTCTAAGGCATCTGGTGCTTATGAACGGTGTGGACCTTCTGGTCTATCATGTGCTCCACCCGTTACTCAATCCTAGCCTCAGACTCTTCTATCGCATGCTGCATCCAAGGTCTCACATGTTGAAGTAGGGTAGCCATCTGGGCCTCCAGCTTTTGGACATGGGCTAAAGGCATGGTAACAGACCCTGATGAGGGAGTGGCTCTGGAGGAGCTAGGGGCCTGACTGGTGGCTGGAGATAGGGAAGTCGGGGCATCATTTGTAGTGGATAGAGGGGCGGGATCATCACCCTGCATCTGCTCCACATCTTCTACAAGGTTCGCTCCTAATGTTGGCACCTCAACCTGTAGCTCTTTGCGAGGTGCAACTACATTGGCCTCATGCCGAATCAGGCCGACATATAGGGTCTTGGTCGCTTGAAGCAACCTATCATAGTGCCAAACTGATACTCCAGCATTCCTGCAAAGTTAGAAAATAAGGCATGGAAAAGGTAGGGTGGTGGTAGCCTTAAAGGCCCTCTCGTATATCTCCGCAATCAGTATGTGGCCAAAGTCGACCTCCATCCCAGCAACTAAAGCTACAACCATGACTTCTCGGTCCCATGTAAGTACATTATCTACCACAGTATGAGAGACACGACTCCGCACTAGCAACTAGAAGAATTTGGCCACAAAAGTTAGGGTGGCATTCTTAATACCTACGCTCAAGGTGCTGACCCACTCAGCGTGCTCTCTATTTGTAGCAAGATGATGGGTTAACCAGCACAAAAGGGACTCCCTATGTTCAACATTCCTCTAAAATGCCTCGCTCCTAACAATGTCCTAGTAGTAGTCGAACTTGTCCGTGTTGATTGGAAAAGTGTGGCCCTAACTATAAAGGAACCTACAAAGAGTGGTCTCAGATATATCAACTGAAAACCCGTGCACTAGTATAGTCGTAAGTAGAAGCTGGGCGGTGGGATTAACCAGTCTTTTAATTGAACATCTGAAGGTGGCTGCGTAGGTAGCATAGAACTCCCTAACTATCTCCACACTGAAGGACCCTGGGCTACGGGCCATCCACTTGCACCTATGCCTTAGGAAGAGATCATGGATGGTGGGCGCGGTGTGCAGGCTGCCTATGAGAACCCAATTCTCCTCAGTAACCAATCGAGCCATCTTCTCCTTCTCATTCAGCATGTGGAGTCTCTATATATTTGAAACTGACAGCTTACACACCATCTATTGGGCTCGTCCGAATTTGCTGGAGGCTCGGAACTAGGAGGTTCGAGGACATCGCCCGTACTTGTGGCCTCAGAAGATGAGGCAGTGTTGCCGCTGGGAGTGGAGCCAGAGCCGGAGCCGGAGCCAGCCGATGAACCGATCGGCGTATCCTCCTCATTAGACTGGGGGGCAGTGACCACATCAAAAATCACCCACTGGGTTTGATTCTGTGTAGTACCTGGTGACGTGGGGGATTTCTTGGTACGAGGTGGGGCATAATCCCCATCAGTATTGACATTAGTGTCCCCATCAATTAGCCGAAATGATGGTGCCACATACTTTGATTTGCCCTTCACGGCATAAGTCGGAGCTCGTTTGGGGCCATAGTACCTGTAGAAGCTTAGTTAGTACCAACACAAGCCAACAACACACTAAGAAAATTTTTAGAATAAGAAACAGACCAAAACAAAAAATAAAAAAAATTCTGGACAGTAGTAGTAGTGTCAACCTACGGTCCGTGGGTCCCCTCTGTAGGTCAGAGTTCCCACAAGTTGGGTCTATGATATGAACAACGGATGTGCAAAACGGTCCATCAATGGAATGATGGACCGTAGTCCACCTCCGTGGTCCCACACTTAATGATTATTTCATGTGCAATAGACCCACGGACCCGACCTACGGTCCGTGGATGGGGTTTCGTGGGTCAGGTCTATGCCGGCATCTGACATGCCTTAATTTATACTTATTATTTAGACAAATCAATTAATCAACCTATGTATAATCATGCATTTCAACATAGTATAAGGTAGTTTGTCATCCTTAGGGTTCCGATTACTTACAATTTGAATTTTTAACATACCGAACTAGGAACCCTAAATCAAAACTTCCTTTTAGACCTTTTACCCTAATTCAGTTAGTTTTAATATACTACACACTCACATACCATCATACCAAGGGTTATTCTAGCATACAATTCGACATTGAACTATAAAATTAACAACTCTAACAACCCAAGGTCAAGTTCCAACTTTGTGACTTCTAAATACAACAATGAACAGTGAATTCAAAGTTAGGGTGAAGTTGTTTACCTTTCAAGCAAGCGAATTGGATGAGTGTGTGATGCAATGAACTTCTAGACCCTTTTTGACAAGCCTTTGATATCGAACCTGAACCTTAGAATTTCTAGGGAAATAGAGATAAAGGATTTGGAAGGGTGAAGAGTGATATGGAATTAAGGGGAATGAATGGGGAGCGATCTGTGGGATTTGGGAGTTAAATAGAGTGAATTTGGGGGAGGAATGATTTAAAAATAGTTGGGAGGGAGTTTTGAATGTGGGAAATGAATTAAAAATGAGAGAATATTATTTTATAAGGTGTTCGGGTCGGGTAGGCAAAACCCTAGGATTTGGACCCACGAGACCCTATCTACGGGTCGTGGGTCGACCTATGGACCGTAGGTCACTCAGAAACTTAGAATTTTGGAGGACTTACTTGGGGATCTACGGACACCATTCATGGTTCGTGGATGGTCCTATGGACTGTCGATAGGGTCCGTAGAACTCTGCACAACCTGTTTTCTGCTGATTCAGTTGTTCGTCCCTGCACATGTAGCAACCATGAGGTCTTTATTTTTACATTTTCTTGACACTTCTTAGACACAGACCCTATTCTACATCTAGCCAACACTAATACAAAAATAAAACACCTACCTAAAGAAATTACAGAATTAAAATAAAAGAAGAAAACTCCTAAATGGAAAAGCAAAACCTATAGTTGGCTAGATTGTACATCTTGGGTTGTCTCCCAAGCAGCGCTTGATTTAACATCGTGGCACGATGCAGGCCACTTGATTACTTATAATTCATCAAGGTAGTAGGCCTCAACCACTTCTTGCATACTCTCTTCCTTCCCTATGTAGACCTTGATCCTTTGACCATTCACTTTGAATCTTTTTCCCTCATTTTTCTCGAGCTCAACCGCTTCATATGGGAACACTTGAGTGACTATGAATTGCCCGGTCCATTTGGACTTGAACTTTCCAAGAAAGAAGCACAACATTGAATTGAATAGACGCACCAGATCACCCACAGCAAATTCACACTTTTCAATCTTTTGATCATGATACTTCTTCATCTTCTCCTTGTACAAGGCTTAACTTTCATAAGCTTTTAGGCGAAACTCATCAAGCTCATTCATGTCATTCACTTTTTGACTTGATGCAGCGCCCCAATCCAAATTCAACTTCTTTAGCACCCATCGCCTTATGCTCTAGCTCTATCGGCAAATGGCAAGACTTCCCATATACAAGTTGGTAGGGGGACATACCTGTGGGAGTCTTGAATGCGGTGCGATAGGCCCATAGAGCATCATCAAGCCTCTTTGACCAATCAGTTCTATTTGCATTCACAGTCTTAGAAAGGATTTGCTTTATCTCTCTATTAGACACTTCAAGTTGCCCACTAGACTGCAGATGGTAAGGAGTGGCTACATTGTGGCGGACTCCATATTTCTCTAGCAACTCCTTGAAAAACTTATTACAAAAGTGGGAACCTCCATCGCTGATAATCCCCCTAGGTGTACCAAATCCAAAGAACATACTCTTTTTCAGGAATGCAGTGACACTTTTCCCTTCATTGTTTGAAAGCGCAATTCATTCCACCCATTTCGACACATAATCAAGAATATATTTCATCCCATGTGAACTCACAAATGGACCTATAAAATCAATGCCCCATATATCAAACAAGTCAATTACCAATATCAGATTCATAGGTAGCTCTTGCCTCTTTCAAATTCCTCCTTCTCTTTGGCAACGATCATAAGACTTGGCAAAATCATGACCATCTTGGTGGATGGTAGGCCTGTAATACCCATACTACAAGATTTTATGCATAGTCTGTTACCACTATGATGCCCACCAACAGGCGAAGAATGACACGCCTCTAGTATACTCATCATCTCAACCTCGGGCACACAGCGACGAATAATCCCATCAGCATAAATATAGAACAAATAAGGCTCTTTCTAAAAGAACTTATTCACATTATGCATAAACTTTTTCCTTTGGTGAAACAACAAATCTGATGGAACCATTTCACTTGCCAAGTAGTTAGCAAAGTTTGCGAACCAAGGAATAAGATCATGAGAAGAATCCAATACCTGTTCCTCTGGAAAAGCATCATTAATTTCAGTCCCATCTTTTAGATTGAGTATCGCTTCCTCCTCTAATCTGGACAAATGATCGGCAACTATATTTTCTGTCCCTTTTCTGTCTCACCTCAAAATCGAACTTTTGCAACAACAACACCCATCTAATCAACCTCAATTTTACATCCTTCTTATCCATCATATACCTTAATGAAGAATGGTCAGTATGCACTATGACCTTAGTACCAAGTAAGCAGGATCAAAATTTCTCGAAAACTACATCAAGGAGTTCCTGTTCAGTCACTGTATAATTTTTTTGAGCTACATTTAAAGCTTTGCTAGCATAGTAAATAGAATGAAGAATCTTCTCTCGCATATTTCCCAATACCACAACAAGCACCACTCCAAGTTTCAGTTGTATTCCTGTCATTTCCTTATAACCGTTCCATTTGTCTGTAATCGCTTTGTTTAAAATTTTATCCCTCTTGTAATGAACTACATCTGACCTGAATTCTCAAGAATGAGATACGTAGGCGGCCTATATCTGCTTCGGCCACTCCTTTATCCCCTTTTAATGGTTTTCCTTATATTTGAACTACGTTCGACCTAAATTCTCAAGACTAAGATACATAGGTGGCCCATGTTGGCCTCGGTCGGTTTCTTTGTAATTTTTCTTATTTTGTTAATCCTCGAGAGGGAGAACTACATTTGACCTGATTCCTGCCTCAACGGGATATGTAGGCACCACAACGGTTCGGTTATATCTCCTGTAAGATTTCTATTCTTCTTCACAATAGAAATTGGGACAAAATTTTTGAGAGGGACTCAAAAAATTCTCAAGAAGAAGACCTATCCAACAAGTCAAAACTGAGGTTACATTGAGAATTGCAACTGGGACAGAATTTTTGAGAGGAGCTCAAAAATTCCATGGTTTGTTCATCAACAGTTCAGATACGCCAAGACAGTTAACTAGGACAAAAATTTTTGAGGATGACCTCAAAAATTTCAATAAGGTTCAACGACAGTTTAGAGCAACTTTGAATACTTTCCAGCAAGTAATCAGATAGACCTCGAGGCATCAACTTCAAAGGCGTTCTCTAAAAGCTCGACATGACATGACACTTGGTAGTGACCTTTTCCAAATATTACTTTTTCAAAAAAAAAAAATTCTTAAAACTTTCCCATTATGTTTCAATTATCTTGCGTAAAAATATTTTGTCTTATCTATCAAGAAACGGGAGATCAAAAAAACCAATCAGAGATAGCCAAACAAAGAGCAAGTAACTGAAGAGATTGACACAAATTAATTCATTTTGAAGTAACAATTTTTTTGTGGATGCAGGAAAAGTTTTATATTTCTTATACTAAAGAGTTGGGAATATGAGTAGCATTAGTTCATTCAAATTCTCAGCAAAGTGAGGATCATAATGAACATTGCAACTATGTTCGGAGATGGAATAAACAAAAACCACGAAGAGAGCAATATTATTATTTTCCAGCAACTAACGATACCTGGAAGACGGTTATCTGCATTATATTATCAAATATGATAATATTCTTACCCTGAAGGTTATTTATATTGTATTGTTGAATGAGACGATACCACTACCCAGAGAGTCATTTATATCGTATTGTCAAAGGAGATGATATCACTACTCCGAGGATCATTTTATTTATATTGTCAATTGAGACGACACCACCATTCAAAAGATACCCAGAAGATCACCTATGTTGCTCAATAAAGCATTATCTTTGTTCGGTATCAAAATGTCATGCATCGCGAGAAAAGTCATGCATTGCGGGAAGGAGATTAATGCATTGCAAGAGAAGATTCATGCATTGCGGGAAAAATGTCATGCATCACGGGAAAGAAGTCATGCATCGCGAAAGAAGTCATGTATTGCGAGAGAAGATTCATACATTGCAAGAGAAGATTCATGTATTGCGAGAAAATGTCGTGTATCGTGGGAAATAGTCATGCATAGCGGGAAGGAGGTTCATGCATTGCAAGAGAAGATTTATGCATTGCGGGAAATGTCATGCATCGCGAGAAAGAGAGTCATGCATTACAAGAGAAAAAAAACATGCATTACAAGAGAAGGAGATCATGCATAGCAAAAAAAAGAAGTCATGCATTGCAAGAGAAGGAAATCATGCATCACGAGAAAATCAACATCGATCGCATCATTTTCATTTGCTAGAATAATATCAAGAGAACCATCAACGAAAGCATCAAGAGAACTATCAACATATTACATCAACCTATTTCGTTACTTCGACATCAAAGAAAGAGTGCATTGAAGATTATATTGCAAACATAATACACAAGCTTTATTCACTTTACGTCAAACTGGAGGAAGCTGACGTCAAACGTCCGAGGAGAACAATTAAGTGTCAACACGGTAATGAGTTTTATCTCAGTCTTTGTCGAGAGCATCCAAGAGGATGAATTTTCAAAACAAACCACAAGTGCGGACGACATAAAAAAGGATGCAGCACAACGTGGAACTTTTTCTTAGCAGCAAACTAGGACATAGTCCGAAGAGGAGTGGCAAACTCTTAGGACGCGAGCAGAGGAGCGACTTCCACCACAATCAAACCACACCCCTATCAGAAGGCATGTGGGTTTATCTTTGGGTTTGTCGATTTCTGTTGCGCATCTGTAAATTTTTTGGTCTCTACCGGAAGTAGCTTTCCAATTTGAGTGGCAATGCTCCAAGAGTTTTGAAAATTATGTCCGTGTAAGTTCTTAATTATGGGTGTGAAGTGCGCCACATTCATGGCTAAGAGGTTGTAAGCCTCTCTTTCATACTCTACTTACTTTGTTGCTCTTCCAGAACCAAAGGTTATCTTGCATAATAGATTTCCTTTTCAATCGATTGAGTAGAACTACAAGTAGCTTGATTCCCTAAGTTGAGGGATATGTAGGTGGAATCAATGTTGAAGACTCGGCTGTATTTCGACATTCACTCTTAAATCTCATTCTCGGGTATTCTGGTCTCTTCATAATTCTATATCAGAATAACTTTTGAGTTCTTTCAAAATCGTGTGTCAAATCAAGCGTATCGAACTACAAGTGGCCTGAATTCTCGTATAGCCTGAGATATGTAGGAAACCCACTTCCGGGGTCCGGCCATAATTCTTAAAGTCCGTACCAACATCCCTTTTTCAGAAAAGATGGAGATGTGGTCAGTCAAAATTGGATTAGTCAATTTTATTTTCCTCGAATTTCTTGCATCAATTCAAGTAAATCGAGGAACAGTTGTTGACATCCAATTTTGACCCTCCCCGATACAAATTAATTCACGGGCTTCTTAATTTCCAAACGACTTAGAATAATTAGTTTTATAAAATTCAAATACTTTTCAAAGTCACTTTAAGTGATCTTAGTCAATTCTCATAATTTATAAATAAGTGGATATATTTCATATAGTTTTATAGATATAATCGGTATGTTTCATGAATATTTGAAAATCATCTCAAAAGATTTTATTTTAAATATTATATTAAAATTAGTTTAGTTTAGATTGTGGTTAATTTTAAAAATCAATTAGCTTATAGTTGAATTAATTATTTTATTTTGTTAAGATGAGAAGCTCATAAATTAATTATACTAATTCATCTTATTTATGTTTAGCCGAATTTGCAAATGAGTTCGATTTGGTTAAATTCGTAATCTCAATTGGCCAATTACAATTCAACCTTGGCTAAATTAGTAATTCACTTGGCAATATCAAAAAAAGGGAAACTAAAATTTGGGCCTTCTCTTAAATTTCCAGCAGCTATGTCCAATTCCTAACCTATTATACTCCCTTCAGCAGCAGCATCCATCAGCCCACCATCTCGACCCAATGACCGCTGACTCGACCCGTTCTCAATCCCTCAAGTGACCCAGAGCTTGTCTCCAATGTTCACAACAACGCTAACTCTTCAAACAATTCCAAACAGAGATAGACGAAAGCAGACGAAAAGCAGTACGCTACGTTTCCATTGTCTTCTTCCTCCCGTCCCCCTCAACAGTACTATCACAGCAGCAAAAGCACTACTGTAGTTGCGTTCCCCGTCCTTGGGACTGTGAGATCATACCGCATAGTACTCCGAGGATGAGGGGATCGATCATAGATATCCACCTCACCTTCAATCCATTCAAATCATGGGAATCATTGGGAATATTCTGGGTTTTGGATAGAATTTGAGATTTGAAATTCGAAATGGGCCCTTGTTTATCCAAAATTTTCAGCCCTTTTCCCCTCATTCTGAACCCTAGTTCTTATCTATAAATACCCTCTTCTCCATTCATTGTAGGGTTGGTGATTATTCAGGGAGAGAAATAGAAAGAGATAGTCTAGCAAAGTATAAATATATATATATATATATATATATATATATATAAATATATAAAAGATGTACCGTCGAAACAGAGAGGAGAGCTATTTTGTTCAATCCAAGCTTCGTCCCTCTGCTCATTCGTTGGAAATTTCCAAGGTTTTAAGTCACTGTCGGTGGAAGAATCACTATTCAGCTCATTCTCGTCTCAGCTCGCTGCCCAGAAAAGGTGAAACCACTCTTGCATATCCTTAAGTTGTTTCGAGTAATCCTCGTATTTGCGCTGAAAGATGAGCTGAAATTGGCCCCGAAAAGTCCAAAGAGGATCAAATTGGACGGATTTTAGAGAAATTTTGGGCTTAAAAGGGCCCAAATGGTGCAACCCTTTGTTTTAGTATTTAGGATAGGGAAAGTTGGGCCTAAAGGTCCATTTGGGCAAAGAGCCCAAGTTCAAATTTTCTCTCTTTTCCTCTTTATTCGTTTGTTATTGTGTTGACTAACAATTATTCGATCTTTGGTCTAACTTAATCAATTTCCTGAAGATAATCGTTTCTCTTTATACTCAAAAGTCAAATATTTATTTTTTCTTATACATGTATTTTATTTATTTCTTAGCTCTATTCTGTCATTAGTCTTGCCAACACTTAAGTTATTTTCCTTTAGAAAAATCCCCCTTTAGTTTATTTCCCCTCAAAATAATTAATTTGAAAAATAATAGTAATAAGTAAATAGATAAAAAGTGGATTTCTTTTTACTTAGTCAATAGTTTTTTTTTCTCAAAATTAGTCAAAGACAGTTTTAGTCAAATCGTCGGTCAACCACAAGTTAGCGGACATTTCGAGGGCCTAACGCCTTCTCAAAATGTACATTTAAACTCGAACCCTTTTTCAATTGATTTTATCTGTTTGAGTCTTTTGAAAATCTTAAGTTTTTCTTGAATTTTACTAAAAAAATTAAGTGGCAACTCTATTTCTTTTGGAAATTCGATTTCTCTTAAATCATAAGTTTAATCGATTTTTCAAAAACGTAGTCATTTTTTCCTTTATTTATTTTTCGGATAAAACACTATAATATGTTTTTTTATATATATACACACGCGGTTTTTTTTCCAAATAAAAGTAGACATTTCTTTATATTGATTTATTTTAAAGTATTTATTAAATGAGTCATTTTTTAATAATATGAGAAATTAATATAAAGAAGGACAAATTTATCAAATCATAGTTAATTTATATATATTTTAAATTAAAAATATATATTTTAAATAGGTTTAAAGAATGATAAAAGAAATCAAAATAAAGAAGGTATGCATAATATCGTAAATCATAGGGAAGGTGAGTGTTATAGAGCGAAACCTTTAGGGACGTCTATGAAATTATCCCTAAAAATATGATAATAGTAATCCTTGAAGTATTTCAATATATCGTGTTTAAAAATAACTCTATTATTTTTTGTTGTCTCTACGTGGATTAAAGAATTAGGTTCATCATTAATTAAACAAGAAGTAAATATGAAATTTAAAAACAATCAATATAAGAATTTTACTTATAGTCACATATATATCTATAAATTATTTTAGATCACAAATTTCTAAAATTTTTATTTCTTTTTTAAACTCTATACTAAATCAATCAAACACATATAGAATAGGACAAGGAAATAATAAGCAATGGACCACATGAGTAAAAGTCTCAAAATGAAAATACTTACAAAAATATCGCAGCCCTAAAGTAAATAAATTACTCTCTCTCTTAAAAAAGAAAAAGAAACTACTATCTAATGAAGAAAATATTCCCCTCTTTATCCAAGGTCAATTAGTATTGAAATCCTCTAGAAACAGTTCCGTACCGATTTTCTCTTCTCTCATAATAATAATTACTAAATCTCGCTCGGCGCTCCCCAATTCCGAACTGGTTGTAGGCTACAGATTCAGCTATATCCACTTGAATTTGCAATTGTTTGTAATTTGTCGGTATACTGTACAAATTGATGGCTGCCAGCGCGAATCCTCCGGCGGGTAATAATAGTGGTCAAGAAGGCACCGGCAATGGGAATGGTGCCACCACTAATGGTCTCTCCGTTCCGGAAAACTCTGTGGTTGGCCCCACACAGGCGGCTCTACGACACAATCCCGGCCTTTCTGTTGATTGGACTCCTGACGAACAGTCCCTCCTTGAAGAATTGCTCGCCAAGTCTGTATTAATCCTTCTTTTATTTCCAGTTGCTAACTAATTCCTGAATTATTGATTTTCCTCTGAAATTTGCTGCTTGCGCTCTTCTTTATTCTAGAAATTTTCGCAAGGGCAAGAAATGGGTAATCATACAACTTTTAACCTTTTAGCCTAATTTCTGCTAACCTTTGGATGGTGGATGTATCTGTCTTGAATAAATTAGACAAGTTGTAAACTAATTCTATGGATTAGTGAATTCTATCACAAATAATCTTGTCTTGTAATTCATTTCTATAATAACAATGACCACTTCTTCAACTTGGAAATATACCGTCAGTGTTTGCTGTAGTAAGTTTAACGAAATGGAGAGAAATAATTAGATGCATACAGAATTCTTGTTCTAGTTAACTATTAGTTATTACAAATATGAAACCCAAATGTATAGCCTAGTGGTTAATGAAGTGGGTTGAGCACCATGAAGTTTCATGTTCAAATTTCAGTTAGACAAAAACACTAGGTGATTTCTTCCCATGTGTTCTAGACTTGGTGGACAGATAGGTATCCTTGGAGTTAGTCGAGGTACCGCAAGCTGGCCCGGACACCACAATTATCAAAAAACTAAATATATATGATGTCCTTGTTATGGTTAACTGTACCATGCATTTCAGCCGAAGACGACAACTCTTAAAGTTGGTTACTCAGTATTTACTTCAATTTGCTGCATGCGTTGCCAAACAACATCACTTATGCTAACTATGCATTCTTAGTATTTGTATCAGAGCTGACTTCTATTCTCGTGATTGGTTAAATGGAGATTGGAACTTTACTTTTGCAGATATGCAACAGAAAGCAACATATCTAGGTATGCAAAAATTGCAATGCAGTTAAAAGACAAGACTGTTCGAGATGTAGCATTGAGATGTAGATGGATGTCTGTAAGTTTTTTGATCTAGTTTTATCTAATTTATTTGCATAGTTAGTAACATAGATGTTGTAGATGGATGACTGTAAGTTTTTTTTTTTTTTTTTTTTTTTTCTGGTTTTTACTGGTTTATTTGTATATAGTTAGTGATACAAATGTTAGTAACAGGCAATTTTGCTTTATTAGAAAAGAGAAAAAGAAAAAGAAAAAGAAAAAGAGGCAAGCGTGAGCTTGTACAACTTTTTTTTTGATAAATAGAGCTTGTACAACTTTTAAACCCCTGAATAATACGAATCCACATATTGGTTGGATCGGGTGCCTTACCTTCTCTCTTGGGCGTGATACTTATAGAAAGTAGTGGTTCTGGAGGATTTTCATTTTATTGGTGGAATTTTGCACATTTTGGCAGCTAGTCTTTCTTCTGATTCTCTTTAAAACGACCTCCAGAGGATGGGCAAAATTTAAGAATGACATTTGCCAAAAGGCTAAGGTTGAGGACACATTTGGACAGCTGTCAAATTACATTTGGAATCCAGTTAAAAGAAACATGTGCATTGTATGAAGACGACTAAGTATTCAAGAGGAAATCTTTCATTAGGGTTGTGCAAGAACTTTATCTTTTTTTTCTTATTTGTTAATAGAAGAAATCTTGAACCTTCCTCCCGTATAAGTTTTCATTTTTTTTTTTTTGAAAATGGTAACGTTGTATTATATCACAAAAGTACATAGGTTGTACTCAAACCTTATATACAAATGCACTCTAGACACTCCTACTCTATTTCTATATTGAGTCTAAAACATCAACTATAGAGGCAGTGTCATTTGAGTATAATTGATTACACCAAAAACGTAACAACAAAATGCAGTTTAGTTTAACATCCTGCACACTATTTTCTATGCCTTCAAAATATCTGGAATTCCTTTCTTTCCAGATTGCCCACCATATTGAAGCAGGGATAATTCTCCATCTAGTTCTGTCTTTTGCAAGGGCACCTGCCTCCTCCCAGCTGTACAAGGCCTCAGTAACTCTCCTAGGCATAGTCCAGGATATGCCTTTAAGGCTCAAGAAAATCCTTCAAAGCTGCTGAGTGTATTTGCAGTGTAGAAATAGATGGTTTACAGTTTCTAAGGTTTCCCCACATAGGAAACACCTAGAGCATAAGGCTATCCCCCTTTTCATTGCATTATCCTGAGTCAGGGCAGCTTCCTTAGCTAGCAGCCAATAAAGCAAGAGACTTTGTGTGGGATTCTACACTTCCATATTTGTTTCCAAGGCCAGATGGGACTCTGCTGGCTTGATTGATCCATCTGCCTGTAAGCTGAATGCACTTTGAACTCTCCTCTATTGTTGCCTTTCCACCAAAGCATATCCTCATATGCCTGAAGTCCAGTAAAGTGTCCAACCATGTTGAGGAATTCTGCCAACCTTATCACTTCCCAGTCATTTGGTTCTCTCCTGAAGATGAAATTCCACCCTTGTGGTGTCCATAGTTCTGCAATAGTTCTTTGTTGGAACATTGCCGGATTGTAAATATCAGGGAAAAAGAGTTTCCAGGTTACCTTTCTCATGCCATTCATCCTTCCAGAATTTGATCTTGTTCCCATTCCCCACTTTCATCTTGAATTTGGGTTTAACTTCCTCCCATAAGGCTCTTATGGATCTCCATAAACTGGTCCCATAAGGTGTGGTCACAATCTTAGTCATCCAACTATCTTCATTCTCATATTTGGCACCTATCACTCTTCTCCAAAGTGTTTGATTTTCATTTGAGTATTTCCACAACCACTTCATTAAGAGTGCTTTGCGATGTAGCTTCATATTCTTTATTCCCAAACCACCATTCTTCTTTCCAGTTGTCACTGCATTCCATTTAACTAGATGAAAGCCTCTATTCTCTTTGTTTCCTTGCCACAAGAACTTCCATTTTATTTCTGCATTTTGTTGCAAATAGGAGAAACATTTCTCATTCACTATCTGTATTCCATTCCTCTATTGCAACACAAAGCTTTATCATTGAACATTGCTCGTACTCCATGCCTTTATAATGTTCTACCATGTTCGACAATCGACTCAATACCATCTTGGATCTGATCATGGCAATGCAAGAGAAGAGCACTCGTATGTTTGGACACATCGACAATGCATTGTCCTCTTTTTTAATTATGCACAAACTCATAGACTTTTGATTCATAATCACATACAAGAACTGTTATTCAAAGTCTCCCTTGGAATCCCATGGACACTCACAGTTTCTTACATATTGTGTTGAAAATCTATTTTCGAAGCTTCACTTTATGACATATGTTGTCCAACCTTGAGGACCAATTGTTCTTTAACTGTCCTAAACAAGATGAGACACAAAAGCTCAACGCTTAAAGCATGAGGTGAAGCAAGAGTTTATCATTTTTTTGGCTTGAGGTGTTACGCGATGAAAAAAGCAACTGAGAGGTGAGAGGCGGCAACGAGAGGCAAGAGGTGTTGCGCAAGGAGAAGCGTCGGTTTTTCTTAAATAGACTTTAAAACACATATCTAGAGTTTTTTTCAGTTTCAACTCTTCTTCTTCTTCTTCAGGTTCTTGTTCTTTCAGTCGCAAGTTGCAACAACTAAGGTTGTTTTGTTGAGGTACTTCTTCTCTTTTTTTCTTTCTTTTCTTCTTCTTTCTTCTTTGTCCTCTGTTTTCCAACAGCTTCTTTCTCCTCTCTTTTTTAACAGCTTATTTTTCCTCTCTTCTCCTCTGTTTTCCGTCCTCTATTTCTGGAGTTCTTTCTTCTTTTTGCAGACAGTTAGTTCTTGCATTTTTTTCCAGTTGTGGACTACAATTTCAGAATAATAACTTTATTATTTTTGTCTACAAACAGTATATGAATTGAAATATTTGCTAATATGTTATTGCTATAGAGTTTTTGGTTATTTATACATGCAAAATTAAAATTGCAATTTTTTTGTATTAATTGGTGCTTCACTTCAAAAAGGTGAGCACTTCGCTTCCCGCCTTAGTGAACGGGCTCTCATTTTTTGTTGTTTATCGCTTTCCCAGACACTAGTGGGGACGAAAATATCATTGCAACCTAAGTTGCTCGGACTCGGGTGCGAGTGTCTGATACGGGTGTGGATCTAAAGGTCGGATCCTTCATGATCTAATTTTTAAGATTCGGGGATATGGATCCATTGTATGGATACGGGTGCGGGGATTCGCCTAAAAATGATTCAGATATCTAAAATAGACAATTTCAAAAAGAAAAAAAAATTCAAAAAAATATCTAAAATAGAGTTATAAAACCTAAATTATGAGATATTATATGGAGAACTTGAGGAGAACCCTGGAAGGAGATCAAAGGAAAAGGAGTGACATAGAAATATTTATATAAAAGGTATATTGTTTCCTTTAATTTCACCTTAGCTTTTGTATTGATTACAGAAATCATTACAATTGTCCAGGCTTTCCCCATCGATTTTGGTCAAAGTACCCAAAAATGGTTGACCAAATTGGACACGGATCTCACACCCACACCCATGTCGTGTCGACACAGGTGCGGCATCAATAGTGAAGAGTCCGAGCAACTTAGGTTGCAACTGATCAATACTGAATTCGTGACAGCAAATTGTGATTCACAACCTTTTGTAGATACACGATTCAATAATTTTTTTAAAAATATTTTTCACATGGTATCAGTGCCTTAAGATCTTGTAGAAAATCAAAGAGGTTCCGTTGCCGGCGGGTGGCTATTACCTATATATGCCACCCGCCTGACCAACAATTATGTTAGAAAATGTTGGGTCATCGTGTATCTTTTCGATGACTATTTTTTCATATCTAATTTGCATAGCACCGTGCATCTTTCTTGTGACTGCTTTTTTTCATATTTAATTTGCATAGTACCGTGCATTTTTTCAGATTATCTTTCATATTTGATTTGTGTAGCACCGTGCATTATTTTTTTTGATAAAGAAAAAAAAGACTATTTTCTCATATTCGATTTATGTAGTACCGTGCGTTATTCCGGCGACTACTTTCACATATCTTATCTGTGTAGCACCATTCCATCTTTATGGTGACTACTATCTCATATCCGATTTGTGTAGCACCGGGCTATCTTTTTGGTGACCACTTTTTCATATCTGATTTGCGTAGCACCGTTTTTTCGGTGACTATTTTCTTATTTGTGTAGGGTTGTGCCATCATTCCACCTCTACCCATATAATTTCTACTTTTCAGGAGGGTCATGCCATCATTCTGACCCCTACCCATTTAATTCTTTCTCAGTAGGGTAGTGCCATTATTCCGACCTTACTCATATAATTTTATTTCTCTAGTTCAACCATGAAATCTAATACTCCGATGCATGAGCATGTTTCAGCCAATTTTTTAGTGACGTTTTTGTTCCATATCTAATATCGACTCATCTATTGATTCCAAGATGATCGATATATACCATATATTTTGAACACTTTTCGGTGACTGCTGCACTGTGAACAAGTCTATATGGAGCAACCACCTAGTTTTGATGCTCAGGGGAGTCCAGTAGCCTATGTATGTCGATTGTGCAGTTCACTCTGGTCTGAAATAATCTTCTCGAGCTTGGTTTGGGAAGTTCAACATAGTAATTCTGGAGTTTGGCATGACTCATAGTGGGGCTAATCACTCTGCATTTTATCAACATTCTGTATCAAATCCAGTATTTCATTAGAAGACTAAGTGCATTGAGATTGACAGTCAATTTTGTGAAGTCGAGTGATCAACTTGCAAGTATCTCCACCAAGCCCCTCATAGGTCCTTGCATTAGTTACATCTCTAACAAACTAGGTACATATGACTTGTATGCACCAGCTTGAGGGGGAGTGTCAAGAATTAGAATAGGTATATACAATCCTACTTGTAATATGTATAAGAATATGAATAGTATATAGTTTCCTACTCGATAAATGATTGTATTGTAGTGTCTATAAATAGGGTCTCTATGTAATAATGTAGATACACAATTCTATAATATTTTTCTCCAATATTTCTCATAGTAAGGTAGACTTTGATTCCTTGCTCATTGATTGCATTAGAGTACCCGATTATTGTTCCTATCAACACTTATGGAACAATGCTTGGAATTTAAGGAAACTAGAGTTACTTGCAACCTGTTCGATCTAATGCTTGATTATAATAATGTGCGTGGATATAGTGTGATATCTCTAATTATGACTACTCAGCATATGTTACTTCATCTTCCGTTTAACCCTAGTTCAAATAGAGTCACTTTGTTGGTAGACCTTTCTACATTGGTTTCTTCTGATGATTTTGAGGACGATGTGCTTGATGACAGTTCCTAGAAACAAATTGCAATTACAAAATCTTTTCTGGTTCCTTTCGGTTGTTGGGCATATGTAGTTCAGTGTTATCAAAGGCAAAAAGCGCAAAAAAGCTCTTAAGGTTTGTTGGGGCTTTAAGCGCAAAGCTCAAATAAAGCGTGGGCTTTAATAAAAAAAGGCGCAAAGGGAGAAAAAAAATACAAATATATATGTTTAGTCCAAGTCTAATAATTATAAACATGAATGACAAATATATGGCCAAAGAAATTGAAAAAAATTTATGATAAAGTAAAATATCAATTGCTTAGCGTCACTTCTTCAAAAGAGGTTCATTGGCAAGGAAAAGTTTGCCTTAGAACCTTGATGACGACACTGAAGCGCACATAAAGTGAGGCGAAGTGCACAACATTGAGCCTTGCTTCAGGGCTTAAGCGCGCTTAAATTGCGCATTTGACTACACTGATGTAGTTACCTCCATTGAATGCATCTATCTGGCGATACAATCTCCCAAACAGTTGAGTAGAAGAGAATGACATTGGCTAAGAAGGCGCTCTATCCTTTGCAATCCTTAGTGCGGTTTGGGGAATGTTATTGATTGAGACTATATGAGTTTCCTTAGGGAAATGTTATACAGATATCGCCAACCTGATGGAAGTTTTTTTTTCCTGATAATTATGAGTGTTTCTTGACTATGTTGTCTTTTCGGTCGTATGGTTCCTAACTTGTTTTCTATGAGAAGCAATGTTGTGAAAAGCGAGCGCCTCATCTCTTAAAGCAGTGAAGCGAAGTGAGGGTATAGCGCTTCTTCCGCGTGAAGCAAAGTGATGTTGAAGAAGTGACCGTTTTCAGAGAAATGTGAAGCGAGCGTGAAGTCTTGAAGCCCTGGAGTATTTTTTTTTTTTTTTTACTTTTCTGTAAAAAGTAGTCTTTCCAGAAGAAAAGTAGGTATGATTTTTGCTCGTTGTGTCTGCTAGTTTCTGTTGTTTCTTCTTCAAACTTGAGGTAGGTCTCCTTCTTTCTTTCTTCTTATTTTATCTTCTTTTGCGCTACTTTAATGCTAGGGTATCATTTCTTTGCTGCCGTTCTTTGTTCTTTTTCTTCTTGATTTCGCTGTTGTGGCTGCATCTTCTTTGCCGCCTGCCACCATTGCTGCTTGGACTTTTATAATAATTTAGTTTTCTTTCAGTTTGTTTCATAGTAAAAATATTTGCTTATTTAATATTTCTTTAATAGTATTTATATAGGTACTTTTTCAGAGTAAAAATCAATTATTTAGATACTTTGTAATATTATTTAAATAAATACTTTTTTTCAGTTGGTTTAATAGTACAAAATCAGTTTATTTGAATACTTATTTAATAGTTAACTAACTACTTTTCAGTTTTATTAATAGTAAAAAAATCAGTTTATTTAATAATCTTAGTATTATTTATGTAAATACGGTTTTTTCGCCAAGGATCTATTGGAAACAACCTCTCTACCATCACAAGGAGGGGTAAGGCTTCATATGCGTCACTCTCCCCATACCCTACTTGGGGGATTACACTGGTTATGCTGCTATTGTTGTACTTCTTTCAGTTTGCTTAAAAGTAAATGTCAGTTTATTTATTATATACTTTTAAATAAATACTTTTTTTCAGTTGGTTTGATATTATAAAATCAGTTTATGTAAACAATTTTTAATAGTATTTTATTAATACTCTTAAGTTTGTTTAATGGTAAAAACTTAGTTTATTTAATAATATTTTTATTTCTTTTTTTCTTATTATTAGTTTCAGTTTCAAATTTAGTTTTGAGGATCTAAACAATTTGGTTTCGATTCAGCCCGTCCTGTGGAAAATTATTTGTTACTTGTTAGATGGAAAGATTTACAAATAGATATTATTTTGTTTAGTTAGTCATTTTATTTATTTGTGCAAAGTTAATTTTTCCTTTTCTCTAAAGATCATGCTTCACTTTAATGAAGCAAGTTCTTTGCTTCACACTTCAAGTGAGGCAGGCACTTGTCGCTTTTTGTGCTTCACACTTCCAGAAATACTGATGAGAAGGTAAAGATGTACTTGTATCTATTTATAACATTGGTGGTTGTTTCGGAAATCACACCATGGACATAACGTCCCATGGAGCTAAATAGAGATTTGGGAGCATTGTCAGCTGGATCGTTGACAATTTTTACAGACTATGTTGTTAGTTGCGATCTCTGTTTACTCCTAGCCTAATTATATTGTCAAATGGGTCAAGAGAAGCCCTGAACTTTTTCTGTCATTTATTGTAGCTAGGTTAAAAGGTTTAGGACTAGAGGGAGTTGCTCGGATGGTAAACACCCCTCACTTCCAACCCTTGCGAGTTTGAGTCACCAAGGGAGCAAAAAGGGTGGCTCCTAGGCAGGGGTTAAAAGAAAGGTTAAAAGGTTTAGCATAACGTGAATGAGAATTTCAATACCAAAGAACGTACAAAATCTAGTGAACATTAGTACTGAATTTCTTTAGCACTGGTTATGTGGCCACTTTGGATTCCATATCGATTCATGAGATCTAATATTTTTTATGAGAACAATTGAAGCGACAAAATCAACTTGTAGTTCAATTTCGAGGATCACCGCTTGCAAAGGAGTATGCTAAGAGGATCACTCCTAATGAAGAACCTTTCGAGTCCTAGAGATGTTATGGAATTTTTAGAATAATCATCCCCGCATGTTAGACTAGCTACTACTCATGGATAGTAATATTCAATGCATCTTGATGAAATATGGTATATTTGCAGAGTCTGATATTAAAATCATTATAGCAGTTGTTGGAGTAGCAACGTGGAGGCTTAAGATGGATAATGGCTCGTCTGACATTTTGGTACCACAGTCAAGTTGTAAGAGAAGCATTTTTTTTTTTTTTTTTGAAATTGGTAAATTCTTCAGCATTAAGGCTATGCTGGTCACCTCCAAAAAGTTTACAAAAAAGGAAAAGAGAGATACTTACAAGGAGCCTATAAAATCCACTAATTGGATTCCCTCTTCTATACTCTGGTTCTTTTCACCAAAAACCTAGTGAAGTAATAACGTTCCACTTAATCTTCAAAATAGAGGATTCTGTTCCTTCAAAGATCCTCCGGTTCCTCTCCTTCCAAATGGTCCACCAGATGCAGGTTGGGACTATCCTCCACTATCTTTTTTGGCTTTTGCTTCCTCCTCTTCTGATCCAACAGCTAAGCAAGTATGCAGTATGTTCAGGCATGATCAAGTTGATTCCAGCAATGGAAGTGAACATAGCCCAAACTTGTGTCGTTACTTTGCATTACATGAAAAAGTGTTTGTTGGTTTCTAGTGCCTCCTTGCAGAGGAGGCATCTAGATGCTATGATGGACCCCCTTTTTTGCAATGCCTCATGTGTCAAGCATGCTTTCCTAGCTACTAGCCAAGTGAAGCATTTCACTTTATTAGGAGCCACACTCTTCCATATAGTATTCCAAGGTCCAGTTGACCTGCCTGCAGCTACACTCGGTCCCCTTTTATATACTCTGTTAACCGTGAAAATTCCATCATTGTGGTGCCTCCAAATGAGTTTGTCTGCGTCTGTATTAGTGCCTGGGAAGTTTCCTATTAGTGTTAGAAAATCTACTACCCATGGTATTTCCCAATCATTTAGGGGTCTTCTGAAAGTCAGATTCCACCCTTGAGGGGACCACATTTCTTGTATACTGCATCCAGTATTCAAGCTTATTGAAAACAGTCCAGGAAAAAGGGAATGAAGTGTGCCATGACCACTCCAGTCCTCTTCCCAAGAAAGTACCTTGTCTCCCCTACCAACTCTGACTTTAGTGTTTAGCTTGAGAAGTTTTTTTTTTTTTATAATGGTAACTGTATATTCACACCAAAAGACCCATTAGGTAAAAAACTGATGGGTTGGGGTTTACAAACTCGGGGGTATCATCAAGACCAAAAACTAGACATGAGACTTTACAATTGTCCTATGAAATCGACTAAACTATCTATCTCCCACACTAAATTTTGTTTACACCAAAAAAACAAAAGACTAAGTCTCTTCATCTTGATATTCTGGAACTGCTGGCTATTCCATCATGACCTCTTTCATTTCTTTCTCTCCATAATGTCCACCAAATACATGCTGGAATGCTCCTACACCAGTCTTCTTGTGATCCTCTTCTCCCCACTCCTTCCTAATTTTTCAGCAAATCAAAGGAGGTTCTGGGCATCACCCAATTTATGCCTACTATACAAAAGAGCATGTTCCACAGATTTACAGTTGTTCAGCAGTGCAAGAACAAGTGACTATTTATCTGCCTCTTTCTCACACATAAAACACCTTGAGCAAATCTGTATATCTCTTCTCTGTAGTACTTTGTGGGTTAAACAAGCTCTCCTGATCACCAACTAGATGTAGCATGAGACTTTGAGAGGGATTTTACTCTTCCAGACCAGTTTTCAAGGCCAGATAGTTGTCGTTGTGCGACTGTAATTCAGTCTCCAGTAGCATGATTTCACAGTAAAGGACCCCTTGTTGTGCAATTTCCAGACTGGCAAATCAGGATCTGCATTTACTCCTGGGAAAACATTTAGGACCTGCAGCAATTCAGCCACTCTGTTTATCTCCCAGTCATTTAAGGCCCTCCTAAAAATCAAGTTCCACCCTTAAGGACTCCATACTTGTGCCACTTTGTCCATCTGTTGCAAGCTCAAAATATACATATCTAGGAAGGTAGTCTTCAGGTTTTCTTCCACAATCCACAATTCATTCCAGAAACTAGTCTTTTCCCCATTACCAATTTTGTACTTCAGATTATTATTGAAAGAAAGCCACAATCTTCTAATTGTTTTCCATAGGAACACCTAAATGTACCAGTCACCTCCTTAGTAATCCAACTATTCAGGAGCCCATATTTCTGTGAAATTAATCTCCTCCAAAGTGCTATATCTTCACAACAAAATCTCCACAATCATTTTTGTAGTAAACTTTCGTTGTGTGCACGTAACTTCTTTATGCCTAGACCACCCTGCTTTTTGCTAAGGATCACCATATCCCATTTGACTAGATTGTACCCCTTCTTCTCTTTGTTGCCTTGCCATAGAAATACTCTTCTTGCGTTGTTAATTTTTTTCTCTATGCTGACTGGTAGAGGGAACAAACTCATCATATAGGTAGGTTGGCCATCCATGACTGATTTTATAAGGGTTAATCTGCCGCCCAAAGACGGATATTGACTTTTTCGTTTTGCTAGTTTCCTCTCACTTCTCTCCAGAATCTCATTCCACACTTCCAGCTCCTTATTCTTTGCTCCGAGAGGCATACCTAGGTATTTAGTAGGTAGGGAAGCCACTTGATACCCTAGGTTCTCTGCTAGGATCTGCATATGAGGCACTTGGTTGACTGGGTAGCGACAACTTTTATGCCAGTTAACATGGAGCCCAGAAACGCCTTCAAAAATGGTTAGGATAGCTCTCAAATGCCTTATTTGTGTAACTTCAGCTTCACAAAAAACTAGGGAATCATCTGCATAAAGTAGATGAGATATCTCCATTGCATTGCCCATATTTCTGTTAGCACAGAAGCCTCTAAACCATCCATTCTCCCTTGCTCTCCTGATCATGAAGTTTAGGCCCTCCATTGCTAGGATGAACAAAAAAAGGTGACATGGGTTGCCTTATCTCAGGCCTCTCTGTGATTGGAAAAAGCCTTCTAGACTGCCATTGATTATGAGTGAAAATTTCACAGTGGAGATACAAAAACTGATCCAGTTAATCCATTTGTTGCCAAACCCCATATCTCTCAATATTTGAGAAGGAAAGCCCAATTTATGTGGTCATATGCCTTCTCGATGTCAAGCTTGCAAAGCACTCCTGGTACATTCTGCTTCATCCTAGAGTCTACCTACTCATTTGCCAGAAGGGTTGCATTCATGATCTGTCTACCCTTCCGGAAGGCCATTTGATGTTCATCAACCAGAGTCCCCATAACCTTCTTCATTCTCTCAGTAATGAGCTTGGCTATAATTTTGTAGACTCCACCAATTAGACTTATTGGTCTGAAGTATTTCAACTCTTCTTCTCCCTTTTTCTTAGGAATAAGTGCTATAAACGTAGCATTGAAAGACTTCTCAAAAAACTCATTTTAATGGAAATTTTGTATTGTCTTCATCATGTCCTCTTTCAAGGTCTCCCAACATTCCTTGAAGAAACACATTGTAAAGTCGTCTGGACCTGGAACTTTGTCACCATCACACTGTTTGATAGTACCCAATACCTCAGCTTCAGTGAATGGCCTTTGCAGCTACTCTTGATCTTCCTGGGAGATTCTAGGACAGTTAGCAATCTCAAAAGCAGGCCTCCAGCCTTCTACGAGACTGCCTAGCCTCTTGTCTAGCGTTCATTGTTCCTGTTCTTAATGCTGAAGGCTCTTATCCAGTTGTTTGTTGCAGCCCTTCTCATCAGACTGCCTAGCCCTTCCATAGCTATGATGAACAAGAAAGGGCACAAGGGATCCCTTTGTCACAAACGTCTTTCAGCTGGAAAAAAACCTGCAGGTTCTCCATTTATCAAAATGGAGAACCTAGTAGTTTTGATAAAAAATTCTATCTATTTAATCCACCTTCTCCCGAATCCCATTTGCCTGAGAGTGTTCAACAAGAAACTCCAGTTCAGGTGGTCAAAGGCCTTTTCTATATCTAATTTGCACATAACTCCAGGCACATCTCCTCTAATCCTGGTGTTAATGCACTCACTAGCAATAAGAGCAACATCCAATATTTGTCTTCCTTTGATGAAAGTCATCTGGTGGTTGCTTACAACTCTGCTTATTATCTTCTTTAATCTCTCAGCCAACACCTTTGCTATGATTTTGTAGATCCCAGAGATTAGAATGATGGGTCTGAAATCTCTTAGATCATTTGCCCCAACCCTCGTAGGAATCAAAGCTACAAAAGTGGCATTGAAGCTCTTCTCAAACTTGTGATGAGAGTGGAATCTGTGGAATGTCTGCATCTTGACCAGGTGCTTTTTCTGCAGCACACATCTTTATCCCTGCCAGTATCTCTTCTTCCTCAAAAACTCCCTCAAGGTTGTTTCTTTCTTCTGTTGAAATGCCTTGTACTTCATTAAGATTCAAATAAGGTCTGCAATTTTCTGATTCTTTGTAGAGATTTTGATAAAAATCCACAATGGAGCCCTTGATAGCCACAGGATCACTAGATAGTTCTCCATTGATCAACAGGGAATCTATAGTGTTGAGTCTTTTATGTGCAGTGGTCATTCTGTGAAAGAACTTAGTGTTTTTATCACCACATTTGATCCAATGGACTCTGGATCTCTGCCTCCAACAAATTTCTTCATTTCTGGCCACTTCCTCATATTCCATGGCTAAATGAGCCTTTACCAGCCCTTCTCAAAAAAAAAAAAAAAAAAAAGAGCTTTTACCAGCTGCTTATCATCATTTAAAGGTCTGCCCTCTTGGATGGTCTCCAAGCTCCCTATTTGATCTAGGATGTAGCTTTTTCTTGCCTTCCAGTTCACCTTGGTGCTCTTTGCTCCATTCTTTGAGTTTAGCCTTTAACATGCTTAATTTTGTTGCCTGGATATAGTCAGGGGTACCAGATATAATAAAAGAACACCACCACTCTTGAACTTTTACTTTAAAGCCTTCCACATTAAGCCACCACTTTTGGAAGGACTAGAGTGTCAAGGAAACTTTTTTTTGAAACTGGTAATGTTGTATTCCTCAGCATTAAGGTATGCTGGAGACCTCCAAAAGGTAGTAACAAGCTAGAACAAGAGACTAATTACAGTAATCCTAAAAGATCTACTAATTGTTCAGCATTTTCTATACAATGTTCTTTGCACCAAAAGTAGAAAGTTGCTATGCAGCTCTCTTTGATTTTCTGAATGTTGTTGAATCTATCTTCAAAGTTTCTTCCATTCCTCTCCCTCCAGATAGTCCACCAGATACAGTGTGGGATTATTCTCCACCACTTCTTCTGTGTCTTGCTTCCCCCTCTCCTAATCCAGCAACTTAACAAGTCTGCTGTGTGCTCTGGCATTGACCATTTTTGTCTCTGTGAAACTGAGGAACATAGTCCAAAGCTGAGATGTGACTAGAGTGTCAAGGAAACTTGGGAATGAACTCCATTGGTTTTTTCGGAAAGTGGAAGGACTATCCTAGGAAAAGCTCGCAAGCACTTATCCCAAGACTCTTCTCTAAAGGCTCCTTCCGGGCCTTTGGAACCTCCTCCGGTGGTCTTCAACGATTTTCTTTGAAAGCCTTTTTTCCAGACTATGGAAAATCGTTTAAACTTGGTACTCTAGAGATTCTTGAAGAGATCATGGTACATAAGAAAGAATGAACTTAGAAAGGTGTTCAATTTTTCCGGAGTTGGAAAAAATGTAAGCATTGTTCCGATGTTTTTTGTTATATAAGGACTCTGCATGATGATGCTGGAAGAACTTCTATGTGGGTAAGTTAGGACAATTGTGCTTTTTGAGTAAATTGTAGGTGCATTGCTCTACAAATGCTTAAACAATTCTATTGGAGTTTCTTTGTTGGATCTCTTGCGATAGGGATCTATGGATTTTCAATCACTCAAGCAAAATATTTGATTTATCTACTTTCTCCCCCAGTTTACTATGCGAAATTCGACAAAATCAGTAATCTTCAATTTCATCAACCTTTTACTTTAGATTGTTCCTTCCGGACTTAATAGCATCCAACAGGAATTTAAAGTATTGATAGCAATCACTGCTCTTGGGGGACTTCTTGTCATGCCACTCCCCAAAAAAAAGTATGAATTAACCTGACCAATCAAATAAGAATAAATAAATTTAACTTCACCAATTAGATAAGTAAAGATAAATTTATGATAAATAATTAGCAAATTTTCGGGAAAAAATCAACAATATTTCAAACTAAAATAAGTAACATTTACCACCCAATTCAGATACTAACTCCTACTTAAATCAGAATTTTAGCAACATGAGTTGAGCTTTTTTTTGGCTTCAATTTACTAAACCCAACAAATAAAGCAACAAATCAATTAACTAAACCGGACAAATGAAAACCAAGAAACTAAACTTACAGAGCTTCTCTAGGGCATTCGTAAAACTTCTCTCTAGTATTCGAATGGGTCAAAACAACGAAGTTATGAGCAATCAGTTTGCAACAACATCTCGTCGCATGACATGTTTCATGTGATAACATACGAGCTTCAAAGATTGAACTCTTGATTCTCCACTAACTCTCCAAGTCTAATTTCTCAAGAAATTTATCAACTAACATATGTAGCCTTGGAGGGTTTTTATTTCAAGGGAAAAGGACAAAAATAGTCTTATCGGAAATAGCCTCTCTACCTCCCAAGGTAGGTGTAAGGTCTACATACTCTCTATTGTCCCCAAAACTCACGTGTAGGATTACATCGGGTATCTTGTTGTGGAAAAGGACAAAAATACCCCTTAACTATTTGAAATAGGATGTTTTTGTCCTTTGTTTAGTTTTCTGCCCAAAAGTTCCCTCGTCTTTTATGGGGAGGGCATTTTTGAGCTACTTGTCTTACAAAGAGGTCACTTTTGGTCCATAAATAGTTCAAGGGCAAAATTTACCCTTTTCCCCCTAATAAATAAAGCTAGCAAATTGATATTTAGTTGTTAAGGAGTGCACCCAAAGGTGTGTCCAGTGGTCAATGAAGTGAAAGGAGAATCATGAGGTTTCCGGTTCAAATCTAATAGTGTTTTTTTAATCATTTATTACATATATAAATTTTTTATTTGTTTGCACCCCTTTAAGTCAAGGTCACACTCTAATTGTGTTTACCCTTAAATCCTAAATAGACTTTTATGCTTTTTGTCTTTGACAACACTGTAGTTGAACATGTTAAATCACAAAATTTTACAAAGGATCTAAATGAGGAAGTAAGATGTTTTCCCTTTTCATTTTTAAAGGTCCCGACTTCCCTGAGCAGGGACTTCAATGTCTCAAAAAATGATATTGCTTAACTGTACACTCCATAAAGAATAATATTATAATACTGTATGTGGGTAACTGCAAAAATATTGTATAGTGGTTTTGTTTTAAAAGCGTTTGTTCTGAAGCTGGAACACATTACGTTCCCTTCTTCAGCAAATAAATCCAGTTATTTTGGTTAGGTAGAATAGACTTTTCTCAACTGTTCCTTATTCTTTTAAGTTTTATCTATTCCTTGTGGCAGAAAAAGGAGATTGGAAAGCGAAGAAAAGATGATCATAACTCACGGAAAAATAAAGACAAAAAGGTACTACAGCTTTTGTGTTACATAGTTCTCGGCCATCTTTTACTTATGCCTTCTAAAAGATGAGGTCCTTTTCTGTCATTGACTTTATGGAGCTTTGACTGTCTGTTGTTTGTTACAGTATAGACACATATGTTGCCATGTCCATATCACTGTGGAGAGATTATTGCTTTCTTCTTTGTCATTTACTAGTGCAAGTATTAAGTGTGTCTTGGTTGAGTGTCACTGTTGTTTGTTACTGTATAGACCCATATGTAGCCATGTCCATATCACAGTGTAGTGTCATTGTTTATTGCAGTATTAGGCTTCATCAAAAACTAGCCAGTGTAGTGTTGATGACAGAATACTGAACTATTCTCCTTCTCCCTTAATGGGGAAAAACTTGGATCTTTATTTGTATAGTATGGAATTTAGAAGTCCAAAACAATTGGATTATTGACTTTTTTGGTTGTTAAGATATTGTGCATTCTGCTTTTCTGGTGAGCAATCTGCAATTCTCTTTCTATTTAGCTGTCCTGGTCATCCCCTTACTGCAATTATCTCTTAGAGCACTGAATTATCCTACTTTATACTTGTATCACAATTATATCAGTTTTTCTAGCCGGGGGGGGGGGGGGAGCTCACCCCAAGGTCTTCAATACCTTTAGATGATGTTTTGTATTATTAAAGTTTGTTGGTTCCCTATTAATATTAAAGTAAGTGAAAAGTCATTTTTATCTTCACACTTGACCCACTTCTGGTAAAAGTCTTGAACACTATAACCCTATTACCTATACTTTAGTGAGGTAGGTCACTGGAATTATGCAATAGAGGTCCTAGGCTTTTCTGTTTCTTTGTTTCAAATTTGTCTTTACCATGTTGCTTTGTAGAAGGCTAAGGTATCAACAAGATAATCTGTTATCTAAATGGTGTGCATATTTAGGAATAGAGGAGAAAATGGTAAAAATGATAAGTTGATTGGAGCAGCCTGTTGAACCACTGATGTGCTACATGGTAGGCTTTGTGGGTGCATAAGTAGTGGGTTTAAAGGAATGATCTTTATCATTTTGAGTCTGGACTTGGGCAATATGATCCACTTGTGCTAAGAGCTTTCCCTGCACTGTAAGCACTAGAGAAAAAGTATGAGGGGGCATGCTTTACACAGGAGGAAAAGAGAAGGTTTCGCTTGACTTATGGTATTGTTTTGGTTAAAGAAAAACAGAAGGAAAGGAGAATGTGCAGATCAAAGGAGAGGAGGGGGTAGGAAAAAGGTAAAAGTCTTGTCTGTGACTCTGTGTTAGTAAGGGGAGAAAAAGGAAGAAATTTGCATCATTGGAAACTAATAGCCTTAATACATGTTTACCTTTTGATCATATTATAAAGCTCTGTCTTCACATTATATAGAACATTAGTAAAGGAGGTTAGCCCCCTTGCCAAATTTTGTTCAAGTTGACCCACCCAAGGAAACATGCGAAGTCAAAAGGGGAATCTTCTAATTGTTTTCTACTTAAGTGCTTCTAAGTGAGTAAAGGGTCATTTAGTTCTGGACTGGGTACAACAAATTTCAGGTATTGTAGGTCTTTCTCAAGATACCAAGTGTCAGAATGCAAAAAATATCTTTCAAAATATCATGACGAGCTGGATGGTTCTCCTCGTACCAAAAATGAAATGTAGAAATAACATTGGACTTGAGCCGAAACATAATCATCTATATTAGTGATGTTCTTCTTTTTCATCCAAATGCATAAGAATAGCACTTGAAATCTACCTCTTATTCCAGTGAAATTATAATGCTCAAGATGTGACTCAAGTCATCCAGATCTAGACACAACTCATCTGATCATCACACAGCAAATTAAATAAAAGATCTAAATCTTAGTAAACCAGCCATAATGAAGGAGAGAATGTTTGTATTGCTGCAGCTCTAGTGCAGAAAAGACAGCCATTAGCGCTAATTCTTTTCCTCTCCCCAAAGTTGTCACCTGTAAGGGGAGCTTCTAAAGACAAAATAAAAGATTCTTTCATCTTCCTTTGTCTTCCCAAATTATTTTCAAAGTGGAAAGAAATGGACTTTGGGCCTAACTCAACCTCAAAAGTTAGCTCAGGAGAGGACGATTGTCCAAGACCATGTAAGGAGACCATCAATCCCTTTTTCCATCCCATGTGGGACTCGTCAACACCCCCCCTCATGCTCAAGAATGGACATCTGGAGAGTGGAAAATTTAATATGGGGCCCAACATTAGGAAACAAGAACTGGGACAGGTCTTGCTCTAATAGCATGTAAAGAAATGAACTTTGGGCCTAACTCAACCATAAATGTGCTAGCTCAAGAGGAAAGGATTGCCCAAGACCATATAACAAGACCACCATCCCTTTTTCATCCTATGTGGGACTCTTTAACACAAAGGAAAGGGTTCTTCGTCTATGCTGCTAAGGGCATGATTGTAAGACTTCAGACTATAAGCCGGTGCAATATCTTCCGATTAAGCAGGATTGTGTGCTCCTCAAGCTAATCAGTGACTAGTCTTGTAAAAAGCGAGCACTTCATCACTTTAAGTGATGAAGTGAAGCGAGATGTAGGCGCTTCAATTTCAAAGCTGTGAAGCAAAGCATTTTCACTGAAGCGACGCGAGGCTGAAGCGCTTGCTTCTTCTGTCTGAAAAAAAGATCTAATCGGAAGAAAACAGAAAAGTTGGGACTGGTTTTCAAAAAAAATAAAAAATAGTTGAAGAGTATATGCAGCTCGTGGATGGACTGTTCAACATTTTTCATCTTCATCCTATTTTCTTCTTCTTTCTTCTTTCTTCCTTCTTTTTTCTTTGTTCTTTCTTCTTTGATGGCTGGCAGTTTTTTCCCTTACTTTCTTCGTCGTTGCATATATGGCTGTATAGAGTGTATTTTCCCCACAGTTTTTCATCTCTTATTTCTTCTTCATCTGCTCTTATTTCTTTTGTATGTCTTTTTTTTTTCAGTTTATTAGCTCAATTGAATTTCCCTCTTCAGTCTAATAATTCAATTGAATTTGCCAATAATTAATTTCCTTATCTTAGGCGCTAGGCAGTAGCTAATCAGTTAATTTCTTTTTGGCACTAGGCAGTAGCTATTAGCTATTCCATTTTTAGTAGCTAATTAGCTATTTCATTTTTCAGTAGCGAATTAGTTAATTTCTTCTAGGCACTAGGTAGTAGCTAATATCCTGTCATATGGAGGATTTTTGCTAACTACTTTTTCATTTTTAAACTAAAACATTTGCTTACATATATTGTTTTTGTGAAAGGTTTATTATGGTCTTTCTTTAAATTGCACTTTACTTCAATGAAGCGAGCGCTTCGCTTAAAGCACGAAGCAGGGCCCTTACACTTTTTTGGGATTCCCACTATCAAAACCATTGGCAGTGACTAGCATAAATTGGAAAAAAAAAAGATAATGGATTCCACCTGCCAGTCTTGTGCTATCCCTCTAAAAATAGAAGCGGAAGTGACAAGTGTATTTAAGATACAAATTCAGTTGTACATATAAATATTTTTTTAGAATGGTAAAAGTAGTTGCACATTCCTATTTTCATGGGAGGCTGTTGTGAATTGATTTTTTTTTTTGAAATACAAGTTTTGCCATGATAAGAAAGTGATAATAGAGCTTTAGTCCTTAACTCCTCCCAGACTAATATCTCACTGAAGGCTCTCTCATCCACTGCTCTCCTTGCTGAAGAAGGCCTTCTTCGCTACCTATCCTTCAACTTTAATCAAATTTCTCCTTTTCATGTTTGATCGATACTTAATATGTAAAGGAACTTAGGGCACAAATAATTGTACACAGAAACACACACACACTCTCTCGCACACACAACTATGTTTGCAAACATGTACTACTGAATTTATTTTTGCTCTCAGGAAAATGCTATTATGTACTTATACTTGCATCTGTAGGCACATAGAAACTATCAGTAACATGAGAACCCTTTAGCATGAAAACACATGGCTGAATGGATTACTATGTTGATGTTGGTCTGAAACAGTTCAAAATTAAAATTGAGCTTATAAAACTGTGGTAGTGTGTCAAAGAAATATCAAAACCAATTGTAGAGGGTATTATAGTTTATATTATTGGGAGAAATGGTTGGGGTGGATTAGTTTTTGCATCAGTACTGTCAGGTATTCTATTCTGGTGAATGGTGAACCAGTTGTTATTTCCCATCAGGGAGGGGTCAGGGGTCTTAGACAGGGAGATCCTCTATCTCCTTTTCTTTTTGTTTTGGTAATGGAAGATTTTGATAGTGTGATGAGCAGAGCATTCAAAACAACGAGATTAGAGGCTTCCAAATAGGAGGTGCTATGGGGCAAACTAAGAAAATATGCCACTTTGTTTATGTTGATGATACAATTATTTTTGTGAACCTACCGAGGAACAGATAAATTACATCAGATTGCTACTACTGTTTTTTGAAGCCCTTTCAGGTTTGAAGATAAATTGGATGAAGAGCAGTTTGTTCACAATCAAGGAGGTGCTCAACATCCAGAGTTGGTAGACATACTTGGCTGCAATGTAGATCATTTGCCTACAGTTTACTTGGGCATGCCACTTGACAATAAACATAAAGAGATAGTGATATGGGATGGCATAACAGGGACGGCAGAAAAGAGATTGATAATGTGGAAGACTCAGTATCTATTATTAGGAGGAAGATTCATTCTTATAAACTCAGATCTAGACTCTCTTCCCACTTATGTTATGTCTCTTTTCCTTCTATCTCTGAAGGTTGTGAAGAAGCTGGACAAACTCAGAAGGGATTTTCTTTGCATGGATGCAAGGAGAATAAAGATTACAATCTGGTGAAATGTAACAATGAACAATAGGTACTTGGGAGGATTGGGCATGAAAAACCTAAGGAGACAAAATGACAGCCTCTTGATGAAATGGCCAGCATATTGGAAGATACTTGTATACTTTTTCTTTACAAGGAATGTTTTCGTTAATAATGGGAGAAACTCACGTATACAAGAGGTATACCAAAAATTGAGAACCTACAAGGCTGAATAGATTTTTGTAAAAGACACCCATCCTTCAACATAGATCGCAATCTCATGGGTGCACCTAAAAGGTATTGAAAAGATAAAGAGGCTACCCTTCAAATGTACAAAACCATGCTTCATACGCATATATACTTGTGGTGCAAGTTTTCACATCTGCAAGTAAAATTTAAGTCATCAAACTCTTCATTTTCGGTGCCGCATCCATGTCAACAGGGACGTGGGTGTGTGTTACCCAATCATGTCAACTAGTTTTGGCTATTTTGACCAAATTCGAAGGAGAAATTGTGGACAGATCCAACGATTTGTGTGATCAAAAACAAAAGTTAAGGTGCGGTAAAAAAACAAGAAAATTTTGTTAGTAGAAGATAATGTTTTCAGGCACTCTCCCCGAGATAACTCTCTTCCCTACTTCCTGGGGGGGGGGAGGGTCTTTTTTTCTGGTGAGTTTTTGCCGGAATCTGATTTCAGTCCTTGTCTTTTTCATTGAACTATTACCTACGTGATAGTTTAGTTCTCTTAGATTCAGTCCGTTAATTTCTGGTCCTTATCAATGGGGGAAAATAGGATTTATTTCAATGCTGGCTTCAAATCATATGATATTACTAGATGGAGATCTGAAGGAACAGTGTGGTATGAATGGGTTGAAAGGAGCAGAAAAATGATGAGAAGATCCTCCATGAGCAACAAAATCATGGAATGGATTTGCTTCACCCTCAGAGAAGCATCCAGTGATCAGAGAAAGTCGATTAGGAGATGGAAAACTGCAGAAAGAGAGGCGGAACACTTTTGCACCAGAAAATACAACGAACATGGGAGATTTATGAGTATCATATCCATTAATAATGGGGGGAGATCTGTCCTTGTTATTCCTGAGCTTGCCATGAATGCAGGGTGGTACGACATAGCTCTCAAGATTGAAAGCTTCATTAAATGCCCCAAAAGTTTGGAAAAGGCAGGTCCACCAAGAGTTACTGAAGCTTCCTACCCCTATGCTAGAGCTGTAAAGGATAGTAAATGGCTGTCAAAATCCATCAGAGAGGCAGAGACAAACAGCTTGGAGGAAAATATTGAAGTACTATCTCAAATGGAAAGTCATGAGAATGGGCTATTGAAGAGATGTCTAGTGGAACATCTGGAAGGGGGAAATAAGGAGAAACGTACACTGTCAGAGGTCAGACGATGGTCATGCTTGTTATGGAAAAAGGCTTTCGGTGTTAACATTTATGAGATGTATGGAGGAAAGTTTCTTTTTGAATTCCCCAACAGGAATATGGCAGAACAGACCTTACAAGGGCAATGGAATTGGAAGAACCAAAGGTTCAACCTGGAATGGTGGTTTCCGTTGGTAGGTTGCACCCCCAACAACATCCTGACAAAGGAAACATGGGTTAGAATCATTGGTATCCCTCTCCATCTTTGGTCAAGTCAAGTGTTCCAAGAAATTGGAAACCTTTGTGGAGGATGCTAGCTACAGAGGAGGAGACAGAACTGAAGAATCATATGATGTGGGCGAGAATCTTGGTAGAAAATGATGGAAGAAACATACCCAAAGAAATCTCCGTCTCCAGGTATGGGGTCGTTTACCATTTCCCAATATGGGCGGAGAGTTGCGTGAGAGTTGAAATGCTGCCGGAAATTGGGGGAGGTATTCCTGGAGAAGAAAACAAGAGAAGTGCAATCCCCTCCTTTACCCAGAGGTTCATAGGCTGCAAAGTCTGCAAAAAGGGTACTCAATCCCTTATTTCTAGGGATTTCCCAGCTGGAGAACATGTGGATGGATCCTGGCTCACAGCTGACAATGAAGAAAAAAGAGAAGCATGTGAGAGGCACATGCCTCATTTAAATAAGGGGGAAATATTGGGCCTCCATCAGCAGCCCAATACAAGGAAAAGAGTTTCCAGAAAACTTGGGCCTGATTACTCAAGCCAAGTGATTTTCAATGATATTTTAGGAAAAGACCCAGAAGATGAAAGTTCTAATATATCTCTTGATTTTGTTGAATCGCGACACTGTCGAGAAACAGAAAATACACACATGCAGCTGGAAAATCAGATTATTCATGAGGAAAAGGAGATGGCAAACATGGTGGGAGAAACAATAATCGAATCACTGCACCACTTGATTGAAATAGAAGAGAATGATACGAACGTGATAGATACAGAAGTGGAGGACATCAGAACTTCAAAAACAGGAGACCAAAGATCTATCACTGAAGTGGGGGAGTGGGAGATAGAAGAGGCAGAACCACTACAGACTCGACAACAAGAAGTGGTCAGAAATAAAGAAAGGGAGACATCAGTATGGGTACAACAAAACTTAATCAAGTTGGGGAAGGTTCTGGGGGCTGATTTCCAGGGTCATGAAGAAGAGGCCCTTGAACTGCTATTACAAGTGGATAGTGCGAGACAAGCAAGAAGAATGGAACCAGAAACAGTGTGCAAGAAAACAAGACTTCGAGGCTCCCAAGAATTGAAAAGCCTAGTGAATTTTGATGTTAAGTTAAAAAATAGTGGGAATAGGAGTAAGGGGAGAAATCTGACTATATGTCATAAATGAAATTCAAGTTCTGAATGATAGGGACAAAAGAAGATTGGTTAAGAGTGTGATGGAGGGGTGGAATGCAGATATCATTTGTCTGCAAGAAACCAAATTAGAGGGGAATATGGAAGAAAAAGTTGGACAAATCTGGGGAGGTAGATGGATCAAATATGCAAGTTTGGAGGCAAGTGGAACTAGAGGGGGAATTTTAATGTTATGGGACAATAGGGCATGGAAAGGCGACATTGTGGAAACTGATATGTACACTTTGACTTGTAAATTTGAGTCTCAATTGTATAACTACTCTTGCCATATCACAGGGGTGTATGCCCCTAATTGTTATATAGAAAGGTCTGTTTGGGAGGAATTGGGGGCTATAAGGGGAATAATAGAAGGACCCTGGGCTGTATGTGGTGATTTTAATGTAGTAAGGTTCATCTCAGAGAAAAGAAATTGTGAGAGAAGAACCAGAGGCATGAAAGAATTTTCAGATGTTATTGAAGACCTGAAATTGGTAGACCTACAGCTAGGAGACAACAATTACACGTGGTTCAAAGGGGACAATCTCGAGGCGGCCTCTAGAATTGATAGAATTTTGATATCAGAAGAGTGGGATGAAAGCTTCAATAACATAAGGCAAAATTTTCTACAGAGACTCATATGAGACCACAGTCCTGTAGCATTACAAGGGGGTGTATGGAACAAAAAGAAGAAGCACTTTTAAGTATGAAAATTGGTGGCTTGACACAGAATGGTTCACTGATAGAGTCAGTAGCTGGTGGCATTCTTTTAACTTCTCCGGGAGACCTGACTTTATTCTTGCTTCAAAACTTAAGGCTCTAAAAACCAAACTTAAGGATTGGAGCATGAGTGAACAAGGGAATCTAGAATCAAAAAGGAGAGTTCTTAAAAAACTATCTGAGTTTGATGAGATCATGAAGGGCAGAGGATTATCAGAATGGGAGATTTCAAGCAAGAATTCAACTTTACTAGAATATGAGGAGTTACTAAAAAATGAGGAAATCTCATGGAGGCAAAAATCCAGATTACTATGGCTCAAAGAAGGGGATAGGAACACCAAGTTCTTCCACAAAATGACCAATGCTCACAAAAGATACAATAACATCTATCAACTGGTAATAGAAGGGGAACTGTCTCAGGATCCTTCAAGAATAGAAGGGGAAATTGTAAAGTTTAACAAGAAGTTGTACACTGAAACAAACAGTTGGAGACCTGCATTCAGGAACAACAATTGCCCCACACTTAATGGTGAGGAAAAAATGCATTTACAAAGAAATTTTGAGGAAAGTGAGGTTCTAAACTGTTTGAAGATGTGTGCAATCGATAAAGCCCCTGGCCCTGATGGTTTCACTATGGGATTCTTCCTTAAATGTTGGGAGATGGTGAAGGGTGATATCATGAAAGCTTTTCAAAACTTCTATGATCAGGAAGTTTTTGAAAAGAGTTTGAATGCCACCTTCATAACCTTGATTCCTAAGAAGAAAGGTGCCAAAGAATTGAAAGACTTGAGGCCTATTAGCTTGATTGGAAGTATCTACAAACTGTTCGCCAAAGTTCTCACAGAGAGAATGAAAGGGGTCATGGCCAAACTAGTGGATTCTCAGCAAATGGCTTTCATCAAAGGTAGACAAATCATGGATGCGGTATTAATTGCTAATGAGACTGTGGACTCTAGACAGAAACAAAAGAGCCAGGAATCTTGTGTAAGCTTGACATGGAGAAGGCATATGATCATGTAAATTGGGAATACTTTTGAATACTCTGGAGAGGATGGGTTTTGGAGGAAGTGGATCCAGTGGATCAAACAATGCATCTCCACAGTGAGGTTTTCAGTCCTCATGGATCCCCTGCTAGATTCTTCAGTGCACAAAGGGGACTCAGACAAGGAGACCCCCTATCGCCTTTTCTGGTTTTAATTTTTATGGAGGGTCTGAATAGCATGATCAAAACTGCAAAGTTGAGGGGTTGGTTGAGTGGTTTTGAGGTTGGCAGAAATGGAGATAACAGTATGGAAGTGGCTCATCTGCAATATGCAGAAGATACCCTTATTCTATGTGATGCTGAAGAAGGACAACTCAAGATTTTAAGGGTGATTTTGGTGCTTTTTGAGGGGTTCTCAGGTCTGCACATCAATTGGAGGAAAAGCTATTTGTACCCTATCAATGAAGTGCAAAACATGGAGTATCTAAATGCAATATTGGGAGGGGAAATAGGTGTTTTGCCAACAACATATTTAGGGATGCCTCTGGGAGCCAGGTTCTCAGTCTTATGAGATTTGGAACAAGGTGGTAGAAAAGTGTGAGATGAAGTTAGCAAGGTGGAAATCACAATATTTGTCCGGAGGCGGGATACTTACTTTGATAAATTCTGTCCTTGATGCCCTCCCAACTTATATGATGTCAGTGTTTCCAATTCCTCAGACAGTCATTGACAGATTGGACAAAATCAGAAGAAAGTTTTTGTGGCAGGGAAATAATGAGAAAAGAGTTATAACCTGGTTAAATGGGATGTTGTAATAGTGGGTAAGAGATCAGGGGGATTGGGTATTAAGAACTTGAAAAATCAGAGCAAGGCTCTTAGATTGAAATGGTTGTGTAGGTTTTGCAATAAAAATCAAGCCTACTGGAAGGAAGTCATTAGTGCAAAGTATGAAGGGGAAGATTACTGGAAGACCAAAACAGTTACTACACCTTATGGAGTAAGTGTATGGATGTCCATTAGATCCTTGTGGGATGAATTCACAAAAAATACAAGGATCAAAGTGGCAAATGGGGAAAGAACTGACTTCTGGAGGGATGTATGGCATGAGGCTGGCAGGCTGGAAACTCTGTTTCCAGATATTAGTACCTTAGTGTCACACCAGCACAAGTCCATAGCTGATCACTGGTCTCCTCAAGGGTGGAACTTCATTTTTAGAAGACACTTAAATGATTGGGAGATTCAAAGAGTTGCTGATTTTTACAACACCATTGGTCCACTCAACGGATTGGAGGGTGGTCAGGATACTTTATGGTGGAAGGGCAACAAAAAAGGTATTTTCAAGGTGAATTGTGCTTATAACTGGTTGAACAACTCCTACCAGTTGACAAGTAACTGGCCTTGGAAAGGAATCTGGAAATCCAAAATACCCCTCAAAAGTATCATGTTTTGTGTGGTTATTGGCTAAGGAAGCAGTTCTAACCCAAGACAACCTAATGAAGAGAGGGATTCCATTGTGCTCAATGTGCCTATTTTGTGGGGAAACTGCTGAGACAGTTAACCATCTTTTTCTACACTTTAGAGTAACTAGCCAGCTGTTGAGACTATTCCTAAATCTCAAGGGCATGTCATGGGTAATGCCAAGCAAGATCACTGAAGCCATTCAGAGTTGGGAAGAAGCTGGAATGCAGTCTAAGAGCAGAGAGAGATGGAGAATTGTCCCTGCTAGCATTTGGTGGGCAATATGGAAGGAGAGGAATTCCAGATGTTTTGATAGTATAGAAAATGGCATGCAAATAGTCAAAGCTTAATTGCTTGTTGCTACTGTGTTTTTGGTGTAATCAATTATACTCAAATGACACTATCTCCCTAATTGATGTACTAGACTCAATTTAGGTTCCGATAGCTGGATTTGATGATCTTATTGTAAATATGGCTCAGTACTGCCTATGTACTGGTTGTACTAATATACAAAGTTACCTGTTTCAAAAAAAAAAAAAGTTAAGGTGAAATTGAAGAAAATGGAATACCTTGGTATATATAAATTCCTATTGTCACTCCCTTTCCTTTTTATCTCCTTCCAAGATTCTCCTCTGGATCAATATGTTCTCCTCAAGTTCTCCACATAATATCTCATAATTTTGGTTTTATAACTCTATTTTTAGATAATTCAATTAATTTTTGTTGAATCCTTGCACCCGTATTCATACATAGAATCGTATCTCTAAAAGAGGTCCCGACCTCTACATCTGCACCCGTATCAGACACCCACACTCGAATTTAAGCAACTTAGAATAAATTTATAAAAATATGACACCTTAGCCTAACTCAATCCCCAAAACTTACTCATGATGGGAGGATTGACTGAGTCCATATAAGCAGACCACCGGTTCACTCCCCAATCAATGTGAGACTTTAACCTACTTTAACATTCCCTTCATGCCCAGGCCCAACTAGAGCTTGGACTAGGAGCCCAAATGGGAATTGACCTTATTATGATACCATGTAAAATTAGCTCATACCATAAAAGCTAGCTCAAAGAAATAAGGATTGCCCAAGCCTTATAAGGAGACAACCAATGTGGGACTTTATTCATTCTTTTTTTTTTTTTTTTTTTTTTTTGAAAATGGTAATGATGTATTCTTCAGCATTAAGGAGATGCTGGTGACCTACAAACAGAGGGGAACAAAAGAAGAGAGAGAAAAAAAAAAGAGGAAAAAAAATACTACTTACAAGGGTCCTAATAATTCTACAATATGTTCTGTATCCTCTAAACCTTTCTCTTTACACCAAAAATAAAAGGATGCAATATAATCCCATCTAACCTTCTGAATGGAATTGGACCTATCTTCAAAATTTCTACTATTTCTTTCTTTCCATATTGTCCACCAATTGCAATGTGGAATTATCCTCCACCATGCCTTTTGACTCTTGCTCCCCCCTCTTCTTATCCAACAACTCAACAAATTTGCAATATGCTTGGACGTGGTCCAGTTTGTTTTTGTGAGACTAAGGAAGATGGCCCAAATTTGTTTTGTAAAGTTGCAATGCAAGAATAGATGCTTGGTTGGTCTCTGTTGCATTCCCGCATAATGAACACCAAGATACTATAATCTTTCCTTTTCTCCTCAACACTTCATGTGTCAGGCAAGCCTTTCTAGCAACCAACCATGTAAAGCATTTTATCTTAGTTGGTGCTAAGGTTCTCCATACCTTTCTCCACAAACTCTGCTTAGAGTTGCATTGCTATGGACTTTCCATTTTGTATGCTCTGCTAACCATGAAAGCCCCATCTTTACTATGTTTCCATCTCAAAGAATCAGGAGCATTGGTGATGCCAGGGAATTTTTCTAATAGCTCTAGCAATTTGGCATCTCTCCACTTCCCAGTCATTAAAAAACCTTCTGAAGATGAGATCCCACCCTTGTGCTGTCCAACATTCATTGATATTTGCATCAGGATTACTACATAGTAAGAACAGATCTGGAAAGGATTCTTTTAGAGGAATCTGTTTGTTCCACGCATCTGTCCAAAACTTAGTTCTCTTGCCATTTCCCACTTCAATGTAAGTATTAGCTTCAAGTTTTTGCCATAAGTTTCTGATAGTTCTCCAGACCCCACCCCATAGGCATCAACACTAACATTACTGCACCAAGGATTGTACTCACCATACTTGCATCTGATGACATCTTTCCATAAAGCTTGCCCCTCTTCATTATACCTCCATAACCACTTCATCAAAAGACTATTGTTTTGTTTCCTTAGATCTCTAATACCCATACCTCCTTTGTCTTTGCTTTTCAAGGTTATCTCCCATTTGACTAGGTTATAACCTTTAATTTCTTTGCATCCATGCCAAAGGAAGTCCCTCCTTAATTTGTCCAGCTTCTTTAGAACTTTGGGGAGTAATGGAAATAGTGACATGACATAAGTAGGAAGGGAGTCTAGCACTGAATTGATGAGAGTGTGTCCGCCTCCCATAGACAAATATTGAGCCTTCCATCTTGCTAATCTCCTTTCTGTTTTCTCCACAATGCCATCCCAAATTTGTATGCTCTTGTGTTCATTCCCCAAAGGCATACCTAAGTAAACTGTTGGCATATTCTCCACTTTGCACCCCAAAATGTCTGCCAGATTCAAAATGTTTGTCACCTCCTTGATTGGAAATAAATTGCTTTTCCCCCAATTCACTTTCAAACCTGAGGAAGCTTCAAAAAACAGTAAGATTGTTTTTAAGAATCTTATTTGGTCCTCCCGAGGTTCACAAAAAATGATAGTGTCATCTGCATATAGCAAATGACAAATTTCTTTAACTTGTCCACTGCTACCCTATATCTGAAAACCTTTGATCCATCTGTTTTGCATTGCTATTCTCATCAAGCTATCAAAACCTTCCATTGCCAAGATAAATAGAAAGGGGGATAAGGGGTCACCTTGTCTAAGTCCCCTTTTTGAAGGGAAGAAGCCCACTGGTTCACCATTCACCAAAACGGAAAAACAGATAGTGCTGATGCAAAAATGAATCCAACCCAACCACTTTTCTCTGAAGCCCATTTGTCTGAGGTGTTCAGCAAGAACTTCCAATTTACATGATCATATGCCTTTTCAATGTCCAATTTGCACATTACACCAGGCTCAACACCTTTCAATCTTGAATCCACACATTCACTAGCTATAAGTGCAACATCCATTATCTGTCTCCCTTTAATGAAGGCCATCTGATGCTTGTTGACCAACTTATCCATCACCTTTTTCAGTCTCTCAGCTAGTATCTTTGCTAACACTTTGTATATGCCTGAGATTAGACTTATAGGTCTGTAGTCCTTCAATTCAGAAGCACCTACTTTCTTGGGGATGAGAGCCACAAAAGTTGCATTGAAACTTCTCTCAGTCCTCTGATTATTATAGAACTTGTGTATCATACCTTTGATGTCTTCTTTCATTACTTCCCAGAATATAAGATAGAAGGACATGGGAAAACTATCGGGCCTAGGAGCTTTCTCCATCGCACAAAGTTTAATGCATTCTAGAATCTCCTCCTCCTCAATTTGTTTCTGTAACTCTTCCTTTTCATCCTCATTAATACAAGTAATCCCCTGCAATTGTAATTCTGGCCTCCAAACTTCCGTCTCCTTGTACAAATTTTCGTAGTAACTCTTGATGGCCTCCTTGATATCAGTAGGATCAGTGACATTGCTTCCCTCCACCTTTAAAGATTCTATGGTGTTGTATCTTTTGCGAGATGCAGCTATTCTATGAAAAAACTTTGTTTTCTTATCCCCCTGCTTCAACCATTGTATTCTAGATCTTTGTCTCCACCTTATCTCTTCATTTTTGACAACTTCTTCAAAAGACATTGCCAAATTTGTTTTTTGCATTAATTCATCATCTGTAAGTGGTCTTTGCTCCTAAAGGATCTCCCATTTGGACAATTTGTCAAGGATTTCTTCCTTTTGTTGTTTCCAGTTGCTCCTATTATTCTTGCTCCACTCATTCAATTTCCTTTTTAGAAGTTTCAGCTTTCAGCTAAGACAAAACCTGCTGTACCAGTAACTACAAATGATGACCACCAGAAACTCACTTTCTCCTTGAAGCCTTCAACCCCCATCCACCAGTTTTCAAATTTGAAGTATGACTTCTTGAAGTTCATGTCTCCACAAGTCAGTAGAACTGGGTATGATCAGATACCAACTTTGGAAGAGTTGATTGTCTAATGAGGGTGAAGAGTTCCTCCCATTGAGCAGAATACATTATTCTGTCAATCCTTGATGCAGTTGTATGGTTCTCTCCTCTTCTCCAAGTGAAAGACCCTCCAAATAAAGGAGGGTCTATAGGCTCCACCTCCTCAATACAATCAAAGAATTCTAACATAGCCCCATTGATAGATAAACAGTTTGTTCTTTCTGATGGATATCTGATGGCATTAAAATCACCACACACTACCCACGGCCCTTCACAGAGACTTCTCATGGCTCCCAATTCACACCAGAGATCCCTTCTTTCCATTCTTTTGCACTTCGCATAGACAGCCGTCAGGTACCATGTTAAATTCTGGTTCTGACCTGTTAATTTGCAAGAAATGCATTGCTCACCACTCTCTACTAACTCCCCTTCCTAGACCCTTTTGTCCCATAGTATTAGTATCCCTCCACTGCTCCCCACTGCTTCCAAATGCAACTCCCCCACCCATCTATTGTTCCAAATAGTATGCAACAGATTACTTGCGTTACCCGTCAGTTTAGTTTCCACTACGACATAAATATCTGCCCCCCATTGACTAACTAGATTTCTAACTAATCCCCTTTTATTTTTGTCGTTTAGACCCCTTACATTCCATGAAACTAATTTCACCCTCATTGTTCCACAATAGTTAGGCTTCTCCCTCTGATTCTTGGCTCACCATCCTTGAAATTCATGTTGAAAATTAAATTCCTTAATTCCTTTGGGACACTGTTGTTGTTATTGCTTGATGAGCTATCCTTTGATTTCTGATTCTCCCTTTGCTTGTTTTGCTCTAATTTCATGATTAAGGAATAAAATTCTTTTTCATACCCTTTGGTAGAGACTCCAAACAAACGACTAAGTTTGAGTAGATTGAGTTGAAACCTTAGCGTTGCTTGTGATTCGATACAGTCCTCTACGATGCTGTCATCCATTGCTAAAGGTTTAGGGTCCTCATACTCCACCATTTGTTCTCCGAAGAGCTCTATAACGCCTTCTTCCCCCTCACTGTCAACTCCCTTGATGCTATCCATTTGGCTTGAAACTAGATCGCTTGTTTCTTTGCCTTCTTTGATCTGCATATTGTCTATGCTAAGGCTCTGAAAGTTCTTGGGAGTTGTTTCCATTCGCATGCAGAATTCTGTGTCCTCATCAATGCTGGAATGTTCAAAGATTTTATCTGATTTGCCCAACTCCCTTAGAATGGAATTTGTAAAGGGTTCTGTGAATCCATTGGACTTCTTAATTAAAAAGCTCATCTCATCTGTTGATTTCTGAAAAAGGAGCCGGTCCTCCTCTTGATAAGGCTCAATAAATGGTTCTGATGTGGGCTTTGGTCTGGGAGTTAAATGAATAGGCCCAAAAGGACTTTCTGGTTGGTCCATGTCTGGTGGCAAAGTGGAATTTAAAAGAATTGGATCAGGCCCCACAGATTCTTGTAAATTCAAACATTCAGCACTGCTACAAGCCACCTGCTCTAAAGCTGACACCACCTGTTGCGTGTCAGACCCCACAAAATCTGTTGGGTAAAGACCTACAACCTCTTTACCTTTTTCATGAAAAGTCTTCTTATACTTTCCACAACCCAGAGCTATTCTTGGCTCTCCTTTACCAGCTATAGTCACCTGTCTAGGGTTAGTAACTATCTCCTTTTTCTTGTACATCGCCGGCGACTCTACCCATATGGGCATAGAGAAGATCAAATTTCCATCATCAACATCAATGGACAGTGGTATTGTCTCCCTCGGACCCTTAACCCGAATGCGAGCCCATCGCAGGTGGTTTTTAAGTTCCGTTTCTTCTTCATTTTCCAGTCAACCTCCACATTTATCATCTATCTCTTTCATGACACTTGTGGACCAGAGGTGTAGAGGAAGACCATGTACTGTGATCCAAAACCAATCAAACTTGGTTTGGATTGGAAAGGAGCCCTTCGTCGGAGACCACCAGTCAAGTGTTAAGATGAACCCCTTGTCTTCTCCAATCGCCCATAAGAATGTGTTCAGCTGCTTTCCTTGAGTGGAACTCAAAGAGAAACTGAAAACCATTCATGTCATACACTTGGATATTCTGAGTCCCTTTCCATGTCTGCTGAGCCCATCTTCTCACCTCATTGTGAGTCGGAACTTCATCCCCACCATTGAATCGACCAACTAGACATCTGCGCAGAAGATCATTATCACCTCTTGAGTTTTCACAGAAAGCTGGTTCTTCACAACATCAACCTCAGTAACCTTAGCTTCCTTTAAAGTCCACTTGCTCTTATTAAGAGCATCTTTGAAGCTGCCCTTCTCATTTAATAGTTGTTCTGTTGTACCTCCATTCGTAATAAATGCACCAAGAGTGCTAGTTTTCTTTGTAATAAATTCCTCAATCTTTGTAGCCACCATGCCCCATCCCTCATTATAAGAACTTTCTGAAATGATGATCACAACTCTGTTATATCCCTTAACTGTAATAATGGAAAGGAACCTCCCGTACTTGTTGAACTTTTGAGAGCAATAAATATAAGTAGAGAAGTCTCTGCATCTCCACAATTTAAAGTTCTTCCCCCTGTTTTCTGATGCATCACTCATTCTTCTGCATAGCCAGAATAAAGCACCTTTACTCACAGTTAACCTTCTAATGGAATTCCTGACATTTTCCACCCAATCAAACCAAAGTACTGACTCTGATGAATACATAGAAATCTCATAAGATATTCTCCCAGATCTAAAACAAAGTCTGTTGTCCATTGAAAGAGGGTAAACTGGAGGGTGCAGAAGAGTAGAATAAGGTAGGAAAAGTGGACTCCGGTGATCGGATTTATCAATAATCACAGTGGGTGATTATTGTTGGCTTTGAAGAAAAGGGTTGATTCTGGTGGGGGTAGCCGGAAAAAGGTGGGTTTCTCTCACCTAGAAAGTAGGAGAGAGAAGGGGCATTGGGGACTGTATGTATTCTTTAACACCTCACCTCACGTCAAGGGCTGGACATTTCAAGCGTGGACAATTTAAATTGGGGGCCCAACATCGGGTGAGATGGGTCTTGATCTGAAATGGCACCTGAGCCTAACTCACCCCCAAAAGCTAGCTCATGAGGAAGGATTTCCCAAGTCCATATAAGCAGATCACCGATCATTCCCCAACCAATGTGGGACTTAAACCACCCTAACAAAAATCATGGCCTTTCCTCTTTGATTTGCAGGTTGTAAGTTTTGATGATTGAGAAAAAATGGAGGGCTCGTTCCAATTTTGTCGTTCTTGATACACAAAACTGTGCTTCAGTGCTTGTTAGAGCTACTCACCCTTATTTAAGCCTTCACGTGGTTGAATGGCCCAAAATCTGGGGGTTATAAAATCTTGCAGTCTTAATTTCTTAGGGAAAAAAGGACACTCACACTTTTATCTAAGTTCTGATTGAATGTCTAATGGTTTATGCGCCTTCTTGGACTGCTATGCATCTATGGTTTATTTCAATACCAGATTCATAAGTCCTCATTGAATGCTAAGGGCTTGTGCACATCTTTGAACTGGTGCCATGATTTCTTTCAAGTCCAGATTCTTTTGGATAGCTTAGTGGATGTTAATTGAGATATTTGCTCAAGTTACTTGTGGATCATCCATTTTTTTTCAAACTAAGGAAAAAAATTTATTTGCAATTTGAGCTACGACTTCTTACAGAAAATAATACTTATTTGGCAGCATTTTAATGATTCTCCTGTTTGGTACTTTTGTCGAATAATAACACTTCTTTGTCATACTTGTTTTTTTATTGTAGGAAAAGGTCACTGATTCTATGCCAAAATCTTCTCATGTGGCTAATCGTGCAAATGGTCCTCCCTATGCTCAATCTGTTGTGTCAATGGACAGTGATGACGGAATTTCCTACAAAGGTTGCTCCTTATTCACTCTTTTTAGTTTACATTTAAAAAGTCTAGTGAAATTTGAGAACGAGATATCAAAAGAACCATGTTGGGAGTCTTGCTTTTGTGTGCGAGTCTAGATAGACATGCCTAGAATTGAATGTAGAGGAAAGTTTATGTGATTGGAAAGATGAAATGGATAGGGAATATGATTAGCACATCACTTTATGCCTGCTTCATGCCTAATCTGAGATCATAATTTGTGGCATTAGTTGTGCATGACGGCTTGGTGAATATACAAAGGCCTTTAGACATTAGAATTCAACTTCTCTTTCTTCCCATAAGGTATGCTTTTATTGAGGTTTCCCTGAGATTACACTTGTTCTCGGATACGTCTGTTGAAAATAAGCATATAAAGTAAATGCTCAAAGCTAGAACAGTTGAGATGCAAAACTCAATAAGCTCAATCATCTAATTTTCATCTGTTTTCCTAGTGAAGTGCGAATCTCTATTGACATGTCTGATTATCTGCCAATTTAGTATTTCTGAAAGTTGACATTTATCAAGTACTTTGAACTCCAAGACCTAGGGCTAGGGGAATCCTCTAAACTTCTGTTGTGCTAATCTATAGGATTTAACAAAGATAATCAAATTGTTCTCACATGGATTAAACAGCGGGAATCTATTTTATGATAGTGAAAGCTTAAACTAGATCTCCTTTAAGTGCTACCGTCCTCCATTCTTATTTTTAATAGTTACTCCATAACTGTAGTCTTCATGCAGAATTAAGTGTTATTACTAGAGACTTTGTCCCTCCTTCCTTCTAACTTCTTTTTTTGAGAATTTAACTAGTGTGTTTTGAAAAGCCAAGTCATGATTTTCAGAAGTTTATAACATTGGAAATAATCAGGAATGCTGCTTATCACTTTGGAAGAACTAGTCCCTCAGTGATTGCATAGAAGATTTCATTTAGTGTGGAGAATAATAAGAAAAGTATTTTCTCTGTTCTTATCGAAATTCGATATGCAGTAAAGAGGAATGTAGCCTAGAAGATAGCATGTAGTATAGAGAGGATATCATGTAACATGGAGAATATCTGCTGTCCTTTTCCATGAATTAGTCGTGGAATGCTCTTTTTCGCTGTGCACTTACAATACTCACTAGATGCAAAATGGAATAAAGGAATAAAAAGAACAATCAGTATTTCTGTTGTGATATGCAACTATAAAGTAACCTTGTATATTTTCTGAGTTCTCTTTTGTTTCTCTTCTATTTTTTGGTGGAATTTCTGAGGAATATGTGTTTATCTTGTAATTTTTGCAGCCATTGGTGGTACCACCGGACAGCTTCTTGAGCAAAACGCTCAGGCATTGGATCAAATATCTGCAAATTTTACTGTTTTTAAGGTCAGCTGATGCTTCTGACAATTTTATTCCTACCTACCTCACCTTCTTTTCTGTGAAAGGTGACAAAATGGTAATGGACCAAATACATGAACATGCCATAAGAGTCATTTTCTGTTTTTTTCTTTTACTCCATTTGATTATATGTTAATGTGATGTAGTTTGAATGGTAATGGAGTTTTGAGGAAATTTGACTTGCATATTATATTAGTAAGAGAACAAGAGATTCTTAAAAATAATTGGGATGGGGGAGACATCAAACCATGAGTTGAATTGTTTAAATGAATTTGAATTTTGAAAGAATGAGAGTTGCATTAATCATGTCAAACATTTTAAGATGTACTAGAAAGTGTCATAAAAATTGGGATGAAGGAAACATTATTTCCGTGAAAAACTTAATAATTTACCTCTGATCTCTTTTCTGTGAATATAAACTTGGATTATTTTATTGGGGGCATATTTAAGTATTCGTTGGTATGAAGGAAAACCAGCTTACATAAATAAACCTTGCCTCCAATGGGAGGAATTGAGGTAAACTGTATTCATTATGTTCTATTCTTGGAAGTCCTTTTTCTGATAAGAAATCAGAAACTCTGTAGTCATGCTTTCTTTGATTGCTTTTGACTTCTGCGAACCCTGTGTGTAGTTAAGGCTCTAGAATTCATGAGAGAAATTATTCTTTGAATTCAAATCCAGAGATTTGTTTCACTAATAAAGATATTCAATAGTATGTTTCTCGACCTTTTGGCTGAGATCAAGTGTGGTAAAGATAGATGGATATGTACCCGTACAAGATTGTTAACAGTTTCAAAAAAATCAAGAGTGGTAAAGATTTTGAACACATTGAGCTTCATTCTGTTATTCGCCTGTTAATATGCTAGCAAGATCCCTTGGCATGAAGAAAATGGAGACGGACCTGCAAGGGATTACAAGTTAGTTGTGGAAGCAAATATTGGTTCAGTTAAATTGTGTGGAGAAGACAAAAGAGAACGCACACCATCACAAAGATTATTGGACCATGTATGACACACCGGTTGATGGGCTTAGGTATGTAAATGGGTAATAAATGGGAATAGTGAAATAGTATTGTGGCAATATTTTGTAGGCAGGCAATTCTATTAGAATCTTCCTTCCCACTTGCGCTCCCTTTCTCTTTATTCCTCCCCTTTCCCACTTTCTCTTCTTTTATATGTTACCGAATACAGTAAAGCTTGCAATATGATCAATAAACCTTGTTCCTGTAATTTTTGTTGTGTATGTTTATTGGGCGTGTTATGCTTGGTGCTTTTAATAATTTGTCGACCATAGTGGCCACTAAGAACCCCTCCCTTGATGACTCTTTGTAGGTAGACCCGTGAAACCCAACCTGGATTTTCGCGAATAAGCATAATTTTGAGTTTCTATGGATAACAATCGATGATGGATACAAGACGTGTTCCATATGTCCACATTGCCGTCTCACCTCTTTCCTCCCATCCTCCTATGGTAGAATCTTCTCGTACTTGTTGCACCAAGCTCCTCTTACCTCATGGTGCTACTAGCTTCTCTCATCCCACGTCACATCACAAGTCGATGTAGTGGAATCAGGATGGTTTGGTCAATCCCTGAGGCCTTTGGTTTTTAGGTGGCGAATATTTTTTGTGCACCGTCAGGGTCAGTGTACTAAACTTCTTACACCATCAGGTAATCTCAAAAGCTAATTAACCTAATTAACCACGGTAACTTTGTTAAGTACATAGTAGTAATACTTATTATCTTTTTAAATATAATTATAGTTCAAAAAAGAACATCAAAGGCAAGTGGAATCCTATTTATACTCTTAACTAATTATGCAGAATTCCAATTTGTTTACAACTGATAATTTCATGTCAAATTCTCAGCATTATATTATGAATGACTATGAAGATTTTGGCTCATTTGTTGATCATGGAAATATAATTAGGTTCTAGAAACTTCTTGATTATAGGTCCTCCTTAGTTTGAATTAAGGTCCCTTCAATTTGATATAATTCAAAATGCTTTATAATAGAAATCAATCATGCAAATTGAATACATAGAGAACTTGTAGAAAAGGAAACTTAAATCATATTATTATGCCATGTAATAATATTGAATCTTTATTGGAAAATCATCATATAACAGTCAGAGTACATCAAGATTTCAGGTGAACATTATACGCATGGGGCACATGAAGGCAGAGAACATAAATGAATGATTAGATCTTTTGAGAGACCTAGGAAATGGATGTTTTGAAGGGGTGAGAGACAGAGAGATTAAGAGAGGGGGCAAATTACTTGAGTAAAAAGGTAATAACCTGCTATAGCAGGTCAATGCTACCGGATGGTGTAAAAAAACTATACACTGATAGTGCACAAAACTTAAAATCAAGTTAGAATGTATTAACTTTCTGTGGTTAGCAAGGATTGAGGCCACCTTACTGGCCATGTCGTGCAATTTCAAATTGGACTTAAAATTATAATGGTTGGGGCCATAGAGTGCTAATCTATTGGACCTTTGGAAATTGGACTTATTAGCTCTAGGACACATGATATGGATAGGACTGAATATAAGGCATAAATCCAATATCCAATCCAAAATCCTTAGTTTTAAAAATAAAATCCAAAGTCCAAATTAAATATCCAAAAAGTTTGGATTTTGGGTCGGCCCTACTATGCCCACTATTTTCATGGGACTCATTTACACGATTACTTCATTAGTTCCACTCTACTCCTTTTGGTAACCATGCTGGTGTGTCATGCACCTTTCATCTCATCTCATCCAATTTCTTTTGGAAATGAATGCTCCGGGATGTTCAGGCTTTTGTTGCTTGCCAAGTACGTTAACAAATGAAAAATTGCTCAAACAGCCAGCAAGGATTTTACAACCTTTACTGTGTCAGCCCTAGTGTTTGAGGAGGTACCAATGTAATACTTGCCTTCTGGGGTCGAAGGGAAGGAAACAATCTTGACGTTGGCTGACTGCTAACCCAAATATGGGCAATCATTGCCTTTCCTTCTACCTTAACAGCTCAAACTATGGCTTCTTCGTTTGCTTCTGAAATTATTAGGCTACATGGGCATCCCGAGGTCATTGTCACAGACTGTGATCCCAAACTTATGGACTCTCTTCTGGAAAAAATTCACCGGTTCCAACGAAAACCCCTATCTATGAGCACTGCATATCATCTGCAAATGGATGGTCAGTCTGAAGCTCTCAGTAAGTGCTGTGAGCAGTATTTTCAGTGTTTCATGGGTGACAGCCCTCATGAATGGACACCTATACCTTGCGCCGAATATTGGTACAATACAACGTACTAGAAAGTTTCCGAGATGACAGCTTTCCAGGCCCTTTATGCTAGAGAACCTCCTACTATTGTTCGATATGTCATGAGCAGTAGTGCCTTTGAACTGGTGGAGCTGTATATACTTCAACGTAATGCAGTGATGGATTTGCTAAAGCACAATCTTATTAAATCTCATCAAAGGATAAGGGAATTTGCTAACAAGAGGCGACACCATATCGAGTTTAAAGTAGGAGAATGGGCGTTTGTGAAATTAAATACCTATAGACAGCAGTCTGAGATTGCAACCCTACCATAAGTTTGGAAGATGTTACTTTGGTCTATTTAAGGTTCTTAAGAGAATTGGAGATGTGGCCTATGAACTGGATTTACCAAATGAGGCTTGAATTACCATGTTTTCTATGTTTCCATGCTACAAAGATGTTGGAATGCCTGACCATCAAATTACAGCATTGAAGTTCAGGAATGAGCAGACTGTTTTATCAAACCTTGATGAAAAGGTTCTTATTGGAGGTATTGTCATGCAAGAAAGTGGAGACGGAATTGCAGGGGAGATGGGCTAACCATGGAAGAAAATATTTGGCCAGTTAAATCTTTAGAAGCAAGAAGAGGAGACAATCACAAGGATTGGACTTTGTATGAGGCACGAAATGATTGCCTTGGGTGGTTATTGAATAAAATTTTGGGGATAGTTAAATAGTATAGTGGCAGCATTTTATAGGCAGGAAAATCTGTTAGAATCTTCCCTCCCCACATGCTTGTGCTCTCTCTATCCCTCGTACCCTCCCCTGTTCTTACTTTCTCTGATTTTATCTGTTACCGATTCCCTTAAATATCAGCAGTATAATCAGTAAACATCATTTCTATAGCTCTCTGTATGTTTATTGGGTGTGCTACAACCTTTTAATTTTGAATAATATTTGTCAGTGAGATCCCCTCTTTTTATTTCATGCACCCACTGCATAGTACGTTGCAATTACTCCTATCATGCTGTACTAAGGTCAAGTCAGTTGTATTCTGTGTTAAATCCATGTGGATGGATTGTTCCTCATAATTTGCAATGCAAAGCATCATTTGTCCTTTGGTTATTGGTAGTATTAACATTTGTTTTTGATATCCATGCAGATCCAAGAAAACATTAACCTTTTCACTCAAGCTCGAAACAATATCTTCACCATCTTAAATGAGTATGTTCTGGATTATTCTTTCCCTTTTCACTGTAGTTATTTTTTTGCGTGCATGCTTTTGTTTGCAGTGACTACATGCAGTGAATCTTATGCCATCTCTTTGGCATAAAGGAATCTTAGTTGCAGGGGAATACATGCTTTATTAAGTGATACTTTTGCATGCGTGCTCTTTTATCTTATTTTTCTCATTCCTATGTAATCTATTTGCATCATTTATGGCTTGTACTTGTACTTCCTTTGTCCTAATTTACATGATCAGTTTCTTTTTTAGTTTGTCCCAAAAAGAATTATACCTTTCTATATTTAAAAGGGATTTTGACTTTTAAACTTTCAATTTATCTTAATGAGATGATTTATAGTCACACAAATATCTATATGTTGTCTTAAACCACAAGTTTCAAAAGTTTTTCTTTCTTAAATTTTGTGCACATTCAAACTGTATCACAAAAATAGGGATGAAGGGAGCAACTGTTATGATGAGCATTTAGCAATTCGTGAATGTCTTTTGACTCCTGTTGATTCTCCAGATTAGTTAATGTCTTTTTACTTTATACTGACAGGATGTTTTTATGCATGATTTCTTGACCTTCCTCAACTGAAATGTTTGCTTCAATGTGTCTCCTCAAGAACTTGTAGACAAAGTATTTGACGAAGTCTTTTTGTAACCTTCAATGAAATTCTACTTGATATTTTGTTTTTTCGTTGTGTTTCTACTGCATTCTAAGAAAACTATTTGTTGCAGCTTGAACGATATGCCAGAAATAATGAAGCAGATGCCACCCCTCCCTGTAAAGCTAAATGACGAACTTGCGAGCTTAATCCTTCCACCTCGACCACCACCGTTGCCTAATAAATCATGAGATCCATGAGGCTTTGGGTTGCTGTAGATGCTTCTATCAGTTTACTGAAGAATAATAAACTAGTCAAGGTTATTCCTGTGGAAATATGCATCAATATTAGCTCCTTTTGGCTTGTTAGGACTCCATTTGCTCATCTTAGTTAATATCTAGTTTTGTGATTTGCTGTTGATTTACTTTAGTAGGTAGTTGGGCTACCATGTAAATATAGTTAGTGTAGGAGGGATTCTTGTTTCTGTAAATCAATGGATGCAAATAAGTTCAGATCCTATGCTTTTGCTGCAAACTTGCAATACACCATTGCTATGGACTATTCATATTCTTTCCCTTTCATATGAGACAAGAAATTGGATAACTCTTCGTTCGTACCTTTATTATTAAGCAACCATAGTAGATTGGAAAATTCTGTATGAAGCCAACGTACTGGTTTTTTTTTTTTTTTTTGCAAATGGATCGGGTCGAGCCCATTTACTGACTAAAAAATAAAATGGTGTAAACAATTTACATGGCTTGGGTCCAAAAGTGACCCAAGCCCAAACTTAATTTAGGCAAATATCTAATTAAACACAAATAGAGAAGACAAAACTAAAAAAGGAAAGAGACAGGAGCTCTGGAAGCTTGAAAAGTCACCATGGAAGAGATCTTCAAGCTGGCACTGGAGATTTTGGAAGCACAATTTCGCGGTTGAGTAGATATTCACCTTAGGCGTCCACAAGTCTCACGAATACCATGAATTCATACTCAATGAAGACTTCTTCTACCACTAAATCGGGGGTTCCTTTTCTACCATCAAAATTCTCGGGGATCGATCTTCAACTCTAAGACATAGTTGGGTTTCCATTTCTTCATTCTTAACAGGTTGAGCTCCAGAGGAACTAATACCACTGTCAAAGAAATCTGATCTGGAATCTAATTATGTCATATCGGAGATGCCGACTTCAGGTAACAATCCTTTTACTAGAGACTATCTGTCGCCTTTCCCTTCAATCTAATTAATCGGATCATTGGTTGTTGTTCTTGGTGTTATGTTGCTTGCTGTAGATTCCATATTATTTTGACACTTCTTTATTCTCATATATAGTGTGCCCAGTATTTTGAGTTCTAACAATGCCCTTCCTTTACTTGGTATTTCTCTCAAAGAACTGAATTTTTTCACCATTGGACCTGCAAAACTAAAAATTATGTTAGTAAAAAAATATGCGACTTGATTGCTTTCTCTGTAAATATGTTTGACTAATTCCCCATTTTCTGCTAATACCCTTTTTAAGTAGTTTGCAACAATTGCAATATTCCATGGAGTTTCCCACACTCCATCAAGTACCCTTTTACATATCAAAGAATCTGTTTCTAAAACAACAGGCATTACATTGTGAGTGCAGCAATACTCTAGCCCAAACATTAGGGCTTTCATTTCTGCCATCAGCACTGATTCCTTCCCAATATTTCTTGTTTGTGCATATACAAAGTTGCCTGCAACATCTCTAATATAGAATGCACTAGAAAAGTTGCCTGTCAAAGAATCCAATCCTCCATCAGTATTACATTTGAAGCCCATTACAGGACATGTCCATCTCACCACTTCACAAGATATCACTGGTCTGTAATCTTCAAAGAACTTGACCATTCAAGGCCAATTATCAGGAATATCAGCTAACCAAGGGTACAAATACTTGGCTAACATAACCAAGTTTCTGTTGATTTCCCCCACCATATAGATAAAAGATATCCTGCCTCCATTTCTTATTTGGTTCCTTCTTTTCCAAAGTTGCCACCCAATAAAACTAGGCACAGCAACAATCAAAGGTTTAAGTTTAGAAGCACACTCAAACTTCCACCAAATATCACACATTTGTTTCAGCTGAACACCATAACATTTCAAACCAGCAGCCCCAGCAAACATCTGCCATAGTTTTAAAGCATCTGGACATTGAACAAAAAGATGTTCAATAGTTTCTTGATGATTACTATTGCAATGACAACATTTCACTTCACTTTCCACCTTGATTTTTACCAAAACTTCTCCAATGGGAATTCTCTTCTTCCAGAGTCTCCACATGAAAAAGGAGATTTTGAATGGAATTCCCTTTTGCCAAATGAATTTTATCTCCTCCTGATCTGAACTTCTCCTTCTCAATTCCTCCCGGGCAGATTTAATAGTAAATTTGCCATTGCTTGTTAACATCCACCAGGCCTTATCCCATTCCTCTAATTTCCCTACTGCTACCAGTACCCTGTGAATTTGATTGACCACTTCTTCATTAAATATGTGCATCAATAGTTCATTGTTCCACTTACCTTGTATCAACAACTGCTTGACATCTTCATAAGTATTATAGTGCTGGTCTGATATAGGAAGATAATAGAAAAGAGCTCCTAATTGAGTCCAGTTATCAAACCAAATACTTGAATGACCACATTTTGTTTCCCACCATATGTCTTGATCCATAGCATTTCTAGCTTCCAACATAAGTTTCCAGACTTGAGAACCCCGTTGCCAATGTACCACTTGGAGTCTATGTGTTTTACAATACTTGTTCCATAGAAAATTAGTCCACAAAGACTTTTTGGTTCTAAATTGCCACCATAATTTAGTAAACAAAGCCTTTGACACATCAAAAAGAGATTTGAATCCCAAACCACCTTCATTTTTTGGTAAGCAGCAATCTTCCCAAGATACCCAGTGCTTATTTCTCCCCTCCTCCCTAAAGTTCCATAGAAACTTTGCAAATATTCTATGCAGATCATGAATCACACACTTGGGAGGAACCATGGAGGACAAAAGATATATAGGAATACTTTGTAGGACACTATTGATAAGAACAACCTTTCCCCCAAAGGATAATAGTTTTTCCTTCCACAATTGTAGTTTATTTTGTACCTTCTTAATAAGTTCAGAGAAATGAACCTTCCTCTTTCTTGCACGTCCAATGGGACATCCCAAGTACCTGATAGGGAAATCTCCTCTAGTAAAACCTGTAATATTCTCCACCTCTTGTATGATCCTCTGGCAGCCTTCCTGTACATAAAGAATTGACTCTTCTGCTTATTAATCATCTGGCCAGATTCATTTTTCATACCTTTCAAGAGTCTGCATAATCAATTTCAAAGAGACGGGATCAGCAGATGAGAAAATGATTGTATCATCTGCATATGCAAGATGATTGATGTTGTCACTCCATTTAGGCATGCCAAAACTGTTGAACTTTTTATCCTCAAATAGATTGTTCAAAGTTCTTGTCAACACCTCAGCAGATAGAATAAAAAGAGCAGGGGATACGGGATCACCCTGTTTCACCCCTCTAGAAGAGTGAAAGAAACCATGTGATTGCCCATTAATAATAATGGAGTACCAGTTGTTTGCAATTAACCTCCAAACCTTATCTAACATCAAACTGTTAAACCCCATTCTTCCTAGCACTTGAATCAAATATCTCCAATTCACTCTATCATGAGCTTTAGCCATATCAAGCTTAATAACAACATTTGCAGGTTTTCCCTTCTTCCTTATATCAGTAATTATCTCCTGAGCTAGCAATACATTCTCAGAAATACTTCTTCCCTTCAAAAATCCAGATTGATGTTGGGAGACAATCTTAGGAAGCAAATCTTCTATCCTGTCATGTATGATTCTAGAGATGCCCTTGTTCAAGAAATTACTTAAACTAATTGGCCTTAAGTCTGAGAAAGTCTGTATGATTTCGTTCTTAGGGAGCAAGACCAAATTAGCATGAGTAATAGATTTAGGTAGAGTATTACCTTCAAAGAACGCCTGCACTATTTTGATAACATCAAGACCCACAATATCCCAGCAATATTGATAGAACAGACCTGAAAAACCATTAGGCCCACAAGCACTATCTCCATTTAGTGCAAATACAACTCCTTTAACCTCCTCCTCAGTAGGTACTATATTCAGTGCTTGATTGTCAGAATCTGAGACCAGCTTAGGGATATTCTGAAGGAGTGAATATTCCTCATTGTTATTATTAGCAGTAAATTGAGCCTGGTAAAACTTTATAGCTTCAGAAGCCAATTGATTATCACCCTCAGTCCACCTTCCATCTTCCAGTAACGTGCTCTTTAGCCCCAACCTCTTTCTTCTTCCTTTTACCAAACAGTGAAAAAATTTGGTGTTTCTATCCCCTTCAGAAAACCATTGCAAATTAGCCTTTTGTTTCCAAAACTCCTCCTCATATTGCAAGTACTTCTTGTGCTCAGCTTGGGCCCTTTGAAGAACCACCCTATTGGAGGCAGTAGGGAACTCTTTGAACAATTCCTCCTTTATTCTCACAATTTCCTCTCTGATGATAAGTTGCCTGAAAATATCCCCAAATTTTTCCTTACTCCATCTAGTCAGAGCCTGTCTGGTTCTCCTTTGCTTAGATTTGAGGTCAATAAATACATTTCCTAAACTCTCAGCCACCTAATTTCTCCTAACCTCTTTAAGATCATGTCTATTTGTCCAAAAACTCTGAAACTTAAAAGGTTTATGGAACTGTTGAAGATCCCCTCCACAAGTAAAATATAAAGGTGCATGATCAGAGCCAGTTCTAGCCAAATGTTGAACGTCCACAGCACCAACAACATCCACCAAAGTCTGATTAATCACCACCCTATCAAGTCTTTTGAAAATACAAGCCTCATCAGCCCTACCATTCCACCACGTGAATGGGCTTCCTCTAACCTGGACATCAAACAGATCACATGAGTTTATGCAGAAAGAGAAATCTTCATACTCCTGAGGATATACAGGTAGACCCCCAATTTTCTCCTCATCACTTATGATAACATTAAAGTCGCCCCCTACCATCCATGGGAGGGTCAAGTTCTGCCGAATGGAATAAAGATCATCCCACAAGATGAGTCTTTCAAGAACAGAACATTTGGCATAAACTAGGGTAGTAACCATTTGTATGCCATTCTCTCAGGTTAGCTGCAATGTTATTTGTTGTTCAGAATCAGCAATCACCCCCACATGTATATGATCTTGTATAAATACCCAAATCTTTCCATTAATATTATAATTAACATACTTCATCCCCAGCTTCCTCGTAAAACTCTGAATATTCCTTGTGTCCTGGAATGGTTCTAGTAATGCAATCATGAAGAACTTATGGTGTCTATTTAACATTTGGACTCTGTGAAAAGCCTTATGAGTTCTCACAGATCTAATGTTCCATACAAGCCTTGTGATGTTCTTGTTATCATACCATTGTTCTCAACTTTGTTGTTCTCCCCTTTATTTTTACCTTTCAATCCTTTTGAGATTGCATGAGGAGATAATCCTGCTTCCCTTTCAATCATTCTAGAATTGATATTATTATTATGGTCATCTTTATCCTCCACCCCATCAACCCTGCTTTCTGTACTTTCACTTGTATTAACTTCATGCAACTGATGTGAAACAATGCATGTAGGTCTTGCATAGGAGAATCTTTCTCTGTAAAAGGAATAATGCGGAGATGCTCTTTGTGCTCCATTGTTGTACAATCTGAAGACTCTTGAGGGCTTGTAGATATCATTTGTAGTGGTACAGGGTACTCAACATTAGCAATCGCAGTGGACTGCTGGACACCGGTACATGTTAATTGTTCCCCATCCTTACTATCTACTTCTTTATTACTACTGATCTGGCTGCTTTGATTAAGCATTAGTTGCTTGTTCTCTTGAGCTAACTTCTCATCCTTGAGGTTTGTAGTCTTGTCCACCTCTTCTATCTTTGATTGCTCGCCCTGAATATCCTCATGTGTGCTGCATATATTGCTGCTAATTAATTTGTTATCCTGTATCTCTTGAGCAGTAGAGGATACTTCATACACTATCAATTTGTTTCTTCATTGGTATTTTGATTTGGCTTTGTTGTACCTCCACCTTGTCTGATGTTTGCATTGAGACTGGCTCATAATTTTCCACAACTATTTGAACTTGTTGTGTCTCATCAGCCAGACAGTCAAAAACATTGACAGTCGCCACTATATTTTTACCATTGGATTCTGCTTCTTCAGTCCTATCCATGATGAAAACTTTTTTAATTGGACACCAATTTTTGACGAACTTTTTATGTCTCTTGTTGATCTTCTGATATTGCTCTTGAGCCTGACGTTGAGGTAGCTCCCCTTCCTGTTGAACCTCTTGTTCTCTAGCATATTTTAATTCAGGATGAATTGTTCTACATTCTTCTTCATTGTGTCCTTGCAGCTTGCAGGTGCGACAATACTTGGGTTAAAAGTCATACTAGATTTTGATCTTCTCAATCCTTGTACTCTGCTTTCCTGGACTAATCACTTCTATCTCCACCCACTCCGGAAGATTTGCAATAAGGTCTACCTGAACTTTGACTCTCGCACAGCTTGGGCGTGTCTTATTAATTGTTGCCAAGTCCAATTGCACCGGCTTCCCCACAGCCGATGCTAATGAGAACAAAGTTTCTTTGCCATAAAAAGTGGGTAACAATTGTGGGAAAGAAATCCAAGCCAGAGCTTGAGTAGTCTCCTCTGGTTTGAAATTGGCATCATAGATTAACGGCCGCATTTGATACGCATATCCATCTTTAGCAATAATGTAATAAGCATTTTTTGACATTATGTTAATGAAATCTTCCATCTGGCTTAATCTGATTAATATATGTCTATTCCTTAACAGACCAATATTACAATCTCCTTTGATCTGTAATTGCTTAGGAATCTGCACTCTCAGATCATCTAGTTCTGGCCATCCATAAGAGAATTTACCAATAACTGCAAATTGTAGATTCTCAAATACATTCATTATTCACTTCCTCCTCCGTCCATGTGACTCTGGGCACTCCTTCTACGTATTGAATTTGTTTCATTTGGACTGGTGGGACCGCACCGTGATTTCTTCGATGGGGCATTGAGTCCTTAACTATTTCAGCATAGTTTACCTTTCCAAGACTCACCTGTGAGGGTCCATCATTGTTATCTTCCTTCGCAGGCAAACTGTTGGGATGTTGAAGTATTGGAAAGGAAATATCGGAATAGAGAGGCAAAGCCTGACCAGCAACAGGGGGCTGGCCAGCGGCCGAATTGGCCATTCCGATAGCTAATAATCAGAAGAAATTAGGGTTGAGAAGAAATAAGTTCTTCCACCCTTCGCCAACGTACTAGTTGAATGTTAGGAAAAAAAACAGTAAACTAGATCAGCTGTTATTGCAAAGCAAATGCATCATCTCTTGTACCCCCACCCCAAAGGAAACTTTTTAAAAATATACCGTTCAACATAAAATATTGCATCTACGTACCATATTTTCAGTATGCACCCTCACAACCCTTTTTATTCGCAATAACATTTGTACACTCAATATGCAATATTATATACTTATTGTACTCAAAGTATCAATTTTATGTAAAAGTGCATTAGAGGTATTTATATATGTTTTATACTGTTCTACAAAATTGTATAATACTAGTGAACTTTTCATGCCTCGCACTTCTAAATTATCTTAGTTAAAAAGAATAAAAAAAAAAATAAGGTTGTATTTAGCTGAATTTTAACTTTCTAATTATTTCCTATCATGTATATATCATTTAACAAGGGAAAGGAGAAGGATAAATGAGAGAAATTTATTTTGTTCTGCATAGGGGGTGTCAAGATAATATGAAAAATTGATCGAACTTAATCGAATCAAATCAATTTATATCATTTTTTTAATAAAGTCTTGGACTTTTATTTAAGTGTACAACCGTCCCGAACAATTGGGATGATCTTTTAATTTATAAAAAAAAAAACAAAAAAATTCTGAACCAAACCGAATAACCTCACGTGTATGTAAATATATTTTATATATTAACAATATGTTAAATTTAATGTATAAATATATTTTATAACATTTTTCTAATATAAATATAACCTAGGTCCTAGGCTTCTGGTGACGGGACGACTTTGGGTCATTATTCTTTAATTAGCCTTTAATTAATTCGGTTTAAAATTAAAAGATACTATAATATATGCTCCATCAAACAATACAGTAAAACCTATGCAAGCGCTCTTATTAAATGTTTAAGATCAAACAATACGACAATAAGCTTTTGCATTCTTGACTTTATTAGTGAAGAATTGAAGTGCTTTTCAAGAACATACTTGCGAAAGAAATATTTTAATAATAGTACTTCTATTTTGAGGTGATATTTTAAAAGTAAAAAAAAATGAAAATTAACTGAACTGTACCGATACCAAAGAGAAACCAATATAATTGGGATGGTTTTAAAAAATTTAATTTTGGTTATACATTATAAAATACCCAAAAAAATGGGATGGTATAATTTTATAAAAATAATTGAGCGAACCGTCCCATTGACACCCCTAGTTCTGCGTAAAGTATTCAGAATTAATTATTTGGTACAAATGTGAATGAAGTAAAATAGACATGCTTTCTTATTATTTTATTTTTTTAAATGAATCGATCCGGCACCTGACCTCGACACATGATTCAGAACCTGATCATTACTATCGATAGGGGACCCGATATTTGAACTAGAACCCGACTTGACCCTGACTTAACCCCAAAAACTGACTCGAGACCCAGCCCCGACCCCGACTCAAGACCCAGCCCCAAACACGACCCGACCCCAACACCTGACCTAAGACACGACCCCGACCAAACACCCAACCATGATCCTGAGACCCAACCTCGAGGCCCGACCTTGACCCAAGATGTGATACCCGATTCGAGACCCAACCTCGTTGCCTGACCCTAATCCAACACTTGACACTCAATCCGAGACCCCACATGAAAAAATTAGAAAACATTTTCCTTCAGACAACACGCAACGTAAAAATGTTCGCAAGAAAATAGATTCTAAATATTTTATGTGTTACATATGCACTCGAAGACAATTTTTTTATATTAATGATGTACCGCGGATTTACGGTACTTACAATTCCATTAGGGTTTCATGTCATTCTCCATGGGTCCTATTTATTATGATTCAATTTTTTATATTCAATCTTATTGTGCATGATTTGATTCAATTCTATCTAAATTTCAATTGATTTCATCGGGTATGTCTACTTCATGAACTTGAATTATAAACAATCTTATGAAATTATTAACTATGATCATGAATTTGATTAAGGAATTATGCATGTTTTATTAATAGAATGATTTACAACTAAAGGATGTTTTTAAGATGAAGTGTCAATGATTTGTGAAAGGTTTTCTCACAATTGAATGGAATCATGATTTAGATGCTTAGAAAGGCAAGTGTCTACTATGAAAGTTTTACGAAATCATGATTTGAAAGGAGCTACTCTAATATGAACTTATGATTGGATTGATATGACTAGATGCCTCCTTTTCCAAGTATTTCAATATGAATGTGATTATGTATTTTCCGTTGGGATTTACTTAGCATCAATAGGACTTTGAAATTGAGGTCCTAATGCTAGTAGAGGTTTGGTCTTTAGTAGCAATTCTATTGTCCTAAACTACGTGCCTCAAAAGGATTGTCTTAAATGACCTATCTAGTGGATCCACTTTAGCAAATAATGAATGTGACGGAGTTCTACCTTGGCAAGTAGATTCTCCTTTTTGGTGTGAGGTCATGCTGGATTCCATGTTATCGCTCACCAATTCTTATTGTTGGTTAATGATAAATATCCCACAAATGAATTATGTTTTCTTCAAAGGTTTTATGAAAGTTTCTCAAAGCTTTATTATATTTTACTTGGTCTTGCATATCATGTTTACATTCATCATGCTATCATGCTTACATCTTATGCATTTCCCTATACTTAGTACATTCATTGTACTAGCTTGTCTCATAATATAGTATATGATGCTCCTCCTCCTGGTCGTAGATAGCCTGGATTGTTCTATTAGCACATTGGATTGGTTATTTTATTGTCGTGGATGTTTTAATTATTTTATTCTCTTTTCGTTTCAGACTTGTACGTAGTGTATGAGTTACGTTCCAAGCACTCTTATGTTGAAAGATAGGCTATGTCAGACACAGTATAGTACTCCGCACTTATGTTTAGATTTCTTATATGATATGAGACTTATGTTACCTATTCTCTCTTGTTGTATTTCTTTTATGTCATGCTTATATCAAGTGGCTTGTTTAGGATCTTTCACGGTCTTATTCATCATGTCATGTATAGGGTGTACTTTGGGTCATGACACGACCCCAACCCCAAGACTCGATCCCAACTCGAGACCCAAGACCCAACCCAAACCAGGACCCAACCTCAACCCTAACCCCGACCCAAGACCCGAGACTCGACCCCGACCTCGACCCAATACCTAATTCGAGACCCAACCCGAGACTTGATATGAGACCCGACCCCAACCCTGACACCAGACCTTGGCACCTGACCTCAACACCCAACTTGAGACTCGACCCTAACCCTAAGACCCAACCTCGACCCGAGACCTAACCCTGACCCAAGACCCAACCTAGACTCGAGACTAGACCCCAACCCTAACTCAAAATTTGACCTCTAATTCTAACTTGAGATTCAGCTATGACTCAATCTAAAACTCGGGAGTTGGGTCTCAAATCGAGGTCAAGTGTCTGGTCTCGAATTGAGAATCAGGAGTCGAATCTAGGATTAGTATTGGAAATCAATATTTGAAACTTAAGTTAGGATAGAAAGTTGAGGTGTGAGGTTCACAATGATTTTGGAAAATATTTTTCTTACTTTTAAAGGAAAGTCATTTTCCTTAAATTTGAGGAAAAAAAGTTTATTTGGAAAACAATATTTAAGTCAATCAAACATGAGAAAATTGCAAAACACTTTTGGGAAAATATTTAAGACAAAATTTTATTTATCAACACCATAAATTAATTTCGTTTTTCCTAATTGGGAAAAGTAATTTGAAGTTCATGAAAAATATATATTTTAAAAGGTCATATTATTCCAAACAAACATTTCCTTTCGAACAGACACCAAATAAGTTCTGGACAACTTTTTTGTATGAACAGGCATCAATTCAATCCAGAAGTTTGGCTATAAATATCTAGGATTACCTTACTTTTTCAACATCAAAATTTCTCTACATATTTTCTTACAAATAAAAATTTGAGTGATTTGAAAACTAATCTTTGAGAAAATTTGTTAGGAAGAATTAGAAACACTTGTTTGGTTGAATATATATAAGTTTAATTTGTTGGAGAAATATGAAGAATAATAATTTATTTTGTCATCCACAACCTTATTTCTAGAACGACAGAAATGCTGAAGAATGCAACGAGTGTAACAGCAAAACCAACATTCCAAGCAGTGCCTGCACCTCCTAAATGGATTCCGTAGAAAATATTTGCTGCTGCCAATATTATCAAAACCCTTCCCAGTGTGTAATGATACCAATTCCAATATTTTCTTACTTTTGATTCCTTTCCTGGTCGAACCAAAAATGCAATGACCTAACCAATCCATATATGAAATAATAAGTATTACAACTTTTTAATAATTCATAAGAGTAAAAATTAAGAGGTAGATGAAGAAATGAAACCTGCAAACAAGCAAGAACAAGAATGAAGATGCCAAGTGCTTTGTGTTTATCAACATGAGCGCTAAGACGATCTTCAAGAAGGAAACCACATACAATACCAACAAATCCAAGGAGAAAGGCAAGTGATTGAATAGTTGTGTGAGAATAAAACCATATTGGATCATATTGCCTAAAGTATCTAGCAACCATGACCCCAATTGGTATCAAAATACCCCAGCTCAACATATTCAACACTCCATGACTTCTCCTAAGATTTCCATAAGGGCTCTTTGATTTACTTTCACCTGTTTAAAACCATTCAAAAGTACTAATTCATTAATTTCTTCTCCCACTTCAAGTAAACATGTAGTGTGATTTTGCATGTGTTCCCTCTCACCAACATATATAGATGCATGTCTGGTCAGCTAATTGGCCACATGAACTATTCCACCACACATTTGTACCTCCATCACCAACATAAGCATATAGGGGTGTCAAAAAATATGAAAAACTCATCGAACCCATCAAGCCTAACCGAATCGAATTGATTTATATCATTTTCTCAATAAAATCATGGACTGCTATTTAAATGTATAACCGTTCCGAACAATAGGGATGGTCTTTTTAATTTATATAAAAAAAAAAAAAAACTCAAAAAATTCTCGAATCGAACTAAATAACCTTACATGTATGTAAATATACTTCATGTTAAATTTAATATATATAAATATATTTTATAACATTTTTCAAATATAGATATAATCTAAGTCCTAGGCCTATGGTGACTGGACGACTTTAAGTAATCTAAGTCCTAGGCCTATGGTGACTGGACGACTTTAAGTCTTTGTTCTTTACATAGGCTTTAATTAATTAGGTTTAAAATTAAAAGATACTATAATAGATACTCCATCAAACAATACGATAAAATCTATGCAAGCACTCCTATTAAATGTTTAAGATCAAACAATAGGGCAATGAGGTTTTACATTCATGACTTCTAGGTGAAGAATTGAAGTGTTTCTTCAAGAACATACTTGTGAAATAAATATTTTGATAATTTTATATTTTGAGATGATATTTTAAAAGTAAAAAAATAAAAAATTAACCGAACTGTATCAATATCGAAGATATGACTGGGATGGTTTTACAAAATCTAATTTTATTATACATTATAAAATAACCGAAAAATTGAGATGATATACTTTTTTAAAAATAACCAACCAAACCGTCTTATTGATACCCCTATAAACATAGATATATTTTAGACAGGTCACATAATTTTGTACATCTCTATTAAAATTTGAACCTTAGTTGTAATTCTCAATTACTCCAGAGCAATGTTTTAAAAGGTAGTCTTGGAATTTGCTTCGAGATGGGCCACTCACAAAATGTCTTGAGGTTAAGTTTTGTGAGGCTATATCCTAAACACCCCGCGTCCTAAACAGGTCGAATGCTCGAAACTCACCTAACAATTTTTATACAAATTTTATATCAAATTTCTTAGATGAATGATGCTTAATGATTTTTTTCATCTATAGAAGAAAGAAATAAAGAGTAATTTAAATAACAAGTTGTAATATTGCATATTCATTATTTGAGAATACTCTGAGCTTGAATGTCACTTATCATTTCTTTTAAAAGTACATAGTCGAATTTTACATCTTCGTTTGTCATTAATCATCATGTTTTTGTCTTGTGTCTCAAAACTACTATACTTTATTATTTCGATTGCTACTTAAAAGTAATTTTATTTTTATTTGTGGAAGAAGTGATGATTTAATTATAAACTAATAAAATTTATTTTTTATTTACAAAAATTGCATAGTATGATAACAATATGTTTTTAGAAATTGTGATTCGTTTATTGTTTGAAAAGTTAAGATGCTAGAGTTAATTTGCATCTCATAATAGCTTTTATATCATTGGATTATTTATATTAGGGAAGAGGACCTAATATACACCTCAACTTTGTCATTTAGAATTGATATATTCTCATTATAAAAAAAACTCATATATACCCTTATTATTATACAAATGACTCACATATAATCTTTTCCTCTAATGAGAGTGGAAAAATTAATTTCAAATTAAATTTTTAAAAATATTTTATTAAAAAAACCATTCATGTAGATGTATATTTGGTTATTCTCACACGTTTTTTTCGACTTCTTTGATTCAACAACTAATTTAAATTTGTTATTTTGGTAGTTAATTTTTTTTCACTAACTTTCTTGTAAAATTTATCGTAGATGCCGCAATTTTTTTTTACATATGTGAAAAATAAATTACTATATAGTCACAAGAAAATTAGTTTTAAATTTTTTTCTCTTTTTTTTCATTCACACTTTTTTCTATTTATTTCTCATATTTTACACTAAAAAATGCGAAAAAAATGAAATAAGAATAAGAAACTTAAATAATAATAATCAAAGAAGTCAAAAAAAAAAAAAAACATGTGTGAGAACTGAGAAGGATCATATATACCCCTACACGAATTTTAAAAAAAAAATCCAAACAATAAATTTAAATCAATTTTTTTCACTTTCATTAGATAAAAGGGGTATATGTGAACCACTTTGTAACGGTATGATATATATGAGTCACTTTTATAACAAGGGTATATCAACTCTAAATAAAAAAGTTAAGAGCATAATATGCCATTTTCCCTTTATACTAATATAAAATCATGGTAGAAGTTTAGTTTTTTTTTTTTTTTTTTAATGAATTTCTTTAATTGTATTTTAATTTTTTCTAAAAGTATAATTAATGTACTTTTTATAACTTTTATGTTTTTAATTATTTTATTATATAATAAATTTAAAATAAGAAATACATAAAGATTACGCACGCCTCGCATAGTAAGACCGTGCCACTTTTTAAAACAATGATCCGGAGTTATATTCCAAGTCTTCATTAATTAGTGAAAATATTATGTTTACCAACATATTTTGGTGGTATTATTACTTTTATCATTCATTTTCACTTATTACCGTTTAATTGGGCATATTTATTAAAAAAATAATTATTAATATGAATATTTTATCACACTATCCTCATTAATTGATGTTTAATATTAATTCTTAAAAAATAATTTCAGAAATACTATTTAACGTTATGGATAAAACGTAGAAAAATAATTATCTTTTTTGATACGTTAGCTAGTAGTTGTGGTTGATAAAGTAGTTGGTTACGTGGAGATAAACTAATACTACTAGTTAAACTGCTTTCTCTCGAAAATGACATTACAAACACAAAACGCGTTCATCACTTGCCGTGGGCCCCACACTGACTTTAGTCTTTATGTACTAAATTAACACATTGACTAACCAATTACTCTAATCGGCATTTTTCACAAAATTAAACTTAATCATAAAACCTGTCCTTGAACAATATGTAATTGAACGACTATATTCCTACGGTTAATAGTTTAATTTAAAAATATTCATATTATTAGATCTAAAAATATTCATATTATTATTAAATGGTAAAAAATATATTAATTTTTTTTTCGATTATAAAATGCCTAAAAAGAAGTTGGAATTACGGAATCAAAGCTAAACAAAGAAGAGTTTTTGAATTTATTTACCCCGTCCATATATCCTAATTTATTTAAGAGTATTTTATTTTCGGGTGTCAAATATAGGTAATTTGACCTAATTCGTTTGAGCAGATCAAAACTCAAATTGATTTTCATTTCAACTCAGTTTAATATTTTTAATTTGACAAGCCAGATAAAAATTAGGGGGATTTTGGATATGATAATAGAGGAGTACCTGAGTTATAATCCAAGAAGGTGGAGATGTGTGCCCGATGTTGTGACAATTGATAATTAACGGGAGAAGGTAGGCGTCCCATAGGACCGAGGGAGTAAATTAGTCGATTTGTGGGTGTGAGTTGCGTGTTCAATTGAAAAGCCATATAAATCGTTGAATTCTGAGCTATAATGGAAGATGTCATATTCACCAATTGAAGATTCCCTTGGTCTGGCACAACCTCCGCCGATGATTCTCCACCTAGAAAATACCTTTTCATGGTGGAGGACCCATCGTTGCTTACCCATCCAACAATTGCACTCGAACCCACCATTTTCCCATCTTTTGAAAAACCCATCCCTATGAATGAATTGCTATTTGGTGCTGATATAACGAAACTCCAAACTTCTCTATCCGTCTGCAGATACTGCAAACAAAAAGAAATTAGTATGTATTAAGCCACTATAATAAATGCTCTAATAGTATGTCTACTTACTCTGAGGATATAGCCTTGTTCATTCCATACTGAAACACAATGAAATGAAGAAATATCAAACAGAGGTTTGTTTTTTAGGTTAAGATTGGAGGTACATGAATCTTGACTATTCACTTCTTGCACCACCAACAACAACAACCACAACGCAAAAACCTTCATCTCTCTATCTTTACTAATAATAATTTTGGCATTAGATATATGATGCTCCATGCAGTATTAACTAGTTGACCTTGTCATTTCTTTATACGGAGTGGGTACTCAACTATAATATCAACTAATTTATTTTTTAGTTTCTGCTAATAGTTGGCTACCGACTTTACCAATTTAATATACTTATTATTAAGTATATATCCAAAACTAAATGGCTTACCACTTTGTAATTCATTGAGAAGGTAAAGATTCACATATCAATGATTACAAGGATCAAGCTTGCAAACTAATAATTGAGGGATCAAAGGTGCAATTATCCCTTTGTTGGCACCAATAGCAATGAAGGCTTTATTTTAAAGAAAAGGAAAAAAAATGATGTTATTATTGACATGAGATTCTGCATTTTTGCTTTGGCCTACCAATAACAATATCTCTTACGCGCTACTAGTTGGTAACACTCTTTGTGTAAATTAGTTTCTAATAGGAAGAAAAATAAACTTAACAGAATTCTCCTATCACCTTGAGCACCTAAACATACCTCACCAAATTCAAATATTTTACTTTCCTTTTCCTGCTGCTTTTGATATGCTAACCTAAGGTCTAATTAAAAATAATTTTTCTAATAAAGTAAGACCGCATATACACCACCCTTCCAAAAACATCTGAAGGAATTACAAAAGGGGTAATTAGTTCTGAAATTTTAACACAATATAAACAACTTCATGTGATTAAAAACAATGATAAAAGATTGTATAAAAGCACGTCCAAGTAAACTTATAATAGATGGTCAAAAAGGAAAAAAAAATAAAAAATTCAACTATATCAATTATAAGGAGTAATTTCACTCACTTCTTACCAGGATCATTAAATTTTTCTGTGTAAAGAAAAACTCGTCCAACTTAGTGCAAGTATGACGACATTACTAAACTACTTTATGCGACAAATGAATCACTCAATTTTGCCTATGTATCATTGAAAACAACTCTTTTGTTCTATAATATTCAGTCAAAGTTGAGTACTCAGGTAATGTTGAGTGACCGTCACTATAGTTTAATTATTTTGATGCAATAAAAGTGACCATACTTGAGAATAGCCCAGAACTAAACAAAAGGGAAAGCGAGGAACAATTTGTAGAACTGGTTTCAGCTTTCCCTTCATTTTTCTAATGTTTCTTCTTCCTTTCCTCTTAGGATTGGTACAAAGGGTATTCCTGGCTGATCATCACTTGCACACATATTTTACTTCGTGAAGACATTACGAAACGACTCAGACCCTAAACTTGAATTCCTTCCTAGTATTTCACTAAATTAATACATTGATTTGTACAAGAGAGCTGATTACATTGGTGAGAGACTACTTCCGCAAAGAAATGCTATGTTGACCTGCTGAAGACACTGTTCCATTACTTACAGAATGGTGATGATCTGTTTTTACCCTCCGATAGAAAAGCACATAAGCAGCAGCAGACTTCACATCTTCTTCATTGATCGGTGATATGTGGCTGTCATCAAAGTTGTACCATCTATTTTCATCAAGAAGCTGCATGACAGAAAGACTAGCATATTAGAATGTACAACTCTGAGGATATATTTGCACAATTTTCATTTTTGAGAGATAATATTGATCTAATACATATTGCAACAGAAACAAATCACATTGAGGTCTAGTACCAGGAGGCACATATTGCGGCTGGAGGGATCTGTGACAACTGACAATAGAACAATGAGAGTTGTTTGTTTTTTTAATAAATTGAAAGATAACCTCCAATAAGGAAATTTTAACCAATTTCAACCTTCAATGAGATTGTATCCATGAATCATGACGACCTGACCACTTGGAAGATTTAATTACTGATTGCTCCATATCATTCTAATTTTAGACGAACATCAATGTAATGCAATAAGAGCGAGCTGCCAGAAACTTCAATGAACTAAAGGAAGGATTAGAGACAACTACTTGCATATCAAAATTACGCACCTTGATATGTGCGGTGTAGTGCCCACTTCCCATCCCACCATAGTGATTTGTTAGTGCATACAGTTCATAGAGCTGACGTCGAGAGTTGTTCTTGTTGGCCACATATTTTGTCAAGTCAAAATCATGAATAGGAAAATTTACAAAAGTTTCCAGCTTATGCTTCATGGACCGGCTGTAGGAAAACCTCTTCAGGTGGATAACAAGCACTTCAGGAAGCCTCCAAAGATCTAACTTCTTACTTGCTTGTCTTCGCTCTTTGCATGTAGGACAATACCTTTAACATTTAAGCACAATAAATTGATACAATCAATCACTTGAAAAGGAAAAACATTGCATGAATAAACATCAGGCATATAATGAGCAAATAGATGTCCCTTTTTGTGAACATTCGGGCAACATGAGCAATGAGAATAGGAAGAAACTAACCACATATCTTCAGGGACCAATGGCTCTTCACGTAAGAAAGCTTCCAAGCAACTGTACAATGAAAGAGGTTCAGTTCGAGTTTTTTTTGTAGCTGGTCCATACTTTGTGACTTCTGGCAAATTCTCTATGTAACGAGTATCATAATTTTCCAAAAGCTTCTGAGACCAATCAGCAAATACAAGTATTGACACTGACGATGAAGACAATTTGACAGATTTATCTTCCCCTACAGTTAGGTCAATGCATGCATTATTCTCATCAACCAATTGCAGAGGTAGTTTCTCCAAGTTCACCAATTTTGAGCTAGGCACATCCTTCTGTCTTGGAACATCATTTGCTAGACTAGAGTCTACACAGGCTTCACTAGAAGTGGCAAGACGGGATGCGTTGGCTGCTGCTGCTGCTGTCTTAGAGCGAGAAACACAGTTAAATCCTGGATTTTCTGTTCTTAGCATAGGCGAGAGCATTCTGTGAACTATCAACTGTATATCGCCCCTTGTGATGACATCATCACAACAGATTGGTGAAACAAGAGGTGTTCCATAAGGCTTCCAGCCAACAATACTTTGAGAGATACCAATTTCACTACAAAGAAAGAGGCAGCATTAATTAGAAGAGAGAAGATTGCATATATGTTCTTACTAAAATAGCATTTTGAATACCAAACATCAACAAGCGCCTTGGAGAATTGGAAAGAGACTGAAGAAAATAGGAAGTGCATAGTGATGCAAACAAGTTACAAACTATGCATACCGTTCTTCCCGACGGTGGATTAGTTGAAGAAATTTTGAGTTCTTTATTGATTTTGGAATCTTGTAGGCAGCAAGGTGATCATCATCTTTTATAGAAGACAGAGATATTAGAGGATCTTCCAGAAAACGATGAATCAAATGACCGCGTATCTACGAGCAGCACAAGAAACAAGTGAATCCCAATTAGACATCAAGTATATCACACTTAAATGGTAACTTGAGTGATCAGAGGACTAACCTCAGCAAGCATAAGTTTCTCATTTTGCTTTAAGGAACAAGAATTACCAAGTGCCTGAATCAAGTCCCTGCAACGTCCCTGCTTTGGTACAGTAACTGTACAGGCAGCTGGCAGTGCACTTCCGTCACAAGTGAAAATTGTTACTGTCATCCTACGGGTTGTGGCAGATTGAAGCGGCAAGGAGAGATACATGAATGGGTCAAATGTTACTGAGACTTTATTACACACAGGACACACTAGAGTTGACTTGTATTGGCCCTGTAAAACAGAGAGGACATATAAATTCCATTGCCATAGAAGGGTAAGGAAAATAACATTCTTAATAGTTTTTGTTTATTTTCTTTCTTCCCTTTTTAGTTTACAAAAGTAAATACTAGTACTACTGAAGCTATTAACAGTTTTTACATGTCAGACTCTGTAGAGAGACTGTGGGGGTGGGGGGCTGGGGGGGGGGGGGCGGCGCAGATTTTGCTCTTGAAGGGCTAAACAAAATTTAAACTGCTTGCTTGAGGAATGAAAATAGCCCTTGATATTTTTGAAGAAAGAAAACCTGGACTATAACAGAAGTACAGTACAGTAAAAAAAATGTCAAGCTTAGGTCCACATTTTATCATTTCAAAGGAAAGTGAACTTCACAGAAGCAGAAATATATAGCAAATCAAAGATCAAGTAATTCATTTAGTTGTACACAACTAAGTTGCTCGGACTTGGGTGCCGGTGTCGATACAGGTGTGGATCTAGAGGCCGGATCCTTCATGATCCAAAAGTTTTAAGATTAGGGGGTATGGATCCAAGTAAGGATACGGAACATAATTCAAATTTCAAATATCTCAAAATAGAGTTATATGTCTAAATTATGAGACATTATCTGAAAAACTTACAAGGTATTCTGAAGAGAAAATATTGACCAAGAGGAGAATCCTAGAAGATAAAAAAGAGAAAAAGACTGACACAAATTTCTATATACATGCTTATTTTATTTTCTTCAATTTCACCTAAGCTTTTGTTTGGATTACAGAAATCATAGGTATTTGTATCGAATTTCTCAGTCGATTTTGGTCAAAGTATCCAAAATCAATTGACCAAATCATGTACGAATTCCACACCCACGTTGTGTTGATACGGGTGCGGCATCAAAAATGAAGAGTCCCAGCAACTTAAGTACACAGTTAGATCAAGCAATCTTCTAAAAAATAAAACTTCTGTCTCATCCAACTAGTCAATTGAAATGACTAGCGCAGAAGCAAAGTGTATCACCCATCATTAGTCAGGTATTAACATTTTCTCACGATATGTTACTCACTTGGCATACATCCACAATTATGGAATCATTTCGGGCAATGTGATTTGCCCAATATTCATCAGCAACTTCTTCATCAGGTCGGCCATCTGCATCTTTTGATTTTATGTAAGGCTTGTGTTTAACACGATTTAAGTCTTCGTGAAGTCCATCCAACAAAAATGCAAGGAGTTCCTGAAGAGAAGAATTTTGAGTGTAAAGGAAGCCCTATTCATAGAAGGTTAAATGGTGATAATTTCTGATAATTTACTCCACCTGAGAGTCATGCTGGTTGTATCCACTAAATTGTGGGGCAAAGCGAGCAAGCTTTGCCTTAAAAGGACGAGGGGCGACTGGAGTTCGCCCTGGTGCCCACAATTTTCGTAGTAAATCACCAAATGCTAAAGCCAGCTCACCCTACACATTTAGATTAAAAGTCAAAAGTCAATAAATTTTCCGACTAAATTATTAATCAGAAAGGTTCCCATCCCACCCTACATCCCTACCAGATTTAGTTTGACAGATTTTTCAGTATCCTAGCCACCTCTAGGGACAATATGTATACACTTGCTAAAACATTTTAGCCTATAGCAATTTTTGTGACTAAGCAAATAGTACTGTTCTTAGTAAACCTTTCACCTGTCCAAGATCAAATTTGAGAAACTACTTTCAAATAGGTTAGTCTTGAAACTTACAACCATCCCCAGAGGATTCTGCCGATTTATCTCCTGATAGTAATCTTCTCGAAAGTACCGAGCAAATTCTGGAGTATGAACAAGACATTGTATGGCACTATTCATGAAGCAAGTATTCCCAAGGTTCAACAACCCTGTAAGACCACAAGCAGATCCCCTCGTACTAACACCACTGCTCCCGTAGGTCTGGTCTGTTCCTGAAGAAGCAAGTTGTTGTGACTGCGACAACTCTGCAGTGCCATTTCTAGTTGAGCCTTTGCTCAGAGACAACCCTTCGGCATTTGAGAAGTTAGGCTGAGATGGTTTCACAAGTGCCACAGTTCCATTATCTGCCGTTCCATTTTCATGAAAAGAATTCACACCACCGGCTGAATTACCATTAGCAACCTCAACCAAAATCTGCTTCAACGTAATCACATTGCAAAACAGGGGGGAGAAGTCTTAGAATGCTGGGGAAGTTTGGAAACAGCAAAGTGAAAGAACATCTTCACAAGAAACAGAAGCAATCATCACGTAGGCGGCTATTTGAAGCAATCATCACGTAGGCGGCTATTTGAAGCAATCATCACGTAGGCGGCTATTTGAAGCAATCATCACGTAATTCAGCCCATTTTGAAACTGGGCTGATATGCAACCCAGATCGACCCATAAGAAACTTTGTTTAAATATTTTAAAATATACTTTTTTTAATTTGACATGTTATATATAGTCATAATATAAGGGAAAAAGTTTTATTTGGTACTCAAAACAAATTATAAGAAAACAAACAAAGAATATATAACTTAGTATGAATTGGGTTAGGTTATGACCCGATTTTTAGTCCATTTCATCCCAAGTTAACTTTTGGGCAGGTCATTAACTAAGACCTTTTTAACAAGCCCAAATTCAGCTCAACCCGTCTATTTGACACCCTAATCTCATCATTCATATTTATGCAAGACTGACCCATTTAGTGACAGCATGAACGCATAGAAGAAAAAGAAAAAGAAAATGCATGTAATTAGAATTTTGTGAACTAGAAATGGCACTAAACTAATCATTACACTCTTAACCTTCACCTTTTCTAAAAAAATAAATAAAAAATATTACACTCTTCAGGGCTTTCTGCAATAAACTGTAACAGTTAGATTCAGTAGTTTCAGTAGTATATGGAACCATAAAAGTTCATTCATGCATACTGGAAATGCATGGCAGAACTTTATTCAAAAGATAATGATAGCGCAGTGTAGTCATAGGGGCGCTTAAGCCCTAAAGCGAGGCTCAAAACATATTGAGCACTTCACCTCGCTATATGTGCGCTTCAGTGTCATCCTCAAGGTTCTAAGGCAAATTTTCCTTGCCAATGAGCCTCTTCTAAAGAAGTGACGCTAAACAATTGATATTTCACTTTATCATAATTTTTTTCAATTTCTTTGGTCATATATTTGTCATTCATGTTTATAATTATTAGTCTTGGACTAAACATATATATTTATATTTTTTTCTCCCTTTGCGAAGCCCATGCTTTAATTGCGCTTAATGCCCCAACGGACCTTAGAGTTGCGCTTTTCGCCTTTGATAACATTGTGAATAGGCACATATTTTCTGGGGTCCATTACTTTTTTTTTTGGGGGGGGGGGGGGGCACCCAAGCAACCTCGATCATTCCACCGTGTACATGATACCTCCCACCAGCACAGGTACCAAGTAACTCTGCCCACCAAGGCTCATGGGAAGAAATCACCTAGTGTTTTTTCTCTTCTGGAATTTGAACCTTGATGTCCAGGTTTTGCACCCACTTCATTCCCAGGTCCATTACTTTAGAGGCCAAAAACTAGGAAACCAAAAGAAAGTGAGACAATTACTCTGGTTCAAAATAGACCCAACTGCAGACCAATCCTCGACTATCTTCCAACTTGTCTCACAAAGTAGTCTAATGGAGAGGACATGCATCCACTCATTCATTAGCTCTATTTCTTTTTTCCCTTTTATTTTTATTAATTTGAAAAGAAACACAAGAAATATGAACCTTTAATGACTGCCATGAAATATCTTTGAATTTATCACAAAATAGAACTACCATGCATGGATTCAGGCACTGCTCCATTCCATCTCCATGAAGTAATATAAAGGATACCAAAGAGCAGTTTTTTTCTAACTTTTTTCCAGATGTAGCCAAATGCTAGAGAAATATTTGACATTCAAGCAAAACTGAACAAATAAATGCAAATATAATTTTACCAATGGATAAAACTAGGGGTGGCAAAATTAGCCAAAACCCATATGGCCCGCCAAGTTTTAATGGGTTTGGGCTAGAGTGATTTTGATGATTGGTTGATTTGGGCAAGCCCAAGGTGACCATCATACATCAATAGCCCAAATAGACCTACCATGATGCCCAATCTTGACCCATGCAAAAGCTTACTGTTAGCTTCTAAGGTTCAATTCTAGATTTAGATTTCGCATATGATAATTGTTTAATTTTTTATCATTATCATAGACAGCTATAAATATAGGTTGCTATAATTATTATTATTGGTGCAATATTATTTTTACTTGCTTTTTCTAGAGGAAAAAAAACAGCAAAAAAGATTGGGGACAAATTTAAACGACGAGTAAGGAACAAAGTTGTGTTGATGCAACTCATAACATAAAATCACCTTGGTAACGGCAAGATAGGCTATTATCAGAGGCAGTGGGGAATCAATACAACTTATATGGATCTCATATCTCTTAAGGGTGCAGAACTAGCATTCCACCAGAAACTACTCCCGCTGGAGATTGAAACGGACTCCACAGAGGAAGTAACACTCCCATCAGACAACACAAACCCAATTTATAACACCCCTATCTCATCATGCAGGTTTTGGCTGAAGGATCTGGGAAATCCAACATAACTTCTGGGAAGGCAATAAAGTGGCACGCGTTTTGGCAAACTATGCAAGGATAAATAGTACTACTGAAGACTGCGTTACGCTCTGGACTCCACCACCTTGGGCGGTACAGAGCCTATCAGAAGACAAGTGCGGATACATTAAAACTAAACAATTGTCCTCTTCAACTTGTAATAATCTAGTAAATCTTGGTAACACTAGTATCCCTGATGTAATAGCTAATTAAGTTTCTACCAAAAAAACACATAAAATCATCTAAAGATTGAACAATATCTCATTCTTTACACATAGGTATTGTTCATGTTCTTTTTAGTTTTGGATAAGCAATTGGGTCTTGGTTTTAAAATTTTGAGATGGAAAACATCATGGTAGGGAGATTGAATTTTAAGAGATGCAAATTCGAAAGTTGAGGTCTTAATGCAGGTACCGAACATCAAGTGGGAAATAAAAAAGGAGCAAATATTTACTTCTAGATTTGGAAGCTTGCTAGCAACAACAATTATTTCTGCACAAGGAATTATAAAATATAAATGGCCAGTACATTATTTAATAGGTTTCTTTTATATTAGATGAAATCATGAAATGTAAGTTTAAAAATTATAAAAATGGTGAGTCAAGTTGGGCGGGTTGGGCTATGACCCATTGCTTAGCCCATCATAACCCAACGCTTCATAACCCATCTCAACTTTGGGCAGGGTTGGACAATGACTCATTTATTGCTTCAGCCCATCTTGACCCACCCAAAATAAACCCAAATGGCTCATTTGCCACCCCTAGATAAAACCAAAGAGCACTGAAGTTACACCAGATTTCTAGATCTTTAACTAATTTGTCTGTGGCAGAGATAATAGTCTTAAAATAATTAAGTGCAGCATACAGAAACATACATCCTGATCCATTTGTATATTTGCATCATCAAGCGTCTTATCCATGTCATTCATCAAAGCATGCTTTTGATGGTTAAAGTAATCCCAAATGCATACCTGAAAAGAACAGAAAGGGTTCAAATTACAGAAGAGAAGAATGATTAATATCTTTCAAGAACCCACTGAAGACTCAAAAATGTATACAAACAGATTCTCTTACTAGTTCTGGAATGAGAGAGAAAATCTCACAAGTTTTCTTATGAAGTTGTCTAATTGTTTCCTGCTCAAACAAAACAACAAAGAAATGACCTCTTAAACAACATTATAAGGTTAGAGGCTTCATGATCAAATAACGAAAACTTTTTTTTTTGAAACATGTATCAAATAACGAAAACTTTCCTGTAAGGTTATTTCTCTGTAATTGTTTTTTCACCGTCTCATTGAAAGAGGGAATGGAAAAAGCGGACTTTTTCTTCCCCTCCTTCAATGAGACAGTTAAAGAACAATTAAAGAGAAATAAGTGTACAGCGGTTGTGTGCTTATGTTTTATCAAAAATTGGTTTGTGTTTAAGTAAAGGGTTAAATGATCTTACCTTTTTACTTATTCTTATGGTAGAACGTTCATCTTTTGGCATCAGATGTAACTGAAGGCGCAGAGGATAAACTTCTACAGCCAACTCAGTCTGGGAGAGGCCAGAGTTGATCACCTTCCGTGGCAATATAGGACCTCCTCTGTACCTAAACCAAGAAATGGTTATTCTATTTCCTCAACAGTGGCTTCAACCAAAAATGGCTATTAAATTTCCTAAATACTTCCTCTATATGGCTCCTGGGAACCTTAAGTGCGTATATAAATTTACCCAAACAAAATCTCTTCTCTAAACCAAAAACAGTGAAAAGAGAAGGACTAAAGACCATCAAATACGAGAGAAGATATAGGTGTTCGGCAAAATGAAAATAAATTGTGACTTACCGAGGACGCATACCTTTACAATCAACAATTTGGAAGGGGACAGCAGTCAACAGCACTTATGGAAGCGAATAAGAGATGGCCAAATCAAGTTTCATTTTTTCTTTTCTATGTCCTTTTTCTAATTTTATTTTAAAATAGTGCCCTATTCTAATTATAGCTGTCGATAGTGAGAACATTAGTGTAGGAGCTTATAATTCAAGGGACCAAATTTTCTAAAAATACTGTATTCTCGGAACTTGTCATTTCCTGAAACAAAGTACCATCCATTCTATTATACCCTTATTAGAAATCAAAAAATGAACGAAGAAGAAAAAGGCAGTGAGAAAAGGTATAGTCCAGTAACACATATAATGGACAAATGGTGAGTTCTCAGGACACCAGAGTGAGTTTACCATCTCCTCAAACTTTTTGGTGCATGTCACATGTTCAAACCCTGTCGCAGACAAAAGCCTAGTATTGAAATGAAGAATGTTAAGAGGGGTAGGCCCATTATCCATCGAGCCTCGAACCATGCATGGCTCTTAGGATTTTCTCAGTTAAAAGAAAAACTATATAGAAGAAAGTCAAGCTTAGTTTTGTCTTGCATCAACTCTATTAGTTTCACAAGGACACAAACTACATATATGTGTAAAATGGAAAAGAATAGTAACCATCCATTGTACCATTGCTAGCAAACTATGTTGCTCGGACTCTTCCAAAATGTCAGCAGGTGTGTGTCGGGATCTCCACAAGTTGTTTACTTTTGGAGAGTCCGATGCAGGTGCGGCATCAAAGTGAAGAGTCTGCATAACTTCACACAATTCACCATAGTAGAGCAGGCAGAGGTCCAGGATTCGAGTCTTGTCGTCACTTATTAACAGTGGAGGTAGGAGAAGGCTAGCCAAAGCTGGGAACTTATTTTTAAACGTGTTCGGGACTCGATGGGTGATGCTGCATACAGCAAAGGAGCTCTTTAGCTGTCGGTGGGGCTATAGACGCAAAGAAAATTAAAGACGGGGGAACTATCCTAGCCTGTATAGTGCTGATCCTTTGAAGAATATGTGAAGATAAGACAACAACAATACACCTTTTGAAGAAAAAATGCTTAGGACTTTTGACTTTTGCTATATACTTGAAAATTTTATGAGTAAGAGTAGAATAAAACGAAAGACTTTTTTTTTTGCAGATCTGATTTTGTAAATGATCCTCCATTTTTTTGTATCCTCCGGCACTAGTGTAGTGCTTGGCTATTTCAATTGTAAATAATACTTGCTATACTTATATTAAAGAAAAGGACATTGCACTTTTACATGTCACTTATTTTATAAGCGTTTTTTTAATAACCGAGAAATCCCAGAGGGCGTGACTAACGCAAGTTTTGAAACTCAGTGGATAATAGATGGCCCCTCTACGCTTCTCCACTTAAATACTAAGATTTGGTCTGCAACAAGTCAAACCCAGAACGCATGCCCAACCACACATCATGATCTTGAACTTTTACCAATAGACCAAAGCCTTGGGGACCATTTATTTTATGAGCTGTTGCATTAAATAATTTACATGTGTATGATTAGGATATTGCAATCCCAGCCTACTCTTGGAGCTCAGAATGTTGTAGGTAACCCATTCTCTGGTAAAGGAGGAAACACTTGAACCAAGACATTTGACATCATCTACAATTACACCCATCAGAAAAAAAAAAAAAAAAAACAATTACTCCAACCCACCCCAACCAAGCAACAAGTGAAAGGAAGTATTGTTGAAGGTGAAATCTAATATGCACTCCAGGTTTATAAGGGCTTTAAGCCCAAAGCGCAACTTAAATAAGGGCTTGAGTAAAAAATGTGCAATGATTGAAAAAAATAAAAATATGTATGTAATTCCAAAGAAAAAGTAAAAAATTCAATCATAATATGTTTCTTAAAGTACACTTAATTTGCTGATTATATTTGTTTTTTTTTTAAAATGGTAATTGTTTCTATTTCTTCAGAACAGTACATAGGTTGTACTGAAACCCGTATTTACATAAGGAAAGACTCTAAAAATACCGACCTATCCCTATAATGAGTCTAAGACATCAATGATAAAGACGGTATCATTAGAGTAAATTTGATTACACCAAAAACACAGAGTCGAAATGCAATTCAGTTTAACTTGTTCCATACTACTCTCCCTATTCTCAAAAACTCTAAGGTTCCTCTCTTTCCATATTGTCCACCAAATAGTGGCAGGCACAATTCTCGATTACTTCTATTTTTGCTTGTGTCCTCGCTTCTTCCCACTAAATAGAGCCTCAAATTTTCCCAAGGCATGGACCAGAGATGCTTTACGTCTCAGAGCAGATTCCTGGTGGCTGACTTCGCATTGGATAAACAAATGATTGATCGCTTCGCAGCTTTTCCCACAGAAAAAACATCTAGAGCAAAGTGTAATTCCGCTCTTCATTAAATTCTCTGTGTCAATATCGCTTCTTTAGCCAATAACCACACAAAGCAAGACACCTTGTAGGATCTTGGCTTTCCATATATGTTTCAGGCCACTTGAGTAGCTGCAGATTTTGATGATTCAACTTCTTGTACATCGCACCTACTTTAAAAATCCCTTTACTGTTTCCCAACCATTGCAATCTGTCTCACCCCATTTCCAAACCACTAAATTGATCAATGCTTCTAAAGAATTCTGTTACTCTTGGAATTTCCCAGTCATTGAGGTGTCTTCTAAATACAAAATTCCACCCTTGAGGCGTCCATAAGTCAGCTATAGTACTTTGTTGCTGAAGAACTAAATTGTGGATGTCAGGGAAGAGAGTCTCCACATTTCCTTCTGCATGCCAATCATCCTTCCAAAACCTAGTTTTTATGCCATCTACCACTTTGATCTTGGTGTTAGGTTTGAATTCATTCCAAAGTTCTCTAATGGATTTCCATAAGCTAACACCATAAGGGGTGGTAACCTCCTTTGTCATCCAACTATCACTCTCTTCATATTTTGCCTTTATGACTGAGCCCCACAGATACTGATTATCATTTGAGTACTTCCAAAGCCACTTCATCCTCAAAGCTTTACTCTGGTTCTTCATGTTCTTGATCCCCAGACCCCCAACTCTCTTTTCACTGATCACAGTTTTCCATTTGACTAAGTGATATCGTCTCCTTTCCTTGTTCCCTTGCCATAAAAATTTTCTCCTAATGCTATCCAACCTATTGATGATTCCCGGTGAGATAGGAAATAATGACATCATATATGTTGGAAGTGCATCAAGAACAGAATTAATCAAAGTTAGTCTTCCCCCTAGTGAAAGGTACTGAGACTTCCACCTTGCTAGTCTCTTCTCACACTTCTCAATCACCCCATCCTAGATTTCCATAGATTTGGATTTTGCCCCCAAAGGCATACCTAAGTATGTGGTTGGGAGGACACCCACTTCACCTCCCAGTATTGACTTCAAAATTTCCATGTTTGGTACTTCATTTACTGGATACAATAAGCTTTTCCTCCAGTTGACATGTAGCCCAGACATAGCTTCAAAAATAACTAGAATCAGTCTCAATATTTTAAGGTGGTCTTCCTTAGCATCACAAAAAATTAGGGTGTCATCTGCATATAGTAAATGAGTGATCTCTAGACTTTCCCTTCCAGCACTAGCAACTTCAAAACCTCTCAACCATCCTTCATTGCATGCATTCTTGATCATATTGTTGAGTCCCTCCATGACTAGTATGAAAAGGAAAGCTGATAGGGGGTCACCCTGCCTAAGACCTCTCTGTGACCTAAAAAATCCTGTTGGAGAGCCATTTACCAATACTGAGAAATTCGCTGAAGATATGCAAAATTTAACCCACTGTCTCCATTTGTGACCAAATCCCATCTTCTCTAGCATACCCATAAGAAAGTCCCAATTGACATGGTCATATGCTTTCTCAATGTCTAATTTGCATAAAATTCCTGGTTTTTTTGAGACCAACCTGGAATCTACAACTTCATTAGCAATGAGGACGGCATCCATTATCTGTCTCCCTTTAATAAAAGCTAATTGTTGTGAATCGACAAGCTTGGACATCACTTTTTTCAACCTTTCAGTAAGCACTTTTGAGAAGATCTTATACATACTACCTATCAAGCTAATAGGTCTAAAATCCCTCAATTCTTTTGCACCTTTCTTCTTTGTAATTAGGGCTATGAATGTAGAATTTAGACTTCTTTCAAACCTCCCTTGTTCATGGAAGTGTTGAAAAGCCTCCATTATGTCACATTTCACCACCTCCCAAAGATTTGATATAAAACCCCATAGTAAAGCCATCCAGTCACGGTGCTTTATCACTGCTTTACTTTAAACACCTTAGAACTTCTTCCTCACAAAGCTTCTTTCAAGATCCTCCTTTTCCTCCCTGTCAACCTTGGGCAATTTAAAAATTGTTGGCGTGTCTCCACCGCAACTCCTCTGTATAAAGCTTACGATAGAACTCCACTATTTCCCTTGGATTCTTTTTGTTTCTTGGACAATGTTCCCTGGACTAGCAGTTGGTCTATGTTATTGTACCTCTTGTGTGCATTTGCTATCTTATGGAAGAACTTGGTTCTTATCCTCTTTAACCAAATTGATCTTGATCTTTGCCTCGAGATCTCTCATTTTTATCGATCCTCCAAGTTGAAGTAACCTTGCCTTTTCTGTTGCCTCATCCTCGTTAGACCTCTATCAATAGCAATGTTTTCCATAGCAACCACTTTTCAAGTAAAGATTTCCTCTGTTGGCCTAGATTCCCTTGCTCACTTCGCTCCACTCCTTGATTTGTGTTTCAGCGCTTTTAATTTGGATGCAAGGATGTAATCAGCCTCCCAAAGATAATCGAAAGAGTTCCACCATGTCCTTACTCACAATGAAACCTTGATCCCTAACCACCGCTCAAACTTAAAATAGCTCTTGCTCTTCTTCCAGAACCACCTTGGAGTGTGATTGGAGAGTGGTCCGATAATATTCTCCGCATAGTGTCGCTTTCAAGTTGCTAAAAGCATCATCCCATTCTTGAGATACCAAGACCACACAATTCTTGAAGCTATCAGTGGTTATCCCTTTGAAGCAGTGAACTTTACATTTTCTAGTTGAAGATCAACTAGGTTTAGATCTCGATCAAATCGTAGAACTCTCGCATACCTATTGTTCTCCCGACAGTTCCACCTTTCCGAGACATATCTAGCCTCATTAAAATCACCACAAACTGCCCATGGTCCTGCAATTAAACCTCTGATAGAGCCAATTTCTTCCCATACTAGTCTTCTTTCCACATAGCAATTTGGAGCATATACTCCTATTATATGGCATGAGAAGTCATGCACCTGTGATTCAAATTTACAGGTAAGGGTATATGTCCCGATCTCTAGAACTTCCCCTTTCCATCTTCTACTATCCCAAAGCATCATTATCCCTCCTCTTGTCCCACTAGCTTCCAAACATGCCATTTTGATCAATCTACCACCCCAAATCTGCATTACTAGCCCAAAGAAGGTCCCCGTAGTTTGGTTTCTTGAAGACAAATAATGTCACTTTCCAATCCCCATAATGTTCTTGACAACCCTCCGTTTGTCCCTACTGTTCAAACCCCTTACATTCCATGAGACAAGTTTAAATTGCATCAAGAAATTGTTAGGAAGTTTCTCCCCTTATCTCTACACCCCCACTTTTGAACTTCACATCAAAAGCTATTAAACTTTTCAATTCATTAGACCCTTTGAACCTTTTCTTCTTGCTTACGCTGACTTCTTGAACCGCTTGTCCGCACTGCCCACCAGAGTAAATGATTCCATAGCTTCCTCTTCATGACCTTGGAAATCACCCCAACAATTTCCCAGTTTGATCAAATTGCTTCACCCAAGCGAAACTTCTCTTTTTCTCGTGATTAATGATTGTTGTTGCATGTATAGTGGCTCGCTTCTTCGACTTCCCATTCTTCAACAGAGGTCAAAATTCTGGTCTTCAATATTGCATACCTCTTTTTCCTCCTCCCAATCATCACCTCCCAAAAGGAACTTGCGCCTCGATTCTCCCATATTTAGTAATGACCACGTCACCTAAAATACCACTCGAATCTGTTGTTATCTCCTTCTCAGATTCTCGTGAGCTACCCGCATTGTCTTTTGGCGTAATCGTTTCTTTATCTTGAAGAATCCAACTGGATTGGGTGGAATTGGATCTGCTATTAAAAATAAATAGGCTTCGGATCGGCCCATTATACTCTTCATTTAATTGTTCGCCTAGATCTAAGGCCCATAATAGATTCCTTCATTAAAGAGGTCACATGATTCTCACATGACTCAAAGGTACCACCACAAATTGCCAACTTTCCATTCCCACATGGTTATCGTACTAGGATCCCTAGTAAAGGGGATTTCATCAGAGTACAAATTGCATTCTATTATCTCTTGGTCCATAGCATACCCGATTTCAAATTGTTATCTTCTTCGGTGAGATTCAAAACTTTTTCCAAGATTTCATATCTTGCTTTGCCTTCAACCCATATCAAAAATGGTATCCGATTCCGCCACGCAAAATGGAAACCTCTTTCGTATATTTCTACCACTGCTTGCAACCAAAATTCTTGCCCACTTCATATGGTTCTTCAACTGTCTCTCTCTTTCGCTGACCAACCACCACAAAGTTGCCCTATTTCTTCAAATACTTGTTGTGACCATAGATGTAAGGGGATCCTATAATTTTTATCCAAGTTTTGTTAACTTCCACGGAGATCGGCATGCGACCTACAACCTGGCTCCACCATTCTAGGTTGAAACTTTGGTTTCTCCATTTCCACGACCTTGAAGAGTTTGTTCCGCCATGAATTTATTGGGAAATTCAAAAGTAACATGTCACCGTATAGCTCGTAAATATTGACTCAGAAGGTCTTCTTCCATTCATAAGATGACCAAACACGATTTCGGACAAAGAAGGTTTCTCTTTGTTGGCCTTCTCCAGATACCCTACAAGACACCTACCCAAAAGCCCATCCTCTTGCTTTTACGATGAACTTGTCACCTCTGTCTCCTTGTGGTTTTTTGATAGCCATTTGTTGTCCTTCTGACTGTGAGTAGGGATATTTGGGGTTTACAAGTCTTGTAAACTTGTTGGTATCAACCTTTTAGGACATTTAATGAAGCTTTCTATCTTAAATGCTAAATCGTACCATCCAAAGATTCAAGACTGTTGGAATAATGATAACAGATCTACCCCCGCATTAATAGCTACAATGCTCATATATCTCCCATATTCATTATGTTTCCTAGCGTAGAAGTATTCCTCTTTTCTTCTCAGCATCTCCACCTCCTCGTGACTTTCTTCTGATCAGTGGAAGCTTCTCTTAGCAGGAAAACAATCCATTCCATCACCTTACTGCTCACGGTAGTCTACTCATCATTCTTCGACTTCTCTCCACCCACTCGTACCAAACATCGCCTTCATCATTCCATTTGGTAATATCAAAAGACTTGAAACCAGCATTAAAATAGATCCTATTTTCCCCCATGGCCTGACTAAGCAAGAGGGTAGAAAGAAAAGAAAGGTAATCACAGGAAGAGGGTAGAAAGAAAAGAAGGGTAATCACAGGAGGTGATTACTAGAGACAATAGGTGTGTGGAATGAATTCCGGCGGAGGGGTGCCGGAGGAGAGAGGATTCTCCCACCTAGGAGGGAGGAGAGAGAACTGCCTCGAGAAATGTGCCAGAGAGCATTATACATGCATTTTTCTCTCTTACCATGTTCATCCCCTGATTATATTTGTTGTTTATTACCACTCAATTCAAGATAGAACTCATGGGAAATGGGGCGCACATCTTGATGCCCTTCCATACCCCCAGCCGCAGCTTAAGCGACACAAAGTGCCCTCCTTGAACTTTTCTGAACTTCAAGCCTTAAGCGAGCCTTAAATAAGCCTTTGACAACACTGGTGAAGGGTCAAGTAAAAGGTACTTTTCAAAGTTCATCGGCTACTACATAATGCTTTTGCCTTCCAAGTCTCTTTACACAACCCCCATAATGTAATACTCCCTTTGTTCCCAATTTATGTGGCACCGTTTGACTTGGCACAAAGTTTAAGAAAAAAATTATACATTTGAAGTTTGTGACCTAAAACAAAGCTTAGACATTTGTGTGGCTATAAATCATTGAATTAAGGGTAAAAGAGGAATTTTAAAGTTAAGTTGTTTCTAATAATATAAAAGGTGACATTCTTTTTGAGACAAACTAAAAAGGAAAGTGTGTACATAAATTGGGATGGAGGGGGTAGTTTTTATTCCAGACGTAATTGCAGCTGTAGAAGATCTACCTTTACATAAATCCAAAGTCCTATAAGTAGGTATATCGTGATTTCTTTAAACTATTTATCAATAGTTTTATATCTTTCATTTTTTGTAACCTTCCGAGTTCTATAATCTAATAAATTAGCTGTTTTTTATGACTGTACATACTACCTAGCTAACACACAGCATATAAAAGTATACAAAAAGGTATAAGCAAGAACATTTTCTAAAAAAAGCTCACCATTCATATAGTTGATTCCACACTTCCTGAGGAAGTAATATATAATCGGTGCCTTCAACAAGGGTATCATGCAGGTCAATCCCCGCACTAGAATCCCCGAGGTTGCTTCATATATCAAGTCGAATTATCAATACTGGAAGGCCTCTTCAAAGCACTAGAACCACCGTGCAATGCTCGAAGCGGATCCATCATTTAAAGTATTAGCCTGGTTTTGGTTCACATATTCCAACCATTCTTGCCACCATCTGTAGAAACCCATTAAAAATTTGATAATCATTTACCCAAACAGTCTAACTCTGCAGAAAAGAATTTACATACACATTTATCGCGCATATCCTCTCAGAATTTCAAGTGATAATCTGACATTTATAACAAAATATTCAAATAATAGATGCACTGAGGTCTGAAACTCATAGATATTGTTTTCCTGAAGGACTGAAACCTCTCAAGGATTAATCAATGGCCACAATGCTAGAAGAAAAACTCAGAGGTATGTGTCCTTTGGGATTGGCGTGATTAAGAACAAATATGGAGTTGAGGATCATTGGTACACCAAAGAAGTAAGAACTGCATCTGGAGCCTCAGTTTGGAGAAATACTAGAGCTCACATGCCTTGTTTCAAATCTAGAATAGGTTTCCAGTGGCTAGTGGAACAAAAATATCCTTCTCTGATTTGCGGATGAGGAATTAGCCTACTGATTATCTTTCATCCTTCCCGTTCATAGACCAAGGGAAACTCTTTTTAGTAAGTGTTAGTGTTCCAATAACCAATAAAAGGGCTAGTTCATTAGTTCATAATTTCTAACTAACTCGAATATTTTTTTATTTTTTTACTCAATTTCAGAAAAAATAAAAGAATAAATAAAAAGAGGGGTGAAAAACATAATGGATTCTTTCGTTTCTTTGGACCACTGGCCATCTGCCGGGAAGGATAACTGTATTTGGACATGAGCCATTGATGGACTGGTTTCCTGATCTATTTAAACTGACAGAAAAAGCTTCAGCTTTTCTGGCACAAAATAGAGAAAATGGGGATTGGAATATCAACTTCAGAAGGAGGAGATCCAATGACTGGGAGGTTTACAGGACTACTGAATTTTTCAATCACTTATGCGCATTCCAACAGCTTACTGAATCAGAAGATGGCATCATTTTTTTTCCAATTAAGTAACAAGATTTTATTGCACATATGAGCAGAAACATCTGTATACAAGGAGAACACAAATGTAGAAAACCGACAAAAAGATACTTCCTCTGGTTCAATTTAAAGAAAGGAAACTTGTGATCTAAAACCCCACTCAAGTTAAGCTTGGTTTACCTTTGATAGTGAGCAAAGCAGTGTGTCCGTGAGAATTTCACAAAAAAAAAAAGGTCTGGCTCTAAGCAGTAATGCTTTCTATGTGGGGAACAATCAGAGAGCATTTGTCGGTTTCTGTTTTTACAATGCCAAATTGCCGTCTAACTGCGGCAGTCCTTCTCAAGCATATTTTTTTAAGATGGCGATGTTTGGGCAACCTTGCGCACGCCTCAATTATTCCATAGGGTAGTTGCTACCTCCCACATGCACAGGCACTGGATATCTCTGCCCACCAAGGATTAGGGAGATGAGAAGAATCACCTAGTATTTTTTGCCTCGATTGGAATTAGAACCTAAGACCCCATAGTTCTGGAACAAAATGGGACTACACACAGGAAAACTTTGGTTGAATATGATACCTGCATTTATTAGGTGGACTACTTGAACTGAGAGGAACAAAAGATACTTTGAAGACTGCTAGTTCTATCATTAGAATAAAGTCCAGATGTACTATTTTGTTTTGCTCGTGGTGTAGAATGGAAAAGGTAATGATGCTAAGTCAGTCTTACAATGTTAGGAGTCCAAAAGGATTAGAAAATTAAATTAGAAGGGGCAGATTTTTGCTTCTGTAATTACTGTACAGATGTTACTACACATCTTTTGTGCTTGCTTAGTTGTTTCCCTTCTCAAAAAAAAAGAAACAAAACTGCTTGTTTATCTATAACATAACCTTACCTTTTACCAACAAAGTGCCAACAAGAACATAACAACTGAATAATGGCTTCCAGAGAAGCATATAACTCCTCAAAGTCCGCACTCTTCTTTCAATAGATTCTATTTCAGTAAACCAAAAGTATAATTCCTAATTTTGTCCTTATTGTTAAAATGAAGTTAAATGCGAAAGCTGCATAACTTCTACCCAATGTTCCTTAAGGAACAGAAAGTTGCATTTTTCGGAAAAAACTCAGAAGAAATTAGGGGATGAAATAGAAACATACTTCAGAAGGGTCATTTTTTGCAATTGCAATGCCCACCAGTAAAAGAAACATGGCTTATGGTTTACTCCTTTCATTTTATTTAATGTGGTGTTTGACTAGGCACAAAGTTTAAGAAAGAAAGGAATACTTTTAGAACTTGTGATCTTACCCATGATATTTGTGTGGCTATAAAATCAGGCCATTAAGGGTAAAATGAAAATTTTGAAGCTAAACTATCTCCAAATATAGAAATGTGTCATTTTTATTGGAATAAACTAAAAGAAAAATACTGCAACTTAAAATGTAATAGAGGGAGTACTACATAGTTTTTACAGACAAATAGGAACCTACGCCTTCTCTTTGCAAGGGTTGTGTCCGCACCACATTATGCAAATCTCTACTTTCCCCCAATACATGCTGACTCTGCCCATCAAGGTTTAGGCAAATAGGAAGAATTAATGTTGTCTCTGCTGGATTTGAACCCAAATCCCCATGGTTTTCACCCACTTCATTAAATACTTGACCAGTAGACAACAGCTTTGGGTGAAGAAGAGATTACTCTTTCCCCTTTTAAAAATTTATTCTTTCTCTACTCTTTTGGGAACAGAAGCCTCTAATAAAATAAGGAGAAGTCAGGAACCCTAAATTTAGGGGGAGGAATGGTATAGTGTTTTATTTGATACCCTAATTGGAATTGAAAAATGGTTTCGTCAAAACTAGTTTTTTTTTGTTTCAAAGTATACATGCATAATGGTATAGTTGGTTGTTTGGTGATGTGCAGGGAATGAGGTCAAGGCAAGGAAAAGCATCTTTGTAGAAATGAAAAGTGGAGGACTGTAATCCCTTGTTAATTTATGTGTTTGCATAAAAGAACACTGACTTTAATGTTAACAAGCAAAATCATCTTATTTTCTTTTAGCTGGGATAAAAGTCTAAGATGAAATAGCTGGTCAGGGTAATGGCATTCAAAAATGCTTCTCTTAAACCTATCATACGGCAGATATGGTGAAAAAAAGAAACCCTAGAAATAAGAGGGCAATAGAGCAGCAGATTAAATTTACCGTTGAGTGATTAAATAAAAGGTATCGCCTTGTTTGGTTTGGGCTTCGGCAGCAATAGATATATCTCTGATAGTCAGCTTCTCTTCCTCCGGCGTCACCTCCTTTTTCACCTCCGTCATTTCCCTTCTCTTCAGCTAAACTCAAAATTCAACAAACAAATGACAATTTTGATCGCCTCTTTGCTGAAACCCTTTCTTTTCTTCTTCTTCTTCTCTCTTCTTCTTCTTCTTCTTCTTCTTCTTCTTCTTTGTTTTGTGGGCAGTACAACACAGACAGAGCAGAGAGGGGGGACGACCTAAACTGAATTGAGGTTGGGTTGGGGGTCTACCTCAAATATTTCTTTTTTTCGCTTTTTTCAAGATATTCAAGTGAATGTCAGAGATGAAGTTTTTTTTTTTTTTATTGGGTGTTTTTATTTTCTACCGCAGTTTAATTAAATTTAAATTTATGCTAAAAATACAATATTATTGGATAAATGTCTTATTTATTTGCACTTCATAAAGGTTTGAATCTAAATCATTCAAATTTAACTCATTAAGTTCATTTGTTTCTTTTTTTAAAAAAGTCTTTGAATGAATCTCAAAAGAACTGAACAATTCAGATTTGTAGGAGAGTCTTAACAACATTTAGACTTATTTAATACGCTAGCAAAAAAATATCATGTCATCTCTCTTTCTCTCTCATTGTGTGACTTGCTCTGTCTCTCTACAAACTTTCTTCCTCTCTTTTCTCAACCAAACGCCAAGTTTTTCCTCTTAAACTAGTAAATTTTTAGAATCTTTACAAGTATTTTCTTATATTTGTATTGATTTTTATCAAGAACTCTTGTTCTAATAATTTTTTTTGGGTGTATTGATGTTTATCAACAACTCAAGATTTTTGAGTAAAAAAATAATAGTCATGATTAAAAACAACAACTATATAACATATATGAGGTCTCTTATCAAAATTTAATTTGTTTAAGCCAAAGATATTGAAGACTTCACCTCTACCCTTTTCAAATTTGTGTACAATTTTTTTTGAAGGTTGTACTGCAACAGGAGTTCATGATTGAGGTCCAAGTTATACATACATCTAGTTGGTGACAAAAATGATGGACCTTCTAATAATTCTTCATCACAATCTTCTATTTCGGTTGAAAGAAAAGTTTTGAGGAAGAAATTGATGAGAAGATGAGTATTGCTTTGGAGCTATTGATTAAAACAAAAAAAAAATAGTGCACCTAAGCTTTGAAGAATGCAAAGAAAAAATTAGATGGACTTGGATAAGAAGAATCATTATACATTACAGTTGTTTAGCATATTTTGTGAATGTGGCAACTACCAAAAGGTATGATGACGTTAGAGGTTCACAAGTTAGAGAAAAAATAGGAATTCATTAATTTTTCTGATTAGCTAGAATTTATGCTAGGTTTTGATGACTCATTATTTTTCAACTAGTATTTATCATATTTATTGAACTTTTTAATATTATTTTTTTCAACCTTTTGATATTATATTATGCCTATGAAATATATATTTTTCCTGATATATTTTCTTATAAAAAGATGTTTATGTTGAATTCTTAAAAGAAATCACGTTACGATAATTTTTATATCGATATATAATTTGTGTTTGCATATCATATAATTTTTTTAATCAAATATAAACATTTAAATTATTAGTTTTTTTTAATTAAAAAGTAGTACTTTTTGTTGAAATGAAATTTTTATAATGTTTAATTTCATATGGACATTCTGATATTGAAAACAGACAATCTTAATCATTCAGTATTCAGATCTAGAGACCACATATTAATATTTAGATGTGCATTCAGATCTAAACATCCAAATCTTAATGCACATCATAATATTCAAATGCTTATTCAGATTTAGACGTCGTTAATCTTAATGGAAACAAATGAGGCCTAGACTCCCTAATAAAAATAATTTCATAACGAGGACACTCAAATTGAGGTTGGGTTTGGGGCTCTACCTCAAGTATTCCTTTTTTTCACGTTTTTAATGAAGATTCAAGTGGATCGACCCGATGCAAGGTTTTTTTATGCTTTTTATTTGGTGTTCGATTCTTTTTATTCGAGCTTGATTAAATTTAGCTTTGTACTAATAATTCCACATTGTTGAGTAAAGGCTCCCAAATAAAAGTGATAAAATTGATTTTATTTTATATATATATATATATAAATCCTTGAATAAAAGTTTGGTTCTTCGGTGCACCAAAGTTTTGAGACCTTTACACCGAATACCGATCGAAGAATCGAACTTTTGAAAAAATAACACTTACCAAACCAAAAAACCGAAGAACTGAAGCCACCAAACATTAGCTTGAATGGTTTTTCGATTTTTCTGTTTTCCGGTATTTATGACCACCCCTAGTTTGGGGTCTACCTCAAGTATTCCTTTTTTCACAGTTTTAACGGAGATTCAAGTGAATCGATCCGAGACAAGGTTTTTTTTCATTTAGTGTTTGGTACTTTTATTGAAGCTTGATTAAATTTAGATTTGTACTAAAAATTTCAGATTATTGGGTGAAAGGTCCCTGATAAAAGTGATTTCTTACTGAGGGGATTCGAATTAAGGTTGGGTTTGGGGAGTCTACCTCAAGTATTCCTTTTCTCACATTTTTAACAGAGATTCAAGTGAATCGCTCTAAGACAAGTTTTTTTTAATTCAGTGTTCAATATTTTTATTAGAGCTTGACTAAATTTAGATTTGTGCTAAAAAGTCCACATTGTTGGGTAACAGTTATCTAATAAAAGTGATTTCAAGAGGACTCAAATTAAGGTTGGGTTTGGGATCTACCGCAAGTATTTCTTTTTCACATTTTTAACGGTGATTTAAGTTTTAAGGTCAGTGGGTCTAGGTCCCATTGACTATTTTATTAAATAGTCAAAACAAAACAAAACAAAATGTACATCGAGTTAAATTAAAGTAAAAAACACAAGAGAAACAAAAGTATAGTATGTTTCCAAATTGAAATTGGAAGATTCAGTTCATCCTTTTGCTAGCCATCTTTTCAAGCTCTAATGCATCGATCATTTCCTCCATTCAGCTAAGGTATTATTTTTGTATTCTCCTTTCAGCTTCTTGATATTTTCCTTGTTTTTTTTCTGTTCATCTTCCAATTTTCTCCTTCTTCTTATTTTGTTCCTCAAAGATCTCTTGTGCGTGTGTTCTTTTTCGTGCCCAGATCTAGTGGTGGCTTTTGTTGAAAGTAATGTGCTCTATTCTAATTTGGTCCTGCCATGTGTTTGCATTTAAGGTAGGTATTCTCTTCTTTCTTTGATTTAGCTCATTTATTTGTGTCCATGTTTTGCCCATATGCTTGTCCTTCTTTAGTTTGTTGCACCTAATTGAATTGTTTCATTCTTGAATGATAACTTTTTTCTAACTTCTATTTGGGAAATATTGGTATTGTTCATACTTTACTATTTTCCATTGAATTTTGAGCATTGGGTTGAGCTTTTGACAATGATGATACCATCACGTTCCAATTTTCAATGTATACAGTATAATTTTAAGGCGATCCAAATGAATCATCCTGTCATGATCCAAAGTACACCCTAGGCATAACATGGCGTTTAGGACCCCAAGAGGCCCTACACAAACCACTTAGCATGCATCATACAAGATAATAGAAAGTTAAGAGATTTCAAAAGATTGTTTCAAAATATAAGAGTTGATAAAAATGTAGTGGATGTCTAACATAGTCTCAAAGTCATCTAGTACATCAAGAGTGATCGGGACTTAACCCGTGCATCACATACAATACTGAAAATAAAGACAGTAAGCAATAAAATGTTCGGTCCTCGGAACATGAAGACTCACCAATCTTCAATCTACTAAAGTGATCCCTAGCCACAGAGATGTGAAATGGGAGCGTCAGGCCCTACATTTGGAAAGAATGTAAGAAAGAGTATGTGTTAGTACAAACAATGTACCAAGTATGATGACAATGCATAAAAATATAAAATCATGCCAAAAGGACTTTTCCTGATATGCAAAGACCAAGTTAAAACATAAGATAAGAGGTTAGAAAACATCATCGTGATCATGGTCAATGCAAGTAGAAATCATCTTAAAACACACGTGAGATACTTCTTGAAGTAGCCTTAGTTCATTATTATGGGAGATTTACCTTTAACCGACATAGAGACCATGTGAGCTATAACATGAAATCTGGTGTCTATCCCACACTGAAAAGAGGTGTTCTCACTTGCCAAGGTGAGAACCATGAACTTCTAGCTTAGCTAATATCTATCTAGACAACCTACGGGGGAACATGGTTTATGGAACATGGGTAATCGCCACTTGTCCACTCACTGCTAAGCATAACTCCCACGGAATAGTCCTTAGTCTTATCTTATCTTAACATTCATGAGGCATGCGTATTTTCCGCTTGTATTATCATTAGGGGACATGGATGATTCACTTGCCTTATCATTAGAATAGCTCCTAAACTTTGATACATTTTAGGTTAGAAGACCTTTCAACCTTATGAATCCTTTATGTGAGAAAACCCTTTCACAATCATGTTATGATTTACACATCGCTATTTGAAAGAACTAGAAAGAAATAGAATTTGAAAGAAACCATTTTTGGAAATAATCAAATTTGGAAAGTTTGACAAGTTAAGCTAAGTATGAGTTTTGGGTCATCTTTAAATGACCATAACTCCTATCTCAGGATGAGTTAGGTATTATACAAGACACCGTAGGAAAGATCTTTGAATTATCTTTCTAACGCCACTGATTTTGCTCTTTTTGAGTTCGTATGAGGGAGATATGCTCATTTGAAGTCGGGTTGTCTAGATAAGGAAGGTAAAAACCAAATTTTAGAAGAGTATTTTGGTCTTTTCATTACCCAGTTAATTAAATCCGTTTTTAGTAAATTATTTGGGATCTAAATTGAGTTAGTTCCGTTTACGCAATTGAGAATTACGCTAGGGCTTTGAGAGAAGAGAAAAGAGGAGGAAAGGAGAAGAAAAGTTCAAGATTCGTCAAGATACTTGTGATTTTTGTTGTGGATTTCACCAAGGATTCAATCCTATGAGGTCTATTAGACTTTCATAGCATTGGGTTCATTCACCAATGCGCCAATCATGTTTAGTTTATCAAAATTCATTCTAAAAAGTTGAAAATTGATGATTTTGAATTGCATTCTTGAATATGGATTTTCGTTCTTGAGTTAAGTTGGGATTGTTGAGTTCTTGAGGAAATCGTGTCGATGTTTGAGTCATTTATGAATAGGTTCTTATGTACATTTATTGGGTATCTAAATCTAAAGAGAATTTGGGGAAAAAAATTGAATTTAGGCGAATTGAGGTTGGAAAATGAAGAAGGAAAAATTCAGGCGAATCTGGGTACCAGGTCTGCGACGCGGACCTGCTCCTCAAGATTGGGGAATTTTTCTCCTCGTCGTGGAGCGATTATGAAACCTTCTGCCTCAAAATTTATTTCACGACCAAATATTTAAATGCATCTCTGTGCCGCAGACTTGCTTCAAAACAATGATTTCTTGATTGTTTCTCATGTTTAACTATCTAAAAACACTCCTAAACATCACAAGATCTTTCCTATCACAAATCAAAATTCTTAGAGTCCTTTCAAAAAGTCTTTTGCAAATGCTTTAAACTTGTTTTAAGACTTGAGTTTTGAGTTAAGTAAGAGTAACAAATGAAGTTCATTTCTTCAAAAAGAGTATATGGAAACTAAGTATTCCTAAAGAGTAAATGTTTTCACATTAAAATAAGAGACGAAACACCAATCCAAGATGAGCCTTTGAGCTAGTTTTTGAGTAATTATCTCAAACCACATAAAGAGTTTTTGTTTTTAAACATATGAGCTGAGTATTTTGGGAGTAGTAATGAGCACCGATGTGGGGACGAGTTCATAACAACTCAATGTCTCCATAAACCATGTAGCCAACGTGGGTAGAAAGGGTCATGCTTTTTAGATAATTCATTAGTGCTTTCTAGCATAGATTAGTGGATCTACTTAGTTGAGGCGTTCTACATCCTAGCAAGTTATAAGACAGTTCTAGCAGCGTGGGCGAGATGCTATATCATCACATTAGCTCATAGTGATGGTTGTCGATTAGAGAAACTCCACAGAATTATATTAATTTATTATATATAAACTGAGTTGCTGTTGTATTTCTTTAATACATTGAGTCGCTACCTATTGTTTAAATGCTTTATATAAACTGCATCTTTATTGTTGTTTATTTCTGCATTGAGTTGAGTATCCATGAGTTGAGTAAAGCTGAGGTAAATGTTTCTTTTAGATTTAAATTCAAACTTATGTCATGTCTAGTTTTCCCCTCGCATGGTCGTACATTCAATGTACTGATGCCATTTGGCCTGCATCATTTTATGAAGCAGATACAGGTAACCAGGATCAACATCCAGTGTCTCATTGATCCATTCGAGCACTCACAGTCAGTTGGTAAGCCTCATTGCTTTTCGGAGGATCCCTTTGGTTATGTTTTATTTTATTGCTTTTGACTATTTTAGTCTTTAGGATGATCGGGGGTCTTGTCCTGACATCCCTCTTAGTATCTAAAGGCTTCATAGACAGTTAGATATGAGTTCTTTAGTCTTGATATTTCAATTGTTTGATTTTAAAGACTTGAGTTGCCATTTTGGCTTAGTTGAATGTTATTTTCTAAACATTCTTAGTTTATCTATTCAAACAGTTTATTTAAGATTGTATATAAGTATATTTTCTGTTGAGTAAGTCTTCTACTGAGAGTCTAGCCAGGCCAAGGGTTTGCTTGGGGCCATCAATGGTTCTCGAGTGCTAGTCCCGCCCAAGGTGTGACAAACTTGGTATCAGAGCACAGAGTTCAAGAGTCTTGGGGAGTTTATGAAGCCGTGTTTGTAGGGTCCTAGCTATCGCTGTGAAGTGCACCACATCTATAATTAGGAGGCTGCAATATTTAGGAACTATCTCACTTATTTCATACTTATTTTGTGTGATAGAGTTCATCTCTTTAAAGTCTATTTCTAACTCGTGCTTGTGCGTGTCTTTCAGTTGAACATGCCTCTATGAAGAGCTGTCAGAGGTCGTCCCACTAGATGGAATGTTGAACCACAGGAGCAAGGGGTACCTAATGCACCTAAAGTGCAACCCCAAGGAGTGGTCACCAATGCTGAATTTCGGGAAGACATCCGAATGCTGATTTAAGCAGTGACCAACCAGGTGGGACAAAGAGGGGTTCGACAGGATGTAGCTGATATGGAAAGGATTTGAGTGTTTCTAAGGATGAATCCTCCGAGCTTCACTAGTTTAAGCATTACTGAGGATTCAGAGAACTTCGTTAAGGAGCTTAAGAAGGTTTTTGAAATTATGTATGTCACCGATGCTGAGAGAGTGGAATTGGCTACATATAACTAAAGGGTGTCACTAGAATATGGTAAATGGAAGACGGGTTGAGCTGAGGGTGCACCGAATATGAGTTAGGCTATGTTTGAGGAGGCTTTCTTTACTTTCCTTGGGAATTGAGCGAAGCAAGGTACGAGAATTCCTCACCCTTAAGCAGGAGTTAATGAGTGTTCATGAGTACAGTCTGAAGTTCACCCAACTTTCCCGTTATTCCCCAGAGATGGTTGTGGATATGATGAGTAGGATGAGTCTGTTTGTTGCTGGATTGTCTCATCTGTCGAGTAAGAAAGGTAAGGCTGCGATGCTAATAGGTGATATGGACATAGAGAGGCTGATGATTCATGTACAGCGGGTTGAGGAAGATAAGCTGAGGGATAGAGAAGAGTTCAGAAACAAAAAGGCTAAGACATCTGGGAATGAGTCCAGGCAGCAGAAAAGTAAAGCCAACCGGGAATCTTTCCAATAAAAACAAAAGGGACTTGCTCCATCATCTGCTAGTGCACCTGCACCTTGGAATAAATGTGAGTACAATAGTCAGAATTCCCAGCACTTCAAAGCTAGACCTGCACAGTCTCAAGGTAGTGTGGAACAAGGAGGTAAATGGACTCCTGCATGTGCTAAGTGTGGTAGGAATCACGCAGGTAAGTGTTGCGATGACTCCACTGGTTGTTTTAAGTGTGGTCAAGAGGGTCACTTCATGAAATAGTGCCCTAAGAACCGGCAAGGTAATGGGAATCAAGGCGATAGAGCCCAATCTTTATTGGTTGCTCCACCAGACAGAATTGCATCTAGGGGAGCTACTTCAGGGGCATGCGGAGGAGCAAACCGTCTTTATGTTATCACTAGTCACCAAGAGCAAGAGAATTCACCGGATGTTGTCACTGGTATGATCAAAGTCTTTACTTATGATGTTTATGCTTTGCTAAACCAGGAGCGAGTTTATCTTTTATGACCCCATGTGTTGCAATGAATTTTGATGTTCTTCCTAAGCAACTTCTTGAGCCCTTCAGTGTTTCTACACCTGTTGGTGAGTCTATTCTAGCTGAGAGAGTCTATCGTGATTGTACTGTTTTCGTCAATCACAAGAGTACCATGACTGATTTAGCTGAGTTAGACATGGTAGATTTTGATGTCAGTCTAGGTATGGACTGGCTTCATGCTTGTTATGCCTCAATTGATTATGGAACTCGAGTTGTTAAGTTTCAGTTTTCTAATGAGCCAGTTTTTTAGTGGAAGAGTAGTTCAACAGTGCTTAAGGGTCGTTTTATTTCGTACCTTAAGGCGAGAAAGTTAGTTTCCAAGGGTTGTGTCTATCACTTAGTCCGAGTTAATGACTCTAGTGCTGAGACACCACCTATTCAGTCAGTTTCAATTGTTAATGAATTTCCAGAAGTCTTTCCGGATGATCTTCCTAGAGTCGCTTCTGAGAGAGAAATAGACTTTGGTATAGATATTCTTCATTATACTTGCCCTATATTTATTCCGCCATATAGGATGGCATCGGAAGAGTTGAAAGAGTTAAAAGAGCAGTTGAAAGGTCTCATAGAGAAAGGTTTCATTCGACCAAGTGTCTCACCTTGAGGTGCTTCGGTCTTATTTGTGAGAAAGAAAGATGGTTCCCTTAGAATGTGTATAGATTACCGTTAGTTGAACAAGGTTACTATCAAGAATAAGTATCCTCTTCTGAAAATTGATGATCTTTTAGATCAGCTTCAGGATGCCACTTATTTTTCGAAAATAGACCTCAGATCAGGCTACCATCAGTTGAGGGTTAGGGAATGTGATATTCCAAAGACAACTTTCAGGACCCGTTATGGTCATTATGAGTTCATAGCTATGTCCTTTGGTTGGACCAATGCTCCTGCAACATTCATGGACCTTATGAATAGAGTATTCAAGCCTTATTTAGATACGTTTGTTATTGTATTCATTGATGATATTCTAATCTATTCAAGGAATGTGGAAGATCATTCTTGTCATCTCAGAATAGTTCTCCAAAGTCTCAAAGATAAGGAATTATATGCTAAGTTTTCCAATTGTGAATTTTGGCTTGAGTCTGTGGCATTCTTAGGCCATATTATTTCCGATGATGGTATGCGAGTTGACATTCAGAAAAAAGAGGCAGTGCAAAATTGGCCTAGACCCACATCTCCAATTGACATTAGGAGTTTCTTGGGATTGGCTGACAATTATAGGAGGTTCGTCGAGGGATTTTCATCTATTTCATCTCCTTTGACTAAGTTGACCCAGAAAACAGACAAGTTTCAATGGTTTGAAGCTTGTGAGAAAAGCTTCAGGAATTAAAAATGGTTGATTACTACCCCAGTATTGACCTTACCAGAAGGTACTCAAGGTTTTGTTGTGTATTGTGATGCGTCCAGAGTTAGTTTGAGTTGTGTGTTAATGCAAAATGGTAAAGTTATAGCTTATGCCTCCAGACAGTTGAAAGTTCATTAGAAGAATTACCCAAGCCATGATCTAGAGTTGGTGGCCGTAGTATTTGCTTTGAAAATATGGTGTCATTATCTTTATGGTGTTCATGTGGATGTGTTCACCGATCACAAGAGTCTTTAGTATGTGTTTAGTTAGAAAGAGCTTAATCTCAGACAAAGAAGGTGGTTAGAGTTACTCAAAAATTATGATATGAGTATTCTTTATCACCCAAGTAAGGCTAATGTTGTTGATGATGCTTTGATGAGTAGATTGTCTATGGGTAGTACTGCTCATTTTGAGGAAGCTAATAAAATATTAGCAAAAGAGGTGCATAGTTTTGCGCGATTAGGAGTTCGTTTAATGGATTCCAATGAAGGAAGAGTTTGTGATAAATGGGGCTGAATCATCATTAGTGTCTGAAGTGAAAGAGAAACAAGAACAAGATCCTATTTTGCTTGAATTGAAGGCCAATGTTCATAAGCAAAAAGTAATGGCTTTTGAACAAGGGGAGATGGTGTATTGAGTTATCAAGGTAGGTTATATGTGCCAAGTATGGATGAACTTCAAGAGAGGATCACGAAGGAAGCTCATAGCTCCAGATATTCTATCCATTCGGGTTCCACAAAGATGTATCGTGATCTGAGAGAGGTTTATTAGTGGAGTAGTATGAAGAAGGGCATTGTAGAGTTCGTTGCTAAGTGTCCGAATTGCCAACAAATTAAAGTAGACCACCAGAGGCCCAGTAGTATGGCTGAGAATATAGAGATTCCAGAATGGAAGTGGGAGATGATTAATATGGACTTTATTACAGGTTTGCCGCGGTCTCGCAAGCAACATGATTCCATTTGGGTAATTATAGATCGAATGACTAAATCATCCCATTTTTTGTCCGTAAAGACTACCCATTCAACAGAGGATTATGCCAAATTATATCTTCAAGAGGTAGTTAGACTTCATGCAGTTACAGTTTCAATTATATCAGAGAGGTGCACAATTCACTTCATAATTTTGAAAGTCATTCCAGAAAGGTTTGGGTTCAAAGGTGAACTTGAGTACCATTTTTCATCCTCAGACAGATGGTCAAGCAGAGCGCACTATTCAGACTTTAGAAGATATGTTGAGGGCTTGTATGATTGATTTCAAGGGTAATTGGAATGATAACCTACCTCTCATTGAGTTTTCTTCCAATAATAGTTACCATTCTAGCATCCAAATGGCTCCCTATGAAGCTCTTTATGGGAGAAGATGTAGATCTCCAATTTGGATGGTTTGAAGTTAGTGAAGCTGGGTTGATAGGACCAGACTTAGTTCATCAAGCTATAGAGAAAGTGAAAGTTATCTAAGAAAGGTTAAAAACAGCGCAGAGTCGTCAAAAATCCTACACTGATGTTATGAGAAGGGACTTAGAGTTTTAAGTAGATGATTGGGTATACTTGAAAGTTTAACCCACGAAAGGATTTATGAGATTTGGTAATAAGGGGAAGCTTAGTCCTCGGTATATTAGTCCTTACAGAATATCCAAGAGGATTGGTAATGGTGCTTACGAGTTAGAACTACTACAAGAGTTAGCAGCGATTTATCCGGTATTCCACATATCTATGTTAAAGAAGTGTATGGGTGATCCTCCACTAATAATACCTACTAACGATATTGGTATAAAGGATAGCTTATCCTATGAGGAGATTTTTGTTCAAATTCTAGATCGCCAAGTTCGCAAGTTGAGAATCGAGGAGGTAGCATCAGTCAAAGTTCTTTGGAGAAATAAATTTGTTGAGGAAGCTACTTGGGAAGATGAGGAGGATATGGAGAAGAGATATCCACATCTCTTTGATCCTAGAGAAATTCCAAAGCAAGGTACTAATTCTCTTCTTATTACTCTTTAATTGATATGCTTAATGTGTTAGATTGCTTATTGGGTATTTGAGTTGAATGTTAGATGTTACACACTTAGCCTACTAAGAGTAATCTCATTCGAGGATAAATGTTCCTAAAGGGGAGATATTGTAACACCTCGCTATTTGTGAGAACTAGAATTTGAAATAAATCGTTTTTGGAAATAATCAAATTTGGAAAGTTTGACAAGTTAAGCTAAGTATGAGTTTTGGTTGAAGTTTAAACGACCATAACTTCTAGCTCAGGACAAGTTAGGTATGCTATAAGATATCATAGGAAATATCTTTGAATTATCTTTTCAATGCCACCGAGTTTGCTCATTTTCCATGTTCGTGTAAGGGAGATATGCCTATTTGAAGTCGGGCTGCTAGATAAGGAAAGTCAAAACCGGATTTTAGAAGGGTATTTTGGTATTTTAATTACCCAATTAATTAAATCTATGTTTAGTAAATTATTTGGGGTCTAAACTGAGTTAGTTCAGTTTGCGCAATTGAGAATTACGCTAGGGCTTTGTGAGAAGAGAAAAGAGGAGGAAAGGAGAAGAAAAGTTCAAAATTCGTCAAGATTCTTGCGATGGTTGTGGATTTCACCAAGGATTCAATTCTACGAGGTATGTGAGACTTTCATAGTGTTGGGTTCATTCACCCATGTGCCAATCATGTTTAGTTCAACAAAATTCGTTCTAGAAAGTTGAAAGTTGATGATTTTAAATTGTTTTCTTGAATATGGGTTTTCGTTCTTGAGTTAAGTTGGGATTGTTGAGTTCTTGAGGAAATCATGTCAATTTTTGAGTTGTTTATGAATAGGTTCTTGTGTACATTTACTGGGTATCTGAATCTAAAGAGAATTTGAGAAAAAGAATCAAATTTAGGCGTATTGGGGTTGGAAAACGAAGAAGGAAAAAGTTAGGCAAATCTGGGAACCAGGTCCGCATCGTGGACCTGTTCCTCAAGATTGGGGAATTTTTCTCCGCGTCGCGGAGCGGTCACAGACCTTTCTGCCTCAAAATTTATTTTGTGACCAAATATTTAAATGCATCTCCGTGTTACAGACTTGCTTCCATACAGTGATTTCTTGATTGTTTCTCATGTTTAACTATCTAAAGACACTCCTAAACATTACGAGATCTTTCCTATCACAAATCACAATCCTTGAATCCATAAATTCAAATTCAAGAAAAGTTAAGAGCCAAGTCTAGAGAGTTCTTAGAGTCCTTTCAAAAAGTCTTTTGCAAATGCTTTAAACTTGTTCTAAGACTTGAGTTTTGAGTTAAGTAAGAGTAAGAAATGAAGTTCATTTCTTTAAAAAGAGTATATGGGAACTAAGTATTCCCAAAAAGTACATGTTTTCACATTTAAACAAGAGAGAAAACACCGATTTCCAAGATGAGCCTTTGAGTTAGTTTTTGAGTAATTATCTCAAACCGCAGAAAGAGTTTTTGTTTATAAACATATGAGCTAAGTATTTTTGGAGTAGTATTGAGCATCATTGTGGGGACGAGTTCATAACAACTCAATGTCTTCATAAACCATGTAGCCAATGTGGATAGAAAGGGTCATACTTTTTAGATGATTTCTTAGTGCTTTTTAGCATAGATTAGTGGATCCACTTAGTTGAGGAGTTCTATATCCCGGCAAGTTATAAGACAGTTTTGGCAGTGTGGGTGAGACACTGTATCATCACATTAGCTCATAGTGATGGTTGTCGGTTAGAGAAACTCCCACATAATTATATTAATTTATTATATATAAATTGAGTTGTTGTTGTATTTCTTTAATACATTGAGTCGCTACCTACTATTTAAATGCTTTATATAAACTGCATCTTTATTGGTGTTTATTTTTGCATTGAGTTGAGTAAAGCTGACGTAAGTGTTTCTTTTAGAATTCAGTTCAAGCTTGTGTCATGTCTAGTTTCCCCTCGCATGGTCGTACATTCAATGTACTGATGCCATTTGGCCTACATCATTTTATGATGCAGATATAGGTAACTAGTATCAGCGTCCAGCGCCTCGTTGATCCAGTTAAGCACTCAGAGTCAGTTGGTAAGCCTCCTTGCTTCCGCAGGATCCCTTTGGTTATGTTTTATTTAATTGCTTTTGACTATTTCAGTTGTTAGGATGATCGGGGGGTCTTGTCCCGACATCCCTCTTATTATCTAAAGGCTTCATAGACAATTAGATATGAGTTCTTTAGTCTTGATAGTTCAGTTGTTTGATTTTAAAGACTTGAGTTGCCATTTTGACTAAGTTGAATGTTATTTTCTAAACATTCTCGGTTTATCTATTTAGACAATTTATTTAAGATTGTATTTAAGTACATTTTCCATTGAGTAAGTCTTCCGCTGAGAGTCTAGCCAGGCCAAGGGTTCGCTTGGGGCCAGCAATGGTTATCGAGTCTCAGTCCCCGCCAGGGTGTAAGCTCGGGGTGTGACATGAGTAGTGTGTGAGAAATCCTTTCACAACAATAACAATCACATTGATACTTCACTCTCAAAGCATTCTTAAAACATTTACATTAATTTCATAAAGAACATGCATATTATCATAAATTTATCCTTCATGATTCAAAAGCTTCATCATATGGTCAATTCTAGAAAATATGGATTTAACATGGGTTCATGGGGATTCAACTTAGAAAATCCCAATTTCTTCAATTCATGCATAAAAAGACATAAAACAATCAATTAGATCATAACTGAAAAGAACCCATGAGATTGAGTACAAACCCTAACTTTCATTAAAGGTTCTACCTTGAGAAAAATAAGAGAAGTTAGGAACCCTATGGGGGAAAGGACTCCATAGGTGAACACTACCATACTTTTATGTCAAGAGCTTACAATCAATGGTGATTATGGGGGCTTGACCTTGAAACCCCATTCTATTATTCTTCTTCCTTAGAGAGAGAAATATTTGAGAGGATGAACTTGTTCTTCTTTTAGGAATTTTAGAGAATGAATTGAATTGGTTAATTGGAGGGGTAAAAATCCTTATATAGGGCCTGGGGTAAGGGGTAAAATGACATGGTATTGTGTTTGAATAATTAGGAAAAGACCCAAAGCCCCTTCTTAAAAATAATTACCGACCTCACCCATGACCTGACCTACGGTCCGTAGGTCTCACCATGGATTGTCCTAGTCATCGTTGGTGGGTTCAGAAACCACTTATTTTGGACCCCCAATGACGGGACCCATGCACGATTCGTGGGTCCATCTACAGGTCGTGCACCTCAACCATGGGTCCTGAGTTTTGATCTTAAAATTTCTCTAAGTCTGGAACTCACCTATGATACCTACCTATGACTCGTGCATAGGACAACAGACCGTCCTGATGAATAGTATAAAAGTACTGAAACTTTGACACTTTTTGGAAAACTTAGGTTGGCCAACCACGGGCCTACCTACGGACCATGTGTCAGACTACTGACTTCGTTGGTACTGACACCAAATCTAGGAAATCTGCAATTTTTCATCTTTTCAAATCTGAGGTGTTACACACCATGAGGCGAGATTTGTTTTTTTATTTGGTGTTCAGTATGTTTATTGAAATTCGATCAAGTTTATATTTGTCCTAAAAATTCCACATTGTTGGGTAAATGCTCCGTAATAAAGTGATTTCATTTTCAGGGGACTTGAATTGAGGTTGGATTTGGGGGTCTACCTCAAGTATTTTTTTTTTCATATTTTTAATGGCGATTCAAGTGTATCGTGCTGAGGTGAGGTTTGTTTTTTCATTTTCTTATTTTATATTCAATATTTTTACTAGAGTTTGATTAAATTTAAATTTGTGCTAAAAATTCCACATTGTTGGTGATCTTGGGTGTATTTACATGCCTAGGAGCCAAATAATGCCCTTACTTTAGCTAAGTTTGAGGACAATTTCTTATGTTATTGTTAGTATGTGAGTCATGTTATTTTATTTTAACTAACCAATATGATTAATGATTGTAAGATGGGAAATAGAAGAAAGGGTACAAAAAATGAAAGCATAAGAAGTGGACATGGATCTGATCAATAAAAAGCTAAGGACAAAGGGTAAAGAGAGAAAAGGAAGTTCAAAGTGAGAATATCAAGTGCTACGTATCCTATCCATGTCGCGGAGAGGGAATCATTTATTTGTACACTGATGATATTGAGGCATAAGACTACGTATGATCTCTGTGTTGCAGAGATGACAAGTTTAATAGAAGCTGATATTAAAAGGCCATGGCGCGTCGCGGACCGTTGTCCTAAATTTTTGCTGATTTTCTCAAACTATAAATAGACTAAGATTTTATTGTTTTATTGATTCTCTTTTTTTTATTTTTCTGGTTTTTGGAGAATGATGACTTTGGGAGCTATTTCATCTATTCTTAGGATTCATTCTTAAGCTTTCCTTCATTTGATTTCTCTTAGGTTTATTGAATATTTCAAGATTGAGAAACGTATTATGAGTAGCTAAATTTCCTAATTTTAGGAATGTGGCTACGGGATGATTGTATTTTATTGACTTTGATGAATTGATTTTGGTTATCATATGAATCTCTCTTTTGTTCTTAATATTAGTATTTTGTGACTGGCCACCATTGAAATAAATGTATTGTCCGAATTGAACTCGGGAGAGGAATAAGATGATAGAATATGGGACAAAAGGAGAATGATCTTCTCTAGATTTAGGGTTGATTTGTATCTAGGATAGAATATACGTAGAAACCTTACTTGGTTAGTAGACAAGATTAAAACGTAATGCTCAGTAATTGGTTCAGTCTATCCCCGCTGAACGATGTAGTTAGATTGTCAATTATTGTAGGTGATTAGAGGTTGGGAGACCATGATCATACATTTAACCTTGTAATTAGTGATTTGATAACCGATTGACATTCATTAAAGAATATTATAATATGCATGAATCCATAGCAGACTACATCCCTGGAATTTCCCAAGTCATTGTTTGAATTCCAAGTTGAAATTGAATCATTATAGTTACTTAATTGTTTCACATAGTTAATAATTTAGAATAATACATCACTCTTTCTGAAAACACTTGCATTAAGTTCTAGTTATTTGAAGAATTAAATACAATCTAATCTTAACTACCTGTGGGTATGATTCTCGGCTCTTAAAAATAGCTACTTTATTACTTGCACGACCACGTACACTTGTGTGTGCGTTTTAGTGCAACCGTTGGGTAACAACTCCCTAATAAAAGTGATTTCCTATTAAAGGGACTCGAATTGAGGTTGGGTTTGGGGGGTCTACCTTAAGTATTCATTTTTTCACATTTTTAATGAAGATTCACATGAATCGCCCCAAGGAAAGGCTGTTTTTTTCATTCAGTATTCGATATATTTATTGGAGCTCGATTAAATTTGGATTTGTGCTAAAAAAATCACATTGTTGAGTAAAGACTTCCTAATAAAAATGACTTCATAATTAGGGGAATTGAATTGCGGTTTGATTTGGGGGTCTACCTCAAGTATTCATTTATTCACATATTTAACAAAGATTCATGTAAATCGCCTCGAAACGAGCTTTTTTGTAACACCCCAGATTCAAGGAAGGAAAAATTCTAGATTTTCGAAAGTTGTAGGTTCCATCGACTGAGGCCTTCTACGGACCGTAGGTTGAACCATCGACTATAGGTGGGTTTCGTGGTTGGCCATCTCAACTCCCCCCGAACTCCCCAAATTTTTCAATCAACTCTCGACTACGCCAGGACTTGCAGACTGTAGGTGGTACCACGGTCCGTGGTCCAGGTTCATAGTTCAGGCCCTAGATTTCAGCCCTCTGACAGCCAAATGATGACTAACAAGACAGACCGTCAGTCGACTTACGACCCATCAGTCAGCTCCGTCGATGGGCTAGTCGACTTTTAGTTTAGGGGTAATAGGGTCTTTTCCTAATTATTTTATCTCTAAACTACTTCATTTTTGTCAGTTTTAGCCTATTATTCTAGTCATATTTTACCCTAAACCATTATTCTCTAGAATTCACCAAGCTTAAAACAAAAGAGGAGAAAGAGGCGACTCAAAACCCTTCCAAGAACGCAACAAGTTTTCTTTAGTTCCAGCCCCGAAATTAAAAGATTTCTCTGTGAATTTCGTCACCAGGTATATGGTATTTCATTGGTGGATTCCTTTCATCCACTAGGTCCCTAGAATTCAGTCAGATTCTTGATTCGCTATATCCTACTTAGACCTAGGGTTTCTAAAACCTTAGATATTAGTTGTGATTAAGCTGTTAGAGTATTCCTAATCAGATTATCATGTTTTCGTGGAATCATTGCTTAGTTCTTTGCATGAAACTCTATAACACCTTGAATTCGAAACTAGGCAAAATAAAAATTTAAGGGAAGTTGCAGGTGCCATCCATGGCCAGCCACCCACGGCTCGTGGACAGACCCACGGGCCGTAGGTAGGGGTCTGTGGATTGGTCACCTTGGGTCAATTTAGGACCTCCAAACCACGGCATGACCAACGGTACGTCGGTGAGACCATGGACTATGGTCGAGGGTCTGTAGGTCGAGGCCCCAGAATCGAGTCACTGACCACGAACCATGGCCAACCTAGACAGACCGTAGGTCAATCCACGGTTCGTCGGTCAGCGCCTATCGGTTATGAGCTGTCAATTATTTTAAGGGCATATGGGTCTTTCCTGAATTTAATTAAATTAAGGATCCAAATTCCCCATTGAAGATAAGAAATTGGACGTGAGGTATGGTAGCTTTCATCCATGGGTTCCTTCCATCCATGGAGTGCCCAAATTCCTCTATTTCAAATGGTAGAATTCCCCAATTAGCTAGGGTTATCTTCAAACATCATGGGTTATTTTGATTATTGATCTTACTAATTGAATTATGTTTAAATATACATGAATTGATGATTTACAATGCTTTTATGATGTGTCCCCTATGAACCCATGCAAAACCCCCATGTTTCCTAATTGTGATCTCATAGAGTTAGGTTGTTGATTATGAAAGATGAGTTTTTTTTATTTAAAGCATGAAGTAATAGAGCTACCTGAAATTATGATAAAATCCCTATCTAATGCTAGAATTCTAGATTTGGTGATTGAAAGTAGCTTTGAACCTTGAAAGGGCAAAATATGAAATTATGCACGATCTTATGAAACCTATGTGGATGTTTAAGGGTGCTTGAGAGTAAAGTGCCAATGATAAGGGTTGATGTTGTGTTGTGAAAGGTTATTCTCATAAACACATATTAGCATGATGTGAAGGGTTTTCTCACACAATATGGATTCTTAGGTTGAAAGGCTATCCTCACCTAATTGAATCAATGAATAAGAACTATCCTAATGAACTAATTTGGATTGACAAGATGACATGTCCCTCCATGAATAATGGGAATAAGTAAGAAAATACTATTTTGTAGGAATTATGCTTGGCACCAAGTGGATATTGACATTGATATGGAAGCTCTCCCATTAGTAGAGGTCGGGTCTCTAGATGAAGTCTCCTGAGATGGAAGCTCTCCCATTAGTAGAGGCCGACTTTCTAGTAGCAATCTCCTTATCCCATAACTATGTGCCCCCATAGGTTGATTAGCTAGTGGATCCACTTAAGCTAGAAGTTCATGGTTCTACCTTAGGCAAGTAGAACAACCATTTTCGGTGTGGGAGACACCGGGTGATCATGTTTTAGCTCACATGGTCTCTATGTAGGTTAAGGCTAATTTTCCCACAATAAGATGATTAATGAACTAAGATTACTTAAAGAAGTAGCTTTTATGTGTTTAAAAGCTAAATGATGATTTAGCTTTTATTAGTTATGATGTTATGAACTATGTTTTCCAACTATCTCTATTATGATGATTTAAACTTGGTAACTTGCATGTCATGAAGTAAAATGTCCTTCTTAGCATGTTTTAAATCTTTTTATGCATAGCTATCATACGTAGTACATTTTTATACTAACGCATACTCTTGCCTGTATTTTCCCCAAATGTAGGGTCCGACAGGCAGGGTTCCTATTCTAGTGGCTAGAGGTTGGACTTTGGTTTGTTTCCGAGCTTGGTGAGTCCTCATGGTTCGAGGATGGACTTTCCTTATTGTAGTTTCACTTTTGTTTTCCTTTTTTGAACATGATCTATAGGCTAGGCCCACTTTTATTCGATTGTAATAGATTGCTATGTTGAGACATGAGTTAGACTTCTGTTTTCTATAAAAACTCTTTTTGGACTTAAATGTTGTTTTACTCTTTATTATTCTAGTACTTTATGTTATGATATGCTAAGTGGCTTATATGGAGTCCTTCAGGGTTCTATATGCCATGTTACATCTTACATTTAGGGGGTACCCCTAGGTCATGACAAACTCACAACCCTAGTTGTGTAGATTGTCTTAGTTCATAAATCCTTGGCTGCTATTTTGTTAAATTATGACGGTGAAGAAGTTCAAGGTTATGATGAAGTGGTGGCTGCTCTCATGGGGTTAGGTTCTTACCCAAAGAACCTTCAGAAGTTTTATATTGACTTGAAGAATACGGAGAGTCCACCCGCAAAACTGTCAATTAAAGAACCTCCAATGTTAGAATTAAAAGCTTTCCTTCTCATCTTAGTTATGTATTCTTGGGTTATGAAAACACTTTACCGGTAGTTATGGTCGTTGATTTGTAGAATTGTCAAGTTGATGCACATGTTAATGTGTTGAAAAAGTTTATAAAAGTGGTGTGGTGGACTATTGGTGATATTATTGGGATTTTTCCTGAGTTGTGCACCTACAGGGCTCAATTAGCTAAAGACTACAAACCAAGTTTCGAGAAACAAAAAAAGATTTAATCCTCTTATGCAAGAAGTTATCAAGAAGGAGATAATAAAGTGGCTTGACGCGGGTATTGTTTATCTGATAGAGGATAGTAAATGGGTTAGTCCCGTATAATGTTTGTCTAAAAAGGGAGGAATCACGATGGTTCCAAATGAAAAGAACCAACTCATTCGAAGAGCCGGTCATGGGATGGAGGATTTGTATGGACTACCACAAACTAAATTCTTGGATTGAAAAGGACCATTTTTATGGACGTCATTACGGGTTTACTATCACAACCCAAAGTACACTCTAGATGTGACATGACGTATAAGACCCCGAGAGACCCTACACAAGCCACTTGACATGCATATACACAACATTATAAAGAAAAACAAGAAATCTTATAAGAAGTAAAGAACTTGACATATAAGCAGAAGTACATCAAAGTCTTGACAAGCCATCTATTACATCAGAGAGTAGTCGGGACATAACCCATATACCACATACAAAGTATGAATACCAAAACAAAAGGAAAGCAATAAAAGTGACACTGTCCTCGAAGTATGAGGACTCACCAAGTCTTCAATCTCTAACATGATCAACTAGCCACAAATGGTAGGAGAGGAATCATCATGCCCTAAATTAGTGAAACAATGTAGGCACAAGTATGCATAAGTACATGGAATGTACTAAGTATGAGAAGAATGCAATAAAACATGAAACATGATCATAAAGGGGATAAATAAAAAAAATGATATGCATGACCAAACTAACCATAATAAAATCATTTTAAGAATAATCGTAAATCATTGACATGGTCAATGCATCTTAAATTCCTAAAGGAAGCTTCACAAAGAACATTTGAAAGTAACTTAGTTCATTTTGTGGGATATTAGCATTAGCCAACAATAGAACATACGATCTATACATAGAATCCAATGTAACTCCCACATCGAGATGGGAGAGTCTACTTGCCAAGGTAGAAATTTGTATCATTTCATATGCTATATGTGAATCCACTAGATAGGCCATTTAAGGCAAACCTTAGGGGGCACGTAGTTTGGAACTAGAAGTTGCTATTAGAGACTACCCTGTTTGAGCCTCCACCTCAAAGTTCTCTCGGTGCTAAGTTAAATCCCAACAAAATAGTCATTTTCATAGAGTTATTATCATACATGTAAAAACATAAGTAAAATACAAATCCGAGTTTAAACATCATATAGTAGCTCATTAAATCTTGAATCAAGTCTAAGTGAGAAAACCTTTCACCAAACCATGATTCCTTAATTTGTGAGAAAACCTTTCACAATTTTCATTGATTCTCATGTAAAGCAACATAGATCATAAAAACTTTATTTTTATAAATCATGCATATGTTAATGAAAACATCATTCATAGCTTCATAACTTCTTCATAAGTTCATGCAAATTAGGGTTATAGTCAAAATCATCATCAATGCATGAGTTCACGTGGAATTATTTGCAAAACATGTAATTGAGTCTAAATCATCATAATATGATCAAAATTAAGCAATTAAAGTCATATAAATAGAATACATAAGAAGTTGAATGAAAACCTAACCAATTGAATAGAAATTGAATTAGAGAATTCAAGATTATTTAGGGACTTAATGGGTGAATGAAATCCATTGATGAACTCCATACATACCTTGATTGAAGCCCTAAGTAATGATGAATAAAGGATACTTGAAACTGAAGAACCCTAGCTTCTTCTTCCTTGATCTAGAGAGGATTTTGGAGAAAACCTTGGAGAGTGTTTGAGGATTTTATTGAATGAGGGAGTTGGGGGAACTTTCAAAGGGTGAAGGGTAGTTATAGAACTTTAGAATTAGGGGTAAAACAATGTAGTATAAGAATTAGAAGTATAGGAAAAAACCCAAATACCCAAATACCCTTAAAATAGTTGTCGGATTGATCCTACGGTTGTGACCTACGGTTCGTAGGAATTTCTACGGACCGTCTACCATAGACAAAATATTGAATCCTAAAATTTCATCTAATCTTTAACGAGTCCTTTCTACTATCCGTAGAACCCTCTAGGTTCAGAGACTGATGTACCGTGGATTTACGATACTTTTGATGCTTTAAACTTGGAGTTTTGCATAAGTCTTAAGCATTTTGGTAGTATATGTGATGGTATTTGCTTGGATTTTGTAGAAAATAGGTTTTAGAGTAGTTGGCACTGAAATGTTGCAGCAGTAGGAAATTTTGTGTTTTGATGACTTGACCGATGAGCCGTAGGATGATCTACGAGCCGTCGGTATCAGTCATAGGTTGAATTACTAAAATTGGGGCTAAGTGTTAAACAACATAAGTTTAATGACGAGCCATAGGATGATCTACGAGCTATACAATTAGAGTCGTAGAAAAGCTTAGAAAAGTTGATCTCGAGTACTTGAGTGAAGGTTGAACATGATGGGCCGTACAAGGATCTACGAGCCATAGATCATGCCCATAGAAATTGCTATCCATATGAGAGACTAACTTCTGGCTAATGGAAGGTACCTATGAGCCATAGGTACCAACTATAGATGACACCCCCAAGCCGAATTTCCTTCGTTTTCCTTTTCCTACTTGATTTAGGATTTGATTTCTATAAATATTAGTTGTACTTTTCATTTTTGGGTTGTTACACTTTCTGAGATACTTACTTTTGGCTTTGAGGATTAATTTGCGAACACTTTTGACATTTAGTTCTTAGAGTGTTGGTTTATGAAATTTGCTTTTGTTCTTCAATTCAAAATTCAAAATTCCAAATTTCATCTATTCTAATTGTAAGTTCATGATTTATTCTATTAACCCTATTATGAATTTTGATCACACAAGCATGAGTAACTAAATCCACAACTAGGGTTGTGGGAACCATGAGTAATTAACAACGTAAAACTAATAATTAAGTAATTGTAGAATAGTGTTTATGCATGTATTGTTAATCTCTTCATTTTGAATGCTTTTTATTGGTGCACAACATTAGAACTTGCCTCATTCCTACTTGCCCGACCAAGGAAGTAGTGAATGAGAAAGAGATTAAACAACAGAGATCGTGATAATCTGCCATCTAATAGCCTAACCCAAAAAAGTGAGAGCTAGTCTAGGGTCAAGAGTAAGGATTAGTAAAGCATACATCTGTAGACCGACCAAGATGCGTGGTGAAATTCCCTACTTAGACGACCAATCGCTTAGGAGATACCTAACTTACCGACTTTGCATGTTAAACATAAGGAAATAGTTACTATTATTAGAATTACCGCATTATGAACTTGTGGGGAACAGACGTGCCCTAGTTTCATCTCATATTGATATTATAAACTGTGAATCCTATTACTTGTTACTAGAAATAAACAAATTGTTATTTTATGTTATAAATACCCCCTTTTTACGAAAGTAATCTGACTAAATGTACAATCAACAGTAAATTGACCTATGTCTAGACCATATTCCGCGTGGGATCGACCCTAACCTCAGTTAGGTTTTTTATTTGAAACGACTGCTTATACTTCTTGGATGACAATGAGAAAACTGTGTTTGATACTATTGTTGAAGGTTCTTATGGGGCTAACACATTTCAGGAGATTGCTGAGAAACTTGAAATGATCTCCAAGAATAAAATCAGTCTCATGATGATATTTTCAAGGAGTTGGCATAGTTAAGGACATAGATTGGCTTAGTATTGAAACATGTGAGTGGAAGTGTTGAGAAAGTGAATGAGTGAACTATTAGACTAGAGCACCACCTGTTGATGAGTATATTTATGAGGAGGATGCAAATCTTGTGAATGATCAGATAAGGGGTTTTCGGACCAACACCCAAGCATCCAATAAGGATAATTGACACCAAGGTCAAGGAAATCAAGGTCAAAACTACAATAGTTACAATTGCGAAGGGAACTATGTTCGTGATGGGAACTATAATCGTAACAACAACTACAACAAGATGATAAGAATGGCCCTTATGTTCCACTAGGAAATTGAGATTGTGGATTGAGTTTGAATCACATTGAGGAAATGTCGGCTAAGATGATGAAAAGGTTTGACTCAACTGATGATAATATAAAGGAGATGTGTAATGGTTTTCTGGACATTGGGCAAAAAGTAGAGTCACATGCAGAATTGATTAGATAGATTGAGCTACAATTAAGCCATTTATATTCAAGTGCAAATCCGCGCCAATAAGGAACATTTCCCAACAATATTATTCAAAATCCAAAGAATGACTGACATTGTATAACAGTAATACTAGGGGTGAAAAGTAGACTATTAACCCTCCTATGCCGACTAGAGTGGACAGTATGAAAGAGTTGAAAGAATATGAAGTTGATGTAGTGGAACAACCTAAGGATCAAAATGAGAAGGAGGCTGAGGTTACGCAATAGATCATACCAATGTCGAGACCTCCACTTCCCTTCCCATAAAGGTTGGTTAAGAAGACTGAAGAAGGAAAGTATCGAAGGTTCATATCCATGTTGAATTAGTTATCGATAAATTTTCCTTCGATTGAAGTACTTGAACAAATGACTGGTTATGCTAAGTTCATGAAAGATCTTGTGACTAAAAAGTGGGTTGTTAGTTTCGAAGGTGATGATAAGTTGTAGCATTTTAGTGCCATTTCTACTACATCTTTACTACAAAAGAAGGAGGATCCTAGAGCTTTTACCATCCTATGTATCATCGATATGTTGTACTTTTCTAAGGCCCAATGTGACTTGGGTGCTAGCTTAAATCTGATGCCGATGTCTATGTGGCTACTTATGACTAATCAAACTGTGAAGAAACCAATTTGGGTGCTATAAAATGTCCTTATAAAAGTTGAGGCGTTCATATTTTCAGCATATTTTGTGATACTAGACTGTGAGGTTGACTTCGAAGTACCTATCATTTTAGGGAGACTATTTCTTGCTACTGGAAATGCTTTAGTTGATATGGAAAGAGGGCAGATGAAGTTCCAATTGAACAATGAAGAGGTGACCTTTAATAACTACAAATCAATAAAGCATCAAAGTGATCTTAAGTCGGTATCTGTTGTGTACTATACTATTGAGGAGAAACCAAAGATCTCTGTTGATGAGAGATTGGGTGTTGAAGCGCTAGTTGTTGTGATCATGAACTTTGATGGAGAGGGTATTTCTGAATATGATGAGTTAGTTGTTGCACTTGATGGGGTGGATTTCCTTTATCACCAACCAAAGAAGCTGGATTTAGATCTGAAGAATTGCGACACTCTGCCTGCAAAATCATCTATTGATGAGCCTCTAAAATTGGAGCTAAAGGCTCTCCTTTCTTATTTGCGGTATGCATTCTTGGGTTAAAATAGTACTTTGTTTGTTATTATACTGCTGATTTGAACAAATGGCAAGTAGGGGTGATGATATAGGTGTTAAAACGATATAGAAAGGTGATATGATGGACTATTATTGATATTATTGGTTTTCCAACGAGTATATGTTCTCATAAGATTCCACTCATGCCAGTTAGTATTATGAGAGGTTATGAAGAAGGAGATTATCAAGTGGTTAGATGTTGGGGTAGTTTATCTGATCACCAATAGTAATTGGGTGTGTTCGGTTCAACGTGTGCAAAGAAAGGAGGAATCACTGTGGTTCCCAACACAAAGAATGAGTTTGTCCCAATAAGGCCTGTCATTGGTTGGAAGGTTTGCGTGGATTACCGCAAGTTGAATGCATGGACTGAGAAAGATCACTTCCTAATGCGGTTCATACACCAAATGTTAGATCGTGTTGCTGGAAAGGGTTGGTACTATTTTCTAGATGGGTATTCGGGCTATAATCAGATCTCTATAGCTCCGGAAGATCAAGAGAAGACTACTTTCACTTGTCCTGATGAGACGTTTTCTTTCAAGAGGATTCCATTCGGGTTGTCTAACAGACTAGTGACTTTTCAACGTTGCATGATGTCTATATTCTGTGATATGGTGGAAGATACGATAGAGGTATTTATGGTTGATATTTCGATGGTTGGTGATTCATTTGATGATTACTTGGCACATTTGAGTGGTGTTGTGAAACGCAATGAAGAATGTAATCTTGTATTCAATTGGGAGAAGAGTCACTTCATGTTAAAGAGGGCATCATTCTAGGGCACCAGATTTCGCAAAAGGGTATTGAGGTTGATAGAGCAAAGGTCGAGGTGATTTAAAAGTTGGAACCACCCATCTCCGTAAAATGTGTTGGAAGTTTTCTAGTGCATGCTGGATTCTATAGGAGATTTAACAAAGAGTTCTCAAAAATTGCACACCCATTGTGCAAGCTGCTCGGGAAAGAGATGAAATTTGAGTTTGATGATGCTTTTCGAGAGCATTTGAGGGGCTGAAAGAGAAGTTGACTTCTACACCAATCATTATTTTACTGGATTGGAGACAATTTTTCAAAGTTTTTTGTGATGCGAGTGGGGTGGAGCTTGGCGTAATATTGGATCAGAGGCGGGAGAAGATTCTTCATTCGATATATTATGAAAGCAAAGCTTTGAATGTTGCTCAAAAAAATTATACGATCACTGAACATGAATTGCTTGATGTAGTCTTTGCGTTTGAAAAGTTTAGATCTTCTTTGCTTGACACTAAAGTCATTGTGCACACCGATCATTCTGCATTGGGTTATATGATGGAAAAGAAGGATGCAAAACCAAGATTGATTCGATGGGTACTACTGCTGCAAGAATTTGATTTTGAAGTCAAAGATAGAGAGAGAACAGAAAACCAAATGGCAGATCACTTTTTTAGATTAGAGGAAGAGGCAATGTTGAAGTTAGCTGTGGAGTTGAGATTGATGATACATTTCCAAACGAACAGGTTTTGGCTGCTTCTGTTGATCTTATCCCTTGGTTAACAAATTTTGCTAATTATTTTGCAAGTGATGTGGTGCCTTCAGATTTGTCATTCCACCAAAGAAGAAAATTAATGCCTGATGTGGAAAGTTTTTTTGGGAAGAGCCTTATTTGTTTCGTGTCTGTGCTGATGGGATTATTCGTCGTTGTGTGCCTGATGTAGAGATGATAAGTTTATTGGAAGCTTACCTATCGTCTCCTGTTGGTGGCCATCATGGTGGTATACAAACTGCTCATAAAATCTTATAGTGTGGGTATTATTGGCCTACTATCCACCAAGATGCTTATGATTTCGCCAAGTCTTGTGGTAGTTGCCAAAAGAGAAGGAGGTATTTGATAACGCTCAACTACACTTTATCTGATTCTAAGTGTAGGCAGTCGCAATCAAGTATAAACCCAACTAAGAGTTGGGGTCGATCCCACAAGGAGTGATACGGTAGAGAATTCAATTACGATGTGAAGTGGTGTTCTAATCATTTGTAGGTGTAGATATTTTCGAAATAGTAAAGTAAATGGAAAAGGGTTGAAAATTATTGTCAAATGGGGGGATTTGAGTGAACAATTAACAACTACGAACAATTGGGAATAAACAAGTAGAGAGGAGTCCTTGGGAGTGTGATTTATTGGATGCCAATTTCGCTTAATGGGTGATTATTATTTACTAGAAATCGTTGAATCTTAGTGGGTAGGCTAGGCTTTAGGTGTAATAGCCATTCTCAATCAACTATCACGAATCAAGCGAGTTCTCTGGAACCTCGACAAGCATAGCACATATAAACAGTCCAATACCTTAATCAATCTACTTTTCAAGCTAGATTAGTAGGATTGGATGTAGACCCACTTTCTCAAACTAGGTCTACAATAACCCAATAACTACAATCATCAATCAATAGTTTTAACTCTAAAACTTCTTTCTCAAGCAAGCTTAGAATGCTAGGCTAGAATTGTATTTGCAACTACAATTCATCAATTAAAACTCAACTATCAATTGAACTCATTTCAAATCAGCAATCAAATCAGTAAATACTAACACCTATAAGCTAATTGAAGCATTCAATCACATAATCACACCCCTAAGAATGAGGGTTTTAGCCACACATAATAAAGAGCAAGAAATAGTTACCAACTATGTTTTCTATTAGCTTGGTCAACAATCCACAAGTCTTCAAAATGCTCAAATTGAATTCCAAATCAAATAAGCCCTAAATCTCTACTCAAAAAGTTAAAGAACAATGTTAGGATCAAAAACCCAGAATTGGATTATGTGGGAACTCTCAAAAACTCCAGAACTCCTTTTCTTCTTTTGAAAATTGCATTTATACGTTCCTGGAACTTCACCTTCAAAGCCACTCGGCAAAATAAGTTGGGCTTCACAGACCAGGTCGGCGAAGCGCTAAGTGCTCCTTTCCACCGCCTTCTTGTCGTAGCTTTTCACCACTTCTCTTATGTGACTTTAGGCGATCAACACCTCTATCTCCGATGCATTCGGCGCTTTACCGAAACACCGATCTCCTCACTGAGTTGGCTTTGTCCATGGGCTGGCCTACTGTAACTTTTGGTGAGCTAAAGAGTCGTTGAGTGGCTTTGGCGAGCATCAACCTTGCTTTTCTTCAGCTTTTTTAGTTTGTTCGCTCCTTCTTGCTTGGTAATGTCCTTGCCTTACTCTTTTGCCTCAATTGCTGCAAATTAGCATTTTAGCATCAGTTTAGAGCATAAAACAGGCATTGAGGACACTAAAACTTTGAATATTAAGCCCCAAATGAGTCAAATTCCCAGACTCATCAACACCCCCAACTTAAACTTTTGCTTGTCCTCAAGTAAAACACAAGATCAATCAGTTCAACAGAGATGTCTACAAATAGTGCCACTCAAGACTCAACATGAATGCACATGAGGTTCAATCCACCCATGCAATGTTCAATTGTGCACTACAAGTTTCAAACTGTGACTAGCCATCATCAAACAGAAATCAAGCTCACAATGCTTGCTTCAAATGCAAATTCAAGCTCAACAAAAGTGTTCGAATGCCCTCACATCAAGTATGATTCCATGCTCACACAAAGCTCATCAAAAGTTCAAAATTAAGGAATCAAAAGCAACTCTCATACTCTCAAAGATAAACACATTCATGATTCTACCCATAGGCTTGCCCGTATTTTCCAATCAAAATGACATTAAGCTCAATCAAGATCACAAAGGTCTTTCAAGGCTTCTAACGGGGCTGAGGGTAAAGGTATGATCATTTTGGCTTAGTGACTTCTACCTTCATGAAGCAAGGCCTGCATTCACTTTTTCTCCTTTTCTTTCACTCTTTTCAATTTTCACAATTCACCCAAAGTCGTTTCAAGCACATGTATTCTTCTATGACTCATTGGACACCCCTTTTGTTTTTTTCAAGCTCCATTGCAACATTTTTTTTTCAATACTTTTCTTCTTTTGCTTATATATATATATATATATATATATATATATATATATATATATATATATATATATATATATATATATATATATATATATGGAGGGGTTCCATCTTTTTTCAACACGATCCTTCAAGGGCGAATTTCTCAAACTTCTTGACTCTCCTTATTTTTCACCACACCCCCAAATAGGTTTTGGGCCTAAGTTGGCTATTAAAAAAAAATCAATGCTTCATGAAGATTTTAGGTGGGAAGGAAAGAGGTCAGATGTGCTTAAGTTTCATCCAAAGAAAAGGATAGGGTTAAATGGTGCCAAGCTAGGTTCACACTCTTACAAGGTGGTCACAAAGAGGTATAATGGCAATTTTGTTCACTCTCCAAAATTTGTGCCTTAGATCATTTCTTTCAATCACATACATTAGTCAATTGGAACAACGGGCAAGTTCTAGGTGTGACCAAGCATATAGTTCAAGATGAATCTCACCACACATGGCATTCAACACAACCATCATTCAAGATTCTACAAATTTAGCTCGTATGCAACGATCATCACAAGATTCATTTGAATAATCAGCCAATCACAATGAGATGCTAAGGATTCACACATGACTTATGCAACTCAAATTTACCTCATTGGATTTCACAAACATATCATTCAGTCAAGAGCACTATTTAAGTCATCAGTATTGATCACAACCGATATTCAAATATGTAAGAGAACAACCACATTCACAAACATCAAGAGGTGAAATTTTAAATTTGGATAAAAAACTAACATTCACATTAAAAACCAAAAATCGATAGTCACAAAAAGTAGGCATTCAAAATAATCTATCAAAAACCAATCATTCACAAAAGCGGCCCAAAAGAGTGAGGTATGAAGATACCTCACCCCTCCAAACAAAACTAAAAATTGTCCTTAATGCAATAGAAATAAACAAGTTCAATATAAAACTAAAAGAGAGTCAAGATTCCCCCTATCAGGCTAGGCCTGAGGTGAACTTTGCACATTTGGGACTTTCTCAATCTGGGCATCAACGCCCGACTCATCTTCATCCTTCGCTCCATTGGAGCCCACCATCGACGTGTCCCGAAGAGAGACCTCTATAGCTGTCTGTACCATCACACCCTCTAGGTACTCTAGGTCATCATATACCGCTGCATCACAGGTACCAAGCTCCTCCTCATCAGTCTTGAAAGCATCTGACTAGGCATCATCATCGACCACAACAAAATCACAGGTCATAGTAACGGAGGGATCTCAGAAATGGATGGCTACTCTGTACTCGAGACCTTGGAAAGGTCCACCACACTGAAAAACATAGACAGATCCGTGGATTTAAGCTTATCCACATCACGTCTCAAACTAATAACATCAGCTCTCAAAGCTGTCACATCAGTCGACCAATGTCTGCTCTGCTCAATGCCTCTACTCTCACCGTGAGGGCATCAAAATCTAGTCTATGTGTGATGATTAGCTCCAAATTCTATTTCAACTCAGCTTGGATAGGAGATAAGCCAACAACAATGGCTCTCTCAATCATACCGAGAGTGATACGGTAGAGAATTTAATTACAAAGTGAAATGGTGTTCTAATCATTTGTAGGTGTATACATTTTTGAAACAATAAAGTAAATGGCAAGGGTTTGACAATTAATGTCAAATGGGGGGGGGGGGGATTTGAGTGAGCAATTAACAACTACGAACAATTGGGAATAAATAAGTAGAGAGGGGGTCCTTGGGAGTGTGATTAATTGAATGTCAATTTCGCTTAATGGGTGATTATTATTTACTAGAAATCATTGAATCTTAGTGGACAGGCTAGGCTTTAGGTGTAATTGCCATTTCTGAATCAATTATCATGAATCAAGTGAGTTCTCTCGAACCTTGACAAGCATAACACATATAAACAACCCAATACTCCAATCAATCTACTTTTTCCAAGCTAGATTAGTAGGATTGAATTTAGACCCACTTTCTCAAGCTAAGTCAACAATAACCCAATCATACAATCATCAATCAATAGTTTTAACTCTAAAACTTTTTTTTCAAGAAAGCTTAGAATGCTAGGCTAGAATTGCATTTGTAACTACAATTCATCAATTAAAACTCAACTATCAATTGAACCCACTTCAAATCAATAATGAAATTAGTAAATACTAACACACATAAGCTAATTAAAGCATTCAATCACATAATCACACCTCAAGAATGAGTGTTTTAGCCACATATAATAAAGAGCAAGAAATAGTTACTAACTATGTTTTCCATCAGCTTAGGCAACAATCCACATGTCTTTAATATGCTCAAATTGAGTTCGAAATCAAATAAACCCTAAATCTCTACTCAAAAAGTTAAAGAACAATGTTAGGGATCAAGAACCCAGAATTGGACACTGTGGGAACTCTCAAAAACTCCAAAACTCTTTTTTTTCTTTTGAAAATTGCATTTATACGTTCCTAAAATTTCACCTTTGGAGCCACTCGACAAAATAAGTCAAGGTTCGCCGACCAGGTCAGTGATGCGCCGAGTGCTCCTTTCCATCGCCTTCTTGGTTTAGCTTTTCACCACTTCCCTTCTGTGACTTTAGGTGATTAAAACTTCCATCACCGATCCATTTAGTGCTTCACCAAAACACTGATCTCTTTGCCGAGATGGCTTTGTCCATGGGCTCGCCTGTTGTAACTTTTGGTGAGCTGAAGAGCCACTCGCCGAGTGCCTTTGGCGAGCATCAACCTTGTTTTTCTTCAGCTTTTTCAGCTTTTTCACTCCTTTTTGCCCGATATGTCCTTGCCTTTCTCTTTTCCCTTTGTTGCTGCATATTAACATTTTAACATCAGTTTAGAGAATAAAACATGCATTAAAGACACTAAAATTTTAAGCCCTAAATGAGTGGAAATCCCTGACTCATTAGTATTTCAAGGAAACAAGAACTCCCAATGACTCTTATTTTAGTGATTGAACTATTTGATGTTTGGGGCCTTGACTTTATTGGTCCGTTTTTGAGCTCGAATGGGATGGATTACATATTTGTAGTTGTTAACTGTGTCAAAATGGGTGGAAGCAGTTGCACTTTCAAACTATGAAGGAAAGAGTGTCACTGCATTCCTAAAAAAGAATATTTTCTCCATATTTAGTACACCAAGGGTGATTATCAGCGATGCAGTCTCCCACTTTTGTAATAAGTCGTTCAAGGTGTTGCTTGAGAAGTATGATGTTTGTGATAGCGTAGAAACTCCTTATCATCCCCAGTCTAGTAGGCAAGTCGAAGTGTCAAATAGAGAAATTAAGCAAATCCTTGCAAATACTGTCAATGACAACAAAACTGATAGGTCGAGAAAGCTTGATGATGCTCTATTGGCTTGTCGCACTACATTCAAGACTCCCATAGGTATGTCTCCCTAAAAAATTTTGTTTGGGAAGACTTGTAACTAACCTATAAAGTTAGACCATAAAGCGATGTGGGCCCTTAAGAAGGTGAATCTAGACTGGGATGTTGCATCAAGTCACAGGTTGAATGAGTTGAATGAGCTTGATGAGTTTTGCCTAAAAGCATATGAAAGTTTAGCCTTGTATAAGGAAAACATGAAGAAGTACCATGATCAAAAGATCAAAAAATGTGAATTTGCTCCCGGTGATTTGGTACTTCTATTCAATTCCAGGTTGTACTTGTTTCTTGGCAAATTCAAGTCCAAGTGGACGGGGACATTTAGAGTGGTACAAGTGTTTTCACATAGAGCGGTTGAACTTGATAATGAGGAAGGAACAAGATTCATGGTAAATGGTCAAATGATCAAAATCTACTTAGGTCAATTGGAAGAGGTCAATGAGGTGATCGAAAAATGTGATCTTGATGAAGTCTGAGTAGTCAATGGGTCTGCTTTGTGCCACGACATTAAATCAAGCAACTTGGGAGGCAACTCAAGATGTAATCTATCCAATTCAAAAAGTTTTCTAGTGGTTTTTATGTTTTATTTTTTTTTTGGTGATTTTTTTAAAGCTTAAGTGATTGGCTAGAATAGGTTAGTATAAGGCCTGTGTCCAAAAAGAGTCAAGAAGATGTAAAAGAATGTCCTAATGTTTGCTACATGTGCAGGAAGAGAAAGAAATATGGAAAATTATAAGTGCAGAAGGTTCTACGGTTTGGACCTACGGGTCGTAGGGCAACCTACGTACCATAGGTCTGATCTATACGATCTTGGTGTCCGGTAGGTCTTTAAGGACTAGTTCTATGGTTCCTATCTACGAGTCGTCGTTCATTCAATGAACCATAAATGGCATCCATAGAGTTTAATGTCCAAATATAGTTGCAGCTTGAAGTCTATGGTTGCACAGTATGAACCATACTCATTTTGACAGTCCGTAGTTTGCAATTGTAGACCCCAGTTATGTTTTCTGAATTTTGCTAAGTGTCAAGTGAAATAGCGAAACCCATCTATGGCTCGTAGGACCGACTATGGACCGTAGATAGGGTTTCATAGGTCCAATCAATGTTAAATAAAGGGACCCGACCTACGACCCTAATCAAATAAAAACCATCCCTTTCAAATACATTCCCCATTTCCCTCTTCCCAACTTCTACAACTTTTAAAATTAGTTACACTCCTTCAAATAACCACCCTTTCACTTCCATTCCCAACCCTTCAAAATCTCACCACCCATTATATACTCTTCTCCTCTTCCATTTTCTCCATTTCTTCTTCTTTTCTTCAATTTCCCCCAAAAATTTTCTTCTCTTAATCAAAGGTCACGGGTCAGGAATCTAGCAGGTTGGTTGTCAAGCTTTAGATGTACGCACACACAGAACTTCATATTTCTTCTGACAGGTACTTATTTTGAACTAAGTAAATTAATTTTTTTAGTTGATTTTGAAGTTGTTACTTGACTTAGGGTATATATTGCTTGTTGAGTATGCTTAAATTGATTGAATTGTACCCTTGGGATGAAATTAATTGTGAGTCTCGTCGATTATGTGTAAGATTGTGAACAAAAAGCTACAAATTGTGTTCTTGAATTAGGGTTTGAGATGATACTATTTCTTTTTTTGGTTATACCCTAAGGATGATAGAATAACATGAAAATGTGTTGAAATGCATGATCTAGGTGTGGTTAGGATGTATTTCTATTGAAAAATTTGTTTAATAATGTTGGGCTTGAACTGTAACAAAATTGGGGTTAACGTCTTTGATTTAGATGTCATAGGTATTCGTATGGACTGTAGATCAGGTCTCGTCATCCTGAGGCACAAACTAGTGGCATAAGTTAGGAATGGAGATTTGGCTTACGATCTGTATAAACATTGACAAACTGTACTGGTGAACCGTCATTCCAACTTCTGGGACTAAAAAATTGACTTTCTTACCTACGATTGGGTCCTACGGTCTGTAGAAGCTTCGACAGTCTGTAAAAACCAACCGTAGGTGGAAAAATACAGTGTTTCTTGAATTTTTTTTTAGTTTTCTTTTTGTTTCGTAGTTTTATTTTCTTTTTTTCTTGTTTTCCTTTATATGTTTTGTGTACTAATGACTCTTCCAAAGGTACAACGCCGCTTAAGAAATTAAACACCTACAACTGGAAGTGGAAGTTCAAGTCAGTCACCCTTGAGGTCCGACGTCAAATTATTTACCAAAATATAGAGTCGAGCGGGTCTTAGTTCAATTCGGGGACCACCAAGGGCTCTCCTAAGACACCCTGGGCTACTCGGCAACAAATAAAATGTAATGATATAGAGGGGGAACAGAGCATGAGAGAAGATAGTGGGGAGTCACAATATGACGTACAATCACAGTCGGCTCTAGATCAAACTCAGTTGCAACATTAGCTCTTATGCATCTGAGACGGAGAGGCACATGATTCTCCATCCATTGGCCCAACTGTACCTATTTGGGTGGCCGACGAGCTGAATCTATGGGGTTTTGAGGGCATGTTCCAAATTATATCAATGCTGTCCAGAAAAATGTGCAAAACAAATAATGCGAGGCTACTACAGAGCCACCAGGTTCTCATGGGTAGCCTCCATACTATTTCTGCCTTACATAAGCGTTTTAATAAACATTGGTGTGAGTGGATGGTAGATGCACCAGGAAAATATAGCCCAAACATGGTTCAGGAGTTTTATGCATCATACCTAGCCATAATGAACAACACAATGCCCCCAAGGGCGAAGGTATTAGATCAACCTCCACTTCTATCCACACTAGGACAAGACATCCCAGTGGATATCTGTGAGGCCACAATTTTCCATTTTATTTATGGCCCATCTCACAAGCAGCCGATTAATACAAATGAGTTTGATTAACGGGTGTAGTTGGTTTGAAATAGAGCAGCGATGAAAGACATGAAGCTGAGGGAAATTTTGATATGATGGGTGGCCGGTTACATTGCTGATCAAGGAGTAGATAATTAGTGGGTCCTAGACCTTACGCTCTCCATTAAGAAGGCCACTCTAAAGTTGGAGGCCAAGTTTTGGTTGTCGATTATTCAGAACAGACTGTCCCCCACAACGATTGATAATTAGTTAACATTTGATCGGGCTGTGATGATAGCGTGTCTGATGGCTGGACATGAGATAGATTTTTCCCATATTATCATTGTTGAGATCCATAAGAGGGCCTTCTGGAGGACCACCACATATCCTTTTCCTTATCTAATATTCAGGCTATGTAGAGAGACGACAGTCCCAGTGTACTTTGGTGATAGTTATATTGAGGTTATCAAGACTGTGGATATTGGTCTTATTCGGGATGTTAGACCCTACAATACCACAATGGGGTATTCAGATAGACTTGCCACCTATAAGCGACACACTTGTATCCGAGCAGCCGATGAGGGCACCATTCTAACCCCTACTATGTAGCTTGATATGGCATCTCCACCTTTTTCTTCATCAGGCCTAGCTGTGAGCACACCACGTCCTCCTACTACTACAAAATTCGCTTTACTTCCCCTAGATAGAGTCCATAATTTGGAGACTCAAATGGCGACCCTCTTACAACATATTCAGCCTTGGATGAAGAAGACCATTAAGGAATCAGAAAAAGGGTAGAAAAGACTGTGAGGTTAAAATATAGGCAGTGCACCAAAGCATTGATACTTTTGAGCTTTGGATGCTGGATAGACCCCAACCTGGGCCGATTGTTGATCTATCTACCTTACAAAAGGAGTTGGCCAAGCTTCGGACTGATATAGAGGCCTTAGCTACTGTAGGCTCAACTGTACTGGAGCCTCCTGATACGTCTAAACTTGCATTTCAATTAAGAAGTGTAAATAGTCAATGTCAATTTAGAGAACTCAACTGAGTTGAGATCTATCCCACAGATAATTTGTTTACAGAAATAACTTTACTAACGCTTTTATTTAATTGTGGCTATTATTTCCAAAAGAAATTAATTGCAGAAAGTAAATATGGGTTTGGTTGTTGTTTTAAGTAACTAATGTTTAACTTAATGTTTAGGTCAACATGAGTAAAAATAGTTTAACTTCAATATTGGAGTAATTAATGAATGAAACAGGGATTGTGTTCCCCATGACTTTGCTTTAGTGATGAATCATAAACAAGTCCTAATCAATTGTTAACATTGCATGTTACTGGCAAGTTAAATGCATCTAAACTCTTCTCAGTCCCATTAGATGACTTTCACTTTATTCATTTCGGTCTTAGAGTGTTTCAGTTTTACCCTCGCATGTTTGTTGCTGAAAATCTCTTCCCTCGAACTTGACTTTTCATTACAAACTGATAGATTGACTTTAGATTTTACTAATTACCAATTTTCTCTCAAACAAGTGGTAATACGGGCAAGTTCTAATGCGTGCACTCATTAGGAAAAATGTATAACGAAATTAAAATCACATGTGCAACTAACAATCGTACTTTACTCATACTTCGAATTCATAACTAGATTTTTTGTCATGGTTTCCACAACCCTAATTGTGGTGTTTCACCGCTCATGGTTTCACGAAAATAAGCAATAATTTTCATTGAAAGCATAGAAGAAATCACTTACAATAATTGTGAATTCACAAGAAAGAATTATTATGAATTACTTAATCGCAATCTCGAAGTCGTGATCTGAAAGTAGCTGACAAAAACCAAAGATAAAAATGTGGAAAGTTACGCTTTGTTCATATAATGACGAGTAGTCCTTCAAAAATAAACCTAATTAATTCAAATAATCTGTAAAACAAAGTCCTACTCGAAGTAGGACTGACTTGTCGGGGTGCTCCACGGTGGACTTGATGGCCCGTCACTTGCCTAGATGGCCCGTGAAACCCATCGTCATCCCATACTTAGACAGTGTGGGTCTTTGTTCTTAGCAACCATTATGAGCTACTAGACGGCTCGTCTTAGGCTAGATGGCTCGTCTAGAGCTCTGTGAACTTGTGCGCCACTTTGAGCCTTCACTGGATCTTCTTACTTTTGTTCACGACCATCACTACAACTAGTGTTCTTCTCCACTCCTTGTCTGAGGTCACTTGAACTTCAGCCAACACTCAGTCTCCACAGCTTTGCACCATTTCTTTCTCACGAGTTGTCAAACATTCTGTCAAGTAGACCACGATCCGTCTGGGGCTCCGTGGTCTCCACTTGGCAATTGATCAATTTTTTTCTCTTCACTACTTCAGCTTCACGAGCCCTCAAATGGATCATCATCATGACCATGGCCCATCTGGGGCTCTGTGGTGCTCGCTTTAGATCCATTTTCTTCACTTTTTGTTATTTTTTGCATCCAAGTGTTTTACCTGTTCGACCATCAACAAACACATTATATCCATATAAACACACTCAAGTTCTCCCACATCCTTTGTTTAGAGCTTCAAATGTGCCATAATTTCACGGCACATCAACACCCTCAACTTAGAACCATTGCTTGTCCTCAAGCGATGAAAGCAACACTCGTCGCCTAAAAGACACAAACACATTCCTACTATGCTGTAGCTATATCAACCAACATTTTGTCCAAACTCATCTATCTAACATGTAAGGATCAATGTATGACATCCCATTACTAACAATCAATCATGCTTATGCCAGTACCAACTATCAGCTAACACAATTCAAATATAAAATGCAAACACAGTGCCCTTACAACAAAGAAGTCCCTTACATATGATAATTAGGGTCTAACTAGTATGCTCGCACTCCTAAAGAATTTCTAACACTGCAAATATAAAGACCATAGGCTTGCCCATATTTTCTATGCTTCGTCTATTAAGCAACTGGAATAGGATCACTGTAGGACTTTTATAGGCTTATAATGTTGGCTTGGGCTAGGGAGTGGAAATTTTGGTTTTGTGAGTGACTAACTTACCTTGCTCCTTTAAAGTTCTCATTAGCCCACAACTTTACTCAAACGGTTCCGACTTCTCTTCTTTGAGTATATCCCGACACCTACCATTTATTTCCTTCTTTCCTTTTGTTTTGATTTTCATTTTTTTCTTTTATTATATTTTTGTACTACCATTTTCTTTGAACCATGCACACTAGACCTGTTCAATCAAGCATTTTTGTTTTGCTCCTTCAAAATGACCAAGGATACGATATTTTTACACTCTTTCTTTCTACTCAGGATATGATCACCCTCAACTTAGGCTATTGGCCTGAGTTGTGGCATTATGCCTTTAGAGAACCAAGGATACAATATCAATAGGGTCAGAATAAAATTAACTTCAAGGCTCAAATGGGGTTCAAGGGTTCATGATTTCATTTGGTAGTTATTTTTGGTTTTAAGTGAACTTTAACAAAAATGGCATGTTGATCACTTCCTATCCAGTTATTCTAAGACTCCAACAAGACTACTCGGGCAAGTTCGAGCTTTTATTCATAGTATTAGACTTCAGACAACTCTTATATTCACATGGCACGTTCTTACAAAATCAGTATTTTGGTCAACCAATGTATGTTCCGAGCTAGCACTGATCAACATATTAGCCTTTAAGATGTAGCACAAAGAGCTTAATAGTCAAATTTTTAGATTACATACATCTTTCTTATTACTTTAAAAAAAAACACAGATTCAGCTGCTGCTAGAAAATATTCACATAAGACCAATAACAAACTTTCAACCCAGACTTCATAAAAACTTCACAACAAACACACACAAATATGTCACCAATAGAGCCAACTTCCATGCATTCTAACCATTAATGGCAGGTTGCTCACCACCCCCTCTCCAAATGAAAGTACTTTGCTTGCAAAGTAAAAATTAACGTAAAATAAGGGCTATGAGGAGGGGTCATACCTGCGGGGCACTAGGCGCGGATTGCCGAAGTGGTGTCGGCACCCATATCAACGGGTGTGCTCTCAGGTGTTGGAGCTAGGTTGAGCTAGCTACTATCAGTAGTAACAGACCTCACATTGCCAAAGGTTCCAGATCTAATTTCATCAAGCCTCTGCTGCATTAAGGCTTTTTGCTTCTTAGCCAACCTCCTAGACTTTTTACTCTCCTTCTTGTGCTGCCTCCGTTCTTCTTTCAAATGGTCAGTAGTTTGCTCATTATCAGTGCCCAAATCCTTCCCCTTTGTCTTGCCGGTCTCCGGTCCAGGCAAGTCACTCCAGAGGTCATCAACTGACTGTGTGGTGGGGGCATACTGAATAGACTCATCAAAGAGTCTGGAACAACTAGAGGGGGCATAATGATTGGCTTCTCGGCAAGTTTATCTATGTCAGCTCGCATCTCAGTCATCTGTGTCTGCAATGCCGCTCTATCTATAGAACCAATAGCCTGTAGTTGGTTGTTCACATGGGACTTTAAACCGTCCATCTGGTTCTTCAACACTGCAAGCTCCTATCTCATTTTATCTCTCAATCGCTTTTCTATAGCCAACGCATCTTTCTGAACTACCTGAGGTAGTTTGAGCATTATTTGGTCGACTATGGACCGAGTCTGCCTCTGCTCTATAACCAACTGCTCCAAAATTAGAGTGGGTACACACACGAAGGTACTGTAGCCTATGAAGATGAAGTTGGTGGTGGTTGCGCTCTCGCAGCTGGCTGTGAGAATTCACCCTGCTCACTACCTCCCTCAACTCTTGGGATCTCAATCGACATATGTGGAACTACCGCCAATGGTCCTACTGGACATTCTTTTACACCATAATGATGGTTTGACACATATTTTATTTTTGATGCCGCAGTAACATTGGATGCTTCTACCCACTTGCCCACCAATTTATTTGGTGGAATATTTGCTTGCAAATAGAGTTTACCTATCAGATAGGGAAACGACAAACCTGCTCTCTCATTTAGTACTCTATCCTGCATTTCTGTGGAGATTATCCAACCCACGTTCAATGGGTAACCAGCCATGAGGCAAGCTACCAAGAAGGCAAGTGAGGTGACAAAGTGTTATCATTAACGGTAGGCTGGAATTGTGCACAGACAACTGCCAACCAAACTTTGGCAGGAAGTGAAAGCGATGCCTTTGTAATTTGCACCTATGCATTGGCCAACCATGATTCTGCCTCTCCCTTTGTAGTAATCTTTTTATCAATCCATTGCATAACACGTTCCAGCGAGCTAGGATCATCCATTCCAGCCTCACTAGTCAATGCATGGTGCTGGCCTTCAAATAACCCCACTGACACAAGTGTTGTATACTATGGGCTATGTAACATCATGTTTCTCATGGTTTTAGATATATGCACAGACTTCCCTCGCATGATCAATAAATATAGTGGTCCCTATATGGCTGCAACAACTTGCTGCTTCTTCTTATTCTATTCAGTGTCTACGGTAAAATTTATTAGGGTCGCTACATATGAGGAGTATAACTCTCTAGTCAGGTGTTGTGCATACTCTTGATATACCATGAGTTTACAGTATTTTTAATACATTTCACTTAAGAGTTGTGTGTGTCTAGATCCACTTTGTATTGGTATTAATGTGTTTTTATTGTGTTTGCAGGAAATAAGTTCAGACGTGGGAGTTAGGAGACAACTGAAGAAATGTTGCAGAAAAAGCCACCAACGGATGTGACTTACGGACCGTAGGTCCAACCACGGTCCGTAGGTGAAGGTCGTAGATCGATGGGCAAGTCTTGGAGGAAAATCAGGAAATTCTTGACTAAGTGTGGAATCACGATTACAAGTGATAGACCGTAGATCGACCTACGGGCCGTCCTGCAGTTCCGTCAAATGGTTTAGAGAAGGTGGTTCCAGTACCTGATTTCAAAAGTCTAAGTAAGAAACTACAGAGGAGGATCTACGGACCGTGGATCGAGTCACGTTCTGTGTTGTTGAGTTGTCATTCAGTACTGAGAAGTTGGAGATTTGTGAAGTTGAAAAATTGCCTATGTCTCAAATCACGGAAGGGACCTACGAACCGTAGGTCAGTCCACGGTCCGTAGGTTAGTCTTGTCAATTACAACTGCATCCAGAAACTTTATTTCCTTATTTCATTTCCTTTTTAGTTGGGACTTTTTTCTATATATAGGGCATTTAAACCTCATTTTTGAGGGTTAGACCTTATTACTTTTATTCTAGTTTTTGGCTTTAGAGATTAACTTGCAAATTTAGCAATTCTTGATTTCCTAAGTTCGTTTTGAAGATTTTGACTTTGAAATTCAAGTTGAGATTCTGGGTTTATTCTTCTCATTACGTAAGTTCATGATTTCTTCATCTAAAAATATGAATTGTGTTCTTGCTACTATGGGTAACTATATCCACAGCTAGGGTTGTGGGAACCATGAGCGATTAACAAAGTATGAATAATAATTAAGTAATTCTTGAATAGTGTTATTGTATGCATTGATAATTCTTTATTTTAGAAGTCTTTTTAACAAGTGAACGTGTTAGAACTTGCCTTGTTGCTACTTGCCGGACCAAGGAGATAGTTAATAAGAAAAGAATTATCAATATAAATTTAGTGTGATACTATTTAATAGTCTAATGTCAATTGGTGCGAGGGTGAAAACTAAGCCATACATTGATGTGATGTCTACTATGAGGTAAAGGTAAGGGTTAGTAAATTATACACACGTAGCCGGACTAAGGTGCGGGGTGAAATTCTCTAGTTGCCGGACCAAGGAATTAGAGATACCTAACTTATCACTTTGCATGTAATACACTAGGAAAGTATTACTATTACTAGGATTACCACGTTATGAGCTTATGGGGAACACGTACACCCTAGTTTCTCTCTCATCTTGATAATAACTAAAGTTTGAATCTTGCTCACTGATTATTACTATAATTTCCAGAATTTGTTTCACAAATGTCCCCCCTTTAATTATTTGTTTCGAAAGTACATTGACTAAACGAATATAATTGTGGGTTAAAGTTAAGTCTAAACCATATTCCTTGTGGGATCGACCCCAACCTACAAGTTGGGTTCTTTACTTGATAATGATCGCTTATACTTCTTTAGGGAGGTGTAATTTGAGTGTATCAAATTTTGGCACTGCTGTCGGGGAATAAGACTTTTAGGTTAAATTTAACTACATTATTGAACTTTAGTCAAATATTTCCTTATTTTACTTTTTCTTTTGTTTTTGTTTCTCTCAGGTTCCTACTCTAGTGTATGCCAAGTACACAAAGCCAAGGTAAACCACTTACTCCTTACGATCCAGAATTGAACAGAACTTTGTGAAGAATGAATAACCAAGGAGTCCTAGTCAATCCTACCGGAGGAGATCTAGGTGATGGAGTTGAGTTGCAGCCTCCAAGGGTTGGTGATGAGAATAATCAGGTTCAGTGTGAAAATCTACTGGGAGATGCATGAGGGTGCATGATCCACCAGGACCAAGAATACATGATAACTATAGGGTCAAATTTAATGCCGCTGAATCTGAAGGACCTCTTGTTCTACCCCCTCTACATCTGGGGCATATATTTGTGGTGATTAGCAATTTGATGCAGATATTTACAACGAGGGGTTTGTTCTCTAGTTTGGCATCAGAGGATCCATATGTGCATATAGCAAAGCCGATGAGTGCTTGCAAAAGTTGTGTGGGTCGACCGAACTTGGACATGAATGTAATTGGATTGAGAGTATTCCTTCTATCATTGACTGGCGATGCTGTTGTGTCGTTTACTGAGCTTCCTTATAACTCAATCTACACATAAGACTAATTAACTGATGTGTTCTTGGAAAAATACTTACCAGTGTCAAAGAAGCTGAACCACAAAGATAAACTCAACAACTTCATAGCACTACCTGGAGAGTCTGTGAGTAGTTCTTGGGACAGGTTCACTGCTTTCATAAGAGGTGTCCTGAATCACCATATTGATGATGAATCGCTGAAGGAATACTTTTACCAAGGTCAGGATGATAATAGTAAGGCAGTGCTTGATACTATCGCTGGAGGTTATTATGGTGAGTGCACTTTTGAGCAGATTGCGGAGAAACTGGAGAAGATTTCCCTGAACAATAAAGCTTGGAGCACTAGAAAGTCAGATATAGGGAGAAACATATTTACAGTTCAATCTACAACTAATCAATCTGCCTATGAGATTCGTGAGGAGATGGATCAAATGAGGACTGAAATGCGGTTGGTGTTGAAACATGTGAGCGGAGGTACTGAAAAGGTAAATGTTGTCGATTATTTGACTAGAAATCCACCACCAGTTGAGGAGTGTTACTATGAAGATGATACTTATGTGGTGTATGATCAGACGAGGGGTTTTCGAGCAAACCCCCAAGGTTCCAATATGGATAATTAGCGCCAAGGTCAAGGAAACCAAGGTCGGAACTATGGAACTACAATCGAGAGGGTCAATATGTCTGGGATGGGAACTACAATTTCAACAACAACTACAACCGGAACAACTATGGCAATAGAAATGATCAGGTTAGGCCTTATGTCCCTCCTCAAAATCTTAAATCTGGTAATAGGGAAGCTGGAGGTAATATGTTACGTATTGAGGATGTGATGCAAAAGATGATGAAGAGGTTTAATTCGATTAATGAGAATGTGAAGGAGATGTGAAATGACTTTTCTGGTATTGGTCAAAAAGTTGATGCCCATGTAGTGTCAATCAAGCATCTTGGGCAACAGATGAATCATTTGTCTACTACAGTAAACCCACGTCAACCTGGCACACTTTCTAGCAACACCATCCAAAATCCAAAGAATGATGGGCATTGTATGACAGTCACTACTCGAGGGGGTAAGCATACCATTGATCCACCGATGCCGTCTGGGGTTGAACTTGAGGCTGGTAAAAATGATGATGTGTTGAGGTAAATGAAGAGCCCAAGAATGCAAAAGATAAGGAAGCGGAGGTAACAAAGAAAATTGTTCCCTTGCCTAGACCTCCACCTCCTTTCCCATAGAGGTTAGTAAAGAAGACTGAAGAAGGCAAATATCACAGGTTTATTAGTATGTTGAAGAAGCATTCCATCAATGTGCCGTTGGTAGAAGTTTTGGAGCAAATGCCTGGGTATACGAAGTTGATGAAGGACTTGGTAACTAAAAAGTGGGCTGTGAGTTTTGAGGATGATGATATGTTACAACATTGTAGTGCTATTGCTACAAGGTCCCTTGTGCAGAAGAAGGAGGATCTTGGTGCTTTCACTATTCCTTGTACCTTTGGGTTGCTACATTTTGCAAAGGTGTTGTGCGATTTGGGTGCTAGTATCAATCTGATGCCATTGTCTATTTACAAGAAGTTGGGTTTAGGGGATCCAAAACCAACTGCTATGAGACTGCTTATGACCGATAGAACTATGAAGAAGCCCATTGGTGTGCTCCAAGATGTACTAGTGAAATTGGAGTCTTTTATCTTTCAAACGGATTTTTTGATACATGATTGTGATGTTGACTTTGAGGTTCCCATTATCCTTAGGAGACCATTCCTAGCCACTGGGCGCGCCTCGGTTGATATGGAGAAAGGGCATATGAAGTTTCGATTGAACAAACTTTCAATATCTCTAGGTCCATGAAGTAGAGTAGTGAGCTCAAATCGGTACCTATGGTGACACATATTGTAGAGAGTAGTTTTGAGGTGCCTATTGAAGAGAGGTTGGGTGTTGATGCACTAGCAGCGGTAATGATGAACTTTGAGGGTGATGGTATTGAAGACTACGATAAATTCGTTGCCACACTTGACAAATTTGAATTCCATTCAAAACCAAAGAGATTGGAGTTAGACATAAAGAATTGTGACTCTCCACCTATTAGATTGTCTGTTGAAGAGGCTCCGAAATTGGAGCTTAAGTCTCTACCATCACATTTGAGGTATGTTTTCTTGGGGAAAAATGGTACTTTACCGGTCATCATTGCAGCAGATTTGAATGTGGCACAAGTTGAGGCATTGGTTTCTGTGTTAAAGAGGTTCAAGCAAGCTATAGGGTGGACTATTGCGGACATTATTAGGATTCCTCCTAGTATTTGTTCTCATAAAATTCAACTCATGTCGGATCACAAGCCTAGTATTGATCACCAGAGAAGACTAAATTTGCCTATGCAAGAGGTAGTTAAGAAGGAAATCATCAAGTGGTTGGATGTTGGAGTTATTTATCCCATTGCAGATAGTAGTTGGGTATGTCCTGTTCAGTGGGTGCCCAACAAAAGTGTGATTACTCTGGTACTTAATGAGATAAACGAGCTTGTTTCGATGTGGCCCATGACTGGATGGAAAGTCTGAATGGGCTAAGGAAATTAAATGCTCGGACAGAAAATGACCATTTTCCTATGTTGTTCATGGATCAGATGTTGGACCGACTTGCAGGTAAGGGTTGGTATTATTTCCTTGATGGTTATTTGGACTACAATCAGATTTCTATAGCTCTAGAAGACTAAGAGAAGACTATCTTCACTTGCCCTTATGGGACTTTTGCCTTTAAATGGATGCCATTTGGGTTGTGTAATGCTCCAGTGACCTTCCAGCATTGTATGATGTCGATATTTTTTTATATGCTGGAGGAAACTATTGAGCTATTTATGGATGATTTCTCTGTGGTAGGTGACTCTTTTGATCGTTGTCTGGGTCATTTGGCCGAGGTGCTTAAACGGTGTGAAGAGTGCAATCTTGTGCTCGATTGGGAGAAGAGCCACTTCATGGTGAAAGAAGCCATAGTTCTGGGTCATCGGATCTCTAAGAAGGGTATTGAGGTTGATAGGGCAAAATTTGAGGTAATAGAAAAGCTTCCACCACCTATCTCTGTTAAAGGTGTTAGAAGTTTTCTTAGGCATGGAAGTTTCTATAGGAGGTTCATCAAGGATTTCTCCAAAATTGCACATCCATTGTGCAAACTACTTGAAAAGGAGTATAAGTTTGATTTTGATGATGCTTGTCTGAGAGCATTTGGAGATTTAAAGGAGAAGTTAGTTACTGCACCTATCATTATTTCACCGGATTGGGGACAAGTGTTTGAGGTAATGTGTGATACAAGTGGAGTGGCACTTGGTGTGGGATTAGGATAGAGGCGAGAGAAGATTCTTCATCCTATTTACTATGCTAGCAAAGCTTTAAATGTGGCTCAAAAGAACTATACAGTGACTGAACAAGAGCTTCTTGCGGTGGTTTTTGCATTCAAGAAATTTTGATCCTACTTTCTTGGTACTAAGGTCATAGTGAATACTGACCATTTTGCATTGAGGTATTTGATGGCTAAGAAGGATGCAAAACCGAGGTTGATTAGATGGGCGTTGTTGCTGTAAGAGTTCAACTTTAAGGTGAAAGATAGAAAGGGGAAAGAAAATAAGGTTGCCGATCACTTGTCAAGATTGGAGGAAGAAGCTATGCTCAGGATTGGTGATAGGGCTAAAATTAATGATGATTTTCTAGATGAACAGGTATTGGCTGCTTCTCATGATTTGATTCCTTGGTTCGCAGACTTTGCTAACTATTTGGCAAGTGATTTGGTGCCATCGGATTTGTCTTTTCACCAAAGGAAAAAGTTTATTCATGATGTGAAAAAGTTCTTTTAGGATGAGCCTTACTTGTATTGTAGTTGTGCTAATGGGATTATTTGTCGTTGTGTGCCCGAGGTCGATATGTTGAGTAAACTAGAGGTGTGCCATGCATCGCCTATTGGTGGGCATCATAATGGTATTCGGACTGCGCACAAAATTTTACAATGTGGGTATTACTTGCCTACCATCCGCCAAGATGCTTATGATTTCGCCAAGTCTTATGACCGTTGCCAAAGAGAAAGAGGAATTTCAAAGAGGCAAGAGCTTCCTATGAATCCTATATTGGTGATAGAGTTGTTTGATGTATGGGGCATTGATTTTATGGGTCCATTTTGTGAGTTCACATGGGATGAAGTATATTTTTATTGCAGTTGATTATGTGTCAAAATGGGTGGAAACAATTGCGCAACCCAACAATGAAGGTAAAAGTGTCACCGCATTCTTGAAAAAGAATATCTTCTCCAGATTTGGTACACCTAGGGCGATTATCAGCGATGGAGGTTCCTACTTGTGTAATAAGTTGTTCAAGGCGTTACTTGAGAAATATGGCGTCCGTCATAATGTAGCCACTCCTTACCATCTGCAGTCTAGTGGGCAAGTTGAAGTGTCCAACAGAGAGATCAAGCAAATTTTGGCAAAGACTGTGAATGCTAATATAACGGATTGGTCAAGAAAGCTTGATGATGCCCTTTGCGCCTATCGCACCGCATTCAAGACTCTCATAGGTATGTCCCCCTACCAACTTGTATATGGGAAGTTTTGCCATTTTTTGGTAGAGCTAGAGCATAAGACTATGTGGGTGCTAAAGAAGCTAAATTTGGATTGGGGTGGCACATCGAATCAGAGAATGAGTGACTTAAATGTGCTTGATGAGTTTCACCTAAGAGCTTATGAAAGTTCAGCCTTGTACAAGGAGAATATGAAGAAGTATCATGATGAAAGGATTGAGAAGCGAGAATTTGTTGTGGGTGATCTTGTGTTTCTATTCAACTCTAGGTTGCGTTTGTTTTTGTGCAAGCTCAAGTCCAAGTGGACCGGGCCATTCTTAGTCACGCAAGTACTCCCACATGGAGCGGTTGAGCTTGAGAACAGTGAGGGAACAAGGTTCAAGGTAAATGGATAAAGGATCAAGGTCTATCTGGGAAACACGGAAAGTATGCAAGAAGTTGTTGAGGCCTACTATCTTGATGAAGTCTGAGTAATCAAGAGGCCTGTGTCGTGCCACGACATTAAATCAAGCGCTGCTTGGGAGGCAACCCAAGATGTACAATCTAGCCAACTATAGAATTTTTTTTTTTGGTTTAGTAGTTTTCTTTGTTTATTTGCTTTTCTGTGTTCATTTAGATATATGCTTTATTTTTGCTTTAGCGTTGGCTAGATATAACATAGGGTCCGTGTCTAAAAAGTGTCAAGAAAATGTAAAAAAAAAGGCCTAACGATTTCTACATGTGTAGGGTCGAAAAGAAAAATCTACAAAAAATGTCTATTGCAGAGGTCTACGGACCCCATTGACGGTTCGTGGTTCATTCCACGGACCGTGAATGGTGTCTATAGATCCCAAGTAAGATTTCTAAAATTTCTAAGTGTGAAAGTGACCTATGGACCCTATTTATGAATGGTAGGTCAACCCATAGACCGTAGACAGGTCTCGTGGGTCCAAACCTAGTTCTGCCTGACCCGACCCGGACTTCTTTTAAATAAAACCCCTCATTATTTAAACATTCCCCCCATTACAAAAATTCACCCAAACCATTTTTGTAGCGTCTCCTCTCCCAAAACCCTTCATACTACCACAATATTCCATTAATCACTCCACCTTCTTTCCCCCTATATTCCTAATTCACACTCCTCTCTCCCAAATTCCATCATTCCCTATTCCCCAGAGGTTTAGGTGTCTGGGTTCAGTGCAAAAGGCTAAGTAGAAGTTGTTGGACCTATAGAGTCATCACGCCATCACCCATTTCCTTTGCTTGTAAGGTAATCGACTTTCCCTTCACTTTGAATTCCGGTTCATTATTGTTATAGAAAGTCAGGAAGTGGATCTTGACCTTGGGTTGTTGATGGTATGAAATTGTATGTTAAACTAAATTTAGAAACACCATTGGGATGATAGATTGTGATTGTGTTGTGTTTGTAATATGTTAAATCAGTGAAATAAGAGTCTAAATGCAAGTTTTAACTTAGGGTTTCTAGTCTCGTATGTGATATCTATAACAACAATTGAGCAATTGGAACCCTTGGGATGACGAACTATCATAAATTGTGTTGAAATGCATGATTAGACTAAGGTCAATTGTTTGAACTGGTAAAAAAAATGGTTTTGAATTGAAGCATGTTTGATACCTGGCACAGACCTGATCCACGAGACCCCATCTACAGATGGTAGGTCAGTATATAGACCGTAGATTAGGTTCGTGGTCTATGGCACAAAGCAATTCCACTAAGTGTTGCACCACGGAGGTGAACTACGGTCCGTAGGCCAATCTACAGACCGTTCTGCACATCCGTGGTTCCCATCAGAACCCAACATTTTGGGACTTCTGACCTATGGAGGGGATCCACGGATCGTAGTTCATCCTACAGATAGTAGGTACCCATCGTAGGTGGCCACTGAAGCCACTATTTGAATTTTTTTTAGTTTTTTGTCTGGTTTGTTCTTTGTTCTAAAAAAATTTCGAGTGTGTTTTTAGGTTATATTAGTACTAATTCTTCCTCCACATGTACTATAGCCCCGAAGAAAGCTCTAGCCATCAAGGGTCGATCCAAATCAATGGCATCAACCCGTCGGCTAATCAATGAGGATACCGATACTGAGAAAGATCCCGAATATATCCCCCCCACTGGGAGGACATCACCCACAACACCCCGAGCTACTCAAAATCAATCTCAGTAGGTGGTTCCTGACGTAGCCACTACCTCCCAGTCTGATGAGGAGGATATACTGATAGGATCACCTACCGGTCTGCTCAGTTACGAGTCCGCCTGCCGCAGGTGCGCTATTGGATCCACCACATGCTCGAGTTCACATGATAGGGCTGCCTCATCTAATGAGGCTACTAGTTTGGGGGTGGTTCCAAAGCCACCAAACACCGATCCTGTTTCGGTTACTGAGGAGCCTAATAGATGGTGCGTGGAGGATCAATGGTATATATACCGGGATGCGTCGATGTTAAATGAGAATAGGAAGAAGGCCCAGTTGATCACTGAGGAGCGCAAAGTTCTCACGGGGAGCCTACAGACCATACCCGACATCTACCGACTCTATCAGAAACACAAATGCGAGCGGATGGATCGAAGCTTTGGGACCTATAGCGAGGAGATAGTGAGAGAATTCCATGCCTCCTATGCTGCCACACTTCATGGTTCTATCGACAAGAGGTCCAAGCACATAGCCCAAGACCCTCTCACTTCCACTCTAGTTCGAGGCTTTCGGTGGACATATCGCAGATCACCATCAGTCAATTCCTCTACGGTCCGGGCATTAGGTGGGAACTAAACACCATCAAATTTGACTGCCGGTGGGACATTGTGAGGAGTGGAGTGTTCCAGTAGAATGAAGAGCAGAGGGAGGTCGTATTACATTGGTTGGCCAGGCACATAGATGTGGATGGAGAGCGTGCAGAGTGGGTCAGCATACCCCGCTTGGGTATTCGAAAGGCCACCCTCAATTTGGTGGCCAAGTTCTTATGGCTTTTGATGCAGAACAGGGTAACACCCACTAAGGTCGATAATGCGCTTTCTTGGGATAGAGCAGTGATGGTTGTGGCCTTGGTAGCTGGGTTTGAGATCAACTTTGCCCGCATGCTGTTGGTGGAGATCCATGAGAGGGCATTCAGGACCACTACCACTTTATCCTTCTCGTGTATGATCTTCCAGTTGTGCAGGGATTTTGGGGTGCCTAAGTGGCATTGTGACACTTTGGTACAGGTGACCGAGACCCTTGATATCGACGTTATTCAAGATGAGGCCAACGTCGCTGCCCCGTGACATGGTCCACAGATTGCGGTACCGCCATTAGGAGCAGATTTAGTGGCTGATGTAGAGCAGATACAGGGTGAGGACCCTGCCCCTCCAGCCTACACTGATGATGCCCCGACCTCCCCATCTTCGGCCGCTAGTCGGGCCCCTAGCTCACCAGAGCCATCCCGTCTTCAGGAGCTGCTGTTGTACCCTTGGCTCGAGTTGAGAAATTGGAGGCTCAGATGGCTACACTGCTCCAACATGTGAGACCATTGATGCGACGGTTTATTGCAGAGTCCGAGGTTAGGATGGAGACCATGATGGACCAGAAGGTCCAAGCCGTCATAAGCTCCTGACGCCTTCGAGTTGAGGGTCCTTGCACAACTAGCCCCCGTCACGGATCTCTCCTCTATCCTGACCGAGTTAAACAGTCTCTGGACCGACTTTGATGCCATCCTTGCCCCAACCACAGATGAGCGAGAGTATGCACCTACTGCACTGGCTGATGATACAATGCTTGATGCTTTATTCATAGATGACATAGCACATCCCGAGCCTACCCGTGCTCGTGGAAAGAGGCACCGCTCTAGTCATATTTCTGACACTATTGAAGATGTTATGGCAAAGAAGAGGGAGCGCCAGCAGCATGAGCAGGTGAGAAAAGCCTCCATTGTGGGTGAGGAATTATGCAAGTAGAGGGTTTGTGAGAGTACTCTTAGAGCCTCGAGTTCTAGGCCTACCACTGAGGCCACTGTGTGAGATGATGTGAGCACTACTGATGGTGGGGTAAGAGTGATTAATAGCACTACACATGGTGCTGTGATAGATTATATGGGCACTACTGAGGGCGACCCAAGTGTTGTTCCAGCGAGCTTCGGGAAATCAGACCCACCCTCTTGGTTATGAGTCTTCGGCGCTATACGTCATAGGTTTGCTTCACCCAATCCTTTAATCTTTACTTTTTGTGCATTAGGGACAATTGAACTCTATTTTGTTGGGGGTGGGGTAAGTGGATTGTGAGTGATAGGGTGAAGCCTAAGTAACCCAACTCATAATCCTCTCTTGGGGTTTTCTTGCCTGTGTTCTTTTTTCCCAAGAGATTGTTTTAATTTCTGTTGAACTGGCATGTGTTAGGAATGTATGTGTAGAAGCATGAGAAAGAATGAAGCATGATGGCATAATAATGAATGAAAAAAATGATACCCGTCCAAAATTTGTGATTTTTGCTAAAATCTATAGGCTAGAATGAGTTGAATGTGTTGGCTCTGAATATGACATGATAAAGAACCAACTCGATCTCATGAATTAAGCTACAACTTGAACTGGGTAATCTGATAATCTGATAATGAAAATATGTGCCAAGAGTGTGTGAGAATGGTTGATTGTTCAGACAGTTTTGTGCCAATCTAGAACTTGCCCTGTTGGTCCTGCTAGGATAATGTTGGCTAGAAGTTAGGAAGTGATCATAGGCTATTGTTCAAATTAATCCACTTAAGCTGAAAATGATCTAACCAAATGGTAGCATTATTCCCTTTTGATCAAAATATTTGAGCCTAAAATTGACCAATTCTTTTGATTCACCTAACTCACCTTCCCTTAAAAATGTTGTCTTGGCCCTGGTCCCTCCTTGGACATGTGCACCTTGACTTAGGCCAAAAGCCTAAGTTGAGGATGGATAAGCCCAAAAGTTACCTTGATCTTGGCCCTAGTCCGCCATCATACATTGTGCACCTCAACTAATGCAAAATGCATAAATTGAGGGTGGCTATGAAAAAGGAAACCAACTGGAAAAAGGGTATGAAAAGAGTTTCGTGTTGAAAAAAAAAAGAGAAATTATGAAAGAGGATGTGACTTTGTGCAAAAGAAAAGTGTGAAGAGAAATGAAAGAAAAGAAAGGAAAATAAAAAGAAAAAGAAGAAAATGAGAAATAAGAGTCAAAAAGTGAAAAGTCGCATCCTTGGTTGAAATGAGTTAAGGGAAAGAAATTGAAATGAAAAGTTGCCAAAAATAGGTCAATGAAGAGGTAAATAGCCAATGTAATGTCAAGGAGGGCAAAAAGTCACTAAAAAGTACCTAAATGTACCACACCTGACCCCTAGTGTACGTTACAAGCTAAGAAAAGTCCTATAGTGATCCTAGCAACTAGTTTGGAGAGTCTAAACAATGAAAATAAGGGCAAGCCTATGGTATTGAGCACTAACTGTACTTGAAATTACTTCTGAGCGTGAGTGTTGAATGAATCCTTGTACTCAAAATCATATTCATTGTGTGAAAAAGGGATTTCGTTTGAAGTAAGGGCACTAGTTACATTGTCAGAAAGTTGGTACCTTGGTGATAGTAAAACAGTGTATGTTGTGTGTTGATTGGTCAATCTTTGTCATATTTTTATCCGCATGAGTTAGCTTGTTGAGTCTAATAGAAAAGATTTGCACTCAAAAAGAGAGTCGAGATAGAGAGCCATGTGATTTTTTGTGCTTGAATGCTTGCTTCTATACAAGTGTTGTTTAGAGTCTTAGTGCGTCGCTTGAGGAAAAACAACGAATTTAAGTTGAGGGTGTTGATATACCGTGAGTTTACGGTATTTTTAATACATTTCACTTAAGAGTTGTTTGTCTAGAGCCATTTTGTATTCGTATTAATGTGTTTTTATTGTGTTTGCAGGAAATAAGTTCGGACGTGGGAGTTAGGAGACAGCTGAAGAAATGTTGCAGAAAAAGCCACCTACGGACATGTCTTACGGACCGTTGGTCTAATCACAGTCCGTAGGTGAAGGGCGTATATCGATGGGCAAGGCTTGGAGTAAAATCAGGGAATTCTTGACTAAGTGTGGAATCACGATTACAAGTGACGAACTGTAGATCGACCTACGGGCCGTCCTGCAGTTCCATTAAATGGTTCAGAGAAGGTGGTTCCAGTACCTGATTTCAAAAGTCTAAGTATGAAACTATGGAGGAGGATCTACGGCCCGTGGATCAAGTCACGTTCCGTGCTGTTAAGTCGTCATTCGGTATTGAGAAGTTGTAGATTTATGAAGCTGAAATATTGCCAAAGTCTCAAATCATGGAAGGGACCGTAGGTCAGTCCATGATCCGCAGGTCAGTCTCGTCAATTACAACTGCGTCCAGAAACTTTATTTCCTTATTTCATTTCCTTTTTAGTTGGGACTTGTTTTTCTATATATAGGGCATGTAAACCTCATTTTTGGGGGTTAGACCTTATTACTTTTATTCTAGTTTTTGGCTTTAGAGATTAACTTGCAAATTTAGCAATTCTTGATTTCCTAAGTTCGTTTTGAAGATTTTGACTTTGAAATTCAAGTTGAGATTCTGGGTTTATTCTTCTCATTACGTAAGTTCATGATTTCTTCATCTAAAAATATGAATTGTGTTCTTGCTACTATGGGTAACTATATCCACAGCTAGGGTTGTGGGAACCATGAGCGATTAACAAAGTATGAATAATAATTAAGTAATTCTTGAATAGTGTTATTGTATGCATTGATAATTCTTTATTTTAGAAGTCTTTTTAACAAGTGAACGTGTTAGAACTTGCCTTGTTGCTACTTGCCGGACCAAGGAGATAGTTAATAAGAAAAGAATTATCAACATAAATTTAGTGTGATACTATTTAATAGTCTAATGTCAATTGGTGCGAGGGTGAAAACTAAGCCATACATTGATGTGATGTCTACTATGAGGTAAAGGTAAGGGTTAGTAAATTATACACACGTAGCCGGACTAAGGTGCGGGGTGAAATTCTCTAGTTGCCGGACCAAGGAATTAGAGATACCTAACTTATCACTTTGCATGTAATACACTAGGAAAGTATTACTATTACTAGGATTACCACGTTATGAGCTTATGGGGAACACGTACACACTAGTTTCTCTCTCATCTTGATAACAACTAAAGTTTGAATCTTGCTCACTAATTAGTACTATAATTTCCAGAATTTGTTTTGCAAATCCCCCCCCTTTAATTATTTGTTTCGGAAGTACGTTGACTAACCGAATATAATTGTGGGTTAAAGTTAAGTCTTAACCAAATTCCTCGTGGGATCGACCCCAACCTACAAGTTAGGTTCTTTACTCGATAATGATCGCTTATACTTCTTTAGAGAGGTGTAATTTAAGCGTATCAACTCTCCTGGTATATTCATCCCTTAAAACTGATGGTTTTTAAAAAGCCAGTGAATTTTTGGGAACGCCTGAATATCTACCTCTACTACTCTATACTCGGGGATAATAGGTCACCCTCCAAAACCACCAGCCTTGAATAATATAACATTCTTGAAGAACTCCTCTGATGTAGGTATGGAACACATTCGGCGAAAGCACTTAATTAGTTACTATCTTACTACTGGGTCCGACTCTCACTGGTGAACATATTGCACCATCGGCACCCCTGATGTATCGTCAGCATCATCCTCCTGGACCTCATTGTCCTCCTCTGCATCCTCTTCTGGTTAAGGTTCATTTGTACATGCTCGGGACTCATCATCAGAATCCTGCCTGCTCCTAGACTCGCTCTCTTCCTCTTCAGACTAGGAAGGAGTGTGCTCAATAGTAGCCTTGGCTGTCCAGGATCTAGTGGCTCGAGGGGAGTGATCTTCGGGTGCAGTGTTGGTTTGGACCTCCGAACTGCTAGATTCTTCCACATTTGAGCTTTGAGCGAGAGAACTTTGATCGGGAAGGAGGTGGTGAGATGTGCAACTGTGCGGTTTTTTACCTTGGTTTCATGATACCTAAAAGGCAATGTGTTAGTACTCACAACCATCAATTGACGCACTAACGAGTACTCAGACTTCCCCTATTTCAATATACAACGTGATGCCTTGCCTTAAGAATGTCGTCACCCAATCTATCATTGGGAAGGACCACACAATGAATAAAAATGAAACAGCTAAAAAAATAAAAGACAGAACTCTATTTTGTTTTTTTTTTTATAACGGAGTACTACACGGTCTATGGTGGACACCACGACTCATTTTGGACCTAGTGAACATGAAACAGTGAAGACCAACTTATTGGTGGAAGTACGGAAGACTTCACGGTCCCTGATGAGTACCACGTTCCATTTCAGTCCTCGTGAACCTTGCCTAGTGCCCATCTGTCACCGAGGTGTGGTTCACGAAGGGTTTCACGACCCGTGCACCTTTACACGGTCCGTGAATCCCCTCGTGTACTTACAGTTAGGTAATATTTCTATCGGTTTACTATATCAACTCACTTTTATCACTTTCCTTAATCACCAACACCCAAAAATGACTCCTTTAGTCTTTTTGTAGCCTTCATTCAACTTATTAATTCAACATAACACAACATAAGCATCAATTTCAACAATTTATCATACAATTTACTGATTTCATCCATACCCACAGTCTAACAACTCATATCATCAATATTTCACTTTGTTTTCATCGATTTAGTAACATTTCCACTCATTATTCCATCAATTTTTCATAACCCATTACAAATTACATGTAGAATTAACCTATACTCAAGGAATTCAACAATTTACCTCACACCCACAACATATGAACTCTAAAAACCAATCATCAAGTAATAATACCATAACACGAACAAAAATTAGTACTTGTAACTTGATTATAGATAAGATCAAACTTATATCAAGTACGGATAAGAATTTACTTCAATGTTTTCTTAAATTTTCGCCCACAATTGAGAAAATGAACTTGAATCTAGGTTTTCCTTGCAATGTAGACTTAGGGTTTGGATTTCTCTTTGATTAGGAGTTATAGATGATGAAAAACCATTTTAATATCCCAAAGAGACGTTACAAGTGAGAAAAAGGGGAAAGAACCCTACTGTTGGCACTAGGACTACTTTTAAAACATTAAATTTGGGTTTCTGGTCGTGTGGGTTAGGTCGGGTTCTTCGTTGCTGACTTACTCGTGACGTGCCGTGAAGTTGCTTGTGAAGAGTAGCACGGCCCGTGAACTGTACTTGGGGAGAAAACTTACATGTAGGTTCACGAGAGGCTAAAGGTCCGTCTAAGGTCAAACGGACCATAAACCCTTCCGTGAACCATTTTTCTTCATTTTCCAGTGGTCTCCTGTTCTTGGCCTGTAGAATTCACGGACCGTTAAGTGGCTCGTGCATCTCACCACGACCCGTGTAAGAGACTCTCAGGCTTCAACTTAGCTCAACCTTTTCCCAACATTTCCTACACATATTCACACATTGTGACACTATAAAACTAATGAAATTATACAAAAATTTAAACTACGTATTACAATTACATTATGGGTTACCTCACAAATAGTGCACAATTTAACGCCGCGACATAATGCAGGTTACTTGATTACTCAGACTTCATCAAGCTTGCACTCCTCAACTATCTTTACCTCTACCGGGACTCCCAAGTATGCTTTGACTCACTGGCCATTTGCTTTGAACCTCTCTCCTTTTGTATTCTCGAGTTCAATAGCACCCGACTGAAACACCTGAGTCACTTTAAATGGTCCAGACCATTTGGATCTCAGCTTACCAGGAAACAGGCATAGCATTGAGTTGAAAAGTAACACCAAGTCACTAGGACTAAATGTCCTCTTTTCAATGTGCTTATCGTGATACAACTTCATCCTTTCCTTATATAGTGCATATTGCTCATAAGCTCTCAAACGAAATTCACACATTTAATTGATTTGATCTAATATCATGTTTGGTGCTTCATTCCAACTCAAGTTTAACTTCTTCAACACCCAAAGTGCCTTATGCTCCAACTCTACAGGCAAATGACATGCCTTTCCAAACAATAACTGATATGGTGACATACCTATGGGTGTTTTGAAAGCTTTTCGATATGCCCATAAAGCATCATCTAACTTCCTCACCTTCTATTGGCATTCAAAGTCTTCGCCAATGTTGATTTGATCTCCCTCTTGGACACTTCTACTTGACCACTCGTTTGCGGATGATAAGGCATCACCACTTTGTGCTGTTTCACCCCATATTTGGCCAAAAGTGTGTTGAACAATTTATTACAGAAGTGCGTGCCTCTATCACTGATAATGACTCCAGGTGTGCAAAATCTTGAAGAGTTGTTCTCCTTCAGGAAACCTACAACACATTTACCATCATTTTCTGCCAAGGCTACAACCTCAACCCACTTAGAAATATAATCGACTACTACCAATATATACTTCTACCCATAGGATCTCAAAAATGGTTCCATGAAATCATTTCCCTAGACGTAAAATAATTCAACTTCCAATAGAGAAGTCATTGGTAGCTTATGATGACAAGAGATAGCTCCTTGTCGTTGACACACATCATAACCTTTGACCAAGTCAAATGAATCCTGATGGATTGTAGGCCGGTAATATTCATTTTGGAATACCTTTTGGGTAGTACGTGCACATGAGATGAATGACAGACTTCTAGGATACTAAGCATTTCAGCTTCAGGTATGCATCGCCAGATGATGTTATCAACACACACCCTGTATAAGTAGAGTTCATCCTATAAATACTTACCCACATCATGTAGGAATTTCTTCCTTTGTTGAAATGTTAGTCCTTCAGGTATCAACTCACTGACAAGATAATTTGCAAAGTCAGCAAACCAAGGAATGAAATCAAGAGTAGCGGCTGATACGTGCTCATTCGGGAATGAGTAATCGATGTCTAACTCAGCTTCTTTCTTTTTTTATAGCTTCCAACCTAGACAGGTGATCAGCCACCTGATTTTCACAACCCCTTGTATCTTTGACTTCAAAGTTAAAATCTTGAAGTAATAGCACCCATCTTAACGATCGCGGCTTTGCATCTTTCTTCGCCATTATGTAACATAGTGTTGCATGATCAGTATGAATCACCACTCTAGTACCTAGTAGATATGACCTGAATTTCTCAAAAGCATACACTACTACAAGTAATTCCTGCTTAGTGACAGTGTAATTTTGTTGTGCCCCATTCAGCGCCTTGCTAGCATAGTAGATCGGGCGGAAGATCTTATTTCACTTTTGCCCTAGCACAACTCCCAAGGCAGTACCATTCGTGTTACACATTACCTCAAATGGCTTCGACCAATCTGGACCAATGATCACTGGGGCTGAGATCATTTTTGCCTTCAGGCACTCAAAAGCTTTTGTGCAAGCTTCATCAAAAACAAACTCCACCTCTTTCTCTAACAACTTACACAAAGGGTGTGCAATTTTTAAGAAGTCAAGCGTTGATAGAACCCTGCATGACCTAGAAAACTTTGAATCCCTTTTACAGAGATAGGTAGGGGTAGCTTTTCAATCACCTCTATATATGCCTTATCTACCTCCAAACCCTTCGGTGACACCTTATAGCCTAAGACTATGCCTTATTTGACCATGATGTGGCATTTTTCCCAGTTTAGCACTAGGTTAGCCTCCTCACATCTCTGTAGTGCCCTGCTAAGATTTAACAAACACTTATAAAAAATGTCACCTACCACAGAGAAATCATCCATAAGCACTTCCAATGTGTCCCCTACCATGTCCGAGAAGATGGACATCATACACCTCTAAAAACTTGTTGGTGCATTACACAATCCAAACAACATGCATTTGAATGCAAAAGTACCATAAGGACATGTGAAGGTGGTTTTATCCCGATCTTTTGGAGCACTTGATATACAATTATAATTAGAGTATCCATATAAAAAGCAGTACCAACCTTTACCACCTAACCTATGAAGCATCTGGTCCATGAATGGCATTGGAAAGTGGTCTTTCAAGGTCCACTTGTTCATCTTCCTATAGTCCATGCACACTCGCCAACTTGTAACTGGTCTTTGCGGAATCAGCTCATTCTTCGTATTTGCGACCACTGTCATACCGCCCTTCTTAGGCACACACTACATTGGGCTAACCTAGTGACTACCAGATATAGGGTACAGCACCCCGACATCCAAACACTTGATAATCTCCCTTATTTACCACATCTTGCATTGGTGGGTTCAGCCTCCTCTGATGCTTTATGCTTGGGCTGCAATCTTTCTCAAGTTGGATTTTATGGGTGTAAATACCCGGAGGTATCCCAATGATATGAGCAAACATCCAACCAATTACCTTCTTAAACTTCGTCAAGACTTTCAATACTGCTTGCACCTATTCATTATCAATATTAGTAGCCAAAATAACTGGCAGCGTCTTATTAGTGCCCAAAAGACATTCCTCAGGTGGCTAGGTAACTATTTCAACTCAAGTACAAGGGGTTCCTCAATAGATGGCTTTGCTAGAGGACTTTTCATGTTCTTCAAGTCTAAGTCTAACTTCTTTGGAGAATATGAATGTTACCCCATGCCTTGCGGGGCATTTAGAGTCTCTATATAATCATCTTGAAAGTCTTCGTCGAAGTTCATTATCACTGCCACCAATGTGTCTACAACACATCTCTCTTCAATTGATGCTTCTATATATCACCCTCATCAACAATATCGATTGCAGACACCACACTCATATCATGCGGCTGCTCTATAGACTTGCATATTTTGAACTTCACCTCTTCATTATTAAGTCAAACTTTCAGCTCCCCACTCTCAACATCAACTAAAGCTCTACTTGTGGCCAAAAATGGCCTTCCTAAAATTATGGGAACCTCAAAATCTACTTCGCAATCCAGAATCACAAAGTCAGCAGGGAAAATGAAACTTTCCACTTTCACAAGTACATCAGACAAAATACCCACAAGCTGCTTCACCGGTCTATCTACTATCATCAACCTCAATGCAATGGGTTTTGGAACCCCCCACCCCAGTTGCTTGTATATAGCTAATGGCATCAGATTAATGCTTGCCCCCAGATCACATAGGGTTTTTGTGAACTCAAAAGCACCAATAGTGCATGGTATAGAGAATGTACTTAGGTCCTTCTTCTTTAGCACCAAGTGCCTAGTAGCAATAACACTACAATGATGAATATTATCGGTTGGTTAGAAACTTGTTGCTCTGTTCTTTGTAACTAAGTTCTTCATGAACTTAGCATAACCTGACATCTGCTCCAAATCTTCTACCAACAGAATGTTCACTGATAGATGTCGAAGAATAGATATTAACTTAGCAAATTTCCCATCTTCAGCTTGCTTCTTGAGCCTTTGAGGAAATGGAGGAGGAGGTCTATGTATCTGTTTTAAAGTAAATGTTACTTCTAATGCAACTTCTTTTACATTTTACGGCTTCTCTACTTCTTTAGCCGCCTCAGCATCATTCACAGTCTTATCATCACTCTCTGCTTCCTCATCTCTTTCTATGATTTGTTCCTGCTCAATACCTACAGGTTTTTGTTCAGGAAGAGACTTACCACTTCTGGTAGTAATCGCCATGCAGTGGCCATCGTTCTTGGGCTCTGAATAATATCACTATGTAGTGATCCATTCTTTCTAGGATTTAATAAGGCTGACAATTGCCCTGACTGCTGCTCTAGTTGTTTGATAGAAGTTGTATGTGAGTCCACCAGTTGACTTATACTGGAGAAATCACTTTATCTCTTTGACGCTTGCATCAGTAGATTAAACCTTTTGAAGCACCTTAGCTAGCATATCCTCTATCCTAGACCCACTGGAACTACTACCTACTCGATCTCTATTACCTGGAGATATATGCACACCATTGCGGTCATTTTTATACCCCTCCTTGTTCTGCCAGTTACCTTACTCTTGGTTAGCTGGCCTATCATATTTTCTTTCTCTTTGATAGTTCTGACCTTGGTTCCTAGAATTATATCATTTGTTTCCCAAGTTATAATTTTGGAAACCTCCTTGATTGCTCAAGTACTTGGTCTCCTCATCTAGGTCAATATCCTGCTCTTTATACCTGTTAGCAACACCTACAACATTTACCTTTTTTTTATCCTGCCATGATGTGTTTCGTGAGCAAATTTGTCTGTGTCCTTATGTGGGTCATGTCCTAGTTCCTTTCTTCTTCTCTTTTCTTGTGCTTAGGTGAGAGTTCGAAAGTGAACCCAACCTCTCCTACCTCTTAATCTCTAGTGTTCCAGGCTCTGTTGTTCTTGGAGACTTCATCCATCACTACCATGATCTCTGGGAATGGCTTCTTCATAAATGATCCTTCACACACTACATCAATAACAGGCTTATTCACAAAATTAAGTGACCTGTAGAATACTTGCTTCAAATGCCTTTTAGTGAGGCCATGGTTTGGGCACTTTTTCAGCTTTTGACTGAATCTCCACTAAGTGTCATGCATAGCTTCCCTTGGTAGTTGCTTATGATCACCTATCTCATCCTTCATTCTATAGCTCTTTGGCTTCAGGAAAGAATCACTCTAAGAATGCCTCCTTCAGCTCAACCCAAGTCCTGATTGAGTCGTTTGGAAACTCATTCAGCCAGTTTGTCGCCTCCCCAGTTAGAGACAACAAAAATAACCTCAGTATCATAGCGGTTTGATTAACCCCAGAAATCTCCTATTATTTTCAAATAAGCACAAAGTTCATTAGATATTGGTTGTCAACGCCACCAACAACTCCTCTAAACATTCCCTTCAAGTTCAGGAGTTGGATTATGGTGCTGGTAATAATGAACTTCACTCCTAGAGGTAACATGGGCAAGACTTTGCTCCAGTAGATCCAGCCCCATCCAAATCCAGGTTATCTTCCTCAAAGACCATATGTACTGTTGTTGCACTCGACCTTGTGGCGCTAGTGGTTGTTGGTAATGAGGTACTATCTCTTCTACTTCTTCATTTTCCTCCACCACCCTAGGTGGGTCGTTCACAACATTCCGCTGAGCACATCTAGCAATGGTCTCTACCTCAAGTCCCAATCTCTGCCTCTGGGCTTCAAGTTCTTGTGCACTCACCATCTTCCGTATCGTCTTACTTAGCTCTAGGTCGTAATGAATCAAAGGTGTTCCCTTACTTCTAGCGTTTGGCATGCACTATTGAACTCACCTGAAGAGGACACAAACATGGTACAAGAAGTAAAATTAGGAAATATAATGACAACTAAATGAATTGCTAGTAAAATATTTCTGAATTGAAATTCCCCGACAGCGGCGCCAAAACTAGATACGTCCGAACTTACACGGTCGATGGAAAATTAGAGAACTCAACTGAGTTGAGGTCGATCCAACAGAGAATTTGTTTATAGAAATAGCTTTATTGACACTTTTATTCAATTGTGGCTATTATTTCCAAAAGAAATTAATTGCAGAAAGTAAATATGGGTTTGGTTGTCATTTTAAGTAACTAATGTTTAACTTATTCTTCAAGTCAATAGGAGAAACAATTGTATAACTTCAATATTGGAGTAATTAATGATTGAAACTAGGCTTGTGTTCCCTATGACTTTGCTTTAGTGCTGAATCGTAAACAAGTATTGATCAATTTTAACATTGCATGTTCCTACCGAGTTAAATGCATCTAAACATTTTCAATCCCATTAGATGACTTTCACTCTATTCCTCTAGGTCTTAGAATGTTTTATTTTTACCCTGCATGTTTGTTGCTGAAAATCTCTTCTCTCGAACTTGACTTTTCACTACAAACGGATAGATTGACTTTACTTTTTCCTAATTACCACTTTTCTCTCAAATAAGATGTAAATACATGCCATTTCTAATGCGTGCACTCATTAGAATAATTGTATAACGAAATTAAAAATCACATGCGCAACTAACAATAGCATGTTACTCGTATTTCGAATTCATAACTTGATTTTCGTCATGGTTCCCACAACCCTAGTTGTGGTGTTTAGCTGCTCATGTTTTCACTAAAATAAGCAATAATTGTCATTAAAAGCATAGGAAATCACTTACAATAAGTGCGAATTCATAACAAATATTGACTATCAATTACTTAATCACAATCTTGAAGTCTTGATCAGAAAATAGTCGACAAAAACCAAAGATAAATATATGGAAAGTTACACTTCGTTCATACAATGATGAGTAGTCCTTCAAAAATAAAGCTAATTAATTCAAATAGTCTCTAAAAATGAGTCCTACTCAAAGTAGGACTAACTTGTTTGGGTGCTCCACGGTCAATTTGACGGCCCGTCACCTGCCTAGACGGCCTGTGAAACCCATCATCATCCCACACTTAGATAGTGTGTGATTTTGTTCTTGGCAACCATTACGAGCGACTAGACGACTCATCTTAGGCTAGATGGCTCGTCTAGAGCTCCGTTAACTTGTGCACCACTTTGAGTCTTCATTGGATCTTCCTACTTTTGTTCACGAGCATCACTACAACTCGTGTGCTTCACCACACCCCGTTTGAGGTCACTTGAAATTCACCCAACACTTAGTCTCCACAGCTTCGCACCGTCTCTTTCTCACGAGCTGTCAAATGGTCTGTCAAGAGGACCACGACCCATCTGGGGCTTCGTAGTCTTCACTTTGCACTTGATCAGCTTTTGTCTCTTCACTATTTTAACTTCACAAGCCCTCAGACGGCTTGTCATCAAAACCATGACCCTTCTAGGGCTTCGTGGTGCTCGCTTCAAATCCACTTTCTTCACTTTTTGCTATCTTTTGCATCCAAGTGTTTTACTTGTTCAACCATCAACAAACACATTATATCCATACAAATGCACTCAAGTTCTCATACTAATACTTTGTTTTGAGCATCAAATGTGCCATAATTGCGTGGCACATCACCTCCCCCCGAGGATGATGGAGAATATGTGATAGATTTTCTATTTAGTGATGATGAGTCTTGCCTTGAACCCCCTCATGTTGCTAGAAAGTGCACATAGTCTTCTAAGCATACTAATGATATAGAGGATGAGTGGAGAGTAAAGAAGAAGGAGAGACAATAGTTTGAGGCGGCACAACGGCAGTCAAGAGTTGATGAGGAGATGCGGCAACTTAGATGAGAGAGTTGGTCGTACAAAGATCTACGAGCCGTAGATCATGCCCATAGAAATTTCTATCTAGATGAGAGACTAATTGCTAACTGACTGAAGGTACCTACGATCCGTAAGAACTCCTACGAGTGGTAGGTACCAACCGTAGACGACATTGCCCAAGCCGAATTTCCTTAGTTTTCCTTTTCCTACTTGATTTAGGATTTGGTTTCTATAAATATTAGTTGTATTTTATGTTTTTGGGCTGTTAGACTTTTTGAGATACTTACTTTTGGCTTTGAGGATTATCTTGCTAACACTTTTGGCATTTAGTTCTTCGAGTGTTGGTTTATGAAATTTGCTTTTGTTCTTCAATTCAAGATTCCAGATTTCATCCATACTAATCGTAAGTTCATGATTTATTATATTAACCCTATTATGAAGTGTGATCACACAAGCATAATTAACTAAATCCACAACTAGGGTTGTTGGAACCATGAGTAATTAACAACGTAAAACTAATAATTAAGTAATTCTAGAATAGTGTTTATGCAAGTATCATTAATCTCTTTATTTTGAATGTTTTTTAATGGTGCGCAATGTTAGAACTCACCTTATTCCTACTTTCCCAACCAAGGAAGTAATGAATGAGAAAGAGATTAAATAATGGAGATTTAATATGATATTCAGCCATATAATAGCCTAACCTAAATAAGTGAGGGCTAATTTGGGGTCAAGGGTAAGGGTTAGTAAAGCATACACCCGTAGATCGACCAAGTTGCATGGTGAAATTCCCTACCTGGATGACAAATCACTTAGGAGATACCTAACTTACCAACTTTGCATGTTAAACACTAGGAAAAAGTTACTATTATTAAGATTACTTCGTTAAGAACTTGTGGGGAACACATGTGCACTAGTTTCATCTCATATTGATATTACAAACTGCAAATCCTGTTACTTCTTACTTATTACTAAAAATCAATAAATTGTTATTTTATGTTACAAATCCCCCCTTTGTACGGAAGTTATCTAATAAAACGTACAATCAACAGTAAATTGGCCCAAGTCTATACCATATTTCTTGTGGTATCGAGCCTAAACTCAGTTAGGTTCTTTATTTGACAATGACCGGTTATACTTCTTTAGGGAGGTGTAATTTGGGCGTATCATAAAATTCACCTTTCACTCCAAAATTTCACTAAGTCTGGAACCTTTCGAAGGGACATTCTGAAGGGCCCTAGAAAATTCGATGAACCATCCAGGTTAATTATAAAACGAGTCACTAGGACTTGATTTCCAAAAACCCATCGTGGGTTTCTACGATTCATTTCCTACGACTCGTAGGATTTTGTATGGTCTGTATATTGGACTTGTAGACCATGTGATTGAGCTGATTTCTGCATTTTTTTTATTTTCGACTTTCCAACTTTCATGGTGTTACATTTCTCTGTACCCATCATAGTTTGATTCAATTTGGGTCATTGGGACCGAATGATGAAATTTGCTCACTTTTTTCCCTAAAGACTTCATTTTCAGATGAAGAGTATGTCAAGTTTTATATTCGGGAAATGGTGAGGTTGCAAAGAATGCCTTTATTTGTTATCTTTGATTGTGGTACTCTTTTTACATCTCAATTTTAGAGGTCATTCCAAAAAGGTCTTGTTACTCAAGTGAAGCTTAGCACAACTTTTGATCATCAGATTGATGGACAAGCCGAGCATACTATTCAAACTATTGAAAATATGTTGAGAGCTTGTGTGATTAATTTCAAAGGTAATTGGGATGATCATTGCCTTTGATCAAGTTTTCTTATAGTGATAGCTATCACTCGAGTATCAAAATGGATCCATTTGAGGTTGTTAATGATAGGATTGTAGATCTCCTATTTGTTGGTTTGAAGTTGGTGAGGTCACTTTGATAAGGCCCGAGTTAGTACATGAGGCTACGAAAAAGGTTTGACTTATTTGTGAAAGATTGAAAATGACTCAAAGTTGACAAAAGTCTTATGCCACATTGGAATAAAAGATCTTGAATTTGATGTTGATAATTGAGTTTACTTGAAAATCACTTATTAAGGGTATGATGAGATCCAAAAAGAATGGGAAGCTTAGTCCCTGATATGTGGGCCCATATTAGATTTTAAGGCGTATTGACAAAGTTGCTTATGAGTTAGAGTTACCTACTAACTCAGCATCGGCACATCTGGTATTCCATGTCTCATTGTTGAAAAAGTGTGTTGGAGATCTGATGTACATACTAACATTGGAGAATTTGGGAGTTAAGGAAAGTCTTTTATATATAGAGATTCTGGTTAAGTTCGAAAGTTGCTTCCTTGAAAGTCCTTTGGAGGAAATAATTAGTTAAGGGTGCTACTTGGGAAGCCGAAGCCGATATGATGTCCAAGTATCCTAATCTTTTTTCCTCTGCTCCTATTCTAGCTTGAGGTACTAAGTTCCACATGGTTCATTCTTTTGGATTCATAAGTTTTAGTCATTCTCATGTTTTGATATGCATGAATGTTCATGAAAATTTTATTTTGATGTTATGATTTAGCTTTGAGTGATTTCTCCTTGGTTATGAGCATTTTGATGAGATTTGCATTCATGTTGGATTGTTAGTTTCTCTCCGTACTCTATTCATGCCAGCTTAAGTCCTATTCGAGGATGAATGTTCCTAAGTGGGAGATATTGTAACACCTCGGAAGTTGGAAGTTGAGATTTGAAAAGAAAAGTTACTCTTTGACACTAATGCAATGATCTACGAGTCAGACCTATAGATCATAGGTAGTCTCACGGGCCGTAGGAAGGAAGTCCTAGGTATTGGTTTGAGATTTGGAAAATTTCACATCCCAATAAGTTGACCTGTGAAATAACAAGACGAATCATATGGTGTTCCATGGGATGTATGATTGATCCATAAAGTTGATTTAGAGAAGTGGTTTCAGACCTCAGGTCTACGAGAGGGTTTGATGGGTCGTAGAGTGTTCTACGGGCCGTAGAAAGTGCCTTTAGTAGTGATCCAGACTTAGTGAAATTTGGGCTTGAACATGGGCTCTATGGATAGGGGCTACAATCCATAGTAAGTGGACGAATCATAGGAAGATTTTGTGGGATCGACTAGAGATAATGGGCCTCAATAACAGGTTCTACGATTGACTAGGATAATCGGTATAAAGTCCTACGGACTGTAGGTGCAAAAGTAGACATGTTTGACCTATTTTAATTAAGGGTGTTTTGGTCTTTTCCTACCTAATTAACCCCTAAACCATGTCGTTTTGCCCCTATAACTACCTTTATAACCATTTTTACCCTTCAAAATTAGCCTAATTCCTCTCATTCACTCAATTCCCCCAAAATCTCTCTAGTCTTCTTCTTCAAATTCCATCAAGAGCTTAAAGGTGAAGAACTAGGGTTTCAAAAGATTCAAGGTTCAATTCTCCATTGCTTTTTGTCTTTGATTATCAAGGTATGCGAGAATTCACCAATGAATTCCTTTCATTTGTTGGGTCCCAAAAGAAACTCAAAATCTCCAATTCAACTTTACCTAATTATGTAGGGTTTCATGCAAATCTCCATGAATCCTATTTATTATGATTCAGTTATTTATTTTCAATATTATTATGCATGATTTGATTCAGTTACATGGTTTTCAATTGATTTCATATGGACCCATGTCTATGTCTACTTTATGAACATTAATTATGTATTAAGCTTATGAACTTATAAATTATAATTTATGAAATCTATGCATGTTTTATGAATAAAGATGATTTATGAACTATGAATGCTTTTGAGATAAGTATCAATAGTTTGTGAATGGTTTTCTCACATATGAATGAAATCATGATTTAAAAGGAGCTACTTTAATATGAACTTATGATCGGATTGGTGGTTTTAATTATGCCTTCCAAGCATTTTATATGAATATGACTATGTATTTTCTCATTGGGATTTACTTAGCACTGAGAGAACTTCGGAATGAAGGCCCTATTGCTAGTAGAGGTTTGGTATTTAGTAGCAATTCCCTTGTCCAAACTATGTGTCCCCACAGGATTATCTTAAATGACCTAGCTAGTGGATCCACAATAGCAATAATGAATGTGGCGAAATTTTATCTTGGCAAATAGATTCCCCATTTTGGTGTGACGGTCATGCCAGATTCCATGTTATAGCTCACATGGTCTTATTCTCGGTTAACAGTAAATATCTTACAAATGAAATATGTTTTGTTCAAAGTTTATGAACGCTTTTCAAATGGTTTTAAGTATGCACTGGCCTCCTATATGATTTATCATTTCTTTCTAAAAGCCTTTATTACGTTTTACTTAGTCTTGCATACCATGTTTAAGTTCATCATACTATCATGCTTTATGTTTTATGCATTTCCCCATACTTAGTACATTCATTGTACTAATACATATTTGTGACTGTATTGTCTCATATTCTAGGGTCTGACGCTCCTCCTCCTCCCACTCATGGCTAGCTTGGATTGTTCTATTAGCATATTATATTGGTGAGTCCTCATGCTCTGAGGACAAGACCATTGATGTTTTAGTTATTTTATTGTCTTTTAGTTTCAGACTTGTACGTGGTGTATGTGTTACATCCCAACCACTCCTATGATGTTAGAAAGGAAAATGTCAGACTTCATAGTATTCCACATATCTCTTATGTACTCTGTTTGTATCTTTTATGTCATATTATGATTTGAGACTTATAGTAGTTATACATCTTGAATTGTATTATTATTACATCATGCTTATGTCAAGTGGCTTATTTAGGATCTTTCGGGGTCTTGTTCTCCATGTCACATATAGGTTGTACTTTGGATCGTGACAAGTAATAAATGTACTAATGAATCATACTGGTAATTTGACAAAGTACTAAGTAGCTTATAAATCATGATAACTAAATATAATTTGAAAGATACTTTAATAAAAAGCATCTTAATAACGATAATCATATATACTAGGAAATACTCCATTCGGAAGCATCATAATTCATGAAAATTTGATAATGTGAGATATGCATATGAAAATAACTTAGTTCTAGTCATGAAAATACTTGCATTATATGGGTTGATGTAAATACCATTGAAAACATGGAATTATAATCAATTCACAGAACTTCAGATCAATCATGAAGAAGAAACTGAAATTTGATAAGAACCCATGAAGATCACGTAAACCTTAGTTTTGAGAAAATCAGAATTTGAGAAATTAAGGTTTCTTTGGGACTCAATGGGTAAAGAAAGACCCATTGATGAAGTTTCCACATACCTTGAAACCCTAGCTTTGATCTTTTAATGAAGGCTTGAATCTTGGAGCCCTAACTTGCTTGAGAGAGAAGATTTGAGAGAGAAGAACCTTGATTTGGCAGAATGAGAGTGAATCGGGAGGTTAGGGTCTTTAGGAGTCAGTTGTACCCACTTATAATAGGCCAAAACGACATAGTATAGGGATAAAAGGAGTGGGAAAAGACCTAACTAACCCTGACTTAAAATTGGTGGGCCTAAACACGGAATCCTTACACGTACCATTGATAACACTCAAATTACACGTAAAACCATTGAATGAATAAGCGATTGTTAGCAATATAATAACCCAAAATATAAGGTTGGGGTCAAAGCCCACAGGGAGTGGTATATGGAAGAATTCAATTACGAGGTCAAATTGTGATCTAATCTATTATAGTGTGATGGTAACAAGTATGGACTATTCCAAATATAAAATTAAGATGATTTAGCTACCGGTGGATGAGGTTCGTCGATCAAGGCCTCATATCCCAGTCTCTGATCCAAACGACGCCCTAGCAGGACGGTCCATGGATTGACCAACGGACCGTCGGTCTGGCCATCATTTGGCGTCGGCAGTTGTTTTCTAGGGTCAGCTGGGTCTTTTCCTAATTATGTTATTCTAATGCTATGTCACTTTATCCTTCACCAAAACCCTTGCATAAGTGTTTTAATCCCCAAATTTCCCCAATTGAAATCATTCTCTCAAATTTACAAAAGAAGAATAAGTCTCCTCTCCAAAATAGCTCTCTCTCTCTCTAGAAAGCTTGAAGAAGAAGGATTCAACCTAGGGTTTCAAGTCAAGTCTCCAATTCCTCCATTGAAGTTGAGCAATTGGCATGAAGGTATGATAGTTTTCATCCATGGATTCCTTCCATTCATGGAGTTCCCAAATTCTCCTATTTTACAAGTTAGAAATTCCCCAATTAAGTTAGGGTGTTTCTTCTATGTTATGGGTTCTCTTGATTATTGATTTAAATTATTGAATTATGATCTCATATTCATGAATTGATGAAATTCTATGGTTTTATGATGATTCCCCATGAACCCATGTAATTCCCATGTTTTCCAAGTTATGATGATATAATGTGGGTTTTGGATTATGAAATAGGAGATTATGAAATTAAGTATGCGCTTATGGAATTTATGTAAATGTTGCAAGGATACTTTGATAGTAAAGTATCGATGATGATGATTGTTGTTGTGTTGTTGAAAGTATTTCTCATATACACATGAAAGCATGATTTTGAAAGGCTTTCTCACATAATAAGGGTTCCTACGGCTGAAAGGCTTTTCTCACCTAAAATGAACAAATGATTAAGGAATTATGTTGATGTTGAGGCAAGAGGAGATTACTCATGATCTCTATAGAAAGATAAGAGACGATTACCCATGTCATGTGGTGTAAGCACAAGAGGTGATTATCCATGTTCCTTTAAGAGCTAAGATGAATATGATTAAGAACTATTCCATGAAAGTTAAGCTTAGTACTGAGTGGACAAGACGAGATTACCCAAGTCCCATAAACTATGTGCCAACATAGGATTATCTAGATAGACATTAGCTAATGGATCCACAATAACTAGAAGTTCATGGTCCTTACCTTGGCAAGTAGGACAACTCTTTTCGGTGTGGGAGACACCGGATTCCATGTTGATAGCTCGCATGGTCTTATATGTTGGTAAAGGCTACTTCCCACAAACAATCAAAGTTATGATGAACCAAGGTTACTTTAAGAAGTATCATAAGTATGTTTTAAGATGATGTTCACTTGCATTGATCATGTTTTATGACTTATGTTTTCTAACTCATAAGATTGATGTTTTAGCTTGATCATTGCTTACTCATGAAAATGTCCCTTTTTAGCATGTCTTAAATGTTCATATGCATGGTTATCATACTTAATACATATTTTGTACTAACGCATACTCTTTCCCTCATTTCCCTAAATGTAAGGTCCGGCTATCCACGTTCTCAGTTTTTTGGCTAAAGGTTTGTTTGAGAGAGTTCGTGCTTTGGATGAGTCATTATGGTTCGAGGACGGACTTTCATTGTTTTTAGTTCTTTCTTATTTTCAGTTTTGGACATGATGTATGGGCTAGGACCAATTTCATTCTTATGTACTAGATGGCTAATGAGACAAGTGTTTAGACTTCCACTTTACTTTTATAAAATTATTGGACTTGCAATGTTGTTCTTTATCTCTTTTGTTCTATTTCTTATGTTATGAATTCTAAGTGGCTTGTATGAGGCCTCTCGGGGTCTTATACCTATGTTACGCCTAGGAGGTACCTTGGGTCATGACAAACTTGATATCAGAGCACAATGTTTAGAAAGGTCCTAGGATGTCTCATAAGCCACTTCGAGTAGAATCTTGTTCATGAGTGTGAAGCTCGCCACATTTATGAATAAGACGCTACAAGATGTTTAGGAAACTCCACTTCTTTCATTACTCTAAATTCGTGCAATAGACTTCAACTCTATAAAGTCTCTCTCCTGATCCCTACCCGATGCTCTACGGATATGGCCACATAAGAGCTTGTGCCAAAAGGAATGCGAGGGAGAATATGGAACAAGAAACTACTCCTTAAGCTCTGGTCGACCCTTTGGCTGAGCAAGTGACTAATGCAGAGTTTAAGGTTGCTTTTCAAGTGTTGGCTCAAGCCATGACGGCCCAACCTAATAGGGGGGTTGTGGTTCCCGCACACCCAAATACGGGTACGGCAAAGATTCAGAGTTAGTGGATACACTAGAATGAATCCTCCAGAGTTTCATGGTTCTAAGGTTGAGGAAGACTCTTAAGAGTTCATTGATGAGGTTTATAAGGTGTTCATGATCATGGGAGTGACACCGGTGGAAAAGGCGGAGTTGGCCGCTTATCAACTTAAGGGTGTTGCACAAATTTGGTTCAACCAATGTAAAGAAAAGAGGCTGGAAGATGCGGGTCCTCTAGATTGGGAAAAGTTTAAAGTTGCTTTTCCTGAAAGGTTTTTTCCCCTTCATATGAGGGAGGCAAAAGTGCTCGAATTCATTAACCTTCATCAAAGGAGCATGAGTGTGAAAGAGTATACTTTGAAGTTCACATAATTGTCTCAATATGCTCCTACAATGGTTGTCGAACCTAGGGTAAAAATGAGCAAGTTCATTTTGGGTGTGTCCGAAATGGTGGTTAAGGAATGTCGCATCGCCATGCTTCTTAATAACATGGATATTTCCGCCTCATGGTTCATGCTCAACAAATCAAGAGCGTAAACTTAAGGAAATGTCTAGGGAGACAAAGAGGACTAAGATCAGTGGTTGCATTTTCTCACATTCAAGGTCCGATGGACATAGTTGTTCTAGGTTCCGACAAAGGTTTTCTGATCAAGGTTCCTCCAATGCTCCTTCTAAGTTCAACAGAGATAGGGTGGCTAACCCTAAGCCTCAAGAAGGAAATGGTAGTGGGTCTCTATTGCCTACTTGTGCTAAGTGCGGAAAGAAGCACGAGGGCAAGTGTCTAACAGGTTGCAATGCTTGTTTTGGGTGTGGTAAGATGGACCATAAGACAAGAGATTGTCCTTCAGTTGCTAAGAATGAAGCAGATAATCATCAAAGGGCCAAACCCAATCCTTCGTCTGGTCCAAGTGGTTCAGGTTCTACTGCTCCCAAGCAAAACCCATTTTATGCACTTTAGACTCGTTATAAGCAAGAGGGTTCTCCTGATGTTGTTACTGGTATGTCTAATGTATTTCAACTTGATATTTATGATTTACTTGATCCCGGTGCTACCTTGTCTTTTGTGACGCCATATGTGGCGATGAGGTTTGATATTCTTCTGGATGTGTTCTTAGATTTTTTTTCTGTCTCTACTCCTGTAGGTTATTCTGTTATGGCTAAGAGGGTCTATAGAAAGTGTCCCGTCTCCTTGTCCAATAGAGTCACTCATGTTTACCTCGTAGAGATTGATATTCTAGATTTTGATGTTATCCTTGGTATGGATTGGCTGCATGCATGTTATGCTTCTATTGATTGTAGCACCCGTGTATTCAAGTTCCAGTTTCCAAATGAGCTCGTCCTATAGGAATAATTCTTAATTATGGCCCAAGTCTACTTGTGACCCAAGTAATACTATGATTAATTTTATTAAAGAATAGATCTCGCAGCATATCAAGTTACTTGATGGACGTACCAGATTAAGTCTTAACCTCTATAAATTGGTCCTCCCTCCATCTATTAGGGTTACCACATATTCTCTACACAAATTTCATCGTTGATGGTTGTGGTAACGTAAGGCTAGGGCAAGGAGGTAGAAACAATTTAGGACTAACGCTTCTGCTTTTCTGTGTGATGATGTCTTCCGCATCAAGTATGTGCTCCTAACGATCTCTATATAAGACTATCATGTTCAAGATCCTGATGTGTATTAAAGTATTTAATCTTACATGTGGCATGTGAGCCTGGATTGTTTGAATGGAAAATCTTCATAAATTATATAACCGCATCAGCCTTGGTATAGTAATAATGACTAGTCACTGCCCATCATCCCTAAATAAATAAATAATTATGTTTTGTTTTAGATTACACAAATTCTCAAAATCTTAATCTTCCCATAATGTAATAATTATATTTATTTTAGATTATGCAATAAATTAAAGTGGTCATTATACTAAGCAATAAATAATATGTGTGTACTTAGTGCAATATAGTTTGTTCATCACCAAAGTGGTCAAACTAGAGAAATTAACGCCTACATACAAAATTTATGATCACTTGATGCATATATTATGTTCTTATATTTTGTTAGTCACCAAAGTGGCCAAACTAAAATGTCTAAAATTATTCGCATGCATAAAAATTTTATGATATTATGTATTCATATAGTTTGTTAGTCACCAAAGTGGCTAAACTAGAGAAACTATTTATGATCACTTGATGCATGTATTATGTTTTTATAGTTTTTTAGTAACCAAAGTGGCCAAACTAAAATGTATAAAATTATTCACATGCGCAAAAATATTATGATATAATGTGTGCATTTGTATTCATATAGCTTGTTAGTCACCAAAGTGACCAAACTAGAGAAATTAGTTATGATCACTTGATGCATGTATTATGTTTCTATAGTTTGTTAGTCACCAAAGTGGCCAAACTAAAATGTATAAAATTATTCACATGCACAAAAATTATGATTTATGTGTGCATTTGTATTCATATAGCTTGTTAGTCACCAAATTGATCAAACTAGTATGGTTAAGAAAAATATGCATTCATAAAATTTTCATTTATCTATGAAGGTTAATTAAATGCCTAAATTGAAAAATAAATATATAAATCGACTTTCACTATTGCTAGAACTTAATAATTTACCCAAAGGTGAATCTATCATTGTACGAATAGTTAAAATTATGAGGTAACTTAATATTTTTAGTCAAACATATATTGTATATCCAAAGATGTCATATATATTTGATTAAAAATATTTAATTACCCATTAAATATAAAAATTAGATTTAAATTATGATAATGTGTCGTAGTATCTACCCAAAGGAGAATTACGATATATTTTTTATCGCTTTATTGAATTTACATTTGTGAGCATGTATATCTATTTTGCAGTTATTGCTCTTCATTCGCATGCTTCATCGGTTATTGTGTTCAATGAATTGAACTTCTCTGAATGGCATGAACAAGTCCAGTTCCACTTACGTGTGATGGATCTTGACTTTGCTCAATAATGACAAACCTACTAACATTACTGATAAGAGCAATGAGGATGAGAAGTCTTTTCATAAATCATGGGAGCACTCTAACATATTAAGTCTTATGTTTATGTAAATGACTGTTGCTAACAACACTAAGAGTATTATTCTACAAATGTAAAGTGTCGTGAATACCTAAAGTTTATGGAAGAACGCTTTTGTTCTACCGATAAGTCTCTCGTTGGTATACCAATGATCAACTCACAACCATGAAGTTTGATGGGTCGCGTAGTATGCAAAATTATATCATTGAGATTACTAACATTACATCAAGACTTTGGACCTTGGGGATGAAAGTGAATGACACCTTTTAGTTAACTTTATTCGATCTCCTTGCCTTTGGTATGGATCATTCCAAATTAACTATAACACTATTACAGATAAATGGAATGTTAGTGAATTGTCCAGTATGTATACTCAAGAAGATTCAAGACTTAAGAAACAAAGAGGTCATTCCATTAACCTCGTGGGTCAAGGAGCTGGTAAATGATTTAAAGTAAAGGCCAACAAGTTTAAGAAGAAAGCACCTGCTAAAGTTCCACAGGATTCTCATAAGGAACTCAAGGTTGATGTGTGTCGTTTCTATAGAAAGGAAGGACACTATTAGAAAGATTGTGAGAAACTTAAAGGTTGGTTTGAATAGAAAGGTACATTTAGTACTTTTGTATGTTTCAAATCAAATTTAGTAGAAGTTCCTAATAATACTTGGTGTGTTGATTTTGGTGCAACTACTCATGTATCCACTATGTTGCAGGGATTCACAATGATCCAAACTACAAATCCAAATAAGGATTTCTTATGTATGGGAAATCGCATGAAGCCTCAAATTGAAGATATAGGGACTTATCGGTTGTTCTCGAGATCGACATCACCTTGATCTATTACGTACTCTTTATGTTCCTTCAGTTTCTAGGAATTTGATTTCTCTTTCAAGACTTGATGTTTCTAGATTTGATTTTATGTTTGGACATGGATGTTTCAATTTATGTAAGAATATTATTTTTATGGTTCTGGTGTTCTTATTGATGGCTTATATAGATTGAAACTCGATAATATTTTTTTTTGAATCCCTTCTTACAAATCATCAAAATGTTGGAATTAAACGTAGTTCACTAAATGAAAGTTCTGCTTATTTATGGCATAGACGTTTGGATCATGTATCCAAAGAAGGATTAAAAAGATTAGTAAAGAATGAGATTCTTCGGAATCTAAATTGTGCGGATCTTGATGTATGATCGGATTGCATTAAAGGAAAGCAAACCAAACATACCAAGAACGGTGCCACAAGGACTACTCAAATTTCTTGAAATTATACACATTGATATTCATGAGCCTTCCATGTTCCTCTTTTGGTGGAGAAAATATTTTATCAGCTTTATCAATAATTTTTCACGTTATGAATTTATCTATTTGTTAAAAGAAAAAATCTCAAGAAGCGGACGCTCTCAAAGTATATGTTAATGAGGTTGAATGACAATTAGATAAGAAAGTGAAAATCATTAGGTCAGATAGAGATGGTGAATATTATGGAAAGTATAACAAATTAGGACAATGTCCAGGTCCATTTGCAAAATTCCTTGAAGAACATGGCATATGTGCACAACATACTATGCCAGGAACACCTTAACAAGCTAGTGTTACAGAAAGGCATAATCGAACACTTATAGATATGGTTAGGAGTATGACGAGTAATTCCTCATTACCCAAATCATTGTGGATGTATGCTCTTAAAACCGTTGTATATTTATTAAGCAAGATTCTTAGTAAGGTAGTTCCAAAGACCCCTTTTGAACTGTGAACCAGAAGGAGGCCTAGTTTAAGACACTTACATGTTTGAGGTTGTTAAGAGGAAGCTAGAGTTAATAATCCACAAGAAAAGAAATTAGATTCTCGAACAATAAGTGGTTACTTTATTGGTTATCCAGAGAAATCTAAAGGGTATAGGTTTTACTTTTCAAATCATAGTTCGAGAATTGTCAAACCAAGAACGCAAAAATTCATCGAGAATGGTGAAGTTATCGGGAGCCGAATGACAAAGTATAGAAATTAATTAGGTAAGGGTAAATATTTCATTGCCCATGAATGTACCTACATCCGCACTAATAACAAATGTTGTTCCTATTGTTGAAAAACACTTTAACAATGTTGAGCAATACTGGGTGAAACACTTCAAGAAGGAACTAACTCACAAGTATCTAACGCAAATGAACCACAAACAAAGTGACATTAAGAAAATTTCAAAGAGAAAGAAAATCGTTATTTGATGATTATGTGATTTATTTGCAAGATTTAGATTTTGACATTAGAATTAATAAAGATTCAATTTTATTTTCATAGGCCATAGAAAGCAATGAGTGTGATAAATGGATTTATGCCATGAATGAAGAGTTAAAATCCATGGAATACAACAAAGTCTGGAATCTCGTTCAATTACTAGAAAGTTATGAAAGAATTGGGTGTAGATGGGTCTTAAAGACTAAACGCGATTCAAATGGTAGTATTGAACGATATAAAATCATACTTGTTGCCAAGGGATACACTTAAAAAAGAGGCATTGATTATAAAGAGACCTTTTCACCGGTCTTAAAGAAAGACTCGTTAAGAATTGTTTTGGTGTCGTAGCTTATTATGATTTAGAGTTACATCAAATGGATATGAAAACTGCCTTTCTTAATGGAGACCTCGAGGAGGATGTTTACATGGACCAACCAGAGGGTTTCGAAATTAAAGGAAAAGATCAAATGGTGTGTAAACTAAAGAAGTCAATATATGGACTCAAACAAGCCTCATGATAATAGTATATAAATTTTAATGATACCATAACATCTTTTGGATGTAAGGAGATTACCATTGATTGATGTATATACCATAAGATCAATGGGATGAAGTTTATGTTTTTAGTCCTGTATGTTGATGACATTTTACTTGTTTGCTAATAATTTAGGCATATTATGTGAGACGAAAGACTCTATGTCTATGAACTTTGAAATGAAATATGTGCAGGCATCCTATGTTATAGGGATAGAAATATTCCATGATAGATCATAAGGATTATCGGGACCGCCTTAAAAAGGTTATATCGAAAGGGTTCTAGAGATTTAACATGAACAATTGTTCAAAGAGAATAGTTCCTATTAAAAAAAATGGACTAACTTAATCTCATGCAATTCCCAAAGAATGATGTAAGATGAAAGGAAATGGAATCTTCTTACTCTTCTATTGTTGGAAGTTTGCACAAGACCGAATATTAGTTTTACGGTTTAATGCTATAAGATATCAAAGTAACTCGAATTGATCATCGGAAAGTCGCAAAGAAAGTTTGTGGCATGTTATGAAGCCACAATTCATGCATTATGGTCGTGAAACTTCATTTCAGACTTGGGGTTGTCGACACCATTACTGTGCCATCAAAAATTTATTGTGATAATATTGCAGCAGTATTCTTCTCCAAGAACGATAAGTACTCCAAAGGTGCCAAACATATGGAATTAAAGTACTTTACTGTTAAGGAAGAAGTTCAAGAACAAAGAGTGTTACTTGAGAATATTAGAGTTGATCTTATGATTGAAGATCCGTTAACAAAGGGCTTACAACAAAGAAATTTATAGAACATATTCAAAGAATGGGCCTTGGTTTTACTTATGATTGATATATTCATGATGTTTTACACTCTGAGATCAATATGTGTTTCTAATATACATTAATGAATCTCTTGTTTCTCATAATGGTGTACACATTATTGTTTTGAGATATTACAAGATAAGTCTCTATGAGACACTATTCTGGACCATAATATTATATGTTTTATAGCTTATGAACCTAGTATGATAAGTTGCTAATGTAGTAGTATATGGAAGGAAATATATAGCTTAAAATTTATGTACACCGCCATAACTCGCATTAGTAGTTTGTTATATTATGGTATGCATGATGGACATTATAGAAGAGATATATCAGATGTGCAACTAATGTTTATGAAATATTAATTTTATATTGTCATTGGGCCAAGTGGGAGAATGTAAGAATAATTTACTTATGGCACAAGTTTACTTGTGACCCATGTAATACCATAAATAATATTTAATAAATAATAGATCTCGGCCCATACATCGTTACTTGACGGACGTATCATTAAGTCTTAACTTCTATAAATTGGTCCGCCTTCACCTATTAGAGTTACCACATATTCTCTACACAAATTCCATCATTGAAGGCTATGGTAATGTAAGGCTAGTGCAAGGAGGTAGAAACCAATTTACGACTAACGCCTGGATGTTCTCGTGATGATGTCTTCAAGATCGTATGTGCCCCCTAATGATCTCTATGTATGATTATGGTGTTCAAGATCTTGATGTGTATTAAAGTATTTTATCTTACACTTCCTAGAGTGGAAAAGGGAAAATTTTATGCCTAAGGGTCAAATTGTTTCTTGTCTTAAAGCTAGAAAGATGATTGCTAAGGGTTGCATTTACCATCTAGTTAAAGTAGGGATGTAGATTTCTAAACCTCTACTCTTGAGTCGGTCCCCATTGTGAATGAGTTCTCAGAAGTGTTCCTAGATAATCTACCCGATATTCCTCCGGAAAGGGAAATAGACTTCGGTATTGACCTTCTCCTAGATAAGCAATCGATCTATATTCCTCCTTATCGAATGGCTCGCGTAACTTAATGAATTGAAAGACTTGATGGATAAGGGTTTCATCTGATCGAGTATCTCTCCATGGGGTGCTACAGTCTTGTTTGTTAGAAAGAAAGATGGTTCTCCGAATGTGTATAGACTATCGACAATTGAATAAAGTTACGATTAAGAATAAGTATCCTCTACCAAGGATAGATGATTTGTTTGACCAACTTCAAGGAGGGAATTACTTATCCAAGATCGACCTCTGGTCGGGTTATCACCAATTGAGGGTGAGGGATGATGATATCCCGAAAACAGCTTTCACAACCCGATATGGTCATTTTGTGTTTTTGGTGATGTCCTTTAGTTTGACCAATGCTCCAGTCGCTTCTATTGATTTGATGAATAGGGTGTTTAGATAATATCTTGACATGTTTGTGATTGTGTTTCTTGATGATATATTGATTTATTCAAGAAGTGAGGAAGATCACATCAATTATTTGAGGATTATGTTGCAAATTATCAAGGACCAACAACTCTTTGCAAAGTTTAGCAAATATGAATTTCGCTCAGTCGCTGGCTTTTCTTGGCCACATTGTTTCAAGCGGTATCGAGGTAGATCCTAAGAAGACAGATGCATTCAAGAGTTGGCCTAGACCTCTATCCGCTTCGGATATTAGAAGCTTCTTGGGTTTGGCTGGTTATTACAAAAGGTTTGTTGAGGAGTTTTCTTCCATAGCTTCTCCATTAAAAGAATTGACCCAAAAGAAGACTAAATTTGTATGGTCTGAAGCTTGTGAAAAGAGTTTCCAAGAATTGAAGGATAGACTTACTTCCGCTCAAGTGTTGACTTTACCGAAAGGGACTGATGGTTTTGTTGTTTATTTTGATGCCTCGAGAATTGGGCTAGGATATGTACTTATGCAAAACGGGAAAGTTATTGCCTATGCCTTAAGGCAACTTAAGATTCATGAGAAGAATTATCCTACCCATGACCTTGAACCAGGGGCAGTTGTTTTTTACTTAAGACTTGGAGGCACTATTTGTACCGTGTTCATGTAGATGTTTTTACCGACCACAAGAGTTTGTAATATGTGTTTAATTAGAAGGATCTAAATCTTCCCCAAAGATGGTGGCTTGAATTACTGAAAGATTATGATATGAGCGTTCTCTATCACCCCAGTAAGGCGACTGTGGTGGTGGATGCCTTAGTTGGTTATTTATGGGTAGTGTTGCTCATATTGAGGATGATAGAAAGAAGCTGGTTCGAGATGTTCATAAATTGGCCCAGCTGGGTGTGCAGTTAGTGGACTCTTCGAAGGGTGGTGTTATGGTTCACAATGGTTCAAAATCTTCTTTTATGGCGGATGTGAACGCCTAGCAAGATCTTGATCCGACTTTGGTTGAATTGAATGAAGTCGTGCTTAAAAAGTCCAGAGGCTTTCTCCCAAGGGGGAGATGGTGTACTTAGATACCAAGGTCATTTGTGCACCTAACATTGATGACTGAGGGAACAGATCTTGTCGAAGCCCATAGTTCTCGTGATTCCATTCACTCGGAGCCACCAAGATGTTGATTTGCGGGAGATCTATTGGTAGAATTGGACGAAGAATGATATTGCAGAGTTCAGGGCTAAATGTCCTAATTGTCAACAAGTAAAAGTTGAGCATCATAAATCGAGGTTAGTTCCATGACACTAGCATTCCCACTTGGAAGTGGGAAGACTTTAATATGGACTTTGTTGTTGGTTTGCCTCGCACCCAGCCGATTAATAACGTTTCAAAGACACTTCATCCAATTCTAAGTGTCAACGATTGTAAATCAGTATAAAACCCAACTAAATAAGTTAGGATCGAATCCCACTAGAAGCGGTATGTGTTTGGAATTCAATTAAGAAGTATGAATGTGTTCTAATCAGCTATAGGAATAAACATTATCGAAAAACATATTAAATTAAAGGGTGACATGAATGTCAAAATGGGGGGTTTTGGTTTGAAATTGTCACTACAAACAATCATAAACACTAAGAATTAACAATAATGAGACAGATTCTTAGGATGTGATCGACTATAGGCAAATATAGACATATGGGTAATTGCAATTATTAGTAAATAGCTAGATATTAGTGAGTAGACTAGGCTATAAGAGAGGTAATTTTCTATCAAACAATTACCCTGAATCAGGTGATTTCTCTCAACATCAACAAGCATGCAAATAAAGAGCACTACACGATTAATCCATTCACTCTCTCGAGCTAAATGTGTGGATCGGGTTTAGGATTCACTCTCTCGAGCTAAACCTAGATCAACCTAATACCCATAAACCATTAATCAAAACCTTAGTTCTAAAACCTCTCGAGCAAGCCAAGAACACAAACATAGAACTGCATTTTCAACTACAATTCTTGGATTAAACCTTAATTAATGATTAAACTCACTTTTGAATACTCCCTCCATCCCATTTTATGTGGCAACATTTGACCGAGCACGGAGTTTAAGAAATAAATGAAGACTTTGAAATGTTTACCAAATTGCCCTTCAAAAATAGTCATATTAAAAGTAGACTCACTTTTCTCTCCTCATAAATGTATCGAGTACTATCTTTAAGATTAAGTGAGACCAACAAGGGTAAAAGAGGAATTATACCTTTAAATACTTACCATATAAGGAAATGTGACATTCTTTTAAGATCGACTAAAAAGGAAATGGTGCCACATAAAATGGGACGGCGGAGTAGCATTTAAACTAACAATTAGCAATACCCATAAGTTAAATCAGCCCATAATCACATGATCACACCCCAAGAATTGCGGTTTTAGTTAGACATTGTAAAAACGTAAAAACAGTTACCAAATTGATTATCCAAACACTCTTCGCAATCACTGTGCTTGTCTTTCTTCAATTTGTTTTGTTCCTTTTGCATGTTAGCTACCTTGCTTTGTTCCTCAATCCATGTACTTGAAAATCAAGGATTCTTCATCAGTTTATGGTACAAATTAGACATTTGAGGACACTAAATCTATGTAAACAAAGACCTAAATGAGTCCAAATCTCGGACTCATCAACACCTCCAACTTATACTTTTGCTTGTCATCAAGTAAAATTCAAGTTCAGCAGTTCAAAGAGGACGTCTCAAACAGTGCTACATAAGACTCAATTGTGAATGCACACAACAAGACTCAACTTACTCATGCAAGGATCAATTGTGCACTTGAACAAGATTCTTCTCACTTCTTGATTTACCTTCTCTTTTCACCACACCCTAACTTAGGCTTTTAGCCTAAGTTGGCTATTCAAACAAACCACATTTCATGAAAGTCATGGGTGGAATGGATAAAGAGGGGTCACATTTGCTCAAGTTTCTTCCAAAAAAAGGATAAATCTCAAAGGGGTTCAAGCAGGGTTCACAGAACTCACAAGGTTGGCCACAAAAAAGAGGTATATTGTCAAATTGTTTCACTCATCAAAATCGTTGCCTAAGATAATTTCAAGAGCTTGCATCACTTAGTCAACCAGACCAACGGGGCAAATTTTAGGTGTCACCACACACAATGTTCAAGGTAAGGCATCACATAAGGCATTGGCACCAATATCAAAAGAGACTCATTTGAGCTAGTGTGAAATGTTCATCACAAGAGACTCCATTTTATAACCGGCTAGTCACAACGAGATGCAAAAATTCCACATATTGTCTATGCAACTTCATTTGGCCTCATTGCAGCCGCGAATTCATTTTTGTTCAATTAAGAGCACTATCCAAGTCATCGGTATTGATCATAACCGATACTTGAATTTGTACAAGAACAACCATAATCAAACACACAAGAGGTGGCAAATTTTTTCAAAATTGGTCAGAAACCATTTCCATTCAAAACAAGGACCCACAAGCTCAAGCATCCACAAGATAGAATCAACACACAATTTAAAACACAAAAACCCAATATATATACAAAATATAGTCACAAGAGGTAGTTATGGAAATACCTCACCCCACCACAAACAAACAGCAGTTGTCCTCAAATGCAACTAAGGTAATCAAAAGTCAATAAAAACGACAGAGAGGGAGGTAAAAAAGAATATTGTCTACATAGTCGCTTCATCTATCGAGGCATCAATGCCGTGTCAAACTCGATCGGGGCATCGCACGGTGTAACAGCAACATTGGCTCCACTAGAGCCTGCCATCAAAGTCTCTGTCAACTATGTATGAATGATGGACTGAACTATCATCTCCTCTAAATCAGCAGTCTCCGATACGGTCGCCTCCCGAGCATTAAGTCGCTTCTTCATCCATCTCTCGCCTCGACTCATCACCGCTACATCATCCATAAGCACATCTCCGGTGGTAGCCAGAGGCATCTCAAAACTGGTCGGGACATCTTGAGCCTTAGCTGACTCAAAGAAAGAAGTGAAGTTTGTGGACTTCAGATAGTCCACATCCTTCCTCAAATCAAACCTTGTCTTTAAAGTAGTAACCCTCGGTATACTCTCACAAGTCTCTACTCTCACCGTGAGAGCATCAATAGATGTCTGGAGGGGATGTCAAAGCAGCTAAGATAGCTCGCTCAATCACCCAAGGCACCTCAGCCTTGAGCCTGAAAGCCCGCACATCGGCTAAATAGGCTAGGTGCCCTATCTTGAGAAGCATGGCCTGAGTAGTCCTAATAGGTTAGGAAGTCGAAAAGGACCCAGGGCCCGGAAGGAGTGGAAGCGGTGTACTTGAAGGCCCAGAGGCCTGAGTAGGCTAAGATGCCTCGCAGTATGAACTCAACATCAACCTCCGTGGAAACATCCACCTGAGTTGCTCTTCTCCAATCTGCCTCATCCCGTGTGTATTCGGCCTCTATGTGCCGGATGTTTGTGGAGGATACAGGTGTGACCTCAATGTCCCTTTTCTCATCATGTGGAACTCTAGCTCTCCGACATAACACTATGATTAGCACTGGGAAAGAAAGGGATGCTCCATGATTAGTCCCAAATTTATGCTCTTCTGAGCTATGAGTGATCCGAGACAGGCCGTCTTTGGGTGGCGTAGGATGGACTTAATTTGTGAAGGCATGATGGAGCTGCTAATGAACCCAAACTAGAATCGAGCTGCTATATTCAAGTCCTTCTTCTCAATCGGAGCTTCAATCTCGATCCACCTCAAGGTGGTGTCAGAAATAAGGGGGGCTATCCATCCCTTTAGGTCATCCAGAGTCGCCATAGTGGTCTCCAAACTCAAATAGTCAGCCTCTAGTCCATTATCTAAGACAACGTTAATATACTCATTACTACATCTCATCAGTATTCCCCACCACCACAGAATCCATGTGTCCAAGGCATTGGCCTTCTTCTTTCCCTTCGACACTAGGTCATTGTATGTCGTGTAAAAGTCCTGGACCCAAGTGGGAATATAGGAGCCATGAGGCCTAGTGAACTGCTCAAACCTGTGGAACCGGAGAGTGTACCACACATTAGGGTACCTGTCCACTACTCCGTTTGTGGACAATCTCTTCTTCAAGTATGGTCTCAATCCTCACCTTTAGCCTATTGAGTAGCCGGAGGAGGATCTCGAACTGGTGGGCGCTGAACCACCGCTCTGGTCGAGCCGCATTGAGTTAGTAACGGGAAGGGTAGACTCCAGGACCCTAGATGAATCTTGATGAGACCGTGCACAAATTTCTGCTCGTCGGGACTATAGTGGTTAGTCATCATCACGCATGGAAAGTGAGACCTGAGAATTAAGAGACTCCCCCTCACTGCCGGAGTTATGCTCTAGTATCTCAGCTACGAGTGCTTTGCCCTTGCCCTTGCCTCCTTTTGGAGGTGCTTTCTTTCCCTTTTTAGAAAGAGTAGTTGCTCCCTCATTAATGACGATACCCCGTGCTCATTTGCGGGGTGGCATACCACTCTCATCCCAGTTGGTCCTAGCCATATCTACAAAATACATCGGGAAAAAGTTAGACATAATCTGAGAAAAACCTCAAAATTCAAGTTGCAGAAAGACTCACCAAACCACTCCATGAGTCGCCGAATTACTTTGGCAAGCCAGATCGGGCTCGTCGAAAGGACTGGCTTGAAAAATTCCCAGAAAAAAGATAGGTCGGCGATACAAAAGGCCTTTCGGCAAATTGCCGACATCACTCAGCGAACTCAGACTAGCCCGCCGAAAGTTATAGTGTGTTTTAGGGGTTAGGGGCGCAGAAAGGGCGATCAAAGGAGACTTTCGGTGAGTTGCCGAGTGAACTCGGCTAACTCAGGCTTCTCGCCGAAAGTTACAGACTCTATCTCAGCCAAAACACGAAATTAAAGGCCATCAAGGGGGACGTGAAAGCTCACCCACTTCAATTGCCCAACATGCCAAATTCAAGCCCACAGCCCCCGAAAATAAAATCAAACCACACACTTATTCAATTAAGCATAGATCCACTACACCCATGACGTCAAACGCTCCATCATTGGGAAAAGTACGTCATTTAGCACAATTTGGGGTTACTCAGACTTCATCCTTCTAGACCCAAAACAATTTACCGCAACCCAATAATTTATGGTCAATTTTAAAGCACAAAATTCCAGAAATCGTTATTTTAAGTAATTTAAGCACGATTTTGAAACTAAAATAGGCAATTAGAACACAATTACGATTTCAGAATAGGCCCAGCACACATCAACAAGATTTAAACACATTCATTTGAGTTTAACCACTAATCAAGACTTCGAGGTTCAGAAAACCAACCTTTAATGTTGAAATACGAGTTTGAAACACGAGGCGACAACGTAATCCAACTCCGAGCACAAGATCAAGAGCAAAAAGTGATAAAAATGCAAAAATATAGAAACTATATAGTGCGAGTGCAAGTGTACGAGGCTAAAAATGAGGGAATATGAAAGAGTTTGAAATTTTAAACCTTTGACCTTTTAAAACCTTTCGTCATGCCCTTTCAAAGGATATTAGTCATCTCACAACCACTTGGTGATTCACCAAGTGGCAACTTACCTCGCCGAGTTTTATAGGACCCCCAGTTGATTTGGGGGTCCAAACGGCAGATAAAGTCGCTCACCGACTTGTTCAAATGTGGTCGTTGACTTGTCCATGGGCCCGCCAAGTTTTACTGACTCCTACATGCTATTTTTGAGAGTCCAAAAATGATCTAAGTCGGGCTCATCGACCTCTTCAGCGAGTCACCGACTGGACTCTTGGCTCGCCAACTTGAAATTTTTGAACACATTCCACACTTCAACCTGCACAATCAACATCCATTATTCCAAAAATGCAAAGCCATAAAAACTGGGTTGCCTCCCAAGAAGCGCCTTTAGTTAATGTCGAGGCACAACGCAAGTACCCACTCGTTTCATTCTCGGGTTTGCCATAGTATCACCAGCAATCCCCTTATTGTCTTGGGGTTGAAATGGGATAAAATCTGACCCATTTGGGTCTCCAATTTAGTAATCAAGATTGAATGAGAGGTCACCATCTGATTGAGATTCGAGACATTCTCTTTTATCTCTTTCAACACTCTGCCATACCCTTCAACTTTGTTGAGAATACATAAAAGTGTATCTTCTATTTGACCACTCTCATTATCCTCTTTTGGCGCCATGGGGAGGAACGCATCTATCCTTCTTCCTCCTCTATTCCATCCTTGGTTACAACCTCGCCTCGAGTAATTTTCATATTGACTTCCTCCTTGATTTGCTAGGAACTCTACTTTATTTTTGTACAGCACTTCAAATTCCTCGATACTTTTGGCCAAGATATCCAACTGAGTCGTTACTTTGGCTAAGTTTTGGTCCCTATCTGGATCCTTGTTGATCTTACTCATGCAATCGAGGAGTTAGGATATTGTTGCATAGGGTCGTCGCACTATACCACCCAGAGAAAATTGATCAGCCAATACTCTATTCACAGAATCGAGACCTCTATAGAAATATTACAAGAACATCTTATCTAGGATTCCATGAGTTGGACACTGCAATAATAGTTTCTTAACGTTTTTTTATTAATAATGTTTCAAAGACACTTAATCCAATTCTAAGTGTCAACGATCGTATATCAGTAAAAAAAAACCAAACTAAATGAGTTAGGGTCGAATCCCAGTAGGAGCGGTACGTGTTTGGAATTCAATTAAGAAGTATGAATGCATTCTAATCAGCCATAGGAATAAATATTATTGGAAAAAGACATTAAATTAAAGGGGTGACACAAATGTCAAAATGGGGGGTTTTGGTTTGAAATTATCACTACAAATACAAACACTAAGAAATAACAATAATGAGACGATTCGTGGATGTGATCGATTATCAACAAATATAGACATATGGATAATTGCAACTATTAGTAAATAGATAGATATTAGTGAGTAGGCTAGGCTATATGAGGTAATTTTCTCTCTAACAATTACCCCAAATCGTGATTTCTCCAACATCAACAAAAAAGAAAATGAATAGCAGCCCACACCTTAATCCATCACTTTATCAATATAAATGTGTGACATTGGGTTTAGGACTCACTCTCTCGAGATAAACCCAAATCAACCCAATACCAACAAACAATTAATCAAAAACCTTAGTTCTAAAACCTCTCTCTCGAGCAAACCAAGAACACAAACATAGAATCAAGATTTGCAACTATAATTCTTAAATTAAATAATAATTAATGATTAAAATAACTTTTAAATAGCATTTAAACTAACAATTAGCAATATTCATAAGCTAAATCAGCCCATAATCACATGATCACACCCCAAGAATTGGAGTTTTAGCTAGACATTATAAAAAGGTAAAAACAGTTATCAAATTGATTATCCATCAACTAGGAAATAGTGATTTCGTCTTTACAATGATCCAACTTGATGAATCTTAAAGACCCATTTCCAAATTCTCAAAAGTGAATTTCTTCAATCCTTCAAAGCTAAAGAAAACTCCAGAGAAAACTGTCTCCAGATGATAGAACTTAGTAAAAACTATCTCTAATGTCTCCAAGATACTAAACTAAATGTTTAAAAACGTATTTATAGTTGCCGAAAATAAGTTGCGAAAGCCCATTTGGTGAAGTAAGTCGCTTGAAGTCGCCTTTCGCTCTCTTCCATCGCTTTATCATTCAACATCATCGGGTTCACGCTTTATCATTCAAAGATCCTCGGGTTCTCAGAATTTTAGGTGATCTATCACAAAGATCGTGGAACTACTCGGCGATTCACCGATCGCTTCCTTCTTATCGCCGAGTTGGTTTTTTCCTCGTATCGTGGCATATCAACTTTGTGGCAGCATCGCCTTCGACGCTTTGCCAAACGCTCTGGCGATCACTAGGCTTTCCTTTCTTTAATTCTTCGTTTGTTTTGTTCTTTTTGCATGTTAGTGCTCTTGCTTTGTTCATCAATCCATGTACCAAAAACAAGGATTCTTCATCGCTTATAGTACAAATTAGGCATTTGAGGACACTAAATCTATGTAAACAAAGCCCTAAACGAGTCCAAATCTTAGACTCATCACCAAATGACAACATGAACCAATTTGGGTTATTGCAGATCGAATAACAAAATCAGCTCATTTCATTCCGCCGAGGTTTCTTTTTCAACAAGGACTATGCTAAGTTGTACTTGAGGAAATGGTAAAGTTGCATGGAGTGTCTTCATCAATTATCTCTAATCGTGGTACTCGTGTTAAGCTCAGATGGCCTTTCATCCGCAAATCACGGGCAAGCAGAGCGCATTATCCAAACTTTGGAAGATAGGTTGAGAGCTTGTGATTGATTTCAAGGGTAATTGATGATCACTTGCCTTTGATCGAGCTTTCATATAACAATAGTTATCACTCAAGTATTGGTATGACTCCATTTGAGGTCTTGTATGGTAGGAGTCAGATATCTCCTATAGGTTGCTTTAAGTGGGTGAGTTTTCCTAATAGGTCCCGAGTTGGTACATGATGTTATGGAGAAAGTTTGACTTATTAGAGACAAAGTTGAAATAGTCAAAGTCGACAAAAGTCATATGTCGATGTTAGAAGAAGAGATCAAGAATTTGATGAACGATTGGTTTACTTGAAAATTTCACCCACGGCGGTATAATGAGATTTGGAAATAAAGGGAAGCTTAGTCCGTGTTATGTAGGCTCATATCAGATTTTGAGGCATATTGGTAAGGTTGCTTATGAACTTGAATTGCCTAAGGAATTGGCATCGGTGCATCCGATTTTCCATGTCTCTATGTTGAATAAACGTGTTGTGATCCGACATCTATAGTTCCCTTAGAAGGTTTTGGAGTTAAGGAAAATCTTTCTTATGAAGAAGTTTCAATTGAGATTCTAGATCGCAAGTCAAGAGGTTGAGGAATAAAGAAGTTTTTTCTCAAAGTTTTTGGAGGAATCGCTAGCTAAGGGTGCTCTTTGGGAGGCCGACGATATGATGTCCCGATATCCTCATCTCTTTCCTTCTACCCCTACTCTAGCTTCGAGGTAATGAGTTCTCATGATTTACTCTTTTTGGTGTCATGTGTCTTAGATATTCCCATGGTTTCCTTATTTATGCATGTTCATGAAAAGTTTAAGTTTTGAGAAAATGAGTCAACTTGATTGATTTCTACATGTTTATGTGCATTTGAGTATGAGTTACATATCGACTTCATGATATGATGTTTTGAACATGCTTTATCTCAAGTTGATGTTTCTCCTGATATGTGCATTTATGTGATTTCATTCATGTTGGGTTACTATATTAAGTTTCTACTTTCCTTATGATGTTTTGAATCTCATTCAAGGACAAATGATCCTGGGGAGATAATGTAACACCTCAAATCGGTGCGGTAGAAAATATTGTTTTAGAAAACTGAGCCATTCTGATGGAAGCTAACCATGGCACATGTAACGAACCATAGACCGTAGGTCAGGTCCGTGGATTGGCCAGCCAACTTCTCCAAAATATTAAGTTTCAATATATGTTCGACGGTCTACCAAAGACAAAGATGTCGCCCAATGTATGAGTCGTAGATAGGTCCTATAGGTGAGTTCCAGACTTAGAGAAAATTTAGGATCAAAGGTCGAGATCCACGGCCGGGATCAACGAACCGTCATTGGACCCACAAACCATGGACGAGGTCCATCGATCAAGGTCTCAGATCCCAGCCTCAGATCTAAATAACACTCTAGCAGATGCCCATGGATTGACCAATGCATTCTGGCCCGCTCATTTGGTGTCTGCAGTTATTTTCTAGGGGCAGCTGGGTCTTTTTCCTAATTATTTTATCCTAATACTCTTTTGTTTTAGCCTTCACTAAAACCCCTATATAAGTGTTTTAATCCCCAAATTTCCCTAATTGAAATCATTCTCTCAAATTTACAAAAGAATAACAAGTCTCCTCTCCAAAATATCTCTCTGTAAAGCTCAAGAAGAAGGATTCAACCTAGGGTTTCAAGTCATGTCTCCAATTCCTCCATTGAAGTTGTGCAATTGGCCTCAAGGTATGATAGTTTTCATCCATGGATTCCTTCCATTCATGGAATTCCCAAATTATCCTATTTTCAAAGTTAGAAATTCCCCAATTGAGTTAGGATTTTTCTTGCATGTTATGGGTTTTCTTGATTATTGATTTAAATGATTGAATTATGATCTCTTATGCATGAATTGATGAAACTCTATGGTTTTATGATGATTCCCATGAACCCATGTAATTCTCGTGTTTTCCAAGTTATGATGATATAATGTAGGTTTTGGATTATGAAAGAGGATATTATGAAATTAAGTATGTTCTTATGGAATTTATGTAATGTCAAGGATACTTTGAGAGTAAAGTATCAATGATGATGATTGTTGTTGTGTTGTTGAAAGGATTTCTCATACACATATGAAAGCATGATTGTGAAAGGTTTTCACATAATAAGGGTTCCTAAGGTTGAAAGGCTTTTCTCACCAAAATGAATGAATGATTAAGGAATTATATTAATGTTGAGGTAAGAGGCGATTACCTATGCTCTCTATAGAAAGACAAGAAGTGATTACCCATGTTCCTTTAAGAGCTAAGATGAATAGGATTAAGAACTATTCCGTGGAAATTAAACATAGCACCGAGTGGAAAAGAGGTGAGTACTCAAGTCCAATAAACTATGTGCCAACATAGTTTTGTCTAAGTAGACATTTGCTAGTGGATCCACAATAGCTAGAAGTTCATGGTCCTTACCTTGGCAAGTAGGACAACTCTTTTCGGTGTGGGAGACACCGGATTCCATGTTGATAACTCGCATGGTTTTATATGCCGGTTAAGGCTACTTCCCACAAACAAGCAAAGTTATGATGAACCAAGGTTACTTCAAGAAGTATCGTAAGTATGTTTTAAAATGATGTTCACTTGCATTGATCATGTTTTATGACTTATGTTTTCTAACTCACGAGATTGATGTTTTAGATTGATCATTGCTTACTCATGAAAATGTCCCTTTTTAGCATGTCTTAAATGTTTATATGCATGGCTATCATACATGGTACATTTTTTTTAATAACGCATACTTTTGCCTACATTTTCTCAAATGTAGGGTCCGACAATCAGGTTCTCAGTTTCGTGGCAAGAGGTTGATTTGAGAGATTTCGAGCTTTGGGCGAGTTCTTATGCTTCGAGGGTGGTCTATCATTGTATTCACTTCTTTCCTTATTTTTAGTTTTGGGATGTAATGGGCTAGGCCAATTTCATTCATATGTACTAACAAGCTAATGAGACAAGTGTTTAGTCTTCCACTTTACTTTTATTAAAATTTTGGACTTGAAATGTTGTTCTTTATCTCTTTGTTCTATTTCTTATGTTAATAATGCTATGGCTTGTATGGGCCTCATGGTCCTATACGCCAAGTTACGACAGAGGGTACCTTGGGTCGTGACACTAATTTAATGTTATGGCTCACATAGTTTTATTGCTCACTAACAAGAAATATCCCACAAATGAACTATTCTTTATCAATGGTTTTATGAAAGTTTCTCGTGGTTTAAGTATGCATTGACCTTGTTTATGATTTATGATTTCTTTATAAAGACTTTTATCACATTTTACTTGGCCATGTATATCATGTTTAAAATTTCTCATATGATCATGCCTATGTTTTATGCATTTCCCCATACTTAGTACATTCACTATACTAATGCATATTTATGTCTATATTGTCTCATAATATAGGGTTCGAGCTCCTCCTCCCGCCATGGCTAGCTTAGATTGCTCTACTAGTACCTGATTGGTGAATCCTCATGCTTGAGGACAAGACCATTGATGCTTTATTTCTTTTATTGTATTTTTGTTTCAGACTTGTACGTGGTGTATAGGTTACGTCCCAACCACTCTTATGATGTTTAAAGGCTATATTCGACACAGTTTGGTATTCCCATTTATGTTCAGATTCCTTTTATAATATGAGACTTATGTTGCCTATTCTCTTTCATTATATTTATTTTATGTCATGCTTATGTCAAGTGGCTTGTTTAGGATCTTTCAGGGTCTTATTCACCATGTCATTTAAATTTATCCCTCATATGGACTCATGCGAAAACTTAGCCAATAGAAATGTTTAGAACTTGACTTGGTATTCTAGATCTCTTATAACTCCAAACCACATCTGATACACTTCCCACACTTAGGAATGAACCTTAACACACATGTACAAGTAGGATATCACAAAATCCAATTAAATATGCTCACGACAAATGACTCCAATCCATAGCATAGAATTTGCAATGTTTTACATGATGCACCTTGTATTTACAAAGTTATCACATAACCTCGAAATGGAAGGTAGAACTAACATAATGTGACTGATCTCCCTTGACTAGGGCCCTTCTAATATGAGTATCTGACTATTTTATAAGGGCTCCATTATTATTGACTATTTCTTAAAGAATAAAGCCACATCAATTACATAATTCATTCTTAAAAACCTTTAAAATATAAGATTTTTGTGACACTATTTACTAAGTGTAACACCTAAAAAATTTCTAAGCTCAAGCTCAAAGCATTCTTTATTTTCATATAAAATCGCATCGGTGATTCTTAAATTTCATATGTGTAAAGGTCAATTATTTAATGTTGGAATGGATTTGATATGAATTAAGGTCACAACAAACTCCTAGCACAAAGTCGAGTCGAAAGCTTCCTTAACGATTAAGTTTGGGCATACGATTCTACTTAGATAAAATTCAAATGATCATATCTCACAGAACATAATGTATTAGGTATCCCATACCTACCAAATAGAAGGACTTCGAGTCCTTTCCAAGGCCACCGATGGGCCGCATTTCAAGTTCACGATAAAAGTTATGGTCGTTTTGCTAGAGACTATCATATTTTTTTAAAAAAGCTCATTTAGTTAAGTTAGAAATGATGGATTTTGATGTTGTTCTAGCTATGGACTGCTTCATGTTTTTTATGCCTCACTGATCAGAGAACTCGAGTACCACTTTAGAGTGGATGAGTAGTTCAACAGGCCTAAGGGTCAATTTATTCCATACCTTAAGGCACAAAGTTATTCTCTAAGGGTGTATCTATCACTTAGTCCAAGTTAATGACTTAGTGTCGTAGACACCACCTATTCAGCTAGTTCTAGTTGTAAGTGAGTTTCAAGAAGTCTTTCCGCATAATCTTCCTGCATCCTCCTTAGAGAGAAATAGACTTTGGAATAGATATCCTTCATGATACCCAACCCATATCAATTTCACCATACATAATGGATCCAACTGAGTTAAAAGAGTTAAAAGAGCAGTTGAGAGATCTTTTGACAAGGGTTTCATCTCGACCAAGTGTCTCACATCAGCGCTCTAGTCTTAATCGTGAGAAAGAAAGATGGTTCCCTTTAGGATATGTATCGACACACCACTGAACAAGGTCACCATAAAAAATAAGTATCCCCTTCTGAGAATTGATGACCTTTTCGACCAACTTAGGGTGCCGCTTGCTTCTCTAAGATAGACATTAGATATAGTTATCATCAGTTGAAAGTGAGAGAAAATGACATCCCAGATAGCATTCAGGACCCATTATGGTCATTATGAATTCATTGGTATGTCCTTTGGTTTGACTAACACTCCTGCAACATTTATGGATATCATGAACAGAGTATTTAAGCAATATGTGGATATATTTGTAATTATATTCATCGACAATATTCTGATCTACTCGATGAACGAGGAGGATCATGACAATCATCTCGCATTAGTCCTTCAAACTCTCAAAGATCGAGAGTTATATGCCAAGTTTTCTAAGTGTGAGTTCTGTCTTGAATCCATGGCATTCTTACCACATCGTATATGGCAAAAGAATTCGAGTTGACACTTAGAAGATTGAGGCAATGTAGAATTAGCCCAAACCTACATCCCCAACTGATATAAGGAGTTTTTGAGGTTACCCGTTCATACAAAAGGTTCCAAAGCGGTTTTCATCTATTTCATCCCCGTTGACTCAGAAAGCTGTTTCAATGGTCCAAGCTTGTGAGCAAAGCTTTCGTGAATTGAAAACTCGATATTTATTACTCTAGTGTCGACTACCGCAGGGTAAAAAGGTTTTTGTTGTTTATCGTGATGCATCCAGAGTTGGCCTTGGTTGTACTGATGTAGAATGATAAGGTTATAACCTATGCCTCCGTGCATTAAGATTCACGAGAGGAACTACCAAACCCATAATCTCGAAGTTAGCGCAGAGTCTTTGCTCTCAAAATATGGTGTCACTATCTCATGGAGTCGATGTGATGTATTCACTGACCATAAGAGCCTTCAAAGATGCTTTCACCAGAGGAGCTAAATCTTCGACAAAGAAGGTGATTAGAGTCGCCACGGATTATGATATGAATATCCTCGCCCATCTAAGTAGTTAACGTTGTTGCGACGCCTTAAGGTTGTCCACGGGAATACCGCTCATGTCGAGGAAGGAAAGAAAGAGTTAGATAAGGAAGTCGAACCGACTTCGCACATCTGGGTGTTCGATATTAGACTCAAATGAGGGTGGAATAGTTGTGATGAATGGAGCTAAGTCGCCATTAGTGGCAGAGGTGAAGGAGATATAAGACAAGGACCCCATTTTGCTTAAGTCAAGGCAAATGTGAATAAGAAGAAAGTGATGGCTTTGAACAAGGGAGATGGTGGTCGAGATATCAAGGTAGATCGTGTGTTCCAAATGTGGATGAGCTCCTAGAGAAGATCACGCAGGCTCATAATTCCATATCCGGTTTCATAAAGATGTACCATGACTTGAGAGAGGTCTATTGGTAGAATAGTATGAAGAGGTGTATTGCAGATTTTGACGCTAAGCGCCAAATTGCCGAAGTCAAGGTAGAATACCAAAGGCCACGCGGTGGCTCAGAACATAGCTCTTCCGTAATGGAAGTGGGAGATGATTGATATGGACTTCATTATCGTTGCCACGATCTCGCAGTGCAACGTGACTAAATCAACCCATTTTTTACTCAGAAAGATTACCAATTCACTAAAGAAGTATGTTGGTTTGTACATTCACGCAGATAGTTCTACTACGGAGTTCCTTGTCCATCGACGGACAGAGGTGCCTAGTTTACCGCTCGCTGAAGTCATTTCGTAAAGGTTTGGGTTCAAGGTTAACCTTAGTAATGCTTTCATCCTTAGGCATATGGTCACGCAGAGCGCACTATCTAGACCTTAGAAAATATTTTGAGAGCATACGTGTTGGACTTCAAAGGGAATTGGGATGACATCTTGCCTTTTATCGAGTTTGATATAATAACAGCTTATCACTCCAACATTCGGATGACTCCACATAAGGCTCTTTACGGGCGAAGGTGTAGATCTCCCATTGGTTGGTCTGAGGTTGATGGCTGAGCTGATAAGGCCAAACTTAGTTCATTAATCCACTAAAAGGTGAAGATAATTAAAGAGAGGTTGAAAATAGAGTAGAGTCGTCAAATATACTATACAGATGTTAGAAAAAGAGATCAAGAGTTTGAAGTTGATGATTGGGTGTATCTAAAAGTTTCACCCATGAAGGGTGTTATGAGATTTGGTAAGAAAGGAAGCTAAACTCGATACATTAGTCATTATAGGATATCCAAGAGAATTGGTAATAAGCTTATGAGTCGAGCTACCGGCAAAGCTAGTATAGCTCATCCAATATTTTTCATCTCTATTCTAAAGAAGTGTTTGGGTGATCATTCACTTATTGTGCCTATCGAGAATATTGGTATCAAGGAAAGACTACCTTATGAGGAGAATCCCATTCAGATTCTTGATCGTCAGGTTCGCAAGTTGAGAACCAAAGAGGTTGCATCAATCAAGGTCTTATGGAGAAATCAATTTGTTGAGGAGGCAACTTGGGAGGATGAGGAGGATATGAAGACTATATACCCTCACCTCTTTTCTTCTAATTTAGTTCCAAAGGTATTAACTCTTCCTAAAGTACACGCTCAATTCACCATCCTTCAGTTGTTTTCAGTTCATGAGTTTTATGGTATTTTGCATTAAACTAGGTTGTTAAATATTTAACTACCATTTTCATGCTCTGCTCATCCATCATTTAAGGAAGAATGATTTCATGGGAGAGATATTGTAAGATCCCAAAATTTCGAAGATAAGGCCCAACCATTCTTTATTTTCATGTAAAGTCGACGGGTGATTCATAAATTGCTCATATGTGTAAAGGTCAATTACTTGGTGCTGGAATAGATTTGGATATGAATTAAGGTCATAAGAATCACCTAGCACAAAGTTGAGTTGAAAATATCCTTACCGATTAAGATTGGACATAAGATTCTACTTATGTAAACTTCAAACAATCATATCTCGCAAAATATAATAATTCAGGTGTCCCATGACATACCAAATCAAGGAATTTGAGTCTTCTTTCCAACGCCGCCGAGTTTTCTTCATTTCAAGTTTGGGGTAAAAAGTTATGGTCATTTTACCAGAGACTTACATTTAAAAACTAACAAACACTCGACGCAAATAACCTGACGCCAATACCGCCCATCACACATGCGAAAATTTTAGGTGTTCAGGTGTTGTTGACGATGACAGGTGATGCAAAGTCATCAGTAGCGTCGTGCCAACATGAGTTAGGCATATGTTTCAAATCTTGATGACGACCTGAATGTGACAGACCATCTCACTCGCGACTAGCCGCCGTGGCCTCCGCCGACGCACTGGTTCTTGCATTTTCTATTTATTAAAGGTATTTCAAACTTTTCCCATCCCTACCCTTTTACACCTAGTTAAGGGTCTTGGCAGTGTTAAACATCCTTCTTACGTTCTTCAACACTTCAAATATTAGATCAAGATTCCAAGAGGAGAAAAATCTAGGGTTTGGAGGATTCTTCAAATTTCCATCAATTTCGCCAAGAACCTTGTTCTTCCCAAGTATGTAAGGTTATCATAGTATTGTACTACTTCATTCTCATGCCCTACATCTACTTTCAAATCAATAAAAGTGTAATCTAGGGTTGTATCCTTACATTTGAGTATTTTTTAGATGAGTTGAAGTTGAGTTCTGAGTTCTTGAGTTCCTAATTATTCAATTCTATTCCAAATTATTGAATTGTTGTATATTGTGCATTGAGATTTATTAAGTTGACTGTTCATGTTTATTTTTCAGCATGAACCTTATCCCTGAGTATTCATTGAGTTTTTATTGAGAATCTTTTAAACAAACATAATTGTTTTAAACTGAGTTCTGAGGAAAGCAAAGAGGAATCTTAAGAAAGAGTTTGAAAAATGATTTGAGAAAAAGTATAAGGGAACTAAGAAGTCCCAAATGTATCATTTTATTACACTGAGAAAAGAGAAACTTTGATATCTAAATGAGTTATGAGTTCATGATATTTGAGCGCTTACTTCTTTTAAGCTGGATATTTTGATTTAGTACTCAAAACAAAGAAAGAGTATATTTTATACATTCGAGTACGAGTATATATGCTGGGAGTAGTATTGAGCAATCGATATGGATTTAGTTCAAACAACTCAAATTCTCATAAACCATGTCTCAAAATGGGTAAAGGATCATACTTTTAGATGAATCCTTATTGCTTAATGGATCCACTTAGTTGAGAGTTTCTATACCCCATGGTATAGAAATAGCCTCGCAACAGGCTAGATGTTGTATCATCACATAGTTCATAGTGATGGTTTTCATTAGAGAATCACTCAATAGATTAAAAGTGTATTTTAATATATCTTATTATGTTAAGTTTAGAGAGTAGTATATTTTGTAAAGCTTTAAATAATTTATCTCCTTTATTTCTTTACATTCACTGAGTATATATTTATCTATTGCAATTTTCTTTTAATTGTTCGCTGGCTATATTTCATACTCATACATTTAATGTATAGATGTCATTCAACCTACATCTTATTTTTACGCAGATATAGATGTTTGTGATCATCAATGCATGCTTCATTGAGATCACTCTACACTCCAATTAGCTTTTGGTAAGCCTCCTGCATTCCAGAGGACTTCACGCTTACTTTATAGTTTGTAGTTTCAGATGTCACGGTTCTTTTCCACTAAGTAGTCATCTAGGTCAAGAGTTCATTGGGGACCATAAACGATTCTCGAGTGTCGACTCACGCCTAGGGTGCAGGCTTGAGGCGTGACAAACACGGCATCGAGCATAGAGTTCAAGAGTCCTAGGTGTCTATAAAGTCATGTCTAGCGGAGTCCTTCTTATTGGTGTGAATCGCACACATCTATAATGAGAAAGCTACAACATTTAAGAACCTTTCACTTTCTTCTTACTCTAGTTCGCAAGACAGAGTTCAACTCAAAATAATTTCTTCTAACTCATACTTACGTGTGTCTTTTAGATTATGCCTCTACGAAGAGTCGCCGAGGATATCCTACTAGGAGGATTGCTATTCCTCAAGGTCGTTGCTCCCAACGCACTGTAAGGCAACCCTTCATGGAGATATAACCAATGTCGAGTTCAAGAATGATATTAAAATGTTGACTTAGGTTGTGGCAAATCAAGTTGGTCAATATGACTAGGTTGTCGCTGGTATGCGTGGCTCAGACATAGTTCTTCAAATGGAAGTGAAATGATTAATATGGAATTCATTACTTGCTTGTCGTGATCTCAGGCAACATGACTCAATTTGGGTGATCAGAGATCGAATGACTAAATCATCCTATTTCTCACGTAAAGACTACCAATTCAAAGCAGAGAAGATGTTGGTTTGTACATTCGTGAGATAGTTCAACTTCATGAAATTCCTCGTCCATCATATAGATAGAGGTGCTCAATTTACCGCTTCAATTTTGGAAGTTGTTTCGTAAAGGTTCGTTCTGGCGTAACCTTAGATCGCCATCCCCGCATGCATGTTCACAGATCGCCTATTCAGACCTTGGATGATATGTTTAGAGCATGTGTGTTGACTTCAAAGAGAATCGATGACCACTTTCCTCTTATTGAGTTTGCATATAATAGCATTTATCACTCTACCATTTAGATGGCTTCGTATTTATAGCTTTTTATGGCAAAAGTGTAGATCTCTATCGGTTGGTTTGAGGTTGGTGGTTGAGTCGATAGGCCGCACTTAGTTCATCAATCCATGGATATAAGATAATTCAAGAGAGGTTGAAAACAAGACAAAGTCGCCGTAAATCCTATACAAATGTTAGAAGAAAATATATAGAGTTTGAAGTTGATGACTAGGAGTATCTGAAAGTCTCACCCATGAAGGGTGTTATGAGATTTGGTAAGAAAGGGAAGTTAAACCCCTGATAGCTTATGAATTGGAGCTACTGTCAGAGTTATCAGCAGTCCATCCACTATTTCACATATATATGCTAAAGAAGTGCTTCGAGTGATCATTCACTTATCAGGCTCATCGAGAATATTGTATCAAGGACAACCTATCCACGAGGAGATTCCCATTAAGTTTCTTGATCGTCAAGTTCAGAGGTTGAAAATCAAAGAGGTTGCATTAGTCCGTGTCTTATGGAGAAATCACTTTGTCGATGAGGCAACTCAGAGGATTTATGAGGATATGAAGACTAGATACCTTCATATTTTTCCTCCGATTTAGTTCTAGTCCAATGTATTAACTCTTCCTAAAGTACTCATTCAATTCACCATCCTTCAAAGGTTTCGAGTTAATGAGTTTTATGTGTATTTTACATTAAATCATACTGCTAAACATTTCCCTACCCCGCTCATGATTAGTTCATCCATCATTCATGATGAATGATTCAAAGGGGAGACATTGTAACACCTCAAAAATTTCAAGCCAAGGCTCGAACCATATTTTATTTTCATGTGAAGTCTTATATATGGTTCTTAAATTGCTCATATTTGTAAAGGTAAACTCTTTAGTGTTGGAATGGATTTGGATATGAATTAAGGTCACATGAACTCCTAGCACAAAGTCGAGTTGAAAGATTCCTTACCAATTAAGTTTGGACATAAGATTCTACTTAGTCAATTTAAAATAATCATATCTCCCAACACATAATGAATTAGTTGCACCATGACCTACCAAATTGAATGACTTTGAGTCTTCTTTCCAACGCCACCGAGTTTGTCTCATTTAGAGTTAGAGGTAAAAGTTATGTCCATTTTACTAGAGATCACAAATTAAAAAAACTAACAGAAGCCTCGACAAAGAGTCAACCTCTCGACGGCAATACTGCCCCCATAATAGAAGTTTCTGTGTGTTTTGATGATAACAGTGATGGGCAAGCCAACTTGGTGACGGAAGTCATCAAGAGCTTTGCGCCAACAAGAGTCGACATATGTTTCAGATCTTGATGACGTCCTCGACCGTGATAGACTGCTCTCACTCGCGATGGGCGTCAGACTCCGTTATACGCGCTAAGGTTTTGCATTTTCTATTAATTAAGGGTATTTCAAACTTTTTCATCCCTTCTAAGCCTAAATTCCAACCCTTTTACACCTAGTTAAGGTCTTGTTAAACATCATTTTTACGCTCTTTAACATTTCAAATCATTAGAGTAAGGTTTCAAGAGGAGAAACAACTAGTTTTAGCTGCTCTTCAAGTTTCCATTAATTTCATAAGCACCTTGTTTTCCCAAGTATGTAAGGCCATCATAATATTGAACTAGTTCATCCTCACACCCTACATCTACTTTTAAATCGAAAAGCGTAATCTAGGTTCTATCCGTAGATTTGAGTATTCTTGAGACGAGTTGATGCTGAGTTCTCAGTTCTCGAGTTCATGATTATTCAATTTCTATTCCTAATTATCGACTGTCAGATGTTGTGTATTGAGATTTATTGAGTTGATTGTTCATGTCTATTTTCAACATGAACCTTATCCTCGAGTATTCATTGAGAATCTTTAAACAAACATAATTGTTTTAAATCGAAAGTTATGAGAAAGTAAAGAGGAATTTTGAGAAAGAGTTTCAAAAATGATTTAACATAGAGTATAAGAGAATCTAAGAAGTCTCAAATGTATATTTTTATTACATCGAGAAAAGAGAAACTTTGATTTTTTAAACGAGGTATAAGTTCTTAGATATTTCGTATCAATACTCTTATAAGAGGATATTTTGAGTGATTACTCAAAACAGAAAGAGTATATTTTATACATTTGATCATGAGATATATTTTGGGAGTAGTATACTAGTATTGAGCATCAATATGGGGATGAGTCTGCATAACTCAAAATCCTCATAAATCAAGTCCACCAAAATGGGTAAAGGATCATACTTTTATATGAAATCTTATTGATCTTATTTAGCTGATCCACTTAGTTGAGAGTTTCTATACCCGACATGGTATAGGAAAATTCGACAGCTGACAAGATGTTGTATCATCACATAGCTCATAGTGATAGTTGCCTGCTAGAGAATCTCTCAACAGAGTAAAATGTATTTTAATATATCACTTATTATTTTGAATTGTGAGTTGAGTAAGTATTTTGTAAAGATTTAAATGATTTAATTAACTCCTTTATTTCTTCACATTCAAATTTTAAGTATATATTTATCTATTGTAGTCCTTTCTTTCGTTGTTTCACTTCATAATACATACAGACATTCAATGTATTTATGTCATTCGACTTACATCTTTTATGATGCATATACGTGTTAATGATCATCAACAGCGCTTCTGAAATCACTCTACACTCTATATAGCTTTCAGTAGCCTTGTATTTCTGGGATAATGCCATGATCTTGTCCTGAATCCTTCTTTAATAGTAGATGCTTCATAGATAAACAAAGTCGATGTGTCTATCAAGATTTACTCTCTTCGAGTTGTTTTATAAACTATAATATTATTATCGAGCATTTTCCAGATTTATAGATAAGTATTTGAGTTTAACTGATTCAATTTTGTTTCGAGCCTATCATTGCTTCGAGTCAATTTCCTTCTAAGTAGTTAGTCACAATACAAGTTTGCTCTTTGGGAACTATAAATGATTCTCGAGTGCCGCTCTCTTCAGAGTGTAGGTCTGAGGTGTGATCACTTAAGTTTATTACTAAATTGTTAAATTGATTTTCGCCACATGAAACAAAACAAGGTTACGTTATTTCATGATATTTTATGTTATGATTAATATGTTTCCGATTTGTCCCCATTAAAACAACTATGATTTACTCACTGCTTGTGTCTCACCCTCGCTAAATATTTTTTGTGAGAACACATATTGACGCTGGCGAGGATTTCATTAATTAGAGCGCGGTGAATTGTCGGGCTCGTGGGTCCTACATTGCTCCATACATGACAAGAAGTTTATTGAATTGCTATTGTCTCTTTTTGAAACTTTAGTGTTGCTTCCATTAGTAATTTCCCTTTATTGTAGAGTCAATAGTAGTATTTTATTATTATAGTCAGGTGACTAGTATTAGACTTCTTTCATATTTGATGATGGATTTAAAATTAGTACATCACAAATAGATTATTGTCAAAATGTGCATTGTTTTGGGCAATGTTGGTTAGCTGTGACAAGTTGAATTTTGAGATAGTGGAAAAGAGTAGATAGACTTCCAAGAAAAAGTGGAGAAACTCCTTATTCGATTTCTTCTCGATAATATCGAATGAGGCTTGCTTCGACTAGCTCCTACACCTACACATGGTCCTAAATTGGAGCTCTCATGACATCCTCATAGTGACATAAAGTGGAAAGTTGAATTAAATCAACTAACTTTGTGTTAAATTTACGCCAATAAATATGTATGTAATGCAATGTGACTGACAAGTAAAAGTAGTACTCTCCATTCCATTTTACGTATAAACATTTGATCAAAAGTACGTGTTTTAAATAATAAATAAAGACTTTGAAATGTTTACCAAATTACTCCTTTAAAAAATAGTCAAATTTTTCTCTTCTCATAAATGTGATTTGACTACTATCTTTAAGATTAAGTTTTTACTCAACAAGCAGGTGAAAAGATGTAAGATACCTTAAATACTTCCATATAAAAACGCGACATTTTTTCGGATCGACAAAAATACTACACGCTACATAAACGACGATGATAGAAGCTAATAGTAAAAGATTTGCAAAAATAGACCATTTGGGAGAGAATATAGATTTGTAGGAAAGATGAAGGGTGTTTCTATGAGGAGGAAATAAAAGAAAGAAAGAAAGAAATGAAAGAGAGGAGAGAGGGGAAAAGGGAAGCACAGGCCGGGAGGTGGAGGAAGAGGAAGAGCCATAGCAAGAAGAAGCAAGAAAGACAGAACCCAACCAAGTCAGATCCATC